>CALNVZ010003434.1:32142670-32250736 GCA_940671915.1 Paracentrotus lividus | reverse complement strand
TTCTTAATAATTACATGTATTTCCAAATATATATTGAAGTATTCTTTGCATCTTTGATATAAATTGAACATTTTGAAATCATAAAAAATTGTAATTATAATATTTGAGGTAATGGACTGCAAACCAGATGGACGGACGGTAAGGACGGTTTATATCCACCTTTGGTCTACGAAGCAGTTCGTCCAATTCTCTGATGGCTACCCGGTATACCACAAAGGTTAACCCAGAGCTGCCAACATTGGATGACAGAATCCAGAAGATTTTGCGGAGATATGGTTTGTAGGCAAAACACATCGTTGCCTTGCGGCGCCGGTCCCGGCGGTAAACTCAGTTATTTATGGGCAATAAGCAATTCCACACTCACAAACACTTTACAAATAAAGCATGGCCATTTTTCATCATTTTTTTCCCCAAACCAATTTCAATTAAAAGGATTAATATATGTGCCTTATGCAGATAAAAATAATAATTTTTTTTTACAAGGACTCTTTTCAGATATCCAACCCCAAATTACTCCCCATAATTGTTTTTGCTTGAGTATTCGGAGCGTCAGAGGGCTCTTTTAAGACCGTGGACGGAGTGAGTACACTTACATCGATTGAAAGCTAATTAGCGCGTATAACATAAATACCACAATACAATTCAATCTTCCATAACGTATTCATAAAAAAGATGATCGAACCTCAACCAGCCATCCCTCCCAAATACTCGAAAAGTTACCCCTATTTTGAAGTCGCTGGTGATGACGTCACAAGATTGTTAAGGGAATGCTACGGCCAGGCATGGACTGGGTTTCGCTTTAGAAAACACGTTTGTATTGCTATGTCAGAACATGAAACATGTGTGCTAGAATGTCTTTTGTTATGAAATGAAAGGGTAAAATTCATTCAGCATTAGCATGTGCATTCCGGTTAACATTTTTGACGTCATCACCAGCGACTTCAAAATAGGGTAACTTTTCGAGTATTTGGAGGGATGGCCTGGTTGAGTTCGATCATCTTTTTAATGAAATACTTTCTAGATGGACAATAAAAACGTTAAATTGGGCGTATTGTTGTATTATGTAAAATTATTAGCTTTCGTTTTATATGTAATTTGGTTTTCATTTCTCGGTCCGGTCTGGGGCTTTAAGATGTTTTCAACACAAAGCATGTGAGAGTATTGCAGACATCTGTGAGGCAGGCTTAGCAGATGATGCCAATGAAATCGGGAGGGTCGAGGGGTTTGGATCTCTGCAGTAAAGGCAGCCATGAATTATTAATTGACAGGAACTCGTAATCAGTTCTAAAATCGACAAGAAAATACAAATTATAAATAATAACACAGTGGCGTATCTAGGTCAAGTGCGCCGGAGGCATAATTAATGTTGACTTTGCGCCCCCTCCCCGGTCTACTCCCAGTTTCTACTCAACAATTTGTTTTAGTTTATTGTACCATGTCATTACATTTACCCAGATCTGTGGGATGATCTGCTTCCATACTACACGTAGTTACAATTTTATTTTCGTCTACAAAAGTTTGATTTTAATGCGAGCGCGAGCGCGAGCGGAAAATTTTCAGTTCTGAACACTAAGAATCTTGCATTTAGAATCCATGAATACAGATTTTGATACAAATAGAGTACAATAACAAATGCCATACCTTCGGGGTGTCAAAAGCATATTGCACAAATTATTTATGGGAGTTGTATGCATCGGGATTCTTTTTAGTAGGAAATAATAATTCTAATTTTTTTGGGGGTCCTCCTCGACATGATATTTAAAAACCTATGAATACAATGCGAGCGCGAAGCGCGAACAGAAAAATTCTAGAGCTCTAAAACTTAAATTAAATCTTTGGGAACATTGCAGGTCATTATGGAAACAAAACAATGACAATGAAGAGGTTAGTGACTATAAAAAGCGAAGAGGCAGTAGAAAAACACGGACAGTAAAATAAATCATTTACTCAGAGGACCTTTGATGTTTATCAGAAGCAAGGGAGTGGGGGCAAATTGATCTAAACATTGGGCGCCATATTGATCTTAAACTATTTAAAGGAGGCTCCAAATTAAATCGAGGCATCAGGGATGTCAAATCGGTCTTAAAATTCAATTAATAGGGCATATATTTATCTCAACCTTCTTAGAGGGGACGCTAAATTGAAGTTGAAGGGCGCCGATCCTAGACAATTGACCTAGAAACTTTGGGGGCGCCAAAAAAATAAACTTAGTGGTGCTATGTAGGGGGGGGGGCGAAAAATTTGAAATGGGAGGAAACGTGCACCAATTTCACACGAGGGATCACCGATCTTCCTTTTTCTTCTTCTCCTCTTTTTCTTCTTTTTCCTTTCTTTTTCTTCTTTTTTCTTTTTTCCTTTTCCTTTTTTGCGCCCCCTTGAAGCTCCGCCCGGGGCACGTGCCCCCCTTGCCCCCCCCTAGATACGCCACTGAATAAACAAACAAAAAAAAAAAAAAAAAAAAATGAAATAGAGATCTAGACCCAACTGTAGTGTTTACATGGAAAAATAAAAGCATGAAACGCAGAAGTGCATAGAATGTAAGTTTTCCTTTTCTAAGTGTCTATTTTACTCATATAACATTTTCTATCATATCAAAAAATATGTTCAGATTAATTTATAATCATGTAAAAAGTGTATAATTTCTTAAAATGAAAAATGGTAAACCCCTGTCAAGTTTGGAGATTTCACACGAGAGTTGAACGAGGCTTCACAAGCCCTTTGCTCCCCAGGAATCTGGGATAGAAGTGCTCCAGTAATGTTGCCTACTCAGACTGGGGAGTAATGATAAGAACATCGCATGATGTTTTTCAGAAAACTCAGAGTAAGTTGAGGCAAAACAAGTTCGCAAGGATCGTATTATAATTCATAAATATTTGAGGTAATGGACTGCAAACCAGATGGACGGACGGTAGGACGGTTTATATCCACTTGGTCTAGAAGCAGTTCGTCCAATTCTCTGATGGTCTACCCGGTAATACCACAAAGGCTTAACCCAGAGCTGCCAACATTGGGATGACAGAATCCAGAAGATTTTGCGGAGATATGGTTTTGTGAGGCAAAACACATGTGCCTTGCGGCGCGGTCCCGGCGGTAAACTCAGTTAATTTAATGGGGCATAAAGCAATTGCCCACACTCACAAACACTTTACAAATAAAGCACTGGCCATTTTTTCATCATTTTTTTCCCCAAACCAATTTCAATTAAAAGGATTAATATATGTGCTTATGCAGAGTAAAAATAATAATTTTTTTTACAGGACTCTTTTCAGATATCCACACCCAAAATTACTCCCCATAATTGTTTTGCTTGAGTATTCGGAGCTCAGAGGGGCTTCTTTTAAACGACCGTGACGGATGAGTACAAACTTACATCGATTGAAAGCTAATTGAGGCGTATAACATGAAATACCACAATGAAATTCAATTTCCATAACAGTTCATAAAAAGATGATCGAACCTCAACCAGGCCATCCCTCCCAAATACTCGAAAAGTTACCCCTATTTTGAAGTCGCTGGTGATGACGGTCAAAGACATGTTAAGGAATGCTACGGCCAGGCATGGACTGGGTTTCGCTTTAGAAAACACGTTTGTATTGCTATGTCAGAACAAGAAACCCATGTGTGCTAGAATTCTTTTGTTATGAAATGAAAGGGTAAATTCATTCAGCATTAGCATGTAGCATTCCGTTAACATTTTTGACGTCATACCAGCGACTTCAAAATAGGGTAACTTTTCGAATTTTGGAGGGATGGCCTGGTTGAGTCGATCATCTTTTTAATGAAATACTTTCTAGATGGACAATAAAAACGCTAAATTGGGTATTGTTGTATTATGTAAAATATTAGCTTTCGTTTTATATGTAATTTGGGTTTTCATTTCTCGGTCCGGTCTGGGGCTTTAAGATTTGTTTTTCAACACAAAGCAGTGTAGAGTATTGCAGACATTCAGCTGAGCAGGCTTAGCAGATTGCCAATGAAATCGGGAGGTCGACGGTTGGATCTCTGCAGTAAAGGCAGCCATGAATTATTAATTGACAGGAACTCGTAATCAGTTCTAAAAATCGACAAGAAAATAACAAAATTAAAATAATAACAACAGTGGCGTATCTAGGGTCAAGTGCGCCCGGGGCATAATTATGTTGACTTTGCGCCCCCCTCCCCGGTCTACTCCAGTTCTACTCAACAATTTGTTTTAGTTTATTGTACCAGTGTCATATACATTTACCCAGATCTGGGGATGATCTGCTGTCCATACATACACGTAGTTACAATTTTTATTTCGTCTACAAACAGTTTGATTTAATGCGAGCGCGAAGCGCGAGCGGAAAATTTTCAGTTCTTGAACCACTCGAATCTTGCATTTAAGAATCATGAATACAGATTTTGATACAATAGAGGTACAATAACAAATGCCTTACCTTCGGGGTGTCAAAAGGCATATTGCACAAATTATTATGGGAGTTGTATGCATCGGATTCTTTTTAGTAGGAAAATAATAATTCTAAATTTTTTTGGGGGGTCCTCCTCGAATGATTTTAAAACCTATAATACAATGCGAGCGCGAAGCGCGAACGAAAAATTCTAGAGCTCTAAACTTAAATAAACTTTGGAACATGCAGGTCATTATGGAAACAAAGACAATTGACAATGAAGAGGGTTAATGACTATAAAAAGGAAGGAAAGGCAGCTAGAAAAAGCACGGACAGTAAAAAAATAAATCATTTTACTCAGAGGGACCTTGATGTTTATCAGAAGCAAAGGGGGTGGGGGGCAAATTGATCTAAACATTTGAGGCGCCATATTGATCTTAAACTATTTAAAGGGGGCTCCAAATTAAATCGAGACTCAGGGGATGTCAAATCGGTCTTAAAATTCAATTAATAGGGCATATAATTTATCTCAACCTTCTTAGAGGGACGCTAAATTGAAGTTAAGGGCGCCGATCCTAGAAATTGACTAGAAACTTTGGGGCGCCAAAAAAATAAACTTAGTGGTGCTATGTAGGGGGGGGGGGCGAAAAATTTGAAATGGGAGGAAACGTGGCACCAATTTCCACAGAGGATCACCGATCTCCTTTTTCTTCTTCTCCTTCTTTTTCTTCTTTTTTCCTTTCTTTTTCTTCTTTTTAATTTTTTTCCTTTTCACCTTTTTTGCGCTCCTCCTTGAACAGCCCGCCCGGGCACGTGCCCCCCTTGCCCCCCCCTAATACGCCACTGAATAAACAAACAAAAAAAAAAAAAAAAAAAAAAATGAAATTAGAAATCTAGACCAACTGTAGTGTTATAAAATGGAAATAAAAGATGAAAACGCAGAATGGCATAGAATGTAAGTTTTCCTTTTCTAAGTCAATTTTGACTATATTACATTTTCTATCATATCAAAAATATGTTCAGATTAATTTATAATCATGTAACAAGTGTTATATTTCTTAAAATGAAAAGAAATGGTAAACCCTGTCAAGTTTGGAGATTTCACACGAGAAGTTGAACGAGGCTTTCACAAGCCTTTGCTCCCCAGAATCTCTGGGATAGAAGTGCTCCAGTAATAGTTGCCTATGCAGACTGGGGAGTAATGATAAGAACATCGACTATGATTTTTCAGAAAACTCAGAGTGAATTGAGGTCATAAACAAGGTATCGTCAAGGACTTCGTCTTCTAGTGCTTATTATTTGAAATTAGCTGACGATATCTAAAGACCAACATTTAACCTATGAAATGATGGGAGAACTTCAAGGAATCGGCTCGCATAGCAAATTCACAGTCCGACACATTTTTTGTATCGGCTGGGACTACACACCTATCAAAACAGGCGAAAAATAATGTTTAAAAACGGAAAAGGAAGAACTCATTTTGAGATCTTCTAAAATGACTAAAATGTCATTTTATAAGACCATAAATGGTTCCAAAACTAAAATGTTTATTACATGACCAGGTAGTAAATCCAATGAAAAAAGTGAATTTCAAGGCTATTTTGGGGAAGGGTGATTTTCGTGAAGTTAGTGGTGGACGGGAGCAAGTGAATTTTTGCACCAGGAGTGGGTGGTCGGGAATTACCTCGAGTGGTGGTCCGGTCGGGCCCACCACACTGTGGGCCCAACCACCGCCGTACGGCCGTACCAGCGTAGCTAAAGCATGGAGCGCCACCATCGGCGACACACATTGCAACCCGGAAGTAATCTGGCTTTTTTACTATGTGAGACTAATTCCACCAGTCGTTGACTAAAAATTATCCGTTCATTTTTACATGCAAATCAATGTAATTACGATTATTAACTACAATCACTTTGGGTAAAAACTAAACTGGTAAAATGATCATGAATTTCGGCACGAGGTCGTGGCTAGTTACATGTAGACTAATTCACACAGTCGTTTTACTAAAATTATCGTCATTTACACTTGTCATAATCAAGTGAAAAATCCGTGAGATTTGGGCATGAGGTCGGGAGGGCGGGAGATTGGGTCAAAATCCGGGAGTCTCCCGCAGGATCCGGGAGAGTTGGCAGCTCTGTTAACCCATTTGGTCTGCTTGGAAAATAATGATTAGACCAAACCATATGGGAGCTTAGTACAAAAAAAAGAAGAAAAAAAAAGAAGAAAAAAAGAAGAAAAAAAAATTAGTCTAATAATTACATGTATTTCCAAATATATATTGAAGTATTCTTTGCATCTTTGATATAAATTGAACATTTTGAATACATAAAAAATTATAATTCATAAATATTTGAGGTAATGGACTGCCAACCAGATGGACGGACGGTAGGACGGTTTATATCCACTTGGTCTAGAAGCAGTTGGTCCAATTCTCTGATGGTCTACCCGGTAATACCACAAAGGCTTAACCCATTTGGTCTGCTTGGAAAATAATGATTAGACCAAACCATATGGGAGCTTAGTACAAAAAAAAGAAGAAAAAAAGAAGAAAAAAAAAGAAGAAAAAAAGAAGAAAAAAAAATTAGTCTAATAATTACATGTATTTCCAAATATATATTGAAGTATTCTTTGCATCTTTGATATAAATTGAACATTTTGAATACATAAAAAATTATAATTCATAAATATTTGAGGTAATGGACTGCCAACCAGATGGACGGACGGTAGGACGGTTTATATCCACTTGGTCTAGAAGCAGTTGGTCCAATTCTCTGATGGTCTAATACAACATGGGCTAAACCCATTTGGTCTACTTACAATTTATTCCAACTTCCGGTCGGTCTAATACATAGGTGGTCGAATTCTCACTTGGTCTAATTGCTGGTTCATCTAATAACCAAATAGTCTAATTGCATTTTCGTCGTTATGAATTTACTAAGTGGTGTTAGACCAATTGTACATTAGACCAAAAGGGATTTAGACAAAATGGTTAATAGGGGAAGTGGCAATTAGACAGAAACGTAATTAGACAAACTTGTTGTAGATGAAATAGAAGTAGACCATATGGGGTGAGGCCAAAGGGGCATTAGTCAAAGTGGGTTTAGACCAATTGGCAATTTATCAATCTCATGATGTAAACATGATTTTAGACTGTTTAACTTGTTTCTTTTTCTCATAAGCTCGAGAAAGATTAACCCACAGAACATGATATAAATCAATTTAAAATATACTTATCATTAATACGTTTTTCAAATACCATGTATACACAGCTTGGAAAATAATGATTAGACCAAACCATATGGGAGCTTAGTACAAAAAAAAGAAGAAAAAAAGAAGAAAAAAAAATTAGTCTAATAATTACATGTATTTCCAAATATATATTGAAGTATTCTTTGCATCTTTGATATAAATTGAACATTTTGAATACATAAAAAAATATAATTCATAAATATTTGAGGTAATGGACTGCCAACCAGATGGACGGACGGTAGGACGGTTTATATCCACTTGGTCTAACAGCAGTTGGTCCTATTCTCTGATTGTCTAATACCACATTAGTATAGTCAATCTATGACAAAAAGGGGGTCAACCTCACACTAATTGCAACAGAAAGTCTGAAACATGTATCTTGATCAGTAAAGTCTCTCTACAACATATCAAAAGTCCTAAGGGATTTGAGTTGGGGAAAGGGGTCAAAAAAAAGGTCAAAGGTCTCATTAAAGGTCATTTTTATACCAAAATCATGTAAAATGATGTAATCTTCATGTTTGCTTTCACTTATAAACTTGAAATTAGTTGAAGCATTCTTGACAGAACTTGGGTCAATTATGTTCAGCAATATGCCAATTAAATGACACAGGTTTTGGGTAGTAACCACTTGGCAGGTCAAAGAGTCAGGAGGTCAATATAATGTCCAAACCTGTGAAATATGATGTGACAAATTTCCTTTGTCCCTCTATAACTTGAGGATCCCACTAAAAAGATTGTCAACCAACTAAGTGCAATGTTGAGATGTAGAAATGAACTTTGAAGGTTTTGATGACCAGTGTAACTATTTGAGTGTCAAGGTCAGATGTCAATAAATATCTTCAAATATTAGAAAACGATGGAATAAATTTTTTTTTTTCAGTCGTTAACTTGAAAATTGCTGAATTTTGTGGCGACTATCTTACAAATAATTTTATAAAGATGTTGTGGAGTGAGCCTGGTGGGGAATTTCAACAAAACTTTGATCATGTATATTAAAAGACAAGAGAAATAAGGTCAGGTTATAGATTACATGCTAATTTCCTGTAAAAAAAAATGATTGAAAACTACATTTTGTTCTGGCAATAAAAGAGGACAACAGTATGTGTATATGCTGCATTGTCAGAATATATAAAATGACATTGTCTTCCAATTACTTCACAAGGCACTTGATGATTAATGTACTTCATGATAGTTGATGATTGTCATTATGTTTCAAGAGTTTATAAAGTCAATTTCACATGACAAAAGACACATTTACTCAGAAGATGACAAGAATTTTTGTTTCATTAATGATATTTAAAAGTTCGGTTGATTATGTATAAAGAGGGACAAATGATACATATTGATCTTTTGGGGAAGCTACATGTATCTACGTCAAGAGATAATGATATACATGTGCATATACATGGCTTTGTTTGTTCCATGATGAAGTTAAGAATCACTGATAAAATGACTTTCAACCTAGTGCCTTGCTGAATATAATTATGATGGTACATGTAACACTATAAACGTCATAGGTCACCCAAAAGTCTTAAATATGTAAATATCATAAATAATTCCTGTTACCCCGCAAAAAGCGCAGTGGTATAGATTCAGGACTTGAAAATAGAGGGGGCGCATCACCTGCTCCCCTGCGTGACCCGCCATATGAAACGTGAATTATTTGAAGGGATTTCCAAAGTAATTATCTGCATTGATTATTTACATACAAAAATTTGTAGGACCTACATTATGCTGATTCAGGTTTTGGTGAAAATGAAAGGGTCGGGATTTATCTGTGATAGATTTTATTATGGCTATTACTTTATTTATTTTGTATAGAGGGCCTATGCCCTGTAACATAAAGATAGGTAAGATCAATCTTACGATTGAGTGTAACTCTTAGTAAACAGTATAATCATACACTTACAGTTGAGGCCAAAATTCACATACACCTGGTAAGAAAATAATAAATACTATTTTTACCATAATAAGAACATTGGGCATCATTTTTATTTTGATAGATATAGTTAGTTGGTATCTTCTTTGATTTTCAAAGAGTATATTTTGCATAAAAATATCTAGAAACATATATATGGTTGATCTTACATCAGTTTGGATAAATTCAGTTGGTCAACAGTTTATATATACACTAACCAATTGGTGATGGATTTACCTGTATATTGCTTTATTTTTCTTTTTTTTTCACTAGTTGAAGTTTTCAACGAGGTTTCTATATACTTCTCCTGAGATTACTGTCCATTTCCTCCAGCAAGGATTGCAACAATTCAGTCCCATTTGCAGGTTTCATTGGGGCGAATTCAATTTTTGGGTCTACCCATATGTTTTCTAATGTTTTCTAGGATCTGGTCTAGACATGTGACACCTCTCCTTATCCCATCCTCTTTCTCTCTTTGGACTCTAAATTAGTTTAAATTGGTGTTTGGGTAATTGTGGTAATCAAAGATCAATCTTAATATGGTTCCAACTTTAAAGGCTTGCATATTGATGAAATGCTACTTGCTCCAACATACATTTTAACAATCTGCAGGGTTTATCAATATTGTTTATAATACATTGTTTTGTAGTGCGCTGTTGGAGCATGTAGCATTATTATGCCATCCTGAAAGTTGGCACCATATCAAATTTAGTCTTCAGTCAACACAAAAGCCCAAAATTCGTTTAAATTATTTTTATACTGGGATAAAACAGAGAGAAGGGGAGATTATGGAGGGGTTGTCACATTCTAGACAGATCCATGTAGAAACTATATAATATGGGCAGACCTAACAATTGGTTTTCACCAATTAAATCTGCAAATGGGACTGAATGGTTGCAATCTTGCAGGTGGAATGGAAATAATCTCAGGAGAAGTTATACAGAAGGCTCGTTGACAGCTCAAACAAGTAAAAAATAAATAAAAAAAAAAAAAAAAAAAAAAATCAAAATATAGGCAACACCATTACCAATTTGGGTTAATTGTATGTAAATTTGACTCGCATTTAATTTCACATAGCTATGAATTCCAACGAGTAGTCAAGCCATATATATGTTTCTCAGTATATTTTTTATGAAGAATTACTCTTGGAATTCAAAGTAAATACTGTACACTTATTACCTAACAATATTTATCAAATATAAATTATGCCCAATGTTCTTATGGTGGTAGAATCGTAGTTATATGTGTTTCTTACCACATGTATGGTAACTTTCTACACTGACACATTAACCCAAGTTTTGGTCGCAATTACTTAAGTTGTTCTAAGTTATCGACGCTAAATAGGGTAACAAATGTAAATATCTTATAAATTGTACAGGAGGTTTTGACCTTTTTACCCTCAACATTTTCAAGTTCAATAGTTTGCCTATCAATATAATGACTGAAACAAGTAGGTTTACACTTTCTCAAGTCGCGGTCTCACATTATGGCTATAATTAGGGTTGGGCGGATCTCAACTTTTTTTTTTCAAACAAGTTGTTTCTATAGTAAAATTCGACGTAGAAACTGTAAATGACAATTATTTTTGCATACGATGACGTCTTAACGTCGCTAAAGTGCAAAAAACCAGAATGGCCGCAAAATAAGCGTATTATGCGCAATTATCATAATACTTTTTATACGTATAAACCACTTTTATTTTTTGCGTTTTTATATGTCTTTTGGGTGTCAGGGAACCCAACATGATTAATCCAACATGATTAATCCTACCTAAGTTGACTGTTAGTGTAGTTTGGTAGTTAGTTTCAGTCAATATCGGAGCAAAATCACCTCATATTCAAAATCACTAATTAACACCTATAACCATACTAGGTACATTTGGTCATGATAAAATTGTCAGATTTGAGCTTTTAAACCATCAAAATCCATAAAGAAACAAAATAAAAACCGGTTATACCTATAAAGGTGTGTGATGAATGGGCAAAATACACTATTTTGGTTTTTTGCACTTTAGCGACGTCAGACTTCATCGTACACAAAAATAATTGTCATTTTTGGATTCTACATCAAATTTGACTTTAGAAATTACTTGTTTGACATAACTTTTCAGAAAAAAGTCATTATTTGCCCAACCCTACTATAATTACAAAGCGTTCTTGTCATCAGAAACTTACTAATATCTGATCTTCAAAATATAGTTGTCATCTCTGCCCAGTTCATTTATCTCTCAATATACATAATCATGATAATCTAATGAACCAAAATTTTCATTGCATGTTGTGCTTTTTGTTGGATTTTGACATCTACTGACCTCTGACCTTTGACCTGTAATGGTTGTCACCTACTGTAGGCCTATATGTTCATTTGCCTCAATATCAATATAATATATTTGTCCAAGTTTGGTCAGCATTCCTAGTGTGGTTCTCAAGTTATGGCTAAAATAAAATAAATGTATAATCATTTTTCCAGGATTCCGAATTGGCTCAATGGATAGAGCGTCCGCCTCATAATAGGGAGGTCGTGGGTTCGATCCCCGGCCGCGTCATACCAAAAGACGTTAAAAAATGGTAGTTGCTGCTTCCCTGTTTGCCGTTCAACAAGAGGGGGATAGAGCAACGTAATTCTGGCGCTGCTCAGCGGCTGCCGGGCCCACAAGAAAAGGGACAAAACAAATATCCGATCATCTTTGTCTCGGACAATAAAATTTGGAGCATCTGGAGCATGGAGCACTTTTGACATCTACTGACCTCTGACCGTTGACCTTTAAATTGTTGTCACCTAGTGTCCATGCCTTAGTTCATTGCCTAAGTTCATTGCCTGAGTATCATTACAGGTAAAAGTTTTGCTGACATTCTTCTAGTTGATCTCAAGTTATTGCTATAGGATGAAAGAAATTTCTCATCATTTTCATAGGATTTTGGATATCTATTGACCTCTGACCTTTAACTGTCAAATGTTTGACACCAAAATCTTATAGGTTTATTTGCCCAACAACATTGAATCAAGTTTGGTTGCCATATCTATAGTGGGTTTCAAGTTATGCCCAGGACAAAGGAAATTTCACATCACTTTCACAAGTTTTAGACATTTATTGACCTCTGACCTTTGACCTACAAATGGTTACTACCAAAACCTGCTCATCTAATTGGCATATTGATATACATTATTGACCCAAGTTCTTGTAAGAATGCTTTACTAGTTTTCAAGTTATAAATGAAAACACACATGAGAATACATCATTATTACATGATTTTAGGCCAAAATGACCTTTATTGACCTTTGACCTTCAAATGGTTACTACCAAAACCTGCACCTCTAATTAGCATATTGCTATACGTAATTGACCCAAGTTCTGTCAAGAATGCTTCACTAATTTTCAAGTTATAAGTGAAAGCAAACATGAGATTACATCACTTTTACATGATTTTAGGCTAAAAATGACCTTTAATGACCTTTGACCTTTTGACCCCTTTCCACCACTCGAAATCCTTAGGACTTTTGATATGTTGTAGAGGAGATTTTACTGATCAAGATACATGTTTCAGATTTTCTGTTGCAATTAGTGTGAGGTTCAACCATATATTGACTGTACTACATAGGCTAAACCCATTTGGTCTACTTACATTTTGTTCCAACTTCCCGTCGGTCTAATACATAAGTGGTCCAATTCTCACTTGGTCTAATTGCTGGTTCATCTAATAACCAAATAGTCTAATTGCATTTTCGTCATTATGAATTTACTAAGTGAATTGTACATTAGACCAAATGGGATTTAGATGGAAAAAAAATAGGCGAAGTGGCAATTAGACAAACTTGTTGTAGATGAAATGGAATAAGACCACATGGGGTGCAGCCAAAGGGCATTAGTCAAAGTGGGTTTAGACCAATTAGCAATTTACCGGTAGGACCCCCTCCTAACAAGCAAACTGCAATACACTGTAGACTTGTCTTATGATTGCAAGGATTGTTCAAAGGAACGATAAATTAGCAATGTGCTTAGACAGTTTCTTGAAGTAACACTTTTAACAAGTTTTACACAATTGTTAGTAAGTTTGGAATGTTCAAAAAAATAAAGTAATGAACATAAGGCATGATCTGTATACAAAAAAATGACATAAATTTCAAAATCTTTCCCATGTAAGTTCAGTTATGTAATCAATTTGATTGCAAATTTTTAACATTGCCAGATTTTATGAGAATAACGATTAAACATATAAACTTCTCAATGAATTGTGTCTTTGTGTTTATTTATAACCCAAAAACATATTTTGAGGAAAACATCTTTATAGTTACCGATCTTTCCAATGGATAACTAAAACATAAATTAAATTGAAGCAATCGCATTTTTCATTTTTTTTTTAGTGACATGATAATACAAGATTTAAAGAATTAAATGATATAAATGTTGTGCAAAATACAGAGCTGTTTATTTAATTACACATCTTTCATTTTACAAGGGAGCATTCAGACGGATGACCATTTTACAGGTGAAAATATTCTCATGTTATCACAATCATGGTTTCATCCCACCATGTACCCATTTAAAAACCTGGACGGAGACAGGCAAAGTACATAAAATGCCTTGATTAAAGCTGGTGTATAGTTTTTGTAAGATATTATAATATAAATTATAATTTGACTCTTTTGAAACACTCCAAGAATAAAACATGCAAAGTGATTGTTGTTACACCCAGTTTTTACACTAGTATCTTTACAAAAACTGGAATTTGACGGCTAGAGTAGATCTGGTGCCCTCTTTCGGCATTGATGTAATTTTTCTCAAAATAGGCCTTCAGAATGATTATTCCATAGATTTAGCTGGTTCATGTCATAGAGCTCTATGCGTAAATATTATCATTAATCTTTTCTACCCATCCATGCCTGTAAAGCTGTTTTATATTGAAATAAGAGAATATAAATATTTTGCGGGGACCCAGACTCTTGATACATGTCATCTTTATAGTAATATTATGCACATTCATAATGATTTTTAGAGTTTTTGAAGTGATATCTTTCATTTTACCTCAAAGTAAACTCAAAATTTGAAAGATTATGATATTTACCAACATTATATCCCAGCTGGCCGTAGTCGAGGTAGAATTCTTTATGAAGAGTTTTAATGTTTCACATGATGAGTTTTCTCTTTAGTTTCTCACAAAAATGAACCTCAATATCCTCACTATTAAGTAGCATTCCATACACAGTCAATCTTACTGAGGTAGAATCGGCTGAAGAAATAACTATTGAATTACAAAAAATTCAACTTACACAAAGGTTTAGGCCAGGTCCACTGTATATCCACGATCTCTCCTAAATATATAATTTTACTTGTACTTTTATGAGAAGTACTATCTGTTGATTTGCTTGCACTCCACAAGCAACAGTCTTCCAATCACTTTCAACATCCATGTTAATAGATCTCATGGTCACCCTATTCGTTTTACTTGTATTATACAGTGTGTCCCAGAAAAAAAAAATTAAAAAAAAGTTTAGAGCTTCATATTATTCAAATTGTATAATATATGTGACATTCATCCAGAGATACCAAACTTAAACATGTGCTGTGATGGGTCAGTGAGCAATTTGACTTTAAAAAAAAAAAAACGGGTGTAAAAATTGCCTTGAACCAAGTTTTGGTACAAGCAACCCTATCATTTCAATAGTCCAAGTATCCTTTCATCCATTATGAATGGACTCAGGAAGGTTTACCTCAAACGATGAATGGATGATCAGGAAGCCAGGGTTGCTTCTTTCAACACTTGGTACAAGCTGATTTTTACAGAGTTTTTTAAAAACTCACGTGCTCAGTCATCCATGAAATGTACAGATTTTGCATAACTGGATGAAATATGAGTTACTCTATTACACAAAATAAAAATTAATGTCACATAAGCTATACAATTTATATATTAGGCTCTCAAAGTTGGGTTTACTTTTTTCTTGGACGCTGTGTAAAAGACAAACATTATCTGTAGTCTGTTTGCTCTTTACAAGTACTTGTCCTCCTCCTTGGAAGCTTGAGTTCTAGAATTCCTCAAATCATGGACCTACAGTACTAGGTCCATGCTTGTAGGAACATCATTTGTCTTCATCCCTTGTCAGGTACATTATGTGAGAGTAAATGAAGAAAGACTGTGAGGGGAAAAACACATAAAAATGAAGGGGAAAAAAGAGAGAGAGAGAGGAATAAATATAAACAGTTTACATAAAATAACACACCAAGGAATATTAATGATCTTATAATGGGTTATGGCTATGTCCCTTACTTTTCATTTCCCCTAAGCAGCTGAAATTAAGCCCTATTTACCATTTCCATAAAAAACATTCTTAAAAAACATATAAGTAAGAAATATGGAATATTTCATTCAAAGTAATACATTACAGAAATGTGAGAACATTTACAATGAACAGTGGATGGATCATTGAGAAGTTACTAAGGACCTATAATTATGAAACATTTGTTGTACCCAGTGGTATGTCCCATATATAAATTTGCACTACAGAGTTTCTTTAAAAAAAAAGGAAACTTGATTTTCTCCAACAATGCTATATATGCTGTAAATGTAACAAGATTTACTGTAATACATATTTTAAAAATAGGGGAGATTGCATGATACCACAATTGTGATGATAGAGCAAGGAATCTGCTTAACTGCTTAAACCAGCATGGTACTTATGAATAATGAGCATTTATCCAGACATTAATATTTTTTAAGAAAAACAACCATTATTAGTCCCAGTATAAAAAAAAATCAAGTAAGGGGGGGGGGGGGAATCTTACCTCAACAGCAAAGCCAAGTGCTCTTCCAGCGCTGAGGAAGGCAATACCCGCATACTGCACCGAGATAGGCACCCTTAACGTTTTGCCCAAGACACCGGTATAGTGTGCATACAGCCACAGGGGTAGAACAAAGAGACCAAGTACAGTGAACGTACCGAGTGGTGTCTTAAAATCTGTACAGAAGAAAAATATTTTCAAATGTTATTTTGCTGTTAAAACAAATATACTCAAATCATGAGTAAAAACCTGTGCATGGCCCACAAGCTTCCTGCACCTATGTGAATCAACTGCAGAAATCTGGTCGGTGCATTTTTCCTATCTTCTTCCTGAGTCCTTTCTCTCGTTATTCTGTTTGATGGTATCATTAAATCTGTTTACATTTGAAAGATCATAAATAGAGGAACTAGAATCTGATACTAAATCCAAATTTGAATTAGACGAGCTAAGTACTGAATGCAGACGATCACATTAGGCGAATAAGTAATAAGATCATTTTTTCCATATAAAGTGCAACTGCATGCAAGCACCCAATTCTGGTACAGGTACAATGTATCAACAAGTACTGAATTATTCATTGACAAGCTGGGTATGACAGCAAAATTTGAAAGAAGAGACCCAGATAGGCAATTCAAACTTAATCGGCGGGCTTAACACTAATTGAAAGCTTAACTTCAGCCTTCGACTACACAATAAACACCTCCCTAACCCTAACCAAACATAAAACAAGATCAAAACCGGTCAACCGTACATCTTAATAAATAAGGCAATGAGGGATTGTCGCCAGAGCATTCGTCAGTTCTCCACCAAGTTACGTTGGACTTACTTTTTCCCATGACTTTTTGGACTAGCCACGGGGCATGAACTTTAGCCGTTTTCCATTGAGTGCCCAGACTGTGTGTACAGACAAATACCAGCCACTCTAGCGCTGCTATGAAGTAACCCCACTACAAGACAAGATAAAAAATAAGGCAATAGTATAAGTTTGAAAGAAGATGAATTGTTACTAGTTCAAAATCACAAATAAGTCATCAGCAGTGGTGGATCCAGGCGGGGGCGCAGGGGAAGCGCCCCCCCCCCCTATAATTTGAAAAGCTCTCATTGACTGTACATATTAAAATCAGAAAATTTTGACAGCTCATCCCCTTATCTGGTCTGGCGCCCCCTCTATTTTCAAATCCTGGATCCGCCACTGCATCAGAATTCATATTTAGCTGTTATGTTTTACTAAAACTTGAAATTCCAAGCTTTCTGATTGTTACAACTGTCTGATAACCCAGAATGCATCATTCTGACCATGTACATGTAGTCTTGTAAAAATAATTACATGCCATCTTAGATAATTACAGATTCATTCTTTAAAGCCTCTTTAGGCCTCAACTACTCAAACCTGGCCCGGATAACACATTAATTCACTACTCAATACATTCATACCGCAACAATCATGTTAGCAAGTAACAAAACAAGTACTTTCCCCTAAAAACATTTTAATTTCCATATATTATAAATAAAACTGTAGGCTAATTTATTCACTGTACTAACTATCAATAGCTACATGTATCTCAAAAGGTATATTTTAAGATTCGCTCTTGTTGAGGGGAGACCACACACAGTGTTGGTGAATTAACAAAATGGGTATAATGCCATTCATGATTTTTGATATGAATCCAGTTACATGTCTCATTGTTCCATGATTTATGTTACTTTTTGAAATTCATCATTTATAAAACTCTTAATACCGGGTAATAAAAATAATACTTAAGATTTATAAAGCGCATTACATAAATATTTCAATGCACTTTACATGGTAAAAGTTATGAAATACAAAATAATAGAAAATACATTATCAATAATCATACTCATTGTTAATTCAACACAACCTTGGCTCTACTTCTATACATTTTAACATTACAATATTATTAACATTAACAAGCATACAAGAACTACAAAAAATCTTTATTGAAATCTTTATTGAACATACTTGAGTTTAGACTTACCTTATAAAGTCTGCACCACAGTATACCCCTCCCAAGAACATCAATGACAACATCAAGCTATAGGGGTAATAAAAAAAAATCGAATATAAATCAAATGTATTGCAAAATATATGACAAGTTCATGCATACATATCAGAAAAGTTCATTTCAAGTTTTCAAGACACAAAATAACATTCAGAGCATGTAATTTAAAGTGAATTCAAGTCAAGATGAGATATACCTGGATAGTTTTATATCTATTCAAAATCTCTGACACTAAAAACATTTTTAATGAAATGCTTTAGATTTGAATATATTTTGAGATTTTGAGCATATATACATTCTCATCAGAAGAAATTAAAATGTCTGTTACTAGAGTTGATATCATTGTCAAATATTGGCTAATGATATTTAGAGATTATCATTTTAAACTTTGTGTATGACTTACTATATTTACATTATTTTTCAAGTAGATTAAATGTTATCAGATATCATAATATCATATTTATTCCCTTTTAATAACATCTCAAAGTTTTGTATATTAGTCATTTATTATTTGAATTCTAAAATTAATATGTATTATGCTCATACCCATGCACCAAATGCTGATGTTTGTTTGAGTTTTCGAGCCAGTGCACCATCGAAACCTGTAGAGAGAAAAATGAAAAATATCAAAATTATATAAATCTTCTTAAAAACGAGATGTACTAAATTGATCTTTCTCTAACAGACAAAATATATCAGGAGTAGGTTGATTTAATATTATTACCAATATACTATAGACTCTAACAACTTCTTTGGAAGAATTGTTCTTATCAATAACATTAATAAACAAAGAAAAAATACACGCATATATTCAAAGAATCAAATCATATCAATAAATTCATTTAATTTCCACTTTTCAAACACATATTTCCAAATACTGTACACTCTATTCTTCAAATCTGTAAAATGTAACAATTTTAGATGGTTTCTTTTAGTTGGACATAGAATTGTGAGAAATTTCAAAATGGGCCAAATTTAGCAAAAACTATATCATCAATACTCTTTTGAGCCCAAGGGTAATATGTAATTGTTATTTCTTTTTGTTTATTTCTCTATGTTCCCTTTATATCTGTAGAGTCAGTGTTTCCTTTCTATATTAATGAAGAGCGCCATCTCTAGTTTGGCTTTAATATATACATGTAGGGAGTGCACTGTATACACACATGTGGAACAGGAAAATTAGGGAAGTTTAAGCATAATAGAAGTTTTTAGTAATTCTACCCGGAGAAATCCTACAACTTTTCAACCTTCTTCTTTGCACTGTCTTCGTTACACCCTTTGTTGATTTAATATTTGAATGATCTTCTCGTCAAAAAGGACTTTGAATAAAGGTGACTATCATCATAAACATGATAAAGGCTGCTTTGTAAATTTTGGAACTGAGGTCTGAGTGAGCGAAGTAGAAATGGAATTGGTGATGTCAAAACTAGGAAAGTTCGAATGACTTGTGTGTTGACGAGAGGCGAAAGTTGAAGAAGCGAAGGCGAAGTGCAGAAGCGTTGGAAATAATGAGATTAAAGACGAAGCTATTCAGACCGGGACATCTGTAGATATTGGCCCTGATCTACAATATCTATGATATTGACGGTCAGTTTGCATATTATCTTTTCTTTATATATATTCTATGTTGTGATATATCATGTTTTTACCTTGTAAAAGAAAAATGTAATTCGGCCTTTGGCCATGACTAAACTTTCTCTAGTAAACCGGTAAATCAAATCAAATCAAATCAAATCAAAAATTTTAATCTTTTTCTGAAATTGAAGATATATTACCTAAGCGTAACTGATAGATTATCTTCTCATCATTTTCAATAGTTGAAGTTCCCTTGGGAGTTACTTACCATCAAGAATGGCTTGAGCCAGGTATAGACCAATGAAAACGACCGCATTCGTAGAGTAGAAGAAGCAACTACTGAACACCAATGCTAGACGTATATACCCTGCAAAATCGAAGGACATGATAAAGAATATTCTACACCAAACACAACATTTACACATTTCTAACTAAGTGGGTCTGTGACATGATCTCACTGGGCCATTGAATTAACAGTCACAGCAAAACTTTTAACTTAAAGGAGAATTGTCCCTTTGTAGATAGTTGGCTTACTGTGGATGCAGAAAAATCAAATAAGCACATTAGTGAAGATTTGGTGAAAATCGGATAAATGATAAGAAAGTTATGAGTATTTGAATATTGAGATCTCTAATGACATAGGAAATCTCCCATTGGCAACGCGGTCACCATTTGTGATGTCACAAAGGGAGAACTCCCCATATGGTGTGCACAAAAACTATTCAAAATGTCTCTTTATTTTCATTCTAATGATAGAATAGCTTTTCTTTAATCATGATATATTATTCATATATTTACAAGTCATCTCATAAAAAGATTCTTTATTCTCCCTTTAGAATCAAGAAAAAAGAGGATTTTAGTACAATGTGTACAATAGATATGGGAATGATCTCCCTGCATTACATCACACATCATGGTCGCGTTGCCAACTGGAGGATGTCCATATCATAAGTGATCTCAAAATCTAAAAATTCATATCTCTCTTATTCATTGCCTGATTTTTCTGAAACTTTCCCAATATGTTTTGGGGGTTTGTCTCAATTCACTGAAGCTAAATTTCTCTGAGGGGATAATTCCCCTTTAACATTAGTTTTAAAGGTAAAGGCAATGGATGAGCTCTATCTAAAAGATGGTATGGGTTTTTCTTGTTTTCATATAAATCATCATGTAATCCGTAAAATATCAGGGGTAAAATACGACTAAATAAAATGAACAGGAATAAAAATACATTTATTGCTCCATCCACGTCGTAGCTGTGAGTGGCTCCATCCTTGCTTCAACATATGTCATTCACACAGTCACAGTCACAGACACAGGCATACTGTATACATATCACCGGCTCTCCAAATGCTTCTGCGCCAGAGCTGTAGGGGAGGCAGACCCTGCACTACTGTAGACTCTGCTCTGACTCTGTAACTTGTTACTCCTAAGATCGAGAGTGCAACATTTTATCAATTTATTGAACAACTATCATAATCATAATGTATCAAACACTCCCGTATAAATTAATTATATACATACCAATAATGTTGGGCACATATAAAAAGACAGAAGTCATATTCAATGCGGTTTCTTGGATTTAACTTCGAAATATAATGTTTACCCATGCCAAACCACTACTAATAAAAACAATCGTATTTGATCATGTGACAAAATATTATTAGTCTCATAAAGAGACCACCTAAATAAATCATCTCTATTTTTATGTGTTTGTAAGATGTATGAACTTGAAGTTTAGCTATTCAATTTCTTAAGTTTGATCTAAAAATTTATTATGCATTCTTAAAATTCTGTACAAAAATATAAAATTCTACAGTACTAAATATTTGTGACATGTATCACAAAAAAAAAAATGATGGGGACTTGTATAAGCTCTAACATAATTTCTTGGCACGTCGTCATCTACGCGGAAGCAAGAGCGAAGGGGGTGCTGAATATCTGATTTAAGTCCTTAATTAGGTACTCTTCTGAGATGAATTTCTTATGACGATGTATTTTACATCACATAGATACAACATGGGTAGTTTTAGATTGATTCAATGGTTTGCTCTTCTTCATATTTTACTTCAAACTGTGGCCATATGTACGGCTTTCTCGGCTGGCAATCCTATGAACCGCATCGCCGAACTTTGGGGGCAGGAAGCGGCTAGAGTTAGCCCCCGACACCGCCGCACCGCTGATTCCATAGACACAACGTACTACCACTCGTATGACGACCTGACTCACCTTCTGAGACTCTACTCGAATCAATACCCAACAATTACAAACTTGTCAAGCATTGGGCAAAGTGTGCGGGGAAAGGAGTTATGGGTGATGCAAATAACAGACAATCCAGGTGTTATCGAAAATGAAGAGCCGTGGTTTAAATACGTCGGGAACATGCACGGAAACGAGGTCATCGGACGACAGATTCTCATCTATCTCATCGAGTATTTGCTCCAGAATTACGGAGTTGACGAGCAGGTGACGAAACTTGTGGATGAAACCAATATCTACATCATGCCCACGATGAATCCGGATGGATTTCACTCCGCTCACGAAGGAGAGTGCGGAGGGACTCGCGGAAGAGAAAACGCAAACAACGTCGACCTGAATCGCAACTTCCCGGACCAGTTTCACACCAGCGCTGCTGATAAATGGAAGAATCGTCAGCAAGAGACCACCCTCATGATGAAGTGGATCGAGAGTAATCCATTTGTTCTGTCGGCCAACTTGCATGGTGGAAGTTTGGTGGCCAGTTATCCGTTCGATGATGCTCCTAATCATCATATCAACGAGATGGGGAAGTATAGCAAGTCTCCGGATGATGCCCTCTTCAAGAGACTGGCGAGAGTTTATTCCAATCGTCACTTAGTGATGCATTCAAACCCTGGTTGCCCTGGAGACCATGATAGTTTCCCTGGTGGGATTACAAATGGAGCAAGCTGGTATGACGTTCCAGGTGAGATGCTCCTCATCCTCTTGACCTGTCCTCTATTAATAATATTAGCAATAACAACAATAATAATAAAAAAACAATAATAATGAAAACAACAACAATAATAATAATACATGGGATTTTAACAGTGCCATTTTCCATTTAGATGATGAGGATTACAAAGAATATTACAAAAATGAATATCTGTCTTTGATAAGACATTACTGTAATGTTTTCAAAATACATACTCAATATGTCCATGACAAATATAATTAATGGTTTTTGTTGACAATTGTTAATACAAATTTTAAAGTTGATTCACATGTTTGTATCTTGTTAATATCTTTGATTTTACAGTTGAATTGAGATCATGTAAATTTTACTTCAAAAAATAATGTTGTCTTCCATACATCCATTTTAACTTAAATCAATATTTTTTTTTATTAATGATAAAGTAGTAGTACAGGACTATGCATGTACATGTAGTTCACCAAATTCATTCTGTGGAATGCTGAAGATGTTTAATACAATATCAATGTTTTTCCATCCAATCATGTTTCAGGTGGTATGCAAGATTTTAACTATGTGAACAGTAACTGTTTTGAGATAACGGTTGAACTCTCTCTGCTGCAAGTATCCCAAAGTCAGTCAACTCGCCCAGGAATGGAGAAACAACAGACCAGCTCTCTTAGCCTATATGAAAATGGTAAGAACAACTTCAATCACATCTAGAATTTGAGTTAATCAGAACCAGCACGGAGCCTTGAAGCATCTAGATGTTGGTTTTCCTATACCCCCAAAAAACAAAAAACAAAACAAACAAAAAAAACACACACACACAATACACAGCAGCAACAAACAAACAAAACAAAGATATAATAAATTAAACTGAAGTTGATCAATTTCTATAAAAGTAAAAAAGAGAAAAGCAAGAAAGAAAGAAATGAGAAATATTTTGCACATTTCCTTTCTTTTGCTCTCATTTATTCTGGACACTTTGTATTGATAGTGAAAAGCTAAAGACAAGTCGTTGACTATTTTTTACACAGTTATTGTGTCTGCAGAACAGTACAATGAGCTCACCCTATTCATTTTGCAGGAAGTAACTTTAACTTGTAAAGCACAATTTCTTGTGTTTTCTTTAGTCACATATTTCTGCTGGTAGAGTGTATTTGGAGAGAAGAAGATGATGTATGGTGCCACCCGGAACCTGGCATTGTTACTTTAAGAGTGCTCAGATACTTGAATAAAGATCTATCAATTTAGAATCATTCTACATGTGCCATCATTGTGTTCCATAACAATTAAAATATACATGTACATGTAGCTACAAAACATTACTTTTCCAATAAGACACACAATTAAACAAAAACAAAACCTTATAGTCATCAACTGACTAAATCTATAGATCTCTCTACACAACAAAAACTGTCCATCAGTGTATTTGGGTGTTTTTCAACTCTGGTGTTCAAGTCGTCTGTAAATTAGATGTGAAGAGCTGTACAAGATATAATCTTGTGTGACAAAATTTCTCTTTGACTTGCAATATCACAAGATTTTCATTTAAAATCTTGCAGCTGTTGGAATGGCTGTTGACCTTTCGGTTTGTTGACTCGATTGAATGTTAATTGCATTACATATTTAACAAAGTAATGTCTACAGGGGATATTAATGTGTACACTGCCGCATGAATGATCTTTTATTTTGCGAATTCATTGTCTTTTTTAGGGTTCTTCAGTGCATTCATACATTTCCAAAGTAGATAAAAAAGATGTGATGATATACTGCCCATTACTTTGACATCAAATTTAACTATATTTGTTAAGTGTTAATACAAGATTTTTTCTCTTTTCACTCACTTCTTATTTCAGTAGAAACTAACTTAAAATTCTCAAACAGTACAATAAAAAAAAAGCTAGCCTACACTAAGATATTTTGTTATTAGTATAATTTCCTTGTTTTTTGTTTTTGTTTTTTTTCGTTTTTTTGGGGGGGATTTTACTTCCTCTTTAATATAATTCACTTTTATGTAGAACTTGTTTTGATTCTTTTTTGATACATACATGTAGGTCTTGCTTTGTAAAAATGTTCTGTGTGATCTTGGCCTTTTCAGGGCTAAATTCAGTTGCTGCTGTGGAATTATGATATTGTTCACTGCAATATCACACTGCTTGGCAATTGGCCAACAAATAACATTTTTTATTGCAAATATCTCCCAGTACATTTTATTGAGCTGTACAAAAGTTTTATAGACAGGCCATTCTTCTCCTAAATCATTTCTTTACACTATGAATTGTTATTTAAGGCATACTTCAAAAAAATAAGTATTATTAATATTTCATCTGGAAGGGGCTGCTGAACATACATGTACCTTTGCAATGAAAAGGGGAATTTACAAGGGGGGGGGGGTGTATGCATCATTTATGCAACTCATGATCCATTACTGGTATAAGCCAATATTTTCGCGTCCAGATATTTTCGCGATTTTGGACTAGTTGGGGAAATTCGCGGGGAGCAAAATTTCGCGATTTTGGGTGATGACTTCATTACTATAAATAGCCTTGTACTAAAGTGGAAATTTTTCGCGATGACCAACTCGCGAAATTCGCGAAATATAAGTCATCGCGAAAATAAACCACTTATACAGTATTAGTTAAAGGTAGTGTCATCCTTTTGCAGGCAAAAATATTAAAGTTCTAGTTTTTGAGAGGATATAGTAGTATACCATGACTATATCTCCCCACAACATTATAAGCTCAAATGTGTATGTTTGTCATTATATTGCGATTATCAAAATTCATTCTATTTTTTCGAACCTCGAAAAATATACCGTAAGGTGCGAACCGCTGACCGTTAGCGCAGAGAATAATGCACGCTGATGCCGCTGTGTGTATATTGCTGTGTGTGGTCCGTGCTGCACACGCTGTAATAATATAACGATGTTGATGGAGAGGCTGGTCTATCTAGACAACCTATGACAGTAAGATTGAATAGACAGTATAGATTGATCATATTCTAAAGTTATGCAAAGTTGCATTAGTTTTCGCAATTTGTGAAAAAGGATGACACTACCTTTAAAAGGAGAGTAGATTGTATTTAGTGATACACTGTATGCCATGTATGATTTTCAAGTGCCAATTACTGTAGATAAGATTCTTCAGTTGAATCTAATTTAAAGACAGTGACAGTTGTAGGATAAATTGATAAATCGTCATGGCAATGCCTGACTGGGTTGGCTCGATATCAATTTCCCTGTTCAATCATTGGCTTGTAGATTTAACAAAATTAGCACTTGATGATTAGTCTGCTGTGTCAGGATGGATCTAAGTACATGTATAAAGTAATTATTAGCAGCGTGCTTCAGCCACAACATTATGATAATTGCTCAATTACATTGTAGCCCTACATGTAGTTAGCAAGGAGTACAGGCTTATGAACTGGGATTTTTGTACACCGAACACTGTAGGCCTAATACTAAACTGACGTTCTTTAAAATTTGTTAGATAGATTTGGTGTACAAAAGGATGAACTTTTGCACTTTAAATATAATATTTTTGGCTTTGAATACATTGAAGCACAATATGCAACAAGTGCTCCAGCCTGCGACAATTGCCCCAGCCCGGGCTAGCCTAATGATGAGATATTGTATATCATTGTATATCATATATCAGGACAACTATATGTACTCAGGGCTGGACAATTTTACCCCCAGGACAACTATCCCCAGAAATAGGGTTAGGGTGAGGTGAAGGGATGGGGGTAGATTTTGGCAGGGAGTGTTGTCCAGGGGTAATTGTCCATGGGGTACTTGTCCTAGAACCTTACTATGTAACAAAAAATGTAGTTATAGACAGAGGGTTACATGTGGCATAATGTAGGTTTGTCCAGTCCTGAGGTAAGCCATTCATTTACTTATTAGGATCCGACCACAGACAATCGTCATAAGACCCAACCCATCATTTTTTAAATATTTTGAGAGAAATGGAAATAATTATCAAAATAAGTTAAAATGTTTCCAAACCTTTACAGATGGGCAATTCCACGGTAACTGACGTTACAAAATCACTACCATTTCTAAATTGTTTTTACTGTAATAAATAAATAAGAATACATGGGTTTTCAAATTAATACAGCTAAATAAGCTGATGACAGAGAAAGAATTGTGCAAAATTTCCACCCAAACTCCACTCCATATGAAACAGCAAGCAAAATTGTATCGGTAACTCACGTTCAATTTTTGGTAACGTCAGTTACGCGACGACGTTTTTGCTTGCCGTTGATGCAAATGCAGTTTGGGTAAAAAAAATAACTCAATTCCTTCCCTATCTTTAAATTATTCAGCTGTATTAATTTGCACACCATGTACATTGTATTCTTATAAACAGTTCAAGCAATTTAGAAATGGTTGAGTTTTTGTAACGTCAGTTACTGTGGAATTGCCCAAATGTTCAAATGTTACACTTTCAATAGAAGTTTTATTAGGATAAAAAATTATAAAAGTTATATTACATGTACATGTACATTGGTATAGATTTGAATTCAAATAATGAAAATGCACAAGATAATTAAATCAGAAAACCAAGCTCTTGTCTCAAAATTGGGTTACAAATAAGTCATGTTTACTGAGTACAAACTACATGTACAATAACAGAAATAACTGTGACCTTTTTTAGTGTAAACTGGCTCTTTTTTTTTCTTTTTTTTTTGAGACAGGTGTTTCAAGAGATTAAGCAAACACAGGAGCTCCTTAACCAATATAGCAGAGTTTACAGAATAATAATTTGATATGCAGTCGGCATCGCCTTGTGCCCACAGAGATAATTTCAATTGAAAACCACAAATTGCCTACTCGTTATGATGTCTGAATGTACTAAATGTATGTACTTGACTTCACCATTTACATTGTAGGGTTATGTCAGTGAATGCATTCATGAGCCAAACTTTAAAAACTTGGCAAAGTTCTAAATGCTTTCAAAATATTATTTTGGGGAGCATTTTCTTGCACAATCAACCAGGAAGAGGGGAGGGGGGGGGTAGTTTTTTGAATTTTATCAAAAACCATCACCTTGAAATATATGATTTCCAAAGTCACAACATAAAAATGAAGTTACTTTCAACTGTGATCTACTTTTAATTGTTATGCATGAATGGTATTATACAGTGATTCATAAGTTCAATTTTATCATTATTTGTCCAAAGGTTTCTTCCATTGATGTATTCATGAATGAAATTTTATATACTACTTGTACAGTGTATTAAAAGTCACAGGTGTTCGTCCAGCAGTGGCACGTTCCTGACATTGCCAATTTTCATAAAAGGCTTGCCAATTCCATCTACTCTAGTGAATTGTACCAGACAATCTGCTTCCCTAGATTTGTGCAGTCAATATCAGGACAAGTACCTCAGAACAATTACCCCCAGGACAACTACATGTACTCCCAGAAATAGGGTTAGGGTTACGTAGATGGTAGATTTTTTGGTTGGGGTAGTTTTCCAGGGGTAATTGTCTGGGGGAAGTTGTCCTAGAACCTGCGCAGTTAGTTTTTTTTTTTTTTTTTTTTTTTTTTTTTTTTTTTTTTTTTTTTATTAAACTCCCAGTACACTTGTCTTTTGCTTTTTATATTCATTAGGGATCTTGAGAACACTTCACCCCCTTGGCCTTATACCCCGCCCCCACATTCTTCATTTAATTTCAATTGACCATGTGTTCAAAGGGGGGCACGAACCGTTTAGATTTTTGTTTTGGGGTCATCTTTAATTTGCAAATGAATTAGGAATTTTTTTTTCAGAATTGTGCAAACGATGAATTAAAGGTTCACTAATCTAAAACTCAGCATTAAATAGTTCATTGAAAAATTACTTTTATGAAAATGCACAAGTTTGATACATTGTGAAATAAATGAGAAAGAAGAAGGACAAAAAAATATATAGGCCTAATAAGAAAAAATGAGCAAAGAAAAGTTGATTTCTATCCTTAGGGTTTAGGTGGGGTTCTGTCGCTTCTGATTACTCCAGTGTTGCAAGCTAAGGGGTTCTCTGAGATGGACACGGACATAAGGGTTTGCCGTAGCTCAGTCAGTAGCCCACTTGTCTACATGTACATATAGCAGGAAGTCTTAGGTTCGAATCCCAATGGAATCCCATTTTATTTGCTCACTTTTCCCCCACAAAATTACACCAAACACATTATACATTGTAGAGTGCGCATGTAGCCTTGTTAAAAATGGATTCTTGTATAAATGCTTATGACAAGAGTAGACTGCACATCATTGTACGCGACAGCATAAGTGAGTGGACACATTCTATACATGAATGTCGGCTACATTATGATCCTACAATATCCTGTCTGCTATACATTTTACTTGTACAGTAAACATGGAACTGCCGGTTTGGAATATTGTCAAGCTATACCATGGTCAGGGTCAGGGTTTATGGCAGCTGGCTGGATATCAATGTATCAGGGACTACATGTAATCAAAACATCACATAACTTGATAGATTTCCTCATAAATTATTCATGGTTGCCTGATAGTTTGCTGAAAACATAGCATAACTATTAACAGACATGAAAACTTGGTGAGTGTAACCAGGGAGATGGTCCCTGGTGTAACAGATGTGACAGTTTTTTTTTGAGGTCATTCAACCCTTTTAAATTGATTAATTATATCATGCCTTTAGAAATGGAAAGCATTCCTTTTCTTTCCTTAATTAGCTAAACTTGTAAGAAAAAAAAGGTGTATTTTAGTGATTTTTTTTAATTAATGTCCCGTGGTCTGGGTTCTCATGGAAACCAGCCAAAAACATCTTTGTTTTAATTGAATTTGAAAGACCTCAATAATTTATGATTTATCCTGTGGCATTAGGTTAGTGATAAATCAAAGAATAAACAAACGAGACAGATTTTTTATTTAGACAATGAATCGAGGTGGAATTGACCATGATTTCCTGAACTGTCTTTCATCAGACCATGCCGAGTTCTCCCTGTCAGGTGCTGAGCTATAATTTGTTTATTTGTTTGTTGCTCTACATGTAGTTCTACCCCTATGGCCTTCCTACCAAAAACAAGTGTGAAAGGGACCAAAATAATAATAACAATAATAATATGTTTATAGAGCGCAGAAACTATCCAACAATAAGTATATATATATTCTACTGCACTAAATGTATTTAAGAGCTTCTGATATGCTTGTAATTCATTAAATAGATGTTTTTTAAGTTTTGATTTGAAGCTCTTAACTGATGTTAATGAATGAGTAAAATCCTTTTGCTCTTACTGTAAAAACAAACTGCTATGAACACTATTTAAAGAAGTAAATTTCTATGGGAAACAATATAGTCATCGATTGTTTTCAGACAATATTGTACCAGTGTGTTGAACTGTCACTAGGAGTTGTTCCCTCAGATTTGAACATTGCAATTTGAGAATTTGTCCAAAATTTGATAGCTTTTTTATATATATATTTTATTTTTTTTGCACACTTGTAAAGTGCATTAGCCTTCTCCCCAGAGTTAGGGTAGAAGGTTAGGGCAACCTAGTTTTCAGAGCGGGGTCATTTATAGATGCAATTCACAGTAGGAGTAATTTCCCACAAAATTAGTTGGTATGCTTGAATCGTTAAAAAACGTTTCTGCTTGCAGAATAGGCCAGAAGGTTAATATTACTCTAATGAGCTGATACCCTGCTACTATGAGCTTATGATTAAGTAAAAAAGGAAGCCACTTTTTTGTGATCAATGTTTCGTTTTGTGTGAATTATTTGGATATCTTAAGAAAACTACTAAAAATGGTTATTAGGGGCATGCCTCTAGTGTTTCTGTAGATTTAGTTTAAGAGAACATTAGAATAAGGAGGAACTCCGCTTCAGCGACCCCCCCCCCCCCCCCCCCCATTTCAAATCCTGGATCCACCACTGCTTAAGTTTTTAAAATTATAGAGAAATAGATGAGTTTGTTTTCACTTCTTTAATCTCTTAAAATTTATTGTCCATAAGTGGATTTTTATTGATTGTAAACAACCAAAAGATACAGAATCAGTATAAATATGGTTAGCTACAACTTCAGTGACACAAAGATGACCTGTACATGTATCTACATTTGGCAGTTCCTTTCCAATATTTACTTTCATAGTTCTTCAAAATTAAACAAATTAATCTCAGACATGATAAATATGTGTACATGTGGATCTTTCATTGTACTTGAATTAATACATCAAAAAGTTTCAGTTCATATAAAAACTTCTTTTGGCACCAGAATCATGAAGACCATCTTTTGAACCTACCTTCTTGCACCATCTTTATCCCATGAAAGTCGCACTGTTTTTCCTCACATTTGTGTGAACACCATCCCACCCTAAACTGGATCATGAAATTAATTCTGACATTACCAGCAGAGAACAGTCCAGGTACAGAAAACACCCACAGAGCTTCTTAGACCATCATTACATTTTGGCCAAGTTTTTAAGAAATCTAGCAGCTAGAAGGAAGAAAGTGCATCTGAACTAGGATGGAACTTGTCACATTTTATTTATACATGTATGTTATAATACAAAATTATAATCTCAGTGTAGTGAGAAAGGGGAACAAAATTAATGTGAGCTTTCAAATTATTTCAATGCTATTAACATGTAGGTAGAATATTATAGTAGAAAGTTTCACTGGAAAGGATTGCTCTTCAAATGCCCCCACATGTAATATGACAAAAAAAAAAGTAGTTGAAATGTTCAGCCTGAACATTTTGTGCTATTCATGCATACTTTATTTTATTATTTATTTTTCTTTTGCTTTTTTTCTTCTTTTTTTTTTGGGTGCATTTTTCTCTCAGCAGAATTGGGTTAATATCTTATCATTTTGCTGATTCCAAAACCTCACATTACACATCAAGTATGAGATGAATTGTAATCAACCTTTCCAAAGCACTTTGAGACAGTTTCTTCCACAACTCAATCTCATGACCACATGCAATTGATTGATCATCCCCAAAAATATTACGTATAGTTCAAAATGATAATCTAATGTTAAAGGGGAAGGTCACCCTAGAATTTGATTGGTTTTAAAAAATGCAGAAAAGTAAGTGAAAAATATGAGTGAAAGTTTGAAGAAAATCGACCAAAAAAAGGCGAAGTTATAAATATTTCAAGTTTTGATTTTGTGACGTCACGTGCGAGCAGCTCTCCCATGTGTTGTGTATGCAAATTTCATAAATTTTCCTTTTACATTATTCTTGATAAAGGAATGTGTCAATTTGATAGAGGTATGTATATGAACATAGGTTGGATGATATATTGACAGCACAGGTGGATAATTAATATACTTCTGAAAAAATGACACTTTATGGAATTTACATTATATAACACATAGGAGAGCAGCTCGCACGTGATGTCACAGAATCAAAACTTTAAATATTCATAACTTCGTTATTATTTAGTCAATTTTCTTTAAACCTTCACTCATATTTATCTGCATTTTTAAAAACCAATTACTGTATTTATAAGTGGTTATTTTCACGGTGACTTTATTTTTCGCGAATTTCGCGAGTCGGTTATCATGAAAATTTCCACTTCAATACAAGGCTATTTATAATAATGAAGTCATCACCAAAATTGCGAAGATATTGGCTTATACAGTAAAAACCCAAGGTGAACTTTCCCTTTAATAATAGTAAGTTAAAATGTAGTTTGATGATTCATCAAAAATGGACTTTTGCTGGTTACCATCTTTTTGATGTGTTGACTCCCTCTTCATTTGGAGATGTAAAGGTGATAAAAAGTTCAAAGTTTGGACACATTTTGAAATAAATTGCTCATGTCAGAGCACTTAAGCTTGGAATGCTGTGATCAGCAGATATTTTTTGCAGCTAGTGTTCATTTGTACATTTTTAGATTACCCCTCCTTTATAATAATTTTTACATATTTATCAATTTAGTCAATCAATTCAAGGTTTATTAAAAAATATTGTTGCAGCCAACAGCTGAATTCCGACATTTGTAAAATCTAAAAACATTCAAGCACATTACAGCACAATGAAAATACATAAGTTATCAAAATACAACTACAAAAGCATATTCTTGGACATATTAAGTTTTAGATTAAGATGGAAAATAATTTTGATTCAATATAATAAATTAGTTGAATTCTCGTATAATTATAATTGGAATGTAGATTTAAACATACTCATACTTATCTATTTACAATGTAAGTAGACTTTTCTCTTATAATGTATCGTATTCACACAATGTACAAAATGTATGTACGCTAACTTTAATACATTATCTTACTTTAAAATCATGTTTTAATAACTTAAGTGATGTCTTATGATTAAGATAGCATTTTCTGCTGTGAAAATGATTCTCAGCAAGAATTCAATTTTCATTTATGGAGGGCCATAAGGGTCATAATTAATAATGGCATATTATCAGCTAACATAAAAATAAACTTAAAAACAGAAATAAATGTCAATATCTACATTGTATAAATAATCATAGTATATTAAATTGTATTTTTGTCTTTTGGTTTATTTTCTTTACTTTGTTATCTGATTTATTTTGTTTTTAATCATTACTTTTATGGCTGCCCATAACTGATAAATGAATTCCTGCACACCCTCGTTTTCGTGTCCTTTACAAAAGTGGGCAAAACTCACTCAATCAAGAATTATTTTTGGACTTTTTGGTGTCATAATGATATTGAAATAATAAAGCTTTCTATGCATATTATCCTCTCCCCCTTTATTTGGCAGTCATTTCAAAAGTGTATAGTTTTTTAAGTATAGATTTCTGGAAAGCTTAATGACATAATTTTGGCAATGGATTTATTCATGAAAACTGTGTGCCGAGATTAGCCCCTTGACAAGTAGGCTTATCTCCAAATGACAATCAACTTCCTTTTTGCCATTTTGTGTCCGTAAAGAGAATCTAGTGTAGTGGGAAAGGTGAGAAAAAAAAGCTATTTTAGCTTTCAAAATATTTTTATGGTATTTAGATATATTACAGAAGAAAGGTTTACTGCAAAGGATTGCTCTTCAAATGTTTCTTTTTTTTTCTCTTTCCTCTATGCTCATCTATAGTCATAATATGATTTTTTTTTTAAACAGTTGAAATATTCGGGGACTACACACATTGTGTGTAGTATCGTACTATGCAGTTTTGTGAGCATTGTACGTTACTCTCAGCAAGTTTGGGATAATTTTTTTTTTTTATCATTGTGTTGATTCCAAAACCTCACAGCAATCAGCAATGCTTAGATAAATTGTTATCAACCTTTCCCAATCAATTGGAGACAATTTATTCCACAATTCAATCTCATGACCACAACAATAATTTTGCTTTAAATGCTCCCAGGGTGCCCAGTATTGCCTTAGTATGAATTAAAATGAATATAATAGAATCAAAGGATTGTTACTATGTAAATGTGTTCTGTGCATGCCTTGACATTTGAATAGCTTGATTCTTACAATCAAAATGTCATGTTTGCTTATAAAGTCATGTTGTTTGTAGACCTGTACAAGTACATAACTTAATGTGTAAAATCATGAATGCTGTCAATACATGTATTTAATAAATTTCTTTTCAGTAATAGTGCCTATTCTTTATTCTCTTTTTAATATAACATTTGTTAAGGGTGCTATCTCACTTCGCGGAAACAAAATTGAGACATGGCATTGCACTATATCTGTCTCCTATGTCTCCGTGACAGATTTGTGTGTGCTACAGGAGACAGATCCAGTACAATGGCATGCTGGCTAATCCGTCTTTTGTGCCACGTAACCTTTTGTACGTCGCACAAAAGAATTCGTCACGGAAAAAGCTAGTACAATGCCATGATAGCAAATCTGTCTCAATTTTGTTTCTGCGAAGTGAGATAGCACCCTTAGGTTGCAATTGCTCTACTGTAAATTCCATACACTATTTGAATGACCAACTTGAACCCTGGAATTGACCACCCTAAATTTAATCTAGTGTACATGTAAACCCTATTGCAACCCTAACCCTAAATTATGTAGCCTGGACCAAATGTCATGTCTTTTTATCACAGATAAAATTCAAACAACGAAGGAAACTGACGAGAAATATATGATATGAAAAAATGAGCCAAAAAAAATGAGATTCCATCGGGATTCGAACCTGAGACCTCCAGGGGGCATTTCATTAAAGGAATGGTCAGACATTTTATCCGTCAAATTTGCACTCAGCCAATCAGATGTAAGCATTTCATTAGCTTTATAATATAACAGTTTGTCGGATGAAACGTCCAACAAGTCCTTTGATAAAATGCCCCTCTAGGCGCTGCTGCACTAGCTCGAGCTATTTTAAATAGCACGCTAATTGTGATCTGATGAACTAGCTCGATCAGAGCAGATCCGACTTTGTGGTCAAATAGCGCGCTAAATTGGAGGAAATCCAAACCCGAGTCATCTTAGGTTTTTTCAAACTCGAGCTGTTTTGCGGTTTTGGTACGAAATAGCGCGCTAATTTGCGCGGTGCTGCACTAGCTCGAGATAAATCCGATATCGTGCACCTGTGCGTGTATACGCTATCGGTAGTTACAAGTTATGCAACACACATTGGGCTTGTTTGTTCAAGGTCACGTCAGGTCGTAAATGCGAAATTTAAAAATAGCTTGAGCTAGTGCAGGAGCGGTTTCTTTTTTCTGGGTTTTTCCCCAATCCACCAATTAGCGCGCTATTTTTTAGCTCGAGCTAGTGCAGCAGCGCCTTCTGATTACCATACAGGCGCTCTACTGACTGAACTGCAAACCTGTGACAGATAACATTCCGTACATTTCATTTGTTGTTTATTATTTTTTCACAGGTGCATATTGGTGTAAAAGGATCAATTTTGGATAGTTTTGATGGCTCAGGAATCGAAGGTGCAAAGATCTCTGTGGAGGGTATCAACCATGATGTGGTGTCTGTACAGTATGGTAACTACTGGCGACTGTTACTACCAGGAACATATAACATCACTGCCAAGGCTGATGGGTAAGAAGAGGAGGAGGACGATGCGGATGGTGATGGTGATTATGATGATGACGATAATGATGGTGTTGATGATGATGATGATGATGATGATGATGATAATGGTCATGGTGATTATAATGATGATGATGATAATGATTGATGTGGTGTCTGTACAATATGGTATTTACTGTCATCTCTTTATACTATAACATTACTGCCAAGGTGGATGGGTAAGAAGAGGAGGATTAATGGTGGGAGGGATGATGATGATGTTGATTGATGATGATGATGATGATGATGATGATTGATAATGATGTATGTGATGATGATGATGATGATAATGATGATGGTGATGATGATAATGATTATGGTGATGATGATGATGATGATGATGAGGTTAATGGTGATGCTGATGATGATGATGGTGATGTTGATGATGATGATGATAATGATGTATGTGATGAGGATGATGATGATAATGATGATGGTGATGATGATAATGATGGTGATGATGATGATGAGGATAATGGTGATGCTGATGGTGATGATGGTGATGTTGTTGATGATGATGATGATGAAAGTGATGCTGATGGTGATGATTTTGATGATGATGATGATGATGATGATAATGGTGATGGTGATGATGTTGATGATGATAATGATGGGGATAATGAGGATAATGGTGATGACGATGATGATGATTATGATGTTGATGAAGATTATAATGATAATAATGATGGTGAAAATGGTTATCAACCATTTAAAAGTTAACCAATTAACTACGTGCTTGATCTTTATTTTGTTACCAGGTATTTCAGCATGTCCCGTGACGTTGTGGTTACAGAGGGTCAGGTCACCAGGGTCAACTTCAGACTCAGATCTAAGACAAGTAAGATTCGCTCATAATCCTTTTAGTTTAAAGATCATTTAGTAGTGGTCATGATGAAAAAAAATAAAAATCATGACATTGATAGAAATGCTCAAAGACTACACTGATCGCTAACCTAACATTACCCATCTTTACTCCATTGTTCTTCCTCTTTTTTAGGTTTTATCTACCCTGATCTTATAGTACATCACAACCATGAAACGATGATAGAAATGCTTGAAGACTACGCCGATCGCTACCTGAACATCATCCATCTTTACCCCACTGTTCTCTCTTTCTTTTCCAGGTTTTATCCAGCCTGCACCCATGGTACATCACACACAGGAGACGATGATAGAAATGCTCTAAGAATACTCTGATTTACTTCAATAGAAAAATACATTTGCCTACCATTGCTATTCGACCTCGAATCGCCCCGAACCGAAAATTACACCGAAATTTTTGCCCTAGTGTTTGCCTATTTACCCCCCACCCCCCATTAAATAGCGCCCTCCATCGACGAGGATGCGCCGCATGCGATCTTATACTCCTCCTCTAATCTCTTCGCCTTCGTCGAGAAGTCGTACATTTTTGCCTGCGCAAAAAATAGCGTGTTTTTCTCCCTTTTGGACTACTTTGCGGTGTTTTGCGAGGTTATATTTCTCAGGATAATCATATTGAGTATTCTGAGCTCTCTTTTGGGTCTAGTTTTTTGGTTTTGCCGAGATTTTGATAGTTTTATCTCTCGGTGATCTTTACTTTCACGCTCTCTCTTCCCGTTGACTTTCGTACGTTCATTACTGTGTGTATGTAATACGTGTCGTGGTTTACGTTTGAGTGTGTGTGTGTGTCGCGGTGCACAGAGTTTTGTGCCCCGTTCTTTGATAGACCCGCCTATTTGCCCCCTTTGTGTATTAACACTTTTCTTTCTCTTTTATTTTACAGATACGTCATGTCTAATTTTCTTCTCGCGCGGCTTCTTTAAGAAGAAGCGGGGAAGAAATCAGCGAGCAGACGTGTGTTTTCTCTGAGAAGTCCCCTCGCCGGGGTGAGAGGCTTGTCGTTTGAAGAAGCTTTAGACGCCGTTCTTCCTCCTTCTTCACCACCTCGGACTTCGGGGTGAGTATTATTGGGTCGAACACTGGCGGACAAAACCTCGCTGCTCAGGCTTCGTCGGTCCCTCAAAGTAGGGACCGTTGATGACTGACAGGTTTGCAGCGTCCAGGATCATGACGGCTACGGCCCTCGCGCCGAGTACGATAATCCTTTGCCCCGTTCGACTAACGGGAGATCTAAAACGGTTACTACATCGGTTTCACAACCGGTGGCCGGTTCACGGCTAATTCAGTTCAGGCTGAAGTGCTGGGTTCATTTCTCTCACGGTGCCGAATCCCATTGTGCCTCGGGCTTTGCCTGGCATAACCGGATCGAGCTCGGTTTCTATATCGAGTTTGACCGGACCGGATATCGCGCCGTACCCTTAACTGAGGTAAATCGGATCCGCGAGTCGGTTTCCGTACCGGTTTTGGGGGTGAGTACCGTTCAAGACGGACCTATATCCTCGGATAGTAGGCCGCTTGTCGGTTGCTCACTAGCCCGGTTGGCATGTCCAGAGCTGGCGCTCTGTTACACGTCGGGGGGTATCCGGCAGAGCGGGATGTCCCCGTCTCTATCCGGTCGCCCACCTTTGGTGCGGGGATCCGGCTCTCTCGTTTCATCTCGGAGTGTGCCCCTTCTGGTTTGGACACTACGTCTGTGAGACGTGAACGTGTTCCGGATCCCGCTCCGGTTTCTGTTCGAAGCCAGGGTCCGTTACGGGCGGGCGCTTCTTTTGTGGGAGCCAAGCGGATTCCCATCTCGTCTTCCAAGTCGGTTTCTCTCGGATCGGTATCGCATCTGGTGCGGGCCCTTCCGTAGCGAAGCGTCGTAGACTTGCAGTTCGGTTTCCGATCCGGTTCCCGTGCGGAACAGTGCCCCTTTTCATTCGGGCACTTCGTTTCGGAGGGACTTCCTTCGTTGCCAAACCCGGATCCGGTTTGCGTTGGGAACCCTGTACCCCCCAGGTCGGTCACTCCCTTATTGGGTCGACATCAACTCCCGGATACCGATCCGGGTAGTTTGAGTGTACCTCCGGAGGTTCGAGAGTGGTTGAACGTTACGAGGCAGCGGTACGTCACCACTCCCGGCTCACCTCTTTGGTGGTTCCCACCCTCCTTGTGAGGAACTGGATCCTTCCTCGTCAGAAGATGAGATCGTTTCGGTGGCTGATTCTCGCGTCTCTTTGTTTGAATCTGACCGACTCCCTTGTACCGCAACTCGGATAGGGTTGACACGCCGGATCCCTCCCAGGTTAATGCTCCGGTGGATATTTCATCCGATGGAGATGAACCTGAAGTCGTTGTAGAGCTTCCTTTGGCGAAACGAGTTACGGTTTATTTCAGAAATACGTTCCAGAGGTCGGAGTGACCCCTGAAACTTCGGAGGGGCGTAAAGGTTCTTTTCGGCTAGGTCGAAAACTGTTACGTCTTTTCAGCTTCGAGCACAGGACATTCATAAAGGGAATTCGTCTGTGCTTCAACAAACCGAAGAAAGCCGCACAAGATATTCTGAAATTAGTGTCGGGTATCTTTGTGGGGGGGACGATGGTCTTTTATCACCAAAGCCCATCTCCCCGGAGGTTTGAAGTTGGCGGATGTTTTTGACAAGTCCGGGAAGGCTTCCTTAATGAAACGGACAAAGATGATTTTGACGTTTCGTCTTCTATCACGGGCAGTCTTCGTTTGTCGGTCCTGAATGACATGCTTTTGGAACTCTTGGCTGGTTCCCAGGAATTGGACATTTCTCCGCCAGACCAGGCTGAGATTCTTTTGGCCCTTAGAGAGGTTTCTTCTCTTTTGTTCTCTCAGATTGCGGCTACATCAACTTGTTGGATAATGCCCGTAGAGTTCATGTGCTTGAGGCTCTTCATATCAAGCAAAATCTCATCCCGGATATGGTCAAAGAGATTGACGTGACTTCCTCCTCCTTTGCGGAGCAACTTGGCAGACATCTTACAAAAAGAAGTTGAATCACAAAAGAAGCCCAGGAATTGTCTACATCTATTAGAGATGTTCGTCAGCCCCTTCGTCTTCGAGGTCTAGCAAATCTGGCTTCTTCAAAGCTCCTCTTTTCAGGAGGGGCAGAAAGAAGAAGGACAAGAGAACTTTCGTTCCTGCCAGGTCGGCCCCGGCAGCTCCTCCTCAGGATCGTAGAGTTCCGACTCTTCTCATGATTTTCATGATCGACAGGTGTCTTTTCAAGACCAGACTCCTCGTCGAGGACGTGGAGGTGGTAGGGGTTCTTCCCGAGGTGTCGCGAAGAATCAGCCCTTTCGTCAGGGCGGGAAGCATTATTCCAGATGACTTCCCGAGTTCGCTTGGGGATCCGGTGGGTGGTCGACTTCGGAAGTTTCTTCCAGCTTGGAAGTCAATCACGGACGACGTCTTCGTCCTCTCTGTGATCAAGAACGGTCTTCGGATAGATCTAGAAGAGCCTCTTCCAAGGGGTGTTATCCGAAGTCGATCACCGCCGCAGTCGATCCTTTTTCAGGAGCATATTGTCTCGGAAGTTACCTCTCTCCTGAAAAAGGACGCTGTCGAACGGGTGAGGGATCACGACCTTCTGTGTCTCTCCCCGTTGGATCCCAGCGTTCAGGATCGCTCAGGATGATCCTCAATATGAAGAGGATCAACAGGCACATCGCAAAGTCGCCCTTCAGGATGGACCATCTAGCCTCTATTCTTCCGGCTCTCGATCAGGACGACTTTGCGGTGTCCCTCGACCTGAGCGATGCCTATTTCCACATCCCAATAGACCCCTCGTCGAGGGATCTTTTGGGTTTGCTGTAGGAAAGGAGACTTTTCGCTTCAAAGCCCTTCCTTTCGGGCTGCGTCCCGCTCCCAGGTTTTTACCAGGGTGGTCTCAGCGTTGATGTCGTTCCTCAGGGGCAAAGGTCTTCGGATCTTCGCCCTACTTAGACGATTGGCTCCTCGTCGCCAGTTCGGAGGTCCTGCTGTCACACCATCTTTCGTTTTTAGTGAAAATGACCGAGAGTTTGGGATTCATGATCAACTGGGCCAAATCGGAATTCATTCCCTCCCGAACTCCGATCTACTTGGGTGCCCAGTTGGATATCAAGAATCAGTTGGCTCGACCGAGTCTCGAGAGGGTAGAGACTCTGGTCAGTCTTGCCAGGTCCCTCCTGAGCATGCGGAGGGTTCGAGCCGAGGTTTGGTTGAGATGGCTGGGGCTTTTAGCCAGTCTGGTGGACATCTTGCCGAATTGTTGTCTCTTTATGAGACCCTTCCAACTGCATCTCCTGAAGTTTTTCAGGCCGAACCTCAGCTCCCTTCTGGTCTGGATTCCTGTGACGGTGGAGATCAAGAAGCTTCTCTCCCCTTGGACGAACCGTACCTTCCTTCTTCAGGAAAGAGATTCAAGGACCCTCTTCCTCAATTACAGTGACCACGGACGCGTCACTTCAAGGTTGGGGGCCATTGTCAAGGTCGGATGGTTTCCGGATCTTGGGCCCTTCCGAGGCCGCTGCCTCATATCAACGTTCTGGAACTTTTATCAGTTTTTTGTCCTCCAACGTTTTCGCGACCTGTTGGTGGGCCGTTCGGTGTTGATTCTCACGGACAACACCTCTGTGAAGGCCTACATCAACAAACAAGGAGGGACACACTCCTTGGAGTTGAACAGGGTAGCGTTCCTCCTTGGGAATGGTGCAATCGGGAGGAGATCACCCCGGTGGCCTCCCACATTCCGGGGGAGGACAATCTGATAGCAGATTTTCTATCCGAGGTCGCTCGCTGCCATCGGAATGGATGTTGTCCCCTCATGTCTTCGAGTTAGTAGTTCAGAGGTTCGGGAGCCTGGAAATAGATCTGTTTGCGACCTCCCTGAAACACACACTTCCTCGGTTTTGCTCCCGAGTCAGGGAGACTTCGGCCTTCGTTCTGGACGCGTTCTCTCTTCATTGGAAGGGTGGAAGGCGTACGCCTTTCCACCATTCAAGCTGATCCTCTTGGTCCTCCGAAAGATCAGGGAGGATCAGGCAACAGTGGTCTTGATTGCTCCCCACTGGCCGGGTCGAGCCTGGTTTCAGGACCTGTTGCTTCTGTTGGTAGGGGAGCCGCTGCCCCTTCCGGCCGTACCGGACTTAGTCTCTCAACCTTTGTCGGGGGTTCTTCATGCGAATCCATCGCACCTTCATCTCACTGCTTGGCCTCTATCAGCCAGCGGGCTAGGGATGAAGGCTTTTCAGACCGAGCAGCTGAGCTGCTAGTTGAAAGTAGACGGAAATCGACTAGGATGGTATACAATTCGCGCCTTGAGGCTTTCTTTGCCTGGTGCGAACTCTTGGGGTGTCCCCAGAGAGGCTTCTTTGCCTCTTATTGCCGATTTCCTTATTTCTCTGTTCGATAAGGGTAGGTCTCTTTCGACGATTCGTGGATATCGTTCGGCTATTGCGGCCATTCATTCTGGTTTTGCTAATGGGGGATCGGTCTCGACCTCCCCCCAGCTCTCGGCGTTGCTTAGGGCCTTTTTCTTAAAACGCCCTATTTCTAAGCCCTTGACTCCAGCCTGGAATCTTCCCAAAGTCTTGGAGGCTTTGTCAAAGCCACCGTTCGAGCCTTTGAACTCGATTCTCTGTTGAAATCTATCCATTAGACTAGTTTTCTCCTAGCTATTGCCTCCGGGCAAAGGAGGAGTTCCCTACATGCTCTCTCAATATCACCAGGTCATATTCGTTGGGGTTCGTATGATTCCTATCACATCGTTTATTGCGAAGAACCAAACAGCATCGTCGGGCTCTATCGAGATCTTCATTAGGCCTCTGACGGGGTTCTCATCTATCAGAGAAGACAAATTATGGTGCCCCGTTAGTATAGGGCCCTCAAATGGTACATCAAGAGAACGGAGAATCTTCGCAAATCTTCACAGTTATTTGTTTCTTCCCGTGAACCCCATAAAGGGGTTTCTAGAGATACGTTATCCCGGTGGATAGTCTCCGCTATCAAGGCTGCGGGAGTGAAGGCCCTTGAAGAGGGATCTACTCCCAAGGCCCATCAGACCAGGAGCATCAGCTCCTCTTGGGCCCTATTTACAGGGTCGGTGTGGAAGATATCTGCAAAGCTGCCTTTTGGCGTTCTGCGAATTCTTTCACCTCCTTTTACCTGAGAGACATTGCCGCTAGTGAGGGTGTTTTTCTCCACCGCACCTCTCAAAGCGGCAGCGTCCTCCATAGTTTCATAACCGTTATGGTTGCCTCCGACTTTTGTCGGTGCTGGTCGTAGCAATGGTAGCCAAATGTATATATTTCTATTGAAGTAAATCATAAAAATTAATAAACTAATTTTATTATTTACGATATGGAAATATACATTTGCTACATTCCCTCCTCCGTCCCCCTATCCTTTGCAACATCGGAAGTTTTTGGGGCGAGAGAGTTAGAGGAGGAGTATAAGATCGCATGCGGCCGCATCCTCGTCGATGAGGGCGCTATTTAATTCAATTCAATTCAATTCAAATTCAATTCAAATTTATTTTACATCCTCAATAAAAAACATACATAGAATAATTATACAAGAATATTTGAACAAACATATAAACTAATATTTATGAGAATGTGGGGCCAACAAAAAGAGCATATAGCCTTATAAGACGTTGACCCCAACAGTTAAATACATAACATACATTAAACAAAACATTAAACATGAAACACATACATTAAACACAGCGTAGCTTCTACAAAAATAGATTTAAGAATTTAAGAATACAAACTTAAAAGATGTTGTTTATAGTTACGTTTAAGAAATTAAGAGTCCGGCAGGTTTTTAAAGAATGAGGTAAATTGTTGAAAAGAAAAGGACCTTTAAAGAAATTGAATTACGAGAGATTGAGGTTCGAACTAAAGGTAAATGATAATCAAATAAACTGCGAGTATTATGTTGATGAAACGAAAAATTAAGGCAAAACTTAGACAAAATAGAATCAGGAATTAGCGATTTGGAGCAAAGAAACATAAATATTGCAATATTATATCTATTTATATCAAACAGATTAAGTAATTTGAGATTTTGAAAAAGTGGCAAGGTATGGGCATAATAAGTAGTGTTGCAAATTATCCTTAAGGCCTTTTTTCTGAAGTATATATAATCTATTGATAAAGTAATCAGAGGAGTTTGACCAATATATATTGCAGTAATTAATATGCGAGACAATTAAAGCTAATAATAACATAATCAAATATATTGTGGAAAGTGTTTTAATCTATATAGGATACCCACACCTTTAGATACACGATTACAAACGACACCAATGTGTTCATGCCATGAAAGTTTATCATCAATATATATCCTAAAAATTTGAAAAATGGAAACATTGAATACTTGAATTGTTGAATTTAATTTCCACTCTTTCTTTCTCATTTTTTCTTTGTAAATATCATACATTTTGTCTTCGTGATGTTCAAAACTAATCGATTGTTAATTAACCATTTATTAGTTTTTCTAATTCATTATTGAAACTATTTTGCAACGAAACAATTTGTGATGAGACATGAACACACTGGTGTCGTCAGCATATAAAATAAAATGTAATAATTTACATTATTAGAATGGGGGGTGGGGGGTAAATAGGCAAACACTAGGGCAAAAATTTCGGTTAATTTCGGTTTGGGGCGATTCGAGGTCGAATAGCAATGGTAGGCAAATGTATATTTCCATATCGTAAATAATAAAATTAGTTTATAATTTTTATGATTGCTACCCTAACACCACCCATCTTCATTCTATTGTTCTTCCTTTCTTATTCCAGGTTTCATCCAGCCTTCCCCCATGGTACATCACACGCAGGAGACGATGATAGAAATGCTGAAAGACTACGCTGATCGCTACCCTAACATCACCCATCTCTACTCCATTGGAAACTCTGTTCAGGGAAGACAGATTATGGCCATTGAGATTACAGATCAACCAGGAGTTCATGAACCGGGTAAGCATGCTCCCATTCCTGTCCAATGTTTTCTCTCTCAGTTATCTTATTACTATTTTTTATTAATTTTTTATTATTTTGAGATTATTTACATTATCTGTAGATCAATTGATATGTATTAATCTGTTGCAATTTGAATTATTGTGAATAATATCGTGATATGTTCTGATTGTTATCTTGATGTTTGATATGATTTTCTGGAGATTTACTATGATTGACATCTTGAAATTTTGATTATCATCTTTAATTGAATTACTGCATTTTCCTCACATTAATTATGATCATGAAAATGGCTGCTACACAGCAATTTTCATGGTTAATATTATGATCTCTAGCACTGGCAGTCTAAATGCATGATCTATTTGATCTTGCTTCTCTTTCCTTGTGTCAATTCTGAATAACATGACTGACCACCCTCATATACCCTCATATTAATGAGTTTATTAGAAAGCACCTCCTGTTGGTGAAATATTGCACCAAATGAAATGTATATGAGAAGTTGTGATTGAAAGCATGTAAACATATTTCAATCTTAGAACATTTGGCAAGATAACATACTAGTTGAGTGAGTGATTGATTGATTGATTGATTGATTGATTGATTGATTGATTGATTGATTGATTGATTGATTGATTGATTGATTGATCGATCGATCGATCGATCGATCGATCGATCGATCGATCGATTGATTGATTGATTGATTTGTTGTTTGTTTGTCTGATTGATTGATTCATTGATTGATTGAGTGATTGAGTGAGTGAGTGAGTGTGTGTGTGTGTGTGTGTGTGTGTGTGTCTGTGAGTGAGTGAGTGAGTGAGTGAAAGGGTGGGTGAGTGAGTGAGTGAGTGAGTAAGTGAGTTAGTGAATGGGTGGGTGGATGGTTGAGTGTGTGAGTGAGTGAGTGATAGATTTTACATGAACTATTATGGAATGACAAAGATCTCATTAAATTACTTGTAGCTTTTAATCCCACTGCACCCCTCAATATTTGTTAAATGTTCACCCCAAATTGCATGTTTATGATTGTCAAAGCATGTTGATACTCATCTAAATGTATGAAAAAAGAGTTTACCCCAAGCATGAGCGATCCCCCTAAAGTTGTCTTTATTTTTTAATTTTCATTTTGATGTTCATTTTAGAGACATATTTACAAAATAGCATTTTGAAAGATACTCCCATTTCTTAAATGTTGCCTTTTACAAAAAAAGTTTTGCCAGAGGTTTGCCTTACACTTTGGTCACAACCTGCCATGGTCATGGAGCTCTATGTGCCTGTTTTGCTTCAGATTTCATACAAAATGGAACGCAGGTGCTCATTTCTTGAAGCACGTTGGAGCGAGATGGTTGTATTCTTGCAACAGCCATATCGAAATTCAAAACATTGCATTTGTTAGCCACTCGACACAGGCTTCAGAACATGCACTAGCAAGAAACATGCATAGTAAATTACCACTTGGTCTAAACTCACCTTGACTAATGCCCGTTTGGTCTCATCGCACATGGTCCAAGTTCATTTTGTCTACAACCACTTCATCTAATTACCTTTTGGTCTAATCGCTACCCCGCCTGTTTACCATTTTGTATAATTTCCATTTTGTCTGATGTACACTTGGTCACTTCCAGTAACAAACTGGTAATAGACCAAATATTCATTTAGGCATTACACCAAAATGCTATTAGACAATTTGGATATTAGACGAATTGGCAGTAAAACCAAGTGGGAATTAGACCAAGGAAAACTGAGACGAAATCGTTTGTAGACCAAATGTGTTTAGCCCATGGGGTATTAGACAAACAGAGAATTGGGCCAACTGCTGTTAGACCAAGTGGAAATAAACCACATGTATGGCCAGTTTTGACCACAGCATTATAAAATGATGTCAACTTATTGTACCAGTTTGATGATATCTTTTTCTGATACATGTATAGTCAACCCCTACCTGAGTTTTTACCAAGGACATCTTGTCCTAAGGTTCTTCTGCCATCTTTCCATCTCTTGAAAACAGGTGAGCCTGAGATGAAGTACGTTGCTGGTATCCATGGCAACGAGATAGTGGGCGGAGAGATGTTGATGCTGCTGATCCAGTACCTGTGTGAGAACTATGAGATGTCAAGCCAGGTCAGATGGTTGGTGGATAATACAAGGATTCATCTAGTCCCAAGCATGAACCCAGATGGTAAAGCCGTCGCTTTCGAAGGTGAGAATGAATAGTATATGATGCAGTATTTGGTACCCTGGGGTACCAACTAAAAATCCGTCATTTTGTTAAATTATTTATTTCATTTTTAGCGCTGTACCATGGATTTCCAAACTGTCCAAAATTATATATAAATTCTTGAGTAGTTACTATAATAAGTTAAATTTGTACTATTATTGTCATTAGATAATATTAAAGAAGGAAAACAGGCGTTGTGATCATTGTCGCACCAATCATACAGCCATGAAAATAATACTCAGCGTGGACACACTGTATAACTGTATGCTAATGGACATGAGAGGGCGCTGCACAACGCGGTACCCTGGGATACAACGGGACATGTACCGCGTTGTACGGCATGGTGCATCATATTCTGAATTTATATTAATTCAATAATATGGTTAATCTTGTATCCGACCCCCATTTGTTACAGTCTTCTACTGCACTTTATGAAATAACCATGGCATGATACTTTTGATAGGAGAATTTTACCCAATTTTATTATAAACTGGAAAGCCAAGGAAAATTATTTCAGCAAGGTCCTGTATAAATACATGTATATAAAAAAAGGGGGGGGGGGTCGGATATCATGAAATCGTCCAGGGCCCAGTAACACAAAATTTTGCGATTGATTGCAAATTTGAAAGAACTACCCTAATTGGCTGCTGGTCAGTCTTTTGAACCGAAAGCCTGTGTAACAATGATCTTGATTGGCTATTGCCACTTTGCGATTGATTGCAAATCTTTGTGTTACGGGTCCCAGTGGTACTTTGTAAATGTAAGGAATGATGCCCTTCTCAAAACATGGTTCACAGTGACTTATTGTTATTTTTACATGCAAAATGAAGAAACTAATTTTTCAAATGTTTACCAACAGTGGAGAAAACTTAATTAATATATATTGAAACAAATGCGATAAATGTGAATGAAAAAATATTTTTTTAAAAGTTAGGCTTAAATAATCAATATTAAATATGTTGTATTTTCAATTTCTACAGGTGATGTTGATAGCATTGTCGGACGCAACAACCATCGCAACGTAGACCTCAATCGCAACTTCCCTGATCGCTTCGGTCGGAGCGAGGGCGCCATACAGCCTGAGACCAAGGCTGTCATGGACTGGTGTAAGCAGCATCCATTTGTAATCTCAGCCGGCCTCCATGGAGGGTCAGTGGTGGCTAATTACCCTTACGATAACAATCAGCAGAAAGTGACGAGGTACTCGGCCTCACCGGATGATGCCATGTTCAGGCAGATGGCTCTAGCCTTCGCTAATGTAAGCAGGCCTTCATTTTTAAGGAGAGCGATTGCTCTCGCTCTCCTAAAGCTCTCCTAAACGGTTTTTAGCAGAGCAATAGTTAGCTCTCCTTAAATGGCTAATTTACTCAGTTACCCTATGGAGTGATCTCAAAATTACTCTCCTCACGACTCTCCTCGAGCCTTTCAGGAGAATAATTTATAGCTCTCCTGCAATTTTCAAAAATGAAGTCCTGTGTAAGATATGCATGATCTTTATGATTTATACACGAATGGTCTTTCTGGATTCTTCGAGATACCCCCAATCACAGGCTTTTGGAAGGGAAGCCAAATCAAAATTACTCTTATATTACAGGCTCTTAGATGGGAAGCCGCTAAAATTACCCCTCTATCACAGGTTTTTAAAAATATATTCTGTACCCTATTCCAGGATTTTTTCCAGAAAGACTTGAAAATTTCCCCTAATTTAAAATAGTTTTGGGGGAAAATGCTATATAAGACCCCATATTTGAATGATTTTGGGGGATTTTATCCCTGAAGTGAAACTCTTAAATATTCCCCTTTTCCTGAGAAATCTGGAATGACCATACGGGTACATTTGACCGCATGAGTGGGGGGGGGGGCTGGGGACTGGAATAGAACAATAATTACATTATGATATTAAGCAGACCCTCAAAGAAACTACAAAATATAAAAACTGAAGTTTAAAGACATTTAAAATGTGGGATTGAAATGGACTTCAGGGGATGATCTCCCTACTAACAATAGATATTTTGTGCAGATCTATGCTACTTGTAAAATGTAATGAAGGCTACCTGTACCACTATTAAAGGGATTTGGGAACTTTCAAAAACAAGAGCAATTGGATCAAGATGAATAAAATTATATTGCTCTAACAATAAAAACAAACTACTGAAAGTTTCAGATCATATGGAAGTCATTTACTACCTTAAAACAGTGTAACAAACGATGCTCAGCGTACAACCGAACACGTTTATTAATACTACCCCTCAGTTGCAAGCTCAGCAGGCCACTAGGGACGGGGACTACACAACAGGAAATGGAGTGTATGTTGTGCTGTGTTGAAAAGCACATGGTTTTGAATACTCAAAATTTTGAGTATGAAATCATTGATATCTCGAAAGTAAAGCAAGTAATTAGCTTGCAATTTTGAAGAGAGACCAGACTGATCTAAACCCCTCAAAAAATGTCTTGCAATTCAACTTTGAGCCCTCATATCTTTTTATTTGATTGTTTATGATGGTTAAATTTGATATCATTGGAAAGTTGATTTATTCCTTGTCACATTGATACCCCATTTGTGATGGTTATGTTATGCTTGAATGCACAGTACTCGCAAACTCGAATGAAAGTCAGAAAAGGAAAGTTGCCAAATGAATGGCTATTGCTTACATCGAGTTCTTAACTGTATAAAAGGTTTTTGTGTTTCTTTGTGTTTGTTTGGTTTGTGCGTTAGGCGCTCAATACAATGTTGGATACTCTTGGTTGAATGTCAAATAATGTTTCAGGTAATTTAAGGTAGTATTTGTTGTTAATTTGTTTGTAAAAAGAACTGTTTTAATAACCAGCGAGTGGTTTGAGCATTACTTGTGTATTGGTTACATACAGGTTATTGCAAGTTTCCAGCATAACAAATTCGCTACTCATCTCTTTTTCATCCATCTCCAACAAACAAAGCAAGCAGTATCAAAACAAACTTTTTTTTTTTTTGTCCATTTCAGCACACAATCGTTCTCTGTTCTTGAACCGTATCTCAACATTTGATAAGCGCGCCATCCTAGCTTTATCAAACGACTACTCATGAAAAATAAGCACTGCCAAGCAAAAAGCTTGGGCAAGGCACATTTCTTCTTCCAAACAATAAGTGAAAACATTGAGGAATAATGCATGACCCATTTAATGATACTCAATAGAAACTCTGCCTTTCAACAATAGCCATTCATTTGGCAACTTTCCACTTCTGACTTTGATTTGTATTTGGGAATACTGTGCATTCAAGCATTGCACAACCTTTACAAATGGGGTATCAGTGTAAAGAGGAATAAATGAACTTTCCAATGGTATAAAATTAATGAATTATAGACAATTAACAAAAAAGATACGAGGACTCAAAGTTGAATTGCAAGACATTTTTTGAGGGGTTTATATGTTTATAATTATGTTGACAAAATGAGCTAAATCCAATAAATTGCGATTTGAATATCATTCAGTGTTAAGTTACACCCCATTGACAGTGTTATTTTTATAACATTATTGTTGACGCTAAATGTATCTTTTGCCTGGAAACTCTGTGAGTCTTTTCCTGGGAGCTGTAAGAAATCTGCATTGTTTCATTTTATTCCTGTAACAATCAAACTGATTATTTTTTCACTTACAGTCCCATGGTATGATGTATAAAGGCTACCCTTGCCCTGAAAGGTACCCTGATGAGAAGTTTGCTGGAGGTATCACCAACGGAGCAGACTGGTATATTGTAGATGGTAAGGAGCCCTTCTATTCATCCACAGTTGAAATTCCAATAATGATGATGAGGATGATGTGGTGCTGATAATAACGGTGATGATGATGATGATGGTGATGATGGTGATGATGATGTAGATGATGGTGGTGGTGGTGATGATGGTGGTGGTGGTGATGATGATGATGATGGGAATGGTGGTGGTTATAATGGTGATGATGATGATGATAATGATGATGTGGTGAGAGGGGTGATGGTGGTGGTGGTGGGGGTGGTGGTGGTGGTGGTGAAGATGGTGATGATGGTAGTGATGATAATGATGGTGATAATGAATATGATGATGAGGATGATGGTGATGATGATGATGATGATGATGAGGATGATGGTGATGATGTTGATTATGATGATGGTGATGATGATGATGATGATTATGATGAAGGTGTTGATGATGATTGGGTTGATGATGAGTTTGATACTAATTATGATTATCAATATCATGATTCTGCTGTGTAAAAGCTACACTTTATTTGTTATTAAATTTAGAATATGGTACTCATATCATTTTGATTCTCAGGTGGAATGCAAGATTGGAACTATTTGAACACAAATGCCATGGAGATAACTGTTGAGATGAGTTGTGTAAAGTTCCCTCGAACTGCTGAGCTACCTCAATACTGGCATGATAACAAGATGTCTCTCATTGGTTTCATACATGAGGTAAGAATGCAGGCATGAACATGCAAATAAATCTAATGATAATACAATGCACTGTATGTGGTTCCCTAAATCAACACACAGCTGTTTAATCCTGAAAACTCGTTCAATATTTACATAGACATCTTATTGATTTATTTCCCTAAACTGTTGGCTCATCAAGAATACAGCCTTAGAAATGATTATTAATTTTAAAAGATATTAGATGTAAAGTGTATGAGAGCTTTTTATCTTATAAAAATATCTTTCATGACAATACATAGAGTTGTCTCCTGAAATGCCTTGGCAGAGGGCACCAGTGCATGACTTACTCTTGAACTAGAGGGATACATTTATATAGGTCGACTGCTTTACCCACTAAAATGCGATGCTACCCCAAAAATAATTGGACCAACTATTACCCATAAGGCGCTGCTGCACTAGCTCGAGCTAAAAAAAAGTAAACTAATTGGTGGATCAGGAAAAAACCTGAAAAAAAAAAAACCAGTCCTGCACTAGCTCAAGCTATTTTAAAGTTTGGCATTAACGACCTGACTTGATCTTGAACGAACAAGCCCGATCTGAATTGCGCAACTAGTAACTACCGCTAGCGTATACACGCACAGGTACACGATTTTGGATTTAGCTCAAGCTAGTGCAGCACTGCGCAAAATAGCGCGCTATTTCATGCTAAAACCGCAAACCAGCTCAAGTTTTTTCAAAAAAGCCTAAGATGACTTGGGCTTGAATTTCCTCCAAATTAGCGTGCTATTTGACCACAAAGTTGGATCTGGTCTGATCGGGCTAATTCATCGGATCACAAATAGCACGCTATTTGAAATAGCTTGAACTAGTGCAGCACCGCCTATTGTATGCATTTTTGCACACCACTTCAAATGTGAAACAGGCAACATATCTTCACTGGGCTGATGAAATCTTAAAAATGAAAATGTTCAAAATGAAGTTCATGAGAGTGGAAAATCATGGCGGCCAATTCACTATAAACCTATTGAATTTCCTTTCCTGTGAAATGGTGTCCCAGTACATGAGCTATGCATTACTCTCACAACCGGCCATATCACTTCAATTGATGGTTGCTGTTACCAATGAGGCCGAATAAGCGAGGTCGGAGTGTATATATATATATATATATAATTATTAATATATTTTATTTTTTGTTTGTGTTTTGTAGGCACATCGAGGTATTCATGGGTTTGTTGTTGACAGGGACGGAAATGGCCTTATCGGTGCTCACATCATCGTAGAAGGTATCAATCATAATGTCACTACGGCAAAGTTTGGTGATTTCTGGCGACCTCTGACTCCTGGCATCTACAACGTCACGGCACATGCTGAAGGGTGAGTGATATGCGAATTGTCATGGTTTTTAGCTCATCCGGCCTGAAATTGCCATGGCGTGGCATCTGTCATCTGTCGTCTGTCATCCGTCCACAATTTCATAATGCTTCTTCTTCTTCATTTCATGTCCAATTCAATTCTGTTTGCTTTATATGATAGCACTAGCACGAATTCTTATTGTGCTTCAGAGCAATTCTTCTATATTTTTAGCTATGCTTTTTTTGTGTGTGGAATCGCCTTTTTTTATATGTAACAAATGGAAATACAAACACATTTATTTAAAGATATGGTACTACATTGTACTTGTAATCGTAGAAGTGTAGAAGTTATGCATGTACATTGCAAGTCTCATGCCATTTAATTAGATTTATAACATTTCTTAATTTCCCTCTGAAATTATTAATGAATTCCTATCTATGCTATTACTTGTATTTTTCAGATATCAGCTACAAACCCAAGAGGTCATTGTCTATCCCGGTCCAGCGACCCAGGTCAAATTCACCTTGATCTCTGAAGGCTCTGAGGAGTCAAACGAAGGTCAACTGGACATGCCCCTCGACGAATGGGCATCCCAGTACGACTTCTCCATTTCTCAGAACTTCAGCGCGTACCAGTCCAACGATGGACTGACCAAAGCACTGCTAGAGTACCAGGGCACTTATCCAGATATCATGGACCTTTCACCTCTGGGTCAAACCAGGTCAGGGACGAGCATGTGGGCGGTGGAGATGGGGTTACACAGGGAGGTGGATAGTGTGATTGACATCCCTCGAGTGGCTCTTATTGGTGGATTGAGAGGGGAGGAGCCAGTTGGTAGAGAGTTGCTATGGCGATTTGTACATCATCTTGGAGAAGGTACAACTGCTTTTATGTTTGAATTTTATGAAACTTGATTGAATTCAGTTAGATATTCATTATCACTTTAAATTCAGGAATGAACAGAGGGTTCTCTGCAAGACATTCTTTAAATTAGTTTATATAATTATAATTTTTATTGGGTTAGGCCAATGCATTTGCTATATCATCAGTGGGGTGACAAAACCTTGTACATATGTATCTCAAGAATGTCAAATGTAAGGAGAGCGACAAAACATGGCTGGATTCACCTTTCTTTGACATTCTTTGGTGGCTTCATTTTTGGGGTAAGAGAGCTTGGATTTGGAGAGGACATTACTTGAGTTATTACCTAGTAATTAACAAAAAAAGTGATTTTTCACCAAATATGGGATTTAAGGTCTTGTCACCTCATCGACAAAATTCATTTATGGAGACTTGTATCAAGTATAATCTAAGTATTTTACTTGTGAGAAATCAACTGATTATATGTTGACATTAGTTCTAGTAACAATTTATATTGAAATGTCCTTAGTATGCAAGATGTTGTTTTATTACCAGTGATATCAAAAGATAAAGAGGGGAAAAAAACAGGAAAAAATTGTCAAATTCTATTTTGATTTACCGATCCTTCGCAAAGTACTAAAGATTACAGGCAGATGAATATATTTTGTAACTTTTCCACATTGCAATGTGTTGCCTTCCTACAAGAGAAATGGGCCTGCACCATTAGTGCAATTGCGCTAAATACCTTCTTGTGGGAAGACGACAATATAATTCAAACTCCACTACCATCTTCAATGATTACAGGTTACCGTGCCAACGATGCGAGGGTATTGAGACTCCTGAATAGCACCCGCCTGACGATCATCCCTGCAGTAGACTACGATGGATTTGACCTGGCCCATGAGGGAGACTGCGATGGCAACCGCTACGAGGGAGATCTAACCCCGAATAGCTTTGGACCAAATGGAGAGCTGGTAAGTAGGGACTGCATCTTCTACCAGTGTCTCATCCATTATTCATCTTCTGCCTTGTACCTCTCCTACTTGTTATAGTTGATGGGTCATCTTACACATCTATATTGTACATTACTATGCTCTTCAAGCAAATATTTGTCCTGCATCTAAAATATTTGCGTAGAGTAACAAAGGAATTTTAATTGATGCAATTGAATATCTAAAATTTAGCAAGTTATTCCAGGATCGGTGGTATAATTGATGTGATATCATCGATTGTTAATTGTTATGCATCAATTTCCTTCAGTATGCTGGTCCATTTTCTCTTATACCACATGTATTTCATGATTATATTTATTTCACTTAATTAACTCTCTGGAGAGGAGGTTTCTTTCTTCTTTTTTCCATTTCTTTGTGGAAACCAACACATGATTACAAGAGTGTTTGATTCTACAAAAATATCCTTTAATTCTTTTTTTTTTTTTCTTCTTCAACCTTTGCAGTTATCACAGAGGCCAGAACTCATAGCTCTTCAAGACCTCTTCACAGAGCATAACTTCACCCTGGTACTTTCCATTGAATCTAGTGGCATGTGGGTTAGGTAAGGCTCTCTCTCTCTCTCTCATGAACTTCAAGGGAAATATTGACATTTTCCAATTGATTAGTTTGTTCATTACGATTTGTGGTAATTATTAGCTAGAATTAATTCAGGTGTTTATTACATCGTCTATTATAATGTTGTATTTACATGTAAGCCATTTATTATTCGTCTATTCAACTTTGTTGTTGCAAAATAAAACTGCTGAAATTGGTTACCCAATGAAAGAGAGCTAGTGGAGTAAACTAGAGTTAAAAAAAGCCTGAGCTTTCAATCCTGGCAGTATCATCGTCAGAGACAAAATTACTACTTTGTCATTATTTGTAATTCATTATGTTAAAATGTTCCTTCAGTATCTCTCTTTTTGTTCTTTATATAGCACGTAGAAACATTTGTTTTAAGTGCTTTATAAATGTAATGTAATATTATTACCATGTTTCAATGTGCTTTACATGATAGAAGATGATAATTATGTGATAATATAATGCCTTAATCAAATCATTTGTACCAAGTATACTTTTATTTTTTTAGACTTTTTAAAGTCATGAGCAGGTCGCAGCAACATCTCCATGACATTTTCTTAGTCTCTTTGACGTCGCAGAGACTCAGGAGATGTTGCGGCTTGCTCACGACAGTTTTAGATCTACATGTATCGCAAAAATGTGTGTTTACAAATGTAGATTTAATATATTATTCAAAGGTCAATGCAGGTCTTTGAATCCAATAGGTGATTTTGCTGTTCTGGTCACTCCAACTATTTTTCATTTTCCCTCTAGATATCCATATGACAACCCTACAAGCGACCATGGAACAGCCACAGAAGATGGTAATCTGTTCTTTGAGATAGCAAATACATATGCATCGGCCAATTCCATTCTGAGTGGAGGGGTGAAATGCAATGGCCACAACTATGGTGCAGGGGTGGTGAATGGAGCTGAGTGGAAGAATATAAGGAATACTCTTCAGGATTATCTCTATTCGCAGAAGAGTGAATTTATGGTGAGCAAGATTTCACTTAAAGCAAAATTATTGTTGTGGTCCGTCATGAGATTGAATTTCAGAAGAAACTGTCTCAAATTGATTGGGAAAGGTTAATTAAAATTCACTAACAACTTTCTTGTTGGCCGTGAGGGTTTGGAATCAACAAAATGATAAGATAAACCCAATAAAAGCTGAATTTATGTACAGTTTGACATCGCATATTCGTTCATCTGTTCAAGTGATATGGCCAATTATGAGAGTAATTCATAGCTTATGTACTAGAAACCATATGGCACTTCTATCAAAATTTATAGGGGAGGATTTAATAGTCTTGAGGGGAGGGATTTATGGGATGAGTGATCGTAAATTAACATGTCTTTCTGAGTGTTAGGAGATGAAAATATTATGAATAACAGGGGAAAAGTTAGGCTTTTAATATTGACTTTAAAAAGGAATAAAAGAGGAAATCCGGCCAAAGTCTGTGACCGCTTGATGGAGGTCAAACTCTGGTTATTACTAAAAATCATATTTATTCCTGCATAAATTTTCAACATTGATAAGATCAGCAAAATTTAGGGAAAACAATCATGGTGAGTTCCCTTTATCATCCATACAGGTGACTGCCCAGGTGTCATGTTGTAAGTACCCAGAGCATGGAGAGCTGGAGAATCTATGGAGAACCAACTTAGAATCACTTATGACCTACTCACTGAAATCACACCAAGGTAAGCCAATCAGGATCTTTGTTGCATCCATCTTTTGTATAAAAGTTTCACACTGAACCAATCAGAATGGTTGTTTCACATTTAGCCATAGAATCTATGGAGAACCAATCTAGAATCACTCATGACCTTCTCACACAAATCACACCAAGGTAAGCCAATCAGGATCTTTGTTGCATCCATCTCTTGTATAAAAGTTTCACACTGAACCAATCAAAATGGTTGTTTCACATTTAGCCATAGAATCTATGGAGAACCAATCTAGAATCACTCATGACCTACTCACTGAAATCACACCAAGGTAAGCCAATCAGGATCTTTGTTGCATCCATCTCTTGTATAAAAGTTTCACACTGAACCAATCAAAATGGTTGTTTCAAATTTAGCCATAGAATCTATGGAGAACCAATCTAGAATCACTCATGACCTACTCACTGAAATCACACCAAGGTAAGCCAATCAGGATCTTTGTTGCATGCACCTCTTGTATAAAAGTTTCACACTGAACCAATCAAAATGGTTATTTCACATTTAGCCATAGAATCTATGGAGAACCAATCTAGAATCACTCATGACCTACTCACTGAAATCACACCAAGGTAAGCCAATCAGGATCTTTGTTGCATGCACCTCTTGTATAAAAGTTTCACACTGAACCAATCAAAATGGTTGTTTCACATTTAGCCATAGAATCTATGGAGAACCAATCTAGAATCACTCATGACCTACTAACTGAAATCACACCAAGGTAAGCCAATCAGGATCTTTGTTGCATGTACATGTACCTCTTGCATAAAAGTTTTACCCTTAACCAATCAACCAATCAGAACGGTTGTTTTATTTATTCATGTTACAAGTCAGGGAAAGTCAGGGATTTCTTTTTATGGGACATCCAAGATTTTTTTTCAGAATTTCCCGTAAAATGTCGATCGTTATGAAAACGAATCATACTTTTTGTTGAATAAACTTGAATTTTACAGATTCCTGCTATGAAAATATTTCAAATGGAAGTCCATTCTAAAAATACTAGAATAGATAATTAGATGACATTAAAGATGTTGGAGAATTTGAAAAACCTTCTTCGCTGCAGCACTCTTTTTATAGAAGTTTGAACAAGCTTCCAGTATATTTAACTCTTTGTCCACCACATATACAATCACCCCTCTTAATAGACTTTCTGTCAATTGAACATTTGATTTCGCCCGTATAGAAAATTCACAATGTAAACAATATTGATGAATATAACGCATTGTAGGTGTAACTGAATACTCATTGATACAAAATGTAGTCTGTATTGTGAATGAATTGTGACTTGAGTCCAACTTGGCTGTCCCTGAATGTGCCTTGAATTAAAGGAAGCGGGCAAAGAGTTGAGAACTACAACTTTCTCAGAAATTTTTTAACTAAAGACTTTTCTTCTTTTCTTTGAGAATCTTTTCTACTTCTTTCCAAACCCAACCAGGTATCATCGGTCGGATCCAGACTGCTGACGGGACTCCCCTGACCTCAGCTGTCATTCATCATGGAGACCACGCCCACATCCTGACCCCCAGCGTGGATGGGAGGTTCCGACGTCTTATGCCTGTTGGTACACATGGTATCACGGCATCAGCCCCTGGATACATGCCTCTTACCAAGGATGTGCAAGTCACTATGAATGAGGTAAGATGAACTTTTAATTTTGGGCTGTCACTTGCAAGGCACTGTCCTATACGTGACTGTTTGTTACCGAGCGTCAGTAAAAATTTATGACCATCCAGCTCAAAACCTCCAATAAGTCGCCATAATTCATATTTTGGATTGATATGTTTCCTAAAACTACATTGTAGATATTCGAAACTTTCCAATAATATCAAACACTTGAAGCTTACTCGAGTATAACTAATGCGGCGGTCACAACTCGCCGTACCTTCGACGTGCAACTCCCTACGATGGATTTCTTGGAAATTTGTGCAGCGGAGGTACCTTGCAGGTACAATGCATGTACGACGTGCAGGAAGTTCCACAATACCCTTACTACAGAAATGCAGGAATCGCAGAAGCTGACCCAGGACCTGTGCGTGCATCGCACATGCAACGCAGGCTACATTGATGGCACGTGCCCCGTAGCCTACGAGGAGTTGTGACTGCCGCATTATGTACATATAAATTTAGGAGAAGAGTCATCAATGATTTTCTATCCAGTAAAACATGCTTCTCCTACCATTTCTCTGTTGCTCCAAATTTGCTCCAAAGTTTATTGTCCGAATCGGATATTCTTTTTGCCCTTGGCTCGTGGGCTTGGCAGCCACTGAGCAGCCCCAGATGGACGTTGCTCTTATTGTTGTTGTTGTTGTTCTTATTGCAACTTATTGTTGGTTTTGAGGTATGTGGTCACATTTAGTAGTCTGGGAACTAAACATTGTCCTAAATTTTCAGCTGAAAAGGATATTGGTATTGTTCTTCCAGGAATCAATTAATCAATTAATAAAAATGTTAGTTTTGTTGATATACATGTAATCTATCAAATTATTATGGAATGTTCAATAACGCACCTCAATTTTAATGAAGTTTGGACAGCCTTTAGCTTCAAGGAATGAGAGATGAGACAAATAAGCTAATCTCTGACATAAAACTTGAATTTGAATTCTATACTACCAATACCCCTGGGGGTTTAGGATTCTTTACAGATTGCCACGTAAATTTAGTTTGAGGTCTTGGTTTAAACCCTAAGACTAAGTTTGCACTTTGACTACATTTAAGAATCATGAATGATTTACAGACTCTTAAAAGAGAATGCTTGCTGTAAATTCAAACCAATATTGCATTCTAGACCCCTGACTTTGTGTAAATTTAGACCGAGATGCAATTCTAAACCTCAATTCAGAATATGTGCCCAGGTGTTTAATATCATTGAAAAGCTAGAAATCTCTACTTTTAGAAAATACATGAAACCAAAACATATAATAATAATCATAATAATACATTACATTTATAAAGCGCTAGATGAAAAAGGAAATAGACAGATACATGACTTCTGGCAACTTATTGTTGGTTTTCAGCCAGGTCACATATTTTGGATCCTGTAAATTCCTGCCATTTTCTCAGAATATAAATCAATTTTCCAAGTACCTGTGCATTCTTTGTCGCAATGGAAACCATTCAATTATATTCATTTTTTTCTTTCAGGCGAGTGAGGTTGTTTTCACAATGGAGAAAGAGCCAGGAATGAAATACCATCACTTTGAGGAGATGCAAGAAACCTTGAATAACCTGACTGCTTTATATCCACATATTACAAACTTAATCAGGTTTGTCATGTTTGTTTACAATAATTAAACAATAATACCTCTTACTGGGAATATTTTGTCTAATGTCAATATTCATTTGAATATTTGGTTATTCTCATGAAAATGAAAGAGTCCCTCTAACTTTTGGCCGCCGACCACACAATCACGATAACATTTGGCAGATAGGTTCTTTATTTAATTTTTTTTTTTTTTTGAAAAGTATGTCTGTTATTAATATGAATTGATCATACAAATTTGTGCATGACTTCAAATTAAATAGTTCCTTAATTTTGTGGCGATACTCTTGATCTTGCGTATTGCGCTGACAGCGCAAACGTACCTTCCAAGACTCCACGCCAGTGCCTCTTGCTCTCCCAACAAGATTTATAATTATTGATTCAGATGTAGTCCTACTTCCAGTCCTAACCTTAGATCTATCTTGGTATTATATCATATCGTGAGTTGAATAAAACAAATATTAAATGTTTTGATATTCGTGCAACAGTTCAAATATTACATTAGGTGCAAGTTGAGCCGTTCTACTCAACTCCTCTTCGCATTGTTCAACGGTTCAACATGCTCATGTAATATTTGGAGCAATCGCACTCAAAAACATTGAATATTAGTATACTATCTCACATTTTTATACTATCTTCTCTTCACTTATTGTTTTTTACCCTCCTATTGCTCTTTCCTCTGTTTCTCTCACCTTCCCCCTCTCCTTCTCCCCATCGCCATCTCTCGTCTCTCTCCTCTCTATCTTATTCCATCTCTAGTATTGGTGAGAGTGTTGAAGGGAGACCACTCCTTGTCCTGGAGCTTAGCAACAGACCCGGTAACCATCAGCCAGGAAGGCCAGAGGTCAAATTCATTGGCAGTATCCATGGCAACGAGCCTGTGGGAAGAGAGCTTGTCATGTCGCTAGCAATCTATCTCCTGATTAATTATGGCAAAGATGATACAGTTACTAAGGTAGGATATAATTCCATTGGTGTAAGGCTGCAGCTGTGTAGATAGAATAGCTTCAGTGATGTTTTGACTTTGCTATTATACTAGTATATAAAATGATTATCATGACTTAATGAAGCTGTAATAATTTATTATGTGGAGTTGACCATTCAATATTTATTTAGTAAATGCCCCCCCCCCAACCTCCATTCACAAATGTCAGATTTCTCAAAATTTTATTTGTTTTTCATTTATTTTTTGTGAGAGAGAATTCTGATATTCTAAAAGAAAAAAAGAAACCCCACAAAAATCTAAAAAATGGTTTTCTTATCCCGTTTGAACCCCAGTGGACCACAAAAGACTAATATGATCAATCTGGTTATTCTTTTTAACCCCTTAGCTCCTAGATACAACCCATGTTCATATCCTACCCTCCATGAACCCTGATGGATCGGAGAAGACCAAGATGCTTGAAGGAACATGTTTCGGTGATGAAGGGAAGACCAACGCTAATGGAATCAACTTGGAGAATGACTTTAAAAGTAGGTATAGAGCTGGCTCATTAAGTGAGTCACAGTATTTTTTTATCTTACCTGACTGCTTAGAAAGTAAATAAATACTCATACGTAATCAACAAGGAGGTCTACATTTTTAAGTCCTATCCCACGGAATTGTATTGGAGATTTTTACCTTACCAAAGGGTAATGGATCATCAACATAGTACAGACTCTTTAAGGGAGGTTATATCTACAGTGTTATGGCCTGCAAGATACAGAAGCTTTTTCTTCTTCATGGGTCATCCATAACCAGGGTTCCCACAGTCATGGAAAATCCTGGAAAAATTTGTGGTCATGGAAAATCAGGGAAAAGTCAGGGAATTTGGAAATTTTTTGAAAAGTCATGGAAAAGTCATGGAATTCTGTTTTCAAATTTCTGTGGGAACCCTGGGATGGCTGTGAGGGGAGGTGGAGGTCATCATAACATGTCTGATTTTGGAAACCGTGCCAGAACGGAAGTTATGGAAAGCAGCAATTTAGTCATGGAAAAGTCATGGAATTCTGTTTTCAAATTTCTGTGGGAACCCTGATAACTCTACAATCTGCTACAATTCCCTCTATTTCCATTCACCTTCATTTACGAATTCACTAAGGACCCAGCAACTGTTACCCAGCAACTGTTGAATACTGGTTGAAACATCTGCGTCTTCTCCCATTTACTAAACTAAATGCCTGAGGAAGCTACTTGGCATCTCCTACAGAGAGCACAAAACCAACAAATATGTATTAACCACAGTCAGAAACCTAGTGGGCCCCCAGCAACCTCTACTCGCAACCGTCAAGCGACGTAAGCTAGCATGGTTTGGTCACCTCACCCGACACAACAGCCTGTCAAAAACCATTCTACAAGGCACAGTTGAAGGTGGACGCACAAGAGGACGTCAAAGGACAAGCTGGATGGAAAATGTAAAGACATGGACAGATATGACAATGCAAGAACTGCTGTCGACTACAACTGACAGAAAGGCATGGAGGATAAAATGTGCTTCTTCGGCTCTCAAATCCCCCCAACGACTCCGGAAGAGTCAAGGGATTGAGTGAGTGAGTGAGTGAGTGACACTACCAACGCACATACGGTGCGTCAGACTAACGCACCGGGTTTGTTTACAAGTGTTGTGGAAAGGAGAATGGGAGAATGGGAGCTTCAATTATTTCACTTAACTGCTAATAAAGCATGTACATTGTATAAGTGTTAGTAGAAGGAGTGATTATCATTAATATTAACATTATTATTCTAATGTTGCACTTTTAACAGTGAATGCCATGAATTTGTCTGCCAATATCCAACCCGAGACTCAAGCTGTTGCTGATTGGCTGAACAGTCGACCTTTCACCCTTGGCGTGTCCCTATTCAGCGGGACAGTTGTGGCTCGCTATCCTTACAACTCACAAAGAGGTAGGAAATCCTTTAAAATCTCCTTTGAAAACGAGAGCACACTGACCAACACTCTAATTGACTGTGATAAATGGCTACATGTAGTCTCCGTCTGAGATAGCTACATGTATTATTAGTACAGTGAATAAACTAGCAAAATATTGTATATTTATAGGGAAACTAAAATGTTATGATTTTAAAAGTACCTATTTTGCCATTTGGTAACATAATTATTGCTGTTGACCTTCCATGAAGAGTTATCCTTTTAATTTTTATTTTTGGAGCCGAAAATTTGAATGATAGTTATTTCATATAGGTAAAATACAAAAGAAAAAGATATTCAATGACATCATCAGTTTACTCATTAAATATGCAAGAGACTATGCATAGAACTGTTTTATTGAAAAATGCACAACTTAAAAAATAATTACTTTGTTACTTTTCATCCGATTTTGATGAAATTTTCAGTGTTGTACTTGTAATAATTTACACTACACTTCAAACCACCATCTGATTTTTCAATCTGGAGTCCTCCTTTAATTTGTTTTGTGATTTTATGGGGAGACAAAATGATTTAGACAGTAATTAAACAAGTAATTATCCAGAACCTACATGTTTGAATCTATAATTTTAGCATTTCTTTTGATTGAAAAATGATCTTATAATATTCATACTCGTGTAGGGGGAGACAAAGTCGCCCAGACAGCAGACGATCTGCTCTTCCAGCAACTAGCCAAGACATACGCAAATAAGCATCCCACGATGCACCTGGGCAACCCACAATGTCCGGACAACGCAGGTGAGTACAAGGTTATTCTTTGTAGATTTATTACGTCACAAAGATCTATGAATAACTTCTAAACTAGATATGAGAACTGTACCATACTCTCATCTCTACAACTACAAGAATGAGGCTAGACTTCTGCTCCCTGCTTGTAAGTTTGTTCACCTTATTCAGCTTATGGCTGCAATGGTTTTTATGTGAACAAGCCATTTCTAGCTATATGTGATGCATCACATCGAAATCAGACACAAGTCGCCAAGCAAATTAAAGCCCAGTGTTGAGGAAATCGGCAAAATTATCAAAACTGTCTTATTTGGGGGGGAAATATTTCTTGATTTTCTGAATTTTCAATGTTTTTTGTATGATCTGTAAAAGAGATGAATAGAAATGATTAGGGGAAAGCCTTTAAAAATGGATTGTTTTGTTGGGATCTTTGACTCTTTCCTGGCGACTTGTGTCTGATTTTGATGTGATGGGTCACATATAGGGTGTCCCAGATAAAGCAGAACCCGAAGAGACAGTCATTTTTCACCATGGAAAAGGACTACCTATTTGGGCTCTGCTTTTTCTGAGACGCCCTGTGTATTTACTCTTGCAAAGACGTGCCTAACATCCCCCACCAACTGTCTTTTTCTTCCACCAATGTATGGAACTCGGTCCGGACCCAAACCGTGATCTACAAACATCTTTCCCTGTCTTCTAATTAAAATCTCAAAGATTTTAATTATTTTATATGTTTTTCTATTGTCCCCTTCAGAGGAGTCTTATCCACATGGGATTGTGAATGGAGCAGAGTGGAATGCTCAGGAAAATAATATTCAGGTAAGAAGTTTAAAAAAAAAAAAAAAAAAAAAAAAAAAAATCATTCGCCTGCTTTACGGTTGTATAGCTGGCATATGTTGTTTGTCTCGTTAATGTATGCACTTATTGTTAAGGTGCGTACCCCTAATTCTAGTCGTCGGGCAAGCTGTGTTCCAAAAATATAATTTTTTATATACATGTATGTGTTTATTGTGCTCAGGGGTGATATTCTTGCGATTTAAATCGGATTTGCTATTTTTTTTTTTTTTTCCCCCTCCAGGTATGCACAAAATTGCACAATTTAAAGTCCCAAAATGCAAAAAGTCCCTACCGTGGGAGGGGGGGGGGGGGACAACCCCCACCCACACCCTCTTACCCTCGGTCGCTTCGCTCCCTAGTTTGTCTTTTTTTTTTTCAAGAGTGAATATCACCCCTGTGTGCTGTTGTTTATAGGAGTTGCGGGGGCTTGTTTTCAATAAGATAGGACATTTTAGAAAATTACTTACCAGCTCATGATTATGTACTGTAATACCAACATGAATAATAAGATTATGTAAAATCTTGTGCTTTGTTTTTTACATTTTATAGGGAGACATTATCAAGTGCAATTTAATTCTGACTCAAAATAGTCAGATTGATATAGTGACTCTGTCAATAAGAGTAGGAAGGTAGGCCTGCATTTGTTCCAACAACAGTTGCTCCTGCCTCTTTTCCTTCTAAGATAGGGTTAGGTTAGAGTTAGCATTAGCAGGGTTCCCACAGTCATGGAAAATCCTGGAAAAATTTGTGGTCATGGAAAGTCAGCAAAAAGTCAGGGAATTTGGAAAATCTGTGAAAAGTCATGGAAAAGTCATGGAATTCTGCTTTCAAATTTCTGCGGGAACCCTGGGATGACTGTGAGGGGAAGTGGAGGCCATCATAGCATGTCTGATTTTGGAAACCGTGCCAGAAAGGAAGTCATGGAAAGCATCAATTTAGTCATGGAAAAGTCCTGGAAAAGTCATGGAATTCTGTTTTCAAATTTCTGTGGGAACCCTGCATTAGGTATTCAAATTTTATGTTAGGAATTGTCTATGGAGCAACTCTCACATGTGGTACATGTACATGTACATCTAATTAGATTGCACTTGATTACAAAGACGTTTGATAACATCGGTTCATATTTTGTCATGTTATCAATAGTTCTCCGTTTGTCTTTACGTTCGCATTTCCAGGACTTCACATATGATTCCATAGGTTGCTTGGACCTATCTATCCATACATGCTGTTGTATCTACCCCAAGGCAAATGAGCTTCAAGATTTATGGAAAGCACACAGACCAGCTCTTATAGAGACCATTAAACAGGTAAGAATACCACCATAGAAATTCTTTGGTCTTTCTTGGACCTATCTATCCATACATGCTTGCTGTAATCTACCCCAAAGCTAATAAGCTTCAAGATCTATGGAAGGCACATAGACCAGCTCTTATTGAGACCATTAAACAGGTAAGAATACCACCATAGAAATTCTTTGGTCTTACTTGGTCCTATCTATCCATACATGCTGCTGTATCTACCCCAAAGCTAATGAGCTTCAAGATCTATGGAAGGCACATAGACCAGCTCTTATAGAGACCATTAAACAGGTAAGAATACCACCATAGAAATTCTTTGGTCTTACTTGGTCCTATCTATCATACATGCTGCTGTATCTACCCCAAAGCTAATGAGCTTCAAGATTTATGGAAGGCACATAGACCAGCTCTTATAGAGACCATTAAACAGGTAAGAATGCAACTGTAGAGTTAGTCTGATATGAACCAGAGTGGGTAGATAGAGAGAGTGGTGACAACGGAAATCGTCTCTGATTGGTCAATGTTTTTTAATGGGGCTTCAAAATGGAACTATTTTAAAAGCAGTTGATGCCCTCAACAGCTGATTCAGTGCCAATGGAACTTTTTTGCAACCAGCTGATGTGTTTTAATCATACGCGAATGATCACAAAAATAGTTCTTTCAGCTCCCCATGACCTTTGACTGTGCGCACCTAGTTTTTGGGTAACGCGTGTCGTCACTCTCTCTATCTACCCACTCCGATATGAACCTCTTCCCCCCCCCCCCTCTTTTCATTGAAAATCAATGTACCAACACCCAGTGCCTTTCATATTAAAACCACAAAACTTGAATGCCTGATGCTCATTATTATGATAGACCACACCAGGGTTATTCATGTAGTCATTGTATATAGTTGCCTTTTATTTCAATGAATACATGAATAACGATTTCATATCATTTACCCAGCGTAACCACTTCAGTTCTTTTTTACTCCTCTTCCATCAGGTCTTGCATAACATGATTGTGCCTCGTTAGAAGGCATCTATAAATGTAAGTACCAGGAATCATACGACCTCCTGTTCTTGATGCAACTAAGCTACCTAGAAGACTCCTAACCAATAGAGCCAACATGATCAAATGTCCAGCAAAGTTCCGTTTCAACATTATCACTTATCTTCTTTTCACGCGATTTTCTCCCAATAGGCGCACCGTGGAATCCAGGGCTTCGTGACCACTACCCAAGGCACACCACTTGAGGGCGCTATAATATCCATCAGTGGGATTCACCGGAATAACATCCGAACTTCCGAGCACGGTGACTTCTGGCTTCTGCTACCGGACGGTCAGTATTCTATTACGGCCAGTGCTGAGGGTCATTCGAGTGAGACTTTACCTGCGGTGGTCACAGGGAGGGAGGTATTGGTCCTGAAGTTTAAACTGCCAGAGCAGAGTACCATCATGGGATTCCCTGTCTATCTCTTCTTAGGAATGCTAGGTAAGTTTTGATAATTTATTCACATTTTCGGGCCTTAAATTTCATTATTTTAGGGCAAGGTCATTTTGCTTCCTATTTTTAGGGCACTTTATCCACTGGAAAGGGCACCATGGTGGGATTTTTTACCATAAAAAGGGGAGTGAAGGCAAAGCTTTTAAGTGATGTCATTTACTTTTTTTACAATGTTTTTCACATATCTACTTTCTGCCTGCATTACAGAGTCAATCCTAGTAAAGAACAGCTTGAAGAATAATTCCTGTCATTTGGAATCTTGCTCTTGAAAATACAAATGTAGCCTCTTGTTGCTTTTTCTTCTGTAATGTTGTTTCTTTCATGATTCTTCATTACATGTGTCTTATTCAATTATATTTTAGTTATGTTTATTCTACTTTGTTAAACTTTTTCAGCTCTTTATATATGTTCCCACATAGTTTCTATTTCTTACATGATGTATGAATGTCAGCAGGGGCTTTGTTAAAATTATTTTACCTACATCAATAGGCTCTCCATGTCTGCTTTAGTTCGATAATACTCTTTCAGATCCATTTCCTGTAATGAAATACAAGTGTCAGATCAATTTTCAGATTGTCTCTCAAAAATTAACCCTCATTTTTCTTCCCCTCAGCTTTGAGCTTCGCCATGGTGCTTCTCTCTGTCGTATGTATCTCTCGATGCTGCTGTTCCAAGGCACAACAAGCGAGACGAAAAAGAGGTTTCTATCAACTCGATCAAGGAAATATGTTTGCCGAGGAATACAAAGACGAAGTTGCCCTCAAAACATTCAGAAACGGTGACAAAAAGTCGCTTCTCAAAAATATGGAATTTCATGATTTTTCGGAAACAGATAGTGAGGATGATGAAACTTTCAAAAGGTGATAGTAGGTTATACAATTATTTTTTTTCAACTCGCATAGAAGTACTGTTTTATTTTATCTTTCCATCAGGATAATGATTTCAACTGCAAATGTGTGTATATTTTTTGCATAGAAAGAAAGATTTCATTTTGTTGTCTGATATTTGCCTTCATGGAGAGCTGCTGAACAAAACTAGCCTAAAATTTTAGTGTACACAAGAGTTTATTAATGTACCAATTTGTATGTCTCGGTCAATGGTTGATTTCTGGTGAATCAAACATATTGGTAGGCAAGGCGATAAAAACAGTCCCTGAAATCACAAACAAATAACTTTAGTCCAGTAATGATATACAATTAGGACAATAATATTATCCAACAGAGGAAGAGATTTATTCCCATTTATCTAAACCCTTTCAATTACTTTCATGGTTTAAACTGTGCAAAAAAAAAATTGTGTAAAAAGAGCTTAAATGTTATCTTCAAATTAAAAATTTGTACATGAAATGTGAAGTTGAACATCACAGAAGATATGTTTGAATGTCAAGATTGAAAGAAGGCTAACATCTTTGTCAAATCCAAGATATGTATACAGTCTGTGTAAAAAAAAATGGTACAGTCAGGAAAAAATTATTTAGGTATGAAATCTTCTCAAATGATGTGTGTATGCAGTGCCAACTGAAAGCCAAAAGATTCTGCTTGCTAATGCACTTTGTTTTGTAAAACAAAAGTTATGCTAAATTTTGTGCGGCGATGAGCTAATCGAAATTACACACATCTATTGTTTCGGTGCGCTGAATTCATGGCTATTATGTGCAAAACCCATAGATAAGCATGGACAAAGTACATTTTTTCTTGATTATAGAAAAACTGGTCATATCACAAGATCTACGGCACCAAATGGGATGAAAAAAATTGCAGAAGAAAGCCTGATTTTCGTGTTTTATAGAAATATCAAACACTTTTAGAATGTGATTATTTTTTTTACTTTAAAAAAATGTTTTCTACTTGTACCATTTTTTTCACAGACTGTACATGCATGGTATCCATCAAAAACTTCCATTTTTTGTCTCATTCAAACAACATGCAAATCTTTTAGAAGGGTTACCATCTGGGTCTTCCTTTTTTTTTCTTCTTCTTCTTCTGTTTTTTAAAGGTTGTGTAAAATTGTTCATCCCTCCTTTTGCAGATGCTATTTTGTATCTTGTAGATCCCTTATTTGGTGCTTCAAGAAAAGTATTGTTGGATCTTATTATTTATTGTTTTTATTCGAGAATACTTGCATTTTTAGATTTTATTTTATAATTCTTTTATTTATTTGGTCTAAACTGGTTGTGCATATGTTGTGTAAATCTCTGCATCTAGTTTGCAGAAAATCCTCTCTTTTTTTTTGGATGGGGGGGGGGGGGCATGAACACAGAGTATAAATTAAGTGCTAATCCAGAATATGAAGTGGACCAAAAGCTACGCACTAGTTTGTCATGGCTTAGACGTCACAAAATTCAATATTTTACATTACTATTTTTATACCATCTGTTCCTACATATACACATTATTCCTGTAAGAAGTGCTATATGTACATGTGGCCTTAACATGTTTATGCATATATTTATCAAGAGTTGCTTTCCGTTTTTTTTTTCTCTCTAAGTTTTGCCTCATATTATGTACCTTGAGCCTTTCAGTGCCTTTAATTTTTACTTGATTGCTTAACCCAAAAGCAGATTATTTTTATATGCATGAACTTGTGTTACATTCTTTCATCAAAATTTTAATGAAACAGGTTTAATTCAGATCCCAAGAACAGTGACCCAAGTTTGTAGAAAAGGTTAACAAAAACCATGGTGTAAAATGTATTTTTGTTGTGGTGTAGTGAGACAGTCAGGGGCCCTCCTGCATAAAGAGTTTGGATTCTACGCAACTCAAAATATCAAACTCAATTCCAAAATGCGCAATCGTGATTGGTTGAAAATCAATTTGTGTTGGATTTTTTTTCACATGCGTAAAATCCAAACTTTTATGCAAAAGGGCCAAGGACTGTTGAGTTCATGTAGATTTACAATGTAGATTTTTTTGTTGGCATATGCATATGCATATTTTTGATGAAAAAGATGAGTATTTGAACAAAGACAAACTGATAGAATCCCATTTTCTTTGCTCATTTTTCATGTTTTATGTTGAAAAAAAAATAACTAGTAATATATAGAATTTGCTTGGAAAAGGAAATCTGCCGAGATCATTATTTACCTGCACAAACACTGTCAGAAATTTTTTTTCACTTTACAAAAATCATAGAAGTATATGGGAAGAGGTGTCTTGCTTCTTTGGAATTTGTTCAAAACAAGTGACAACGATGTTTCTACCGTTGGAGACAAATGAATAAATTAATTGTCTATTCGACAACGATGTTGTACATAAAATGTCTATAAATCTATCATGACAAGTTATTCAACATAATGTTGCTATGTATTGTACAGCTCAGCTATTTAACAATCAAAGAAAAGGGTTTCATTGCTTATTATCCACTGAGAACCAGGAGATAGATTGTTGTTATATTGCATAACTGTGCAATATACAATTTCAATATGGTGTGGTTAATGCACATTACATTGCACATTAAGGCTGATTATTATTTATTTTTTTATTTTTTTATTTTTTTGTCTTCCAACAGTTCAAACCTAAACTCTTTTCATATTCTCTTTGCATATTAAGTGTTGTCATAGATTTTCCATATTACACCATTATCAATTGTCACAATATTCTATGAGTATAAAGATGTGATTTATATAAAGATGAGACGTGATCATCTCTTTACTTATAATATAGAAACACTGTGTAGATTAATGTGTCGTTTATTCCATTTATGCCATTATATATTGCTGAATATGTTGCATATTTAAATGGCTGTAGAACAATGGGATATCTTCATAATGAAGTCCCTGGCACCATGGAAATGACCTTGTTATATCAGAAATCTCTTTTTATCAGAAAATATATCACAAATCATGTTATATCAGACTTTTTAACAGGTTTCTACTGTACAGTGATTGTATGAGAAAGAGGATTTATATTGAGCACAATGTACAAGGCTGTTTCTATGGTTATGTCAATGTCTGATTTATACCAAAACAACATTATTGCCTCTTTCCTATTGAGTTCAATTAAACAACTACGATCTTTTTGTGTATGATATCATTGAGAAGTATATACATGTAAATGATATTTTGCCTTTTATTTTGTCTTTCAATGAACTGCCACGTACTATACCTGATCTGCCAGACATCAGGAAAACAATAGAGTGATATTGAATCAATGAAGACATTTTGAAGAGCCTATTGCGTTTGTCATATTAATAGTCTCTCAATAGCATTTGGCACTGACATATTAGGCGCCTTCTCCAAACAAAGTGCGTCAGCTTCCCACGTCTTTTGTACCAAAAGACGATTTATCGGCTTTTGAATAGAATCCTGAAATCTTAATACGGCTTAAACACTTTAAAAGCAGAAACCTGATTGTTTCCCGTGTTGGATCAGGAAGCTGCGGGAAACTGACGCACTTTGTTTGGAGAAGGCGCCTTAGTAAATGATGTGTATATAATGGTGGTGAAAATGAAGAAAAACAACCTCCACTTCTCTCAAGTTGTAAATTGAATTGAGATAACAAAGAAATTCACAATTATTAATCAATTTATGTGTATTTGTTGAGTAATCTACTCAGAGATAATTACATGTATATTTCGTACACAGGTCTTTGATGGTATAAACATTATTTTTTTTCATTAGAGTTAGGAAAATTACTGCAGTATTATTGACCAACATAATAATGTACTGTTTTTTATGACTTACAAATGTACCATTAATCAGCATTTTTTAATATATGTATGTTTTCATGTGCTTTTTGAAAAGGTAGATATTGTTCCATCCCTACGTAATACTTACAAATCAAAAGAAGAAAATTGAAAGCGATGTTGAAGTTTGTTGAAAAACTGCATGTCCATACTGCCATTATATTGAACAGGGACACAAAGCAGTTTGTCCAGTTTATTGACAATTGGTCTAAACACACTTTGCCTGTAAATACCTGTTTGATCTCATCCCATTTGGTCTAATTTTATTTTGACTAAAACCAGTTTGTCCAATTACTTTTTGGTTTAATTGCCTCTTCACCTATTTACTATTTTGTCTAATTCCCATTTCATCTAATTTTGACTTGGTTTAACACCACTTGATAAATTCCTCTTACAAGCTGGTAATGGACCAAATATTTATATGGTAATTAGACAAAAATCTGATTGGACCATTTGGGTATTAGAAGAATCAGCAATTAGACCAAGTGGTCATCAGACCAAGTGAGAATTAGACCAACTATGTACAAGACCAGGGGGGTGTTTCACAAAGAGTTAAGTAGACTAAAAGTCGCACTTAACTTCTACGCGCATCTTGTTTTATAACGCGCAATTTAATTGATAGAACTCACAACGACGCTCATCCCCTGAGCATGGTCAGTCCAATGAGGTGATGCGTAATATAACGCACGAAACTCACGATTTAAGTGCGATTTTTAAGTCTACTTAACTCTTTGTGAAACACCCCCCAGGGAGAAATTACACCAAATTGTTAGTAGACCAAGTGTGTTTAGCACATGTGTTATTAGATAATTAGAGAATTGGACCAACTGCTGTTAGACCAAGTGGATATAAACACAACAAGGCAGTTTTTTTTTCCGTTCCTGCTTTCAAACATGCACAGGTCTGTGTCTATCTGTAAGTTATAACAAAAATTCATTATGGCAAGTTAGTAGACAGTATGCATAAAAAAGCAATTGCTTTTACTAGGGTCTTCATTATTCGATACTCATGTATTGTGTTTCCAAATGATTACAATCATATAACAAAATTCTGCGTACAGATATTTTCGCGATTTTTGACCAGCTGGGGAAATTCGCAGGAGAAAAATTTCGCGATTTTGGTGACGATTTCATTACCATAAATACCCTTGTATTGAAGTGGAAATTTTCACGATGACTCACTCGCAAAATTCGCGAAAATTAAGTCACCGCGAAATAACCACTTATACAGTAATACGAAGTATCACAGTATTATAATAATAAGCAAAATGCATGAGCAAAAAATCTAGTAAAAAGCAATTGTTTACTTTATGCATACAGCCCAATGGCCTAGATCCAATTACCCCGTTGGAACAGGAGTTATTACGTTTTAATTGCATGATTATCTCAATTTTTATTAGTATTAGAATCATTTATATATATCGATTTGCAGGTCAAAGATCCTGCCAGGATAGTATTATGAATTTGATATTTTGATGAAAGATGGTTTATTATGTAATATATTTCGAATTATAAAAATGTATTTAACAGTCATTAAATCTCAGTCCTATTACTTTACATAACATGGACATTGTGTTGGCTTGTATTTGATCTCTCTGTGTCCTGTTTACTGTATTCGCTGTTATTTTCGTGCGATTAATTTTTTGCGCTAAGCAGCCCCAAAACACGTTCACAGGTTCTTGAATTCGCGCTGCGTGTTTGTAAGCTCACAATTGAAACCACTCAATACATGCATAGGAAATCATGCCTATATATTCGTGTTTTTTTTTAATTCGCGCCTGTAGCTATTTGCGCGAAATCCGCGAAAATTAATGTACTGTGAATATTTCCACGAATACAGTATTCAATTTGATTGAGTGTATGATTTCTTTAAAAACTTGAAGATTGCTTTAAGGCTCTTGCACTTGCGGATTGGAAGTCGATTTTAAGCATCTGTTGATATCCGTCAATCAACTAGAAAAGCTTATGCATACAGGCACAGATCAAAGATGTGCAATTTGTAAAGAAAGTGCAGGCTGGGAAATCTGAGGAAAATAGCGGATCTATTATGTTTGGGAAGGGGCCGATACTTTTAATTTTGTGACATAAAGCTGTGTCCGCTACTGGTATGCACAACATATTTTTGGTCGCTCCGACGATTACGGACAACACCTAACGATGAACATAAGTCCTTCATTTACATACCTCAGGTTAGAGATAGGGTAAATTGCCAATTAGTTTAATCCCACATGGTCTAATTCTATTTTGTCTACATCCAATTTGTCTCCTCCATTTCTTCTAAATGTTCACTTTGTCCTTCACCACTTATTCAATTCCAACAAACTGGTAAGATGCCAAATATTCATTTGTGAATTAGACGAAAAGGTAAGTAGACCAAACTGTCAGTAGACCAAATGAGTGTAGCTCATTTGGTCCAATCAGAGAATTGGACCAACTGCTGTTAGACCATGAGGATATAAACGAGAGAAATGCAGAACAGATGAATAATAGTGCGTGAACTTTTCTTGTACGTTAGGCCATCATGTGTGACCGCAGAGAATAAATTGATTCTACAAACCTAAAAAGCAAAAATCACTGCCAGATTTGAATATAATCTCACTGTACAAAAAAGCACTGATACTCAAGAATGGATTGATACAAAATATGAGAACATTTTATTCTATAAAAAAAGATCCTGACAGATATAGAAATCAGAATAAAATCTTGCTACTATACACAAAACAGACTTCATTTATACATTTTACATCAAAATCTGAAATTAAAAAAAAAACTACCATTTAGACTATACACCTCCGGAGCATTTCAGGATAATTCGATTAAAAATCTCCTCTTTTACTCCTTAGATAAAAGACTTTGTTCAGAACCCAACCCTGATTCTCTGCTGAAAAAGTTTAGTTACCTAACATGTACATTTTTTGTGGCATTTCATAGTAAATACAGACTTCTGACAGATATTACTGAACTCATGCAATAAGGGTATATCCAGCTTCAGAGTTTGAATCATGTACCGAGTGAGTCAGAAAAAACTAGACACCTAGAAAAATGTCAATAAAAAGAAAACCAATTAATGAACCCCAAATTATTATACATATCCTGAAAGAGCAACTCTTCCCACATCTTTTGGTTCTAGTTTTCTGTGTTATATCTTTACGCTTGGATGAACGCAACGCATTGTTTGCGAACATGTCAATTTCTAATTGTGCAAGAGTGGAATAAGATCGAAACAACAAAAGCGGACAAAAAAGCAACTCCATCCTGAATAAAGTAGCCTAACTTTTTATGGAAAATGGTTTGAGCCAAATAATTTGGCAAGGGTGTTGTTATAGTTACAGACTAGATTCTGTGTAAAAATTAGAAATCCACGAATGAGTACACATCAAAGAATAAATTGTCACTGTCAGACCTAAAAAGGCCTCTGAATACTTTTGAAAAGTGATTATTTTGCTTTTGACATGTGCTCACTCATGCCTGACTCTACAGATCTATCTCATGTTCACACAAAATGTAGTTAATATGTGTAACAACACCCCTGTCATGTTGTTAAGCGCAAGACATTTTTGTTAAAAAGTTAATCAGGATGGAGTTGCTTTTTTTTTTAAATAGCTTTTGTTGTTTCAATCTTATCCCCACTCTTGCATAATTTGAAATTGACATGTTTGCAAACAATATGTTGCGTTCATCCAAGCGTAAAGATAAAACACACAAAATTGGTACCAAAAGGTGCGGGAAGAGTTACTCTTTCAGAATATGTATAACAATTTGGGGTTTATAAATTGGTTTTCTTTTTATTTACATTTTTCTAGGTGTCTAGTTTTTTTCTGACTCACTCTGTACATGTACAATCAACTCCTGATATACAACTGCCTATCCCTACTCTATCGAAATCTGGCTGCATCTGTGTTCATTGTAATAGGAGTAGACTGTATCTTGCATGAGACCACCTTGTGCTCTATGCAGTGTAGACATGGCAAAATCTCATGGTCAAGTACATGTACAGTTGGTACACAGGGAATTCAATGAAAATTGTTCATTTGCCAAACATCATAAAATTTACTGTATCTTATAAAATAGCAGTGCTATCATGACAAATTTAGTATCAAATAGAAGAGTGTATTAACTCTTTGCCTGCCAAATTCGACTATAGTCACAATTGTACTTATTAACTATACAATCGTAATAATTCATTTTCTCTGTAATGGCTGGGCTAACAGATCTGAAAATCACTGATAATGCTAGGACCGGGTCTGCAGCATAGTTTCTTGTATTTCATTCTAAGCAAATATTGTTATACTATTTTCAGTAATTAAAGAGGAAAGTCTTCTATTTTCTGCTTAAAATTAATGCGGCGTGCAAAGAGTTAAGCTCTTTCACATGACTGGGATGCCGATAGTATTAAAGTATATTTTAAATGAAATCTTTTTTGTAGAATAAAAGTAATATTTGTGCCAAGTGTATTCTATCGTTAGTCATAATATTTTCAAACATCGTTTCATAGAAATATATAAATGTCAAATCTGTGATTGATAGTACATTTTATATCATGATATGTCACCACTGAACAAAAAAGTGTAATCTGAAATGTTTGTGTTGAGCACAAATATGAAATGTTTTGGTCAATTTTTTTTAAATTTGTCTAAAATATGAAGACTTTTTGGGGAAAAAGTGACACCTAAATATTCTTCAGCTCCTAATGACAAACATACGCATTTGTTTGATACCAAATTTTTCATGATAGCAAAGATATTTTATAAGATACAGTAAATTTAATGATGTTTGGGAAGTGTACAAATTTCATTGAATTTCCTGAGTGTATGTAAACTTCTGGCCTCAAATGTAGGTAGGCATACATGTGTATATGTACTAACAAAATCTCTTTTTACCATAATACAATATACCCCACTTTCATGAATAATAAAATCACTTATGTCGTAAACTGTGTGAAAATTAATTCACATAATATTAATGCTTCGTTCATGGCAGATCAGAGAGTTAAGTTAAAATATCAGAATTTCATTGTTAACTATTTTTATTCTTGGCTATGTTGCACTCACCTTCATAGCTTCTTGCAAATCTTTCCCTGAGGCATTAGCTCATATAATCATTGTCCTCCTGCTTGAAAGATCGACTTTGGTCTATGATTTTGTAATTATATTTCGCACATCATAATATAAGATACAGAAAATATACTACCGGTATGTGTATCTCCAGCTATATTCATATATTGAGATATTGAGATATATTTTTACCAAGAATAAAAAGAAGGTAAAAAATCTTTAGAAATCATCAGACGCAAGTGAGATTCATATTATACCCCAAATTGCAATAACTACCAAGTTACATTGTATATCATGAAGTAAAAAGTAGGTTTTAAACAACTATCAATTCTTTACAGGTTCATTTTCATCTACGAAACCCTGATGGCCATTCCACTTTTTTTTTCTTCATGTTTTGAATTTGTCTGGTTTTCACGACCAGCACATTTCATATGCAACAAAAACACGTCCATGATGGGTTGAACGTCCACTAGAATTTCTTTGTTCTTTAACGAAGACGATTAGGAAATAGGTTCGGTTTAAATATTGAGATCTATTGTAACTTCACAAGTAAAATTGATGTCTGATTATCAATCTGCTTACTAAAGCAAGCACTGAGAAACAATTTATTTCATCTTACTGAGACAAGCACTAAAAAAACATATCTTTTATCTCATTACTGAGACTAGACTACCTAAAGTACATGGAGAAAATAGTTAAAAATAAGAGTATGTCAAAATGGCAGCACTCAAATAGGATCATCACCGAGATAAAATCACATCGTTATTGCTTGATTCCTGACACACCCATAAAAGATTTCATTGATCAATGTTAAAAAACTACAACAGTTTGGTCTCGCTTATACGGCCATCATTTTACCGGCGAACATTTTAACCGCCCATGGACTTTGGCCAGATTCCATCTTTTATTATTTTTCAAATCCACATAAAAGCTTCACTTTTCTCCTGTTATTAATATTATTTTAATCTCCTTACACTGGGAGAGACATGATTATTTACAATCATCCATTCCCTAAAGGCTATTAAATCCTCTCCGATGTAATTTTAATAGAAGTGCCATATGGTATCCCAGTACATATTAAAGCAATGCATTACTCTCACAACCGGCCATATCACTTTACCGGATGAGTGCTGGTCCCAACGTGGCCGGAAAAGCGAGGTCAAACTGTACATCAAAATAGGGATAGGTGGACATCATTTCTTCTCTCGCTTTAGGATCCCTAACAGTTTCTGGAAGATGCCTTTCTTCTTCGGTTCATCCAAATCAAAGTCATGGGGCGTTATATTCACAGAAAAGTTTCTCCTGTGAGGGACTCCGGACTTGTTTGGCGTCTCATCGCCTTCATCCTGGCTCAAGAAAACACTGCTGTCTCCTGTGGTATCCAGAGTGATCCATTCGCTGCTGTTCAGGCTTTGCGGTTCCGGGCTGTCCGGTGAATCCTTAGACGCGACGTCAGGGTCGGAAGCATCATCCATCTTCTCGACCTTGTCGTGTTGACCGTTTTTCGTCTTATCCTTCAATCCGGCTTCCCCATTTTTGGTAGGTCTCTTTTCTTTAGTTCTATCGCTACTCTCCATCTCACCATCCTCCTCATCCTCAGTGGTATCCACCCCTGATGGGACCGCATCACTTGAAGATGATACACTATCTGCCCCGCCTTTCTCGAGGGCCGCAAGAAGCTGGGTTCGTTCCGTCATCAACCGATCGAGATCTGGTGAAGCTGACCGGGACGACTCCTGAGATGCTTGCCGGGATGCGGAGAGACTGGTATTGGCGCTTTGCCAGGCTAACGAATCATCCTGGCTGGAAGATGCTGAAGGGCTGTCTAGGATAGGAGTGGGTGGGGCTGAGCCTGGGGGTAGAGGGGGAGGCGTGGCTACTTCCGGTGTTGGTGGAAGAGGAGGTTGGAAGAAACCTCGCACAGGTGTTTCTAAAATATTAAAATGAAAGCAATATAAAAATGTGACTTGACCTGTCATTAATCTAATCATGTCAAACATTCACACAAAAAAGAAAGACTTCAGACTTTTTAACATTTTATTTTGGAATTAAAATATAATTCAATCATCTTGTATTTGTAACAGGTTGTTTTACGATCAGGGTACACCATCACAAAATGGCCTTCTGTGCACCATTAAAAGAAATGGAGGTACTGTAATATCAAATCGACAATGGCAAGCTATTGGGCACTGTTAGAGCAACCTACAAGAGAAAAATAAATTATTGAAATACACATTTTCTTCTAAAAATTGACCATTACATGGCATTTTAGGGCAAAATTACTGTCTCATTTTATTTTTTCTGATTTTTAGCCTGCGCATCTTGATTATTAGCAATCATTAGGCTTGTTTTTCCAATTAGAATTGACTACTAAAATGCGATTGTTTAAAAACTGAAAACCCCAGAATCTACAGTTAATTTGACTTTTTGTGACAATTAACCAAAAATGGGGTGCCAATTCTGTCAAAAAATGTCCTCTCCGAATTCGGTGATTTTACGCATAGTTCGGCATCACTTAATGAACAATGTTTTGTCTGTAAGAACACTTGTATATATGCCACAAACTTGTAATGTTTACTTCACCCACACCCATTTATTTTTCAGACAGTTCATGTTACAATGTTGTCAAATCACGTTCTGTCAAAAACGTCCTCTCCGAAAAATGAAGCAATTGACTTTACGTGTAATAACAAATTTGAACCCCTATCAAAAAATAAGTTGGTGACCTCATGCCTCCAAATTTTAAAGCAATATCATTTTACTTGTCTAGAACACATACACAAAAATTGACGGAAAATAAAACAACTTTTTTTTTTTTGTCCAGTGAGACAAAATGGTGTACCCAGATCGTAAAACAACCCTAACATAATAATAGCTAAACAACAAATATTTTTTTAGATAGCACAAGGTACCGGGTAGACACAATTGATAGATTTCAGAATTTTGTGGAGAAAAAAAAAACTTGAATGAAAGATTAATAACCAGACTGATCCAGAGCCCTAGAAGGATTTCAAAAAGCTGGCAAGTCAGACCAGAACAGAACTTCCAGCTATAACACTTGACCAAGCTGAATAGGTAAATTACCAATTGATCTATTGATCACCGTATTGTTAGTAAACTCACTTTGACTTTATACGCCCGTTCGGTCTCATCCCACATGGTCTAATTCTATTTCATCCACAACAAGATCGTCTAATTACCTTCTGATCTAATTTCCACTTCACCTATTTACCATTTTGTCTTATTCCCATTTCGTCTAATATCCACTTGGTCTCTTCCATTAACAAACTGGTAAAGGACCAATTATTCATTTGGGAATTAGACCAAAATACAATTAGACAATTTGGCTATTAGACGAATTGAAAATTAGAACAAGTTAAAGTGATCAATAGATCAAGTGAGAATTAGAACAATTACGTATTAGACCAAGGAAAACTTACATCGTATTGTTAGTAAAACCAAATGGGTTTAGCCCATGTGGTATTAGACAATCAGAAAATTGGACCAACTGCTGTTAGACCAAGTGGAGGTAAACCTCCCACATTTCAATGTCATGACCAGGGCCTATATTCATGAAACCTGACTAAAGCTAGTTGTCAACTTATTATAACGGGAACAGTACACAATTAGGTGATAACTAGGCCTATGAAGGTTTTATGAATATGGAACCGGGGGGTGTTTCACAAAGAGTTAAGTAGACTTAAAAATCGCACTTAACTCGTTATTTTTGTGCGTTATATTACGCATTACCTCATTGGTCTGACCATGCTCAAGGGATGCGCGCCATTGTGAAATCTATCAATTAAATTGCGCGTTATAAAACAAGACGCGCGTAGAAGTTAAGTGCGACTTTAAGTCTACTTATTGCTTTGTGAAACACCCCCCGGAACACTAATATCACTCTAAGTCTTACCAGGATACTCCATACTGATGTCCATATCCACGGACTCTTGCTCTATCCTGCGCTTCTTCTGACTGCTACTCTCATGAAAGTCCCTGTTCTTACGCTTGTTGACAGGCGTCACATCCTCCTCCGTAGCTGCCATAGGGGTGAGGTGATGCATAAGGACCTCCTTACGTTGGTTGTTCTGCATGGGGATTGAGTTGAACTTGTGCCACTCCTGCAGATAGAAGGAAGAGCAATAGTGTGAGTATTGTGCTTGCAAAAGGGCACTACAGAAAATGTGGCGTAAGACAAACCCACAACAGTCAAATAATCGCCCAAGTCTAAGGTCTTTTTAAGTCATCTTCTCTTTATATTCTATTGATTTTAACCCTACAAAATTCTTCTTTTCTTTTTTTTAAGTCAAAGCAATTTTTTTTTAGTCCAAGCAGATTCGATCTACGCAAGGTTGACTATATTTCAAATCCTTTTAAAAAGAGTCTTTCTACATGTAGCTCCTCCCCCTTCATGGCTGGCTTAAATGGGGGTGGGGTGAAGCTTAAGGACCTTCTTATGTTGGTTGATCTGCATGGAGGGGGAAATTAATATTTACTAATACAGAAATAGTATTTGACACTGACGATCATTTTCATACTATTTTCAAACGCATGACCTTCCGATTTTATTACTCTTTTACAAAATAATGGATGATGAGGATATAAATAATAATCTTGCTCTCCCAAAGTTTGATTTTATTCATGTCAAAGAAAAATTGACTCTTGATTGACTTACATCTGGAACGGCTGGGTCAGCATCAATGTTAAAGCCTGGGTAGTCAATGAGCTTCTTGAGATTAAACTTAGGTTGTCTGCTACCATCTTCCTCATTATCACTAGGGAGTTCTCCGTCCTCATCTGGTACACAAAATAAATCATTACATCACTGCATAAATCATGACATCATCTTCACCATCACTAGGTCATCTTGACTGAGAAGCCTGCTCGATGTACTGAGCCGGACTGTCTCAATTTGCCTTGAGAGGTTATTTCAGGGAATGCTTTAATACAAAAACAAATCATGTACAATGTCATAATCAACTGCAATGCAGCTACTTTAGACAGGACATCACTTGACTGATTACCTCAAGTTTAACCAAAACAGGTGATTTCACAAAATATTCTTCCTACCTGTGTCCTTGATGTTGTAGACTTTGAGATCAGATTTGTGGACCTGGGCATCCAAATAGTGACCAGGAGGATAGCCTAGAAGTCTCATTTGGTAGATGTAAGGGGGAAGCTTGTTTGATGAAATACATAACGCTTGCCTCAGGGCATCACTGAAAGGGAAGGAAATTTATTTAAAAACCATAGAATATAAAGAGAAAATGAGTTGCCTTAAAAGGTTGACTGTACTTCGTAATGCTTAAAGTGAAAACAAATTTAACAAAATCGAATCAAATCGAATCTGATCAAAATCTAAGAGAATGACACTTAATCTGATCACAATCTGTTGATCACAAGTCAGTTGAGTCTTGAATCATATTTGCCTGATGACCCATAGTTTGTAGTCCTTGAATCTTTCAGGCATCTCTCTTCCCTCACCACCCCCCTTGTTGTAGCATCTTACTGAGATGGTGTTTGTAGAATGGAGTGGGACAGGACAAACATGATGGGACAGAATGGAATGGGACAAGACGGATCGTGACAGGACAGAATGGAATGGGACAAGACTAAATGTGACGGGACATAATGGAATGGGAAATGACGTAATGGGACAGAATGGCATGGGACAGGACAGAATGTAACGGGACAGAATTGAATGGGACAAGACGGAACGTAACGGGATAGCATGGAATAGGACAAGACGAATCATGACAGGAGGACAGAGTGGAATGGGACAAGATGGAAAGTGACAGGATAGAATGGAATGGGACAAGACCAAACGTGAAGGGACAGAATGGAAAGGGACAAGACGGAACGTGATGGGAAAGAATGGAATGTGACACTCCTGGTTTGAATTTCTTGAATCTATCATGCATTTCTAATCCCTCATCGCCCTCCTTGTGGGAGTGTCTTTACAAGATGGTGTTTGCAGAATGGAATGGGACAAGATGGAATGTGACGGGTCGGAATGGAATGGGACAAGACTGAACGTGATGGGACAGAATGTAATGGAACAAGACGGAACGTGAAGGGAAAGGATGGAATGGGACAAGATGGAACGTGACAGGACATGATGAAATGGAACAAGACGGAACATGACGGGACAGAATTTAATGGAACAAGACGGAACGTGAAGGGACAAGATGGAATGGGACAAGATGGAACGTAACAGGACAGAATGTAATAGAAAACGGAACGTGACGGGGCAGAATGTAATGGAACAAGATGGAACGTGACGGGACAGAATGGAATATGAGACTCACCTGATAACACCTGGTTTGAAATTCTTGAATCTATCCGGCATCTCTAGTCCCTCGCCGCCGCCCTCCTTGTGATAGCGTCTTCCTGAGATGGTGTTTGCAGGCGATGATGTCATCTGATCCATGAAGAGCTTCTTGTTCTGACTGATCCGTACCAGATCACGAGGCTACAAGGTGAGACACGAAGATGGGTTGGGGAAAGTATTATGGCCGAATTCTCAAAGGTGTTTTTCAAAGCCGTGAACTGAAATCGTGGATTATGTAAAATTTGTGCAACATTTACTCTTGATTCAGCACGGACATTTAGAAAGGTCCTATCTACAGTGCCTCCCAGATAAAAGTATACCCAACTTTGAGAGACTCATATTAAAATCGTATAACTTATGTGTAATTAATTTTAATTTCATGACAAAGAGTAACTCATATTCTATCTAATGATACCAAAATCATACCAACACTGTCATGGATGACTGAACACTCGAGTGTTTAAAAACATTGGTCAAAAATGATCTGTACCAAGTTGTCTGAGAAGCAGCCCTGGCTTTCTGATCATTCATTGTTTGTTTGAGGTCAGCCTTCCTGAGTCCATTCATTAGGCACAAACATGACAAAGGATTACTTGATCAATTGAAATGCAAGAGCTGCTTTTGCTCAAACTTGGGACAGGGCCCTTTTTACGCTTGTTTTTTAAAGCCCAACTGCTTAGTCATCCGTCACAACACAGGTATAAGTTTGGTATCATGGAAAAGAATATGAGTTGCTCTTTATCATGATATATATTTCAAGGTTACACAAGCTATAATACTTTAATACGAGGCTCTCAAAGTTGGGTATACTTTTTCTGGGACGAACTGTAGATGTCACAGGGCGCAAAATATACACCTGTTGCTATGTGGTTAGAGCACAATAAGCCCACAATTTTGAATTAATGTGTCACTGTTGAGTCAACTGATTGATTTCTCAATTTTCGCGGTGAATTAAGCTATAATCTCAGTATAACGAGATTTCATTAAAACAACGTACATGACCTGGAGGGTGTGTCACAAAGAGTTAGGTAGAAAAAAAAATCGCACTTAAATCGTTAGTTTTGTGTGTTATATTACGCATCACCTCACTGGATTGACCATGCTCATGGGATGCGCGCCATTGTGAAATCTATCAATTAAATTGCGTGTTATAAAACAAGATGCACAAAGAAATTAAGTGCCACTTCAAGTCTAACTCTTTGTGAAACACCCCCCTGGTCCCGGACAAGTCATTATAACGGGAGAGGACTGAAAAATCAATTGAGACTTACCATAGGACAATCCCTGAGACCATGTTTTTCATTGCCACAGTTGAAGCAGGAAGCCTTTGGTCGTTTCCTAATGGAAAATTCACATATATAGAACTAATTAATAAGAGTCACATCCTGTTATACATGTACATGTTTAGGTATAGCTGAAAAACATTTTACTTTTACATTGTAAATTTGACTTTGAACATGAAATTTTCATGACAGTAGTTGGTACATGCAAGTTTTCAAAATCCTTTTAAATCCATGCAAATTTTACTGATGATTGCAGTTAGCACTGAATGTTTGTTGATGTTATTGTTGTTACTGATCATGAAGGGATTTGCTGATCTTCAAAATCAAGATGGCAGTGCCTTATGATATGTCTTTAAAGAAAGACTTTAAAGATGGCAAACACAAACTGATTTAAAGATAGCGATGAGGTAAAAAATAGATTCCATCAAATTAAAGAAATATTTTACCCTTTTGAAGGTGCACTTGGTTTGTCATCAACAGGTAGGGCTTCACGGAAGATGATTGGATAACTGGTATAAATAAGGATTCAGGAAATAATCAAAATGAGATAGAAATAATGACCAGTATTCTCGATGTGTGATAAAAGTTATTAGGCCATTTACAAACTTTAGTCACCCTCGAGAATACGGCCAATACTACTTGCTTGGACGAACCCAAAATCAGTTTTAAATTATTTGTTTGAGAGGGAGCGTACCAACCAAGCAAAATATTAATTTTACTCATGGAACTTAGTATTTTGACTCTATTAACAAGGAAAACAATGTTGTTATATTGTCGGTAAGACTGTATTCGCTGTTATTTTCGCACAATTAATTCTTCGTGCTGAGCGGCCTCAAAACAAGTTCACAGGTTCTTAAATTCGCGCTGCATGTTCGTAAGCTCGCAATTGAACCCATTCAATACATGCATAGGAAATCATGCCTACATATTCGCGGGATTTTAATTTGCACCTGCCAATCTTTGCGCGAAATCGGCGAAAAATTAATGTACCGCAAATATTTTCACGAATACAGAATACATGAAACACTTTATTATTGTACAAAATTATCACTATTTCCACTGCTGACTACATGTATGACAGAAAGGCATCCGTGGTGATCCGCAGAAAAGAAAATAATTTTTGGACGCAACCAAATGTAACTCGACGTAAGTGTCTGTGTGACTGTAGCTTTGGTACATTCATGACATTGGACATTATGTACTAAATGTTCTTCGCGAGGGAGCGTATAGCAACCGGGAGAGAAATTTTTAAAATTTCATTTGAGAGAGATTAAAAGCACTTCACAGACTTCTTAATGTTACAGTGTCGCATTTACTCTTCATTTACTGTACAATTTTTTATTCAGCCTTCAAATTTTCAGGGGGGAGGATCCCCTGAGAAAAATTTGAGGGGGGAGCGTGTCCCCTTCCCCCAGGATTGTCATCACTAGTCAATGTAATAGCTTGACAATAAGCCCAAAAGCGAGAATATTGTCTGACGGTGAATTGGGACTTTAGCCAAAATGTGGATGATTGTTGCAGATATTTCTAACAAAACAGGCATGAGACAGAGAAATTTCAAAAAAAAATTGCTACCAGTGAGGGAGCGTAGCAACTGAACTTCCTGGGGGTGATTTTTTTTTGCAATTTTAGGTATAGAAAATTCACGATTTCTTTGGCTGCACTTTAGTCAAATCAATCTCGTGTTCCAAGTCTACACACAGTGAGAGCGGAAAATATTTCCAGAATACACAATGAAAACACCTCTGCTATGTACATGCAAAAAAACAAAAAAAAAACGGAGAAAAAGCATGCCTGAACAAACGTAGCAAAATTAATGATAGAAAACAAGTCCAAGGATACAGTGGTATCTCCCATCCTTCCGTCATCTCGACATTACCGTCAACGAGAGGGCGCCCAAATGTGTCAAGACAGAAAAAGAGGTAGTATTGCACATTGCCAGTGACAGTGAAGGCTTCTCGTTTAGCAGGGTCTGAGTCCTCATTAAGCACCATTGATGCACACTGGTAAAGAGAGAAAGAGAATACCATACAGATTTAGACTACTATATAAACAAAAATGTTTTATGCGTTGTAAAATGTTTTGTGGTTGCAATTGAAAATTTAAATATTTATGTCTGAATATAATACCCTTGTTATGAAGGTTATGAAATCAACGCAAAATCATTCATCTTATCTCAAAAATACCATTTTGTGATGGTTCTTCATGTACCAAAGGCATGATAGTAGGCAACAACAAAAACACAAAACATTCACTCTTCACTCCAAAATATTACAAATTAGACCAGGGTCCAGGGGGTCATCTAGGTTCGCTAGCAAGGTTGAGGTTATAAAGCTTCTGGTTGGGGTCGAGTTTTATAGCCCTTCAAAGAACATACAATTTTGATATTCAATATGCACTTTCAAAGTAATTTTAGATATGCTTTTTGAAAATTATATGTAAAGAGAAAAAAAATCAGAATTTACATTTCAATCAGGAGAATATCATGCCTGGTATCAATTGAGTAATATGTGAGCGCATGAAAAAGAACTGCACTCACTCGTCAGATCCTTGCACTGAACCCCCTGATGTTGTTACCTAGGCTTTTTTTTTCACCTGTGACACTGCCACCCTTGCTACAAGCATTTTATTTCCTTTCTTGACAATACCCACCAAAATGTCCAGCAATATAACAACCCACTGCCTTCATTACATCCTTAAAATTCATCATTGACGTTTAAACAAACTCTCACAGCTCAACAGTCAACCTGCGGGAAGCCGCTGACATGATCCTCGCAAACCGGGGGAAGATATCAAGAAGAAGAAGAAGTTTATTTACCTGAGGTAACGGTCTGGTGTAGTCATACTTCTTTTCCATCTGACTGGCCTGATGGTCAAAATATTGTGAGCACACAACATGCTCAAAGAACTTTTCAATTTCTTGCCGGTATTTACTGTAAAATGGGAGAAAAATTGAATTAGCAGACATTGATACTTTGCTTTTAATAATTCTTTTTATTTCTCCTGCTTTTTCTTTTCCTTCACTTTATATTAATATATAGGATCACTGATATACTGCTTCAGTTTTCTAACATTACAAAAAAATCATCATCATAATCATCACCATCATTACCATCACAATTATCATCATTGTCATAATCATATTAATCATCATCACCCTGATTATTATCACAATTATCATCATTGATGATAATGATTATCATACAGCATCATCATCCCTATCATCATTACTATCCCCATCATCATTGCACTATAATTGCTATCATCATCATCATCATCATAATGATGATAATGACTGTCATACAGGATCATCATTGCTATCATCATTACTATCCCCATCATCATTGCACTATAATTGCTATCATCATCATTATCATCACCATCTGATAATGATTATCATACAGCATCATCATCCCTATCATCATTACTATCCCCATCATCATTGCACTATAATTGCTATCATCATCATTATCATCACCATCATCATCATCTACATCACAACCATCCCTAGACCATTGTGTCATCATCAACAACAACATCACTATGAATAATGATCATCATCATCATCATCATCATCATCAACATCATCATCACCACCATCATCATCATCATCATCTACATCATTTACCATCCCTAGATCATTGTGTCATCAACAACATCACTATGAATAACGATCATCATTATCATCATCATCATGATTAAACATCATCATCATCATCTGCATCATAACCATCCGTAGATCATTGTGTCATCATCAACAACAACATCACTATGAATAACGATCAATCAACTACAATCATGACTATTTTCATCACTACTCATCCAGCATCATCATCATCATTCTCATAATTGCTGGCATTCCAATCATAACCAGAAATGCTCAATCCAATATCACATAACTAATATTGAAGTATATCAAAGTATCTCACCAAACTTTGTCATGATTCATGTAGACAACTTGTGCTATAGGACCATCCTGCCCTTCTTCTGATACTTTGTAACCCCTGTAAAACAAAACAAAAATTTCAGTCTCCAATCAACATAAGACAAAACCAAACACATTATCTATGTCTTTACCTTGCATGTATTTTAGGAGTCTCCCTAGGAGCAAAGATTTTTATTCTCTTATAGCAGAACTGAAGTCATTTTCTAACATATATTTTTGGCACAAAAAAAAATGTATAAATCAATCAAATCAGAGATCATGCGTAAGTATCTATTTTTTTTTTTTTTTTTTTTTTTTTTTTTTTGCTTTTTGCTTTCATTTTGCAATTTCAGTTTGTTTCTTGTTGTCTCATCCCCTATTTTTGACCCCCCCCCCTTGATTTTGTCTACCGAGTGAGTCAAAAAAAACTTTACACCTAGAAAAATGTCAATAAAAAGAAAACCAATTTATAAACCCCAAATTATTTTACATATTCTGAAAGAGTCACTCCTCCCGCATCTTCTGGTACCATTTTTGTGTGGTATATCTTTACGCTTGGATGAACACGACGCATTGTTTGCGAATATGTCAATTTCGAATTGTGCCAGAATGGGAATGACATCAAAACAACAAAAAGCTAGAAAAAAGCAACTTCATCCTGATTAAAATAGCATAACTTTTTAACGAAAGTGTCTCCCTCTTAATAACTTGGCAGGGTTGTTGTTACACATACTGACTACATTTTGTATGAAATTTAGATTGACTCGTGAGGTAATGCAAGAATGAGAACACATTAAAGACTAAATTGCACTGACAGACCCAAAAAGGCCTCCTAATACTTTCGAAAAGTGATTATTTTGTCTTTGACGTGTGCTCACTCATGCCTAACTCTATAGATCTATCTAATTTTCATACAAAATGTAGTCAATATGTGTAACAACAACCCTGCCACGTTATTAAACGGAAGACATTTTCGTTAAAAAGTTATGCTATTTTAATCAGGATGAAGTTGCTTTTTTCTAGCTTTTTGTTGTTTTGATTTTACTCCCATTTTGGCACAATTCGAAATTGACATGTTCACAAAAAATGCGTCGTGTTCATCCAAGCGTAAAGACATACCATACAAAAATGGTACCAGAAGATGCGGGAGGAGTTAATCTTTCAGAATATGTGAAATAATTTAGGATTTATAATTTGGTTTTCTTTTTATTGACATTTTTCTAGGTGTAAAGTTTTTTTTTACTCACTCGGTATATGGTGGAAAAATGTGGGGGATTGTTCACAAATGTGCCAAAACATTTAACAAATCCATTGGTTTCATGTATTGTACCAGTATACCAATATCATTCAAATAAAACACACTAGACAAATATAAAAAAAAAAAAAAAAAAAAAAAAAAAAAAAAAAAAAATGGTTTAATCCTTCAATCCTACAATTTACAACAATTGAACAAAGCTTCTGAAAATCAAATATCTAATATTTGAAACAATATGTATAAAGCGATACAAATGTATCATTATCATTATTCAAGATATTAAAAGGAAGAAGGTTGATACAAAATTGTTGAAAGGCAACTCACTTTGCTTGTATGCATACTTTCAGCTGAGCTTGAAGTCTGAGATGTGAAGTATAGTGTCAAGAATAAATACTGAATCAATTAACATTTTTTAACTTAAATTCAATTTGAATGAAATTAGGTAAGGGGTCTTCAATTTGAATAAAATTAGGTAAGGGGTCAGGGTATCAGGAAATGGAAATTTAAAATGAGGATTCATGAAAAAAAAAAAAAAAAAATAGGGTCTATACCAGCTACAAAAAAAAAATTGCGCAAAAAAAAAAAAAAAGAGGGACAACATAATTCAATTACCAGGAGTAAAAGGGGAGGGCAATAAAGTTCAAAAATTGATTAAAATTAAAGAAAAATAAATTAAGGGTCTATGCATTACATTAAGAAAGACCAAATGGCAACTCAAGTAAAACCGTTCCTTTTTAAATTTGAATTCGCTTTGTGTTTGGTCTAGTGTGAGTGAATATTCATGAGCAACATTTCCCAAATCAAGAAATAATGTTTTCAATTTCATGAAGTTAACGTTAGAAACCTTCTCAAATCAATTAATTTACAGGCCTCCACCAGGCAGTGCCTGAGAAATTTTTAAAAGATATACATTGTAAAAGGTCAGGAAGAATTATACAAAATAAACTTGAATAAATGAATTAGATCTCTGCTTAGGCTAATTGAAAAAAAAAAATTAATCACAGATTGTCACACTTTCTGCAGTGCACCATCTTGATCTCACAATTCATGATCTTCTGGAAAAATTACGTTGATGCCGTTACATAGAAATTGAACCCAAATTCAAAAGTGAAAATCTTTTAAAGCGTCATAATTTTAAGTCATCAACTGTAACGTAATACTAATAGTAATAGATCATCTCCCTTCCCAATCTGGCAATCAATAATCAATTCAATTGAATTGATGCAGTCTTTTTTTCAGATCCCTGCCATCCCATTTTCATAGTATACTTCTCACATAGGATATGAAAATCAATTAGGACATTTAATGAGCAAATTAACAATTCAGTGAATGTGAGACAACAATAAATTTAGAGTTAAGACATAAAATGAAATTCAGAATTAATAATGACATTGTCATTGTCATTGGCTTTTTTTTTGCTGCCAAGGCATTGGCCATGCATTGCATTGCCATTGATTGAAGTTCCTGATGAGCTGAATAATGAATGGCATTTCAATAAAGGATATTTTCCTGCTTCAGTTTCGAAACCTCTGACTCTAAATCAGCCTTTTCTGTTTCCCATGGATTCTCTGTTTTTAACTCCTTCCTCTCGTGAACCTTGGTCTTGTAAGAAAACTCCTCAAACAGTTTTGAATCACCAAATACATCGTCATCTGCCATGTCTGATGATCCTATGGGCGCCGCCATCTTTCGATCAGTAGTTAGTTGTGTGTGCACGCATGCGCATCAGACACTTTGCTCTGTGCTGTTCTGTGTTCAATCTTGTAAACAACATCTACAAAGGTGATAATATTGTTCGTTTTGTGAGCTTTCTAAACATCAAAATGGCTGAAAATATTTTCCTCTTTGTGCCCAATATAATTGGTGAGTTATATGGCTAAGAATTTGAAGAATATAGTTTAATTTCTTTGCGGTGGTAGTGGTGGAGATGTGTGAGAGAGATTGATGCTGGCTGCCCAAGCTGTTGGCGGAGCCTTGGCTCAGTCTCGTGCAGCCCGCCCCGCCCAGGGAGCGCGGCCTAGCCCTAGCCCAGCCTAAAAGTTAGGGGCAACGCAGCCATGCACTCTAACGTTAGATCTAGTCCCAATTTGCCCTTAGAATCTTTAGATTCTAAATAATTCCTTGACCTATACAGGGCCGTCGCCAGGGGGGGTGCGGAGGGTGCGAACGCAACCCCCCTTCAGACAAAAAAAAAAAAAAAAGCGCAAAAGAGAAGAAGAAGAAGAAGAAAAAGAAGAAAAAAAAGAGGGGTGCGAAAAGGAGCAAAACAAAAACAAAACAAAACAAAAACAAAAACAAATATCTATAGGCTAAGGTCTATAATGGTCGTCGCCGGGAGGGGTGTGGTGAGTGCGGCAGGGGGGGGTACTAATCGGTGCCACTTGTTTCGAATGTGATAGCGTATACAGTTCTAATTTTGCTTTCCCGCTCTTTCTTTGGATATCATTTCCCAGCAGCCGAACCGTATCCCCAATTTTCTTTTCAAATAGAATTACAAATAAATTTGATAAATTGTAAAGAAAAATTTGTATTCTTATTTTTTTTAATCCAAGCGCGCTCTCCTATGATTATCAACAATTTCAGGAGATGCTTTTGTCAATTAGTTGCAAAATAAGTTCCCTGCTATCAGGTCATTATAACAGAAAATTTGGGGCATGCATGTACAAAATGTTTGCGTTTATAACTTTAAAATATAAAACAAACAAAAGACAATGATTAAAATGATTAATAATTTATGTTCAATTCTCTATCAGTATGTACATATTTCCGCTCGCGCTTCGCGCTCGTATGTTTACAAAAATTACCATCATAATAGGGATTACAAACATTATAATCCATAGAGTAGACTATTAATCAATGTAATTTTCACTCGTGGCTTGGCGCTCGCATTAGCAAAGGGCGGGGATTGATCAGCTCCTAAAGGAATTTAAAAAGAAGTAAGAGGCGAAATGTGTATAAAATACATTGCCTTCATGTTGTTAAATGGTAAAATTGCGGCTCGCGCTTCGCGCTCGCAACCAGAAAATAAGACAATTAATAAATAAAATATTCTTTCTTTAAATAGCTATAATTATGTAGAAAGCTTTTGCTCCCGCTTCGTGTGATGTGTTTATAAAAGGAATTATCATTTCCCGAAAGGATTACAATAATTTATTTTAGAACATTCTTTAATATAATCAATTTTTGCTCGTGCTTTTCGATCGCATTTAGCTAAAGGGCGTGATTATCAGCTCGTAGGGGAATTCAAAAAGAAAGTCGTTATAAGGCAAAATTTTCGGCTCGCGCTTCGCGCTCGCAAACCAAATAGAAGACAATGACAAAAGAAATACTCTGACTTCAGCTCGCTAATTATGTAAAAAAAACTTTCCACTTGCGCTTCGCGCTCGTATGTTATATCTTACAAAATTTATCATCACGTTCAGAAAGGATATACAGACATTTATTTACACCATGAAATAACAGATCGTTAATTAAGAAGAATGCGCACAATGTGTGTGAAATACAATAGGCAAATTTTCGGCTCGCCGCTCGCGCTCGGCAAACAGAAAAAAACTTTATTCCAAGTCACTATGCAGAAAGCTTTTCTCTCGCGCTTCACGCTCATATTTACATAAAGGATATTACCATTTTCATTGCGAAAACGCTCGTATGCTTATATCATAAAAGACTTATCATCACGTCAGAAGGATATACAGACATTTATTTAACCTTTAGTTAACAGATCTGTTAATCAAGAACTAAGGCGCACAATATGTGTTGAAATACAATGCCTTCTTGTCCTTACAAGGCAAAAATTTTGGCTCGCGCTTCGCGCTCGCAAACAAAAATCAAAATAATGATGAAAAGAAATACTTTTTCTTCCAAGTCACCATGCAGAAAGCTTTCCTCTCAGGCTTCGCGCTCACATATTTACATCGTAAAAGGAATTACCATTTTCATTCGAAAAAAAATCTCTATGGTGTGGGAGGGGCCGGGAGACACCCTCCCACACCCTCTCCGCTCACTCGCTAGCTCACTCGGGCTCGGCCGCTTGCCCCTAAAAATGGGCGGGGGGGGAAATCTCCGAAACGCACCTCCCCTTGAAAAAAGCTGGTGACGGCCCTGCTATAACAGATTATTCATAGACCACCAAATGAGTTTGGCATTATCTTCGAATGTCTCCAGTCCATTCACTCACGTTCATTTAAATTTTAACGTTAGACTTAGTCTGTGGCGGAGACATCGTTCCACGCCATTGACTTTGTACAAAATGGACTCGCACACACGAGCAGAGAGGAGACAAATTTGAGGATATAGCCATGAGTTTTCTGAAAGCTTGCACTTAGACATATTCCTGCACACTTTGATAAAATCTTCTACCTTTAGGCTTTAACTTGTTAAATATCCAATCAAAATTTTGAAACAGTGCCAAGTGCAAGTGTAGATTCTATTTAATTTTGATTTTTTTTTTTTTTGTCAGACAAAATTTTCTAGATTTCCTTTTGTACCCGCCACTAAAGTTGAAAAATGCTTAAATTATGACAACGAATTCATTCTTCAAACAGAGAAATTATTAAATATATACATTTGCCCTCTACTAAGTAGACTATTTTATTATGAGAGAGATTCAAAAAATTTTCTGAATTTGATTTTTTTTTTTTTTTGCCAGGGTATTTTCGGATCCTCTTCACCATCCTGTCTTTGTTCTTCATGAGAAGCTGTTACCAGCTGGCTACATTCCTCTATCTCTTGGGTTCATTCCTAGATGCGTTCGATGGACACTATGCTAGAAAATTTGGGCAAGGTGAGTATGTGGTCCGAGGTCTCAAATCTAGGAGTATAGATCTACCCAGTGGTTGCGTGTCCGTACACAAGGTTAGGTAGCTGGAGTGCTGGACAGACACTTTTATCTAGCCTTTTGAAATGGATTAAAAGCAACATGTTTGTCTTTTTTAGCACAAAATGTTATAAAATATTATAGAGAACAAATAATTTATAATGAAATTATGCAACATATACTTTGGACTTTCAACTAACTGAGACAAAAGACAAGTCTTCATTTTGCACCCTCTGCATCCTTTTTCACCCTCCTCTTCCTTTATCTATCTCTCTCTTTCTTCCTCTCCTCCTCTAAATGGCCTAAATATTTTATATTTTGAATGAAATCTCTGTAAAAAACTCAAAACAACAGAAACAATAACACTCTTGCAATCCTCCAATATGGCCAATCTGGGATCAAAATTTGATGGTATTAATTTCAGCCCCTGGATCTATAGCATTAATTTCTTATTGTTGCAAGACATGTGACACCTTCAAACCAGGTATAGTAGGCCTAAGTTGGTATCTGGGAAAATTCATTTAAATGCACTGAACACTTTAAAAAGTTTTTTCATAGCTAAAGCCAAAGGTCAATTTCTAGCTCTAATAATAATAATAATAAGAAGAATGTCCTATCATAATTATAAGACAATTAATTGTTACAAAGAACTGTGTAGGAGATGTCATGTTTGAACTCTAAGGGTGATTCGAATTAGTTCAATTAATTAAATTTAATCCATAACTTTTGTTCATCGTTCAGGAACAAAGTTCGGTGCGATGCTTGATCAGTTGACTGATCGATGTGCCACTCTGTGTTTAACGATGGCTCTATGTGTGCTCTATCCTGACTACATGGTCCCTCTACAACTGAGTGCAGCACTGGATATTGCAAGCCACTGGCTACATCTTCATAGGTGAGTAACGGTTCTACTAATATGTATGTTCTCTATTCTGACTACATGGTCCCTCTACAACTGAGTGCAGCATTGGACATTACTAGTATGCATTGACATCATAGCCCTCTATAGTTAGGGGCTGTTGCCATTGCCTTGAACGCTTTTGTGAAAGCAACTGGCACATCTCTGACAACTCCTTTTACGCATATTCCTATACCCCCCTGAGGAAGGGCGCTATGAATTTGTAACATCATATATATGCATAAGGTCTATTGTTAGCCACTGACTACTACTTCATATTAAATATTATTATTAAGTACAAATGAGATTGAAGACACTCTACCGATTTCAAAAAAAAAAAAGAATAATTGAAGGTCAAAAAAGTGTATTGTATCATTCATGAGTTATATCTTTCTTTAAAGACTCCCCCATCATATTCCCATTCAAATATGGATATATTTTTAATAATAGAATCCTACTGTGTCTTCTCTGCAAGCTTTTTCTGTAATCTTTAGTTGAACTATTTTATTTAATATTATAATTAACCAATCAGATTGGCCAATATGGAAGGGACTGCTGGCATGACCAACTGTCAACAATTTTCTCTGTCATCTTCTATGTTTTTGCTAGTGTCCAATGACCAAGAACTTGTTCAAATGTTCAGAAATATGTTGATACCTGCCCTCTGTTGATGTTTTTAGTTTTATGGCACTGTAAACCTAAAATGTTATTATTCATGAATGTGTATTCAGCCCTACTTTGACAGTTGGAAGAAGTGATAAATCAATGAAATTGAGTTTTTGATGTTTTAGTGTTTAATTTTTTTTTTTTTTTTTTTTTTTTTAAATGCTCCAAATTTTATTGTCCGAAACAAAGATTACCGGATATTTGTTTTGCCCCTTTTCTCGTGGGCCCGGCAGCCGCTGAGCAGCGCCAGAAGGACGTTGCTCTATCCCCCTCTTGTTGAACACCAAACAGGGAAGCAGCAACTACCATTTTTAACGTTCCATTTAGTTCCATGATTTTGCTGTCCAAGATTCATAGATTTATCATTTACTGAGCTTAACAAGATAAGGATAGGTAAGGCATGAGATTACATTGATATCAATGTAAATGACTGATGCATTTTGCTCTTTTACAGGAAATGTCACTTGCTTCCTTCTGTAAAAGTAGGGCAGAAGTGTACAGATATATGTTGATACTTGCCCATTATTGTCGTTTTTAGTTTTTACAGCATTGTTAAACCTAGAGCAGATTTGCTGTTATAAATGCATGCAATTGCACCATATAACAACAAAGTTTATCTTTCATAAATGTGCACAAATATCTCCTCTTTATTGAAATCCCTGTACAGTTCTCTAATGGGAGGCAAGACCAATCACAAGTTGATTGACCCCTCTGAGAATCCTATCCTATCCATATACTACACATCAAGGGTAAGTGCAATTGGTTTATATCCTCTCAAGTGGTCTAATAAAAGCTGATCCAATTATCTGATTGTCTAATACTGTATAAGCCAATATTTTTGTGTAGAGATATTTTCGCGATTTTGGACTAGTTGGGGAAATTCGCGAGAGCAAAATTTCACGATTTTGGTGATGACTTCATTACTATAAATATCCTTGTATTGAAGTGGAAATTTTCGCGATGACTGACTCGCGAAATTCGCGAAAATAACCACTTACACAGTACCACATGGACTATACCCATTTGGTCTAATACATACCTGGTCTAATTCTCACTTGGTCTAATGATCACTTGGTCTAATGATCACTTGGTCAAATTGCCAATTCGTCTAATTGACAATTTGTCTAATTGCATTTTCGTCTAATGCCCAAATGAATAACTGATCCATTACCATTTTGTTACAGGAATTGACCAAGTGGTGTAAGACAAAGTGGACATTAAATGAAACGCACTGAAATGGGAATTTCAATTAGACAAAATGGTAAATAGGCAAAGTGGCTAATAGACCAAAAGGTAATTAGATGAACTGGCTGTAGACAAAATGGTAGTAGACCATGTGGCAATTTACCATGCCATCTTCTTAAAATACAGTCCATGCCCATTATAACAGGGTGCTTGGGACCAAGCCAATTACTTTGTTACAACAAAATCTTGCTATGCTAGACATGTGCACGTACTTGGAATCAGGACTGGGAGAACTGTCTCACTGTAATGGTGTCTTCTTGTATCCATGCTCATGGTATAGTTTGGTTTTAAAGCTAGGATTATACAATGAAGTTTTGTTTGATTTCTATTTGCAGCCTGTGCTATTTGTGATGTGCTCGGGTAATGAGCTCTTTTATTCCATGATGTATCTACTCTACTTCACTGAAGGACCAATTGGTATGTTTACTAGTTTTTCAATCCCTTTAACATAATTATAATGATGATAATGGTGGTGATGATGATGATGATGATGATAATGATGATAATGATGATAATGATGATGATGATGATGATGATGTTGATGGTGATGATGATGATGATGATGGTGATGATCATGGTGATAATGGTGGTGGTGGTGATGATGATGATAATGATAATGATGATGATGTTGATGTTGATGTTGATGATGATTATGATGATGGTGATGATGATAATGGTGGTTGTGGTATAGTGTTGATGATGGTGATGATGATGATGGTGGTGATGATGATGATGATGGTGATGATGATAATGGTGGTTGTGGTATAGTGTTGATGATGATGGTGGTGGTTGTGGTATTGATTATGATGGTGATGGAGATTAAATGATGATGATGATGATGAAGATCGTATCAATCCTATTCTTTAAATATAATTTATTTCATGCTGCTTGTGTAATTCATGATGATAACCTTTTTTACTCTTTTCTCCCCATTTTCTGTATTCTTCATTAAGTGGGTTCAATGGGAGTCTTCCGTCTGATATTCTACATATCGACCCCCATCGCCATCGCAAAAGCTGCGATCAGTGGAATCCACCTCATCGTTGCATCACGGAACATGGGCACCATTGACGTCGCAGAGAGAGAAGCAGCTGCACAGTCAAAGAGCCAGTAAACACCAGATAACATGGTTTATATCCACTTGGTCTAACAATGGTTGGTCAAATTATCTGTTTGTCTAATACCACATGGGCTAAACCTATTTGGTCTACTAACAGTTTGATGTACTGTATAAGTGTTTTTTTTCGCGAGTCGGTCATCGCGAAAAATTTCCACTTCAGTTCAAGGCTATTTATAGTATTTATTTTAGTTTTGACTATTTATTGTAGTCATCACCAAAATCGCGAAATTTTGCTCTCACGAATTTCCTGAAATATCTGGACGCGAAAATATTGGCTTAAACAGTAACTTCCCCTAGGTCTAGTACATACTTGGTCTAATTGCTGATTCGTCTACTAGCCAAATCGCATAATTGCATTTTTGTCTAATTCCCAAATTAATAGATGGTCCATTTCGAGTCTGTTACAGGAATTGACTGAGTGGTGTTTAGACAAATTGGACATTAGACCAAATGGAAATGAGACAAAGTGGTAATTTGGCAAAGTGGCAATTAGACCAAAAGGTAATTAGATGAACTGGTTGTAGACGAAAGAAGATGTCAAGAGCATGTAGGACAAGGCCAAACATTAGTCAAACTGGGTTTAGACCAAGTGGCTATTTACTTATAACATCTGCCCACATCATTGCTTTGAAGAGATAAAGCAAAGGGTTACAGCAATGAAGTATGCTCATCTTAGTGGGTTAAAGCCAGTCACAATAGAATACATTCTACTCCCCTTATAATGAGATGCTTGAGACCAAACCAGGGGGGTGTTTCACAAAGAGTTAAGTAGACTTAAAAATCGCATTTATATTGTTATTTTCGTGCGGTATATTACGCATCACCTCATTGGATTGACCGTGCTCATGGGATGTGCACCATTGTGAAATCTATCAGTTGAATTGCGCGTTGTAAAACGAGATAAGCGTAGAAGTTAACTGCGACTTTAAGTCTACTTAACTCTTTGTGAAACACCCCCATAAACCTTGCTCTCGTTATGCTTAACACATCAGCAAATATGCACATGTTTGAAGCTGAAACGCTGACAATAGCCTCATTGTATCAGAATCTTTTTGTTTCCATGTTCGTTATGACAGTAGAAGACAAGTAAGATGATTTTGTTAAATTTGGCCTGGCTATAAACCAATTTGGTTTGGGTGATGTTTTTTATTATGGTGGCCATAGCTGGGGGCTTCCAGTATTTGTAAACAAAGAAAATGTATAAATGCGCGGACGTATGCGAACGTGGCTCATTGCATAGACCATTGGAAGCCTCCCAGCTGTGGCCGCCATGATTTACATTGCTCTGAAGTTGGATTGGTGTATATGTGATGCATATGTGTGTGCTTGCTTTGTATAGGTCAGTGAAACTAGTGTACTGTTCACTGCTTTTATTTATTATATAACACATTTTGTATTTGAATTACTGTAACACCTGTGTGTCAATTCCTTTCAAGGCGAAATAAAATAGTGATCTTTGTATGCAGGTACTGTACAATGTTGTCTTCATTACAGATTTCATGGTTGAGATGGTCCTCCTATACTAGTGGAGTCAAAAGCTGGTTCGATTTTATTATGATGTAAGGTACATGTATGGTGCCCATTGTGCTCTTGCATTTTTAATTGTTCATACATTACTCACCAAATGTTTAAACCATGGTAAAAAAAAAAATGAATGATGAAAGTGGGCCAAATTTACCCCTCAAATTCTTTCTAAGCTACATTTAAAGGCATGATTTATCTGAAGCATATTGTGTCGAGTCTCAACTTTGCAGTATTTCATTAGTTATTTCCGTTCACATGTATAAAATCGGGTAGCCCGGCTAAGCCGGTTAATAATCGGTTAACAGTAAGCGCTTAGAAACACAAAGGTGGATATATTATATGAAGTGCTACATGTATATAAGTGTTATCTACAAGTTTTTAAATGCACAAACTAAATTGTCTTTTGTTTCAATGTTATAGACTTTCTGTTACAGAAAATGCAGTTTGGCAGAATCCTCGTTTGTTGGTTTTGTTTTATGTTTTCCCCGTCTTTCTCCCTTCTTTTTTCCTTTCTTTTGTAGCAATATTTTTAATCATGCAATGATTGGGTCATTATTAATGGTGTATTTTCCTCCTTTAGTTAGGAAATTTATTTATGAAGAGAATTTATATTATGGAATTCACAAATTCTTCATGTCGATAAATCTCAAGAAAATTGTAATCTTGCCAAAGATAAGGGGGAAAAGAAAAAATGCACTTCTGTCATGTTGATGCACAAGTTATATCTAAAATTAAATCATTTCACTGTATGCACCTTGATGTTGTAGGACATGTATCATTGTAAAAAAAAATAACTACGAATGTAACTTAATTGTTCTTTCAGACTAGATTTTATAGGTCTCTTATTATGCATGTGGTTTGAATTTATTTAGGTTGCTCATGGTTTTAATTTTAATTAAGTCAATATTAGGATTATACGAAACCTTAATTTTGTTTTACAGTTTTTAACAACCAAAATTCTTTCTCAATGTCATGTTCTGTGCCCTGTATATTCACATTTCTTTTTACAATTTCCATTTCTTTTATTACAGAGTATGAAGTTAAATTGTGATTTCTGTAATGAGGTGTATTGTTGTGGTTAGTCGTAAAAAAGGACTGTTTGAGAGAATGGAAGAAGGTGCATGTAGAAATGGATAGGCAAAATAGAGAGTAGTACCGTTTTCGCTGTTGATTTTGTGCGATTAATTTTTCGCGCTGAGCGGCCTCAAAGAATGTTAACATGTTTTTGAATTTGCGCTGCATTTTAGTAAGCACGCTATAGAATTGCACCCAATACATGCATAAAAAAGCATGCTCATATATTCACGCGTTTTTAAATTCGCGCTTGCCAATCTTCGTGCGAAACCCACAAAAAATTAATGTACCGTGAATATTTCCACGGTTACAGTAGATTAAAAGAAATCTTTCTCGAGTCCTGAAAAGGACGGTGAATTAGGTAAGAAGGCAAGGAAGGCTTGTAGTAATAGTAGTTGGGTGCTCAACGTTTCAGACAGCTTTACTGTCTGGAACATCAAGCACTCTCGACTCCTGAAGACGAGCGCTCTACTACTACTAGTGTCCTTCCTCTCGCCTATCCAATTGTACCTTCTCCAACTCTGCATTTGATGAAGTATTTGGTACCCTGGGGTACAAACTAAAAATCCGCCATTTTGTTGAATTATTTATTTTTAGTGCTGTACCCTTGGTTACCAAACTGTCCAAGATTATATATAAATTCTTGAGTAGTTACTCTTATAAGTTAAATTTGTACTATTGTCATTAGATAATATTAAAGAAGGAAAACAGGCGTTGTGATCATTGTTGCACCGATCATATGAATATGAAATTAATACTCAGCGTGAAAACCCTGTATAACTGTACGCTAATGGATACGAGAGGGCGCTGCACAACGCGATACCCCAGGTTACAACGGCAACTTGGTGTGCGGTGTGGTGCACATGCATCCCTTCCTCTTCTGCTCTCTTTTTAGGATTTACCACACAGTGATCTGTAGACCTCATCCAAGTATCCCAACCCACCATGTAAGCCTCTTTACCTTTTAAAAAAAAACCTGTGGGTTATTTTGTGAAGCTGTGCAATTATATCTATAATGTGATGGTATATTTTGTGATATAGATCAAATAAAGGACAATAATTACATAGTATTATTGTATATGGCAAGCCATTTATTCGGTGTTCTTATGTAAGAATATTCATATCTACAAGTTCATGTTCACACTTTAGCATTCTTTCTTTAACAAAATTAATATAAATATATAAATATGTTGTCTCACTCTCTATGTACATATTTACATGTTATTGGTGTACATAAGCACATTAATTTATCACATATGTACATGTATACCTTACGTTGAAAAAACAACTTAAATAACTAACAGCAATTTCGAATTGTAACAGATCTATTTTTCTTCAGTTTTACAGACTGGTCAATTTCAAAACATGCACCACTATTATTTGAATTCCTACTTATACATGTAACTTCTGTTTTTCCAGACTGACATATCGATTTAATTGCACAAGAATCCATTTTAATATGATCAACAGAATGTTATTGAACATAATGGCCCGTATTCACAAAGGTGGCCTAAAGTTAAGCCTAGCTTAAATCTGTGGTTTGAATATAACTAGCAAAGGGAAAAAATCTGTCTATGTTGCATGTTCGTCAAAAGTTTACGAAATTCTGGAATTGTAATATAATTGTAAGGAAAACTTTTGTACTTTTTTTTCCAGGCAGTTTTAATTATTTCAGTACCAAAAATTTTGATAAATCGAAAATCTCCTTTTCGAGATTGTGTCCCATTTTGCTAGCCAAACTCAAACCACAGATTTAAGCTAGGCTAAACTTTAGGCCACCTTTGTGAATACAGTCCAATATCAAAACAGTTAAAGGCATACACTTGAAAGCTATTTAAAATAAAAACGGCACAAAAATCCAAACATAAAAACTCACACTTTTGCTTAAGAATACCTCTTTGACAAGAAGTCCGGAGCAAAAATGTAAGATCGCCTAACTAGAATGGTAATGCAATTCTTCAGGAAAACAAATTTTTAGTATGGCACATTTGACAAGCATGTAAAATGACTGATAAATGTAGCCCTATACATGCAGATATGTCAGGACTTTTGGCACAGCTGCATGCTATCTTGTATCATAATGGCACATCTTAGGATGAAAATATTTCTTGTTTGCATTATGGCTGTCATATGGTTGAATTATTTGGATATACTAATGGGGCCCTGTAACACAAGAGTTATGATCAATTGCAAATTTGAAATGGCTATTCTGATTGGATCAGATTGAGACTTCTGTGCAAGCAGTACATACAACAAGGACCCTGATTGGCTACTATCAATTTGCAATTGATCACAGCTCTTTCTGTTACAGGGCACAGGTGAAACAATTTCAACTGCATAAAATGAAAATATCAAATCTATTTTGTTGAATTGGTTACACATAGTACTCTCAATATCAAACATGCACAATATTAAATTCATACTTCTGAAATGGCAAAATAAGCATCTTCTTTTAGTAATTAAACTTACATGTATGTAAATTGTGGCAGGCTAATGAATGAATTATTTCAGATGACTTTTGGCTCCAGCAACAAAAAAAAATGAATATTAAAAAAGGGACAAGTTTTTTATCATTTATTGAACAAAACATTTCCACTATTTCTACAAATCTATCTTTTTTTTTTTTTTCTTTTTTTTTTTTTGGTGAGGATTTAATTTAAAGGTAGCATACATATCCAGTTAAAACACTTCTTGGCATTTCCGAGGAACATCCAAGTACCAAGCATACTACATTAAAATAGCTTTAGTCACTAAAAGTAAAATAAAATTAAGTAGAAAATATTATTAAAAAATCCTCACAATGGTGTGTATAGAATTATATAACTTTGATGCGCTATAAAATATAGTAGTGGAAACAAATGTTAAGTTATAACCTAAACTATAATGGTAGAGATGCCTTTTCAATAAATAGTTGGGTTTTTTTTTTTATTGTAAGTCATCCTTGTACACAGTAGGCAATGTCAGTATTATAATTGAGGTTTGAAGGAATAATTTATAATTCATAAATAAATGTAGGGTTGAATAAATCCAATGAATGCCTATTGTTCAGCAACATATTGCCAGGTTTTAATAGCTTCTGACCACTAGAGCATTGAAAAGTTTAAAGTTTCAGGGACGAATATCGACTTGGGTTTGCCATAGCTCAGTTGGTTGAGCTCCTTCATGGTATTCAGGAGGTCTCAGGGTTCATTTGCACAGCTATGTATTTTAACACAGCTCCTAGATGCAATGTTTATCATAGGCAGTCCACTTCAACATACATGTATATATATCTGTGAAAAAAATTGTATCTTATAACTTTTATTTGGTCTTTATGGAATGAAAGACATTATACAAACTCCACCAGTGGAATTTTCAGCAGTCACATTTTGGACGGAATAACTAAGACAAATCTACTTCTTATTTCAGAGGAATGTAGGTAAGAGTGACAGCAATTCTTAAATGCACAAAACAAAATTTCGACAAAACAGCAGGAAATGTGAAGTTAATTTAACAACAATTGTTTGCACTGCACATTTTATCTATTAGTATTTCTACACTGGACGGTTCTTTACAGCATTGCACACATACAAATCGACATATTCAGCAAAAGATTCTAAGCAATATAAGGAGTATACATGTACGGAGAATATCCACTTTAAAACACAGTACCAACTTTACACTACATGTACATGCATGTCTACATCTCTTCGCAAGCCAAAACAACTGTGTCGTATAAAATTGTAAAATAAAAATATCCATATATGTTAACTAGTGTAATATTCATTTATTGCCCACACTTTCAGCATAGAAAAAAAAAAACATTTTCACCATCTTATCGGACTCGAAATAGCAAATGCAGGGTTCTTGCCACTGTATACTGTATAAGCCAATATTTTCGCGATTTTGGACTAGTTGGGGAAATTCGCAAGAGGAAAATTTCGCGATTTTGGTAATGACTTCATTACTATAAAAATCCTTGTACTGAAGTGGAAATTTTCGCAATGACCGACTTGCGAAATTCGCGAAAATAAAGGCACCGCGAAAATAACCACTTATACAGAACATGGTGCTCAGGATAAATCCTTGGGTCCTTTTAATAAAATTTCATTCTATTGAATGCATAGGTTAATGCATGTTTGAAATTGGGCCTGGGAGAATTATCTTATAACACAATCCTGCATCATGCGTGGTATTACCCACTGATTATTTGTTTTAAGTTTGAACAAAATTGATGCAAAATATATATTATTTGACCTTCTGACCCCCTAGATGACCTTTGACCTTGCTATCCTTATCAACAAAAATGCGGTAATACCCAGGACCCAGGAGTAAAAATGGATGAAGGGGGGATTCAAAGCCACATCTACTTATATCTGGGAAGCAACTTTCACGTTGCCATCTCAGGTCCACTGAGAAGACATGATATATTTTCCAATCTATTCCAATTCTATTCATGAATGTCTGATGATATCATCCTGGGGCCCCGTTTCTTGAAACCGTCATATATAAGTCTAAATTCTTGGACATCCCATTGAAACGCGTGTTATTCTACAACACGTATCCCTATGGGTTGTCCAAGAAATTAGACTTACGACAGTTTCGAGAAACGGGGCCCTTGTAATATTGATGGAATATCTGTTGTCTTCCAACAGCTAATGCCTTGTACCATTCCGCTTAAAGAGTTGAGCATTGCATTTCTTTCCTTTCGCCTTGAGAGTTTTCCCAAGACCATTCCTAACTGAAATGAACCCGACAGCTGATCAGTAGCGGATCCAGAAAGAGCTCTGACAAAGGATTGTATCAGCCCATGCACAAGCTTAGTAGAGCAACCATTGTCCTCTATCAGAGCTTACGCAGGATCCATGCCTGGCTGATTGCAATCTATTGAGCTCACTTGTACACTACTTTAATGGACATGAACCCAATAGACCATCATCAACTTTACGGTTGACCGTAGTTGGGACTGTTGTTTTCGTTCATTCCATGTCATCCATTGATTTCATCCGAATTCAGCCGCTTGCCAGTTCCTGTTTTTCAAATGTTCTGAAAAATATGCAAAGTGGTGGATCCAGGATTTTAACATGTACAGTCATTGAGTGGTTTTTAGATTATTGGCAGAGTAGCATCCTCCGCCTGGATCCGACACTGCATGCGTCTCTACAGCACCAACCTAAAACAGTGCTCCTTGATGAAATAAGTGTTACAAAGAACCTGTATCTAAAGAACAACCTGCATAACATTTGTCACGACTCCTTTTGGCTGTGTTTTTGGAAGCGCAACCTTGCTTTTCTGTATGACATCAAGAACAAAGCCATTAAGCCTCCCGACCTGTACAAAACGGGCTACATTCTTTGAATTCCTATCCACATGTGAATTTCATGGCCTTCAGACAGTCGACATTCCTGTAGTTTATTTCATGGTCAGAATGCAACCTCTTCTCCATGTCTTGCAGCATCTACACGACAGTCTGAACTTGCCAGTCTTATAGCACAAAGAATGAGTACAGTCTGAGATGGGTGCTACCTTCTCTTTCCTTTCCCTGCTGGCGCATTAGGTTTGTTCTTGTTCACATATTTCATGTATTCTATTTCACCGTCTAAGGCTTGCAGCTCTTCCCTCAACTTCTGGTTCAGATCCTTCAATGAATCTACAAAAGAATAGAGGGAAATATAGGAATATTTTCAAATATTCAAAGCAATATATTTATACAACTTTCTGAGAGCACACATTATCTTCTTGGTTGTAGTCAATTTGGACTACAATCACAGAATAAATTACGTTTAGATTTCTTGTCCTTTTCAAATGTCAGAGGTCAATTTTCGTTTCCGCCTAAAAAGAGATTCCGTGTGCTGAGCTAAAGCTGAATTCATTAATGTAAATGCAGCCTTGTCATACTTCCAGTAAAGACCGATCTCGTCTCGCATCACAGTGGACGTTCAACGGGGTAAGAGGTCGATATAAAAGGGATATTTTTTTTCTCCCCTGGTGAATTGAGGAATGTTAGCTTGTAAAGTAATCCATTGAAACTACAATGGTCTGAACTTCAACGGGTACACTTCAATGCGATGAACTTCAACGGGTAAAGAGGAGGGGTTAATCCCAGCCCCCCCCCCCCACTCAGGAGGTCAACCATACATGTATGCTTGTTCCCGATTTCTCCGGAAAGGGGTATATTTCTGGGCCTTGGGTATCATTGAAATAGGTGTCTTTAGCATTTTTTCCCCTGACCTATTTTCAATTGGGGATAGTTTTCCATTTTTGAGGACAAATCCTAAATTATGGGCCTGAATATGGTCCAAAAGCCTGTGAAAAGGGGGGTTAATTTTGCTGGCTCCCCCTCCAAAAGCCTGTAATAGGGGGGTAATTTTGATGCAGCTTTCCCTCAAAAAGCCTCTAATAGGGGGTAATTTTGACACAACTTCCGCTACTGATAGGGGTATATCTAAAAATCTGGAACAAGCATACGTGTATGGCTGACCTCCTGAGCGGGGGGCCAAAGAGGCGTGGGTTACCACCCTTCTACCTCCACCCTTTACTCACCTGAGTCAGGTCCTTTGTAGTTGATGTCTAAGTTGTTAGTTGCTGCTGCTAACATCTTGTTGCTCCCTTGAGGTTTATACTTGACTACTGGCGGGGTAACAGCTGGGGTCTTGGGGATATTGTTGATAGGTACATTGCTGCTAGCTGCTATAATAATATATAAATAGATGATGAAAATTGAGATTCAATGTGTTAGCTTCAATCTTTGTTATGATTTCATTAGTGCCATCTTGTGGTGAAAGTTACAAAAGTCGTTTTTTTTTCTTTCTTTTTTTAACGATTTCATGAGGGCCATCTTGCGGTGACACTAAATTCCTTCTTTTTTTTTTTTTCTTTCTTTTAATCGTT
>CALNVZ010003434.1:32108561-32142652 GCA_940671915.1 Paracentrotus lividus | reverse complement strand
AAATTCCTTCTTTTTTTTTTTTTCTTTCTTTTAATCGTTTATGTTAAATGCAATGGCCTAAATCTGATCATTATTATGGGGGTTAATGTTTCAGTACTAACAAGGATTGCTGTATTTTAGCTAAAATTTTCATGTACATATATGTTTGAGATTTTGGACTAGAAGGTGGTGTTCAGTGCATTGTTATTGACTTTACTGGGTAAGTTCTGCCTACTATATATTTATGAATCAGTTATTTTTATTGATCCCTTTTTGTTGTCCCTTTTATTTTTTTTATTATTTTTTTATTAATATTATTTTGGTAACATGATTTTTACTAATTCATCTGATGACTTGTTTAAATTTGGTTTGCTCATGATTCAATAAAACATCCAAACATATATTCAAAAAGTCCCATGTGCTTCAATCTATGTATAGTTCGAATTCTCCAACAAAGACATACAATTTGAAAGTAAAATCAAACTTAATCTGTATCCCCTAATGTAATGATAATTTCAGAAAAGTTTAAAGCCCAAAGGACAACCTGAATTTGAGATAAAGCAAAAAGAAGAAAACAGTAAATTTCCTGATCGTGGAATGGCCCAAAAGATAAAATTACAGAGATATTGTACAAACTACCAAGTCTCTATTCTTACCAGTGGTAGTTTTACTGGGCTGACTGCCTCCTCCTCCACCTCCTCCCCCTGTCCCGCTCCCACCGGCCCCAGACCATGCAGTCTTCTTAGACTTGTTGCTGTAACCTGTAGCTGTAGTATTAGCGGTGGATAGAGGTTTACTGCCGTTCTTCCGAAGGTTGACGTTGCTATGGCTACCACCGGCTGCGTTGTGGGCATGGCCGTTAGATGGGGGTGGATTGCGGAAGGATGATGGAGGTTGGGCCCCTGTCTCCTCGATTGTTTGGAGGTCATGTCGGTTTGAGGCGTCTCTCCGTGGACTTGACGAGTCTGAATGCGTGATTGAAGAATAGCAGAGATGGACAGTTAGTTATGTTGCCATTATTCTCAATGCTTTCAATTTTATTTATTTTTTCATCTAGCATACATGTATATGCAGACTTAGTACATAACGGGTCAATAAATCATATTTTTTATATATTTAACTTCAAAAGAATTATGATACCAAGCAACTAGATTAGTAAGGCATGGCATCATAATGATCATCTAGCAAGATACATGTACCAAGGGTCCTACAGAATCTAATGGGATCCAGGGGGGCATTTCATCAAAGGACTTGTCAGACATTTTATCCGACAAATTTGCTCTCAGCCAATCAGATGCAAGCATTTCAGTAGCTTATAACAGTTTGTCGGATAAAACGTCCGACAAGTCCTTTGATGAAATGCCCCCCCTGATCTTGAACAATGCCAAGCGCAAAAGGATCCCGATAATTTTGATGAACGCCTACGAGGTGAACATTGTCGAAAAATGATCAAGACTATATCTAAACGAGGTAGAGTAGGTGGGTTTTCAGTAAAGACTTCAAATTGTGATAGGTGTACGCATGTCTGATGAACTAAGAGAGATTACAAAGATGCGATTATCACATGAGCAATGAGAAAATATTTTCTTCCCATTAACAAGTCTTCTGACTGATGGGAAAGAGTGAGATATTACATTATGAAGGATTCAAAAGATTTTTTTTTTCAAAAAGGTTTATATAAGACATTTTAGACATGAAATGATATTAAACTGAGCCAAACATTGCAATCATGCACCTAATACAAGTTTTACACAAACAACTTCACACAAGAATGAATGTGTGTAGAACCACTATATCAATATCTACCTAAGATAAGCACAGAAATATGAGATAGGAAAAGAGTGAGGGAGAATGAGGAATAAAGAGAGATAGAAAGAGAGAGAGAGAGAGAGAGAAAGAGACAGGGAGATGAGTATAGAGGGAAGAGATGAAATATTACTAGAGAGGGGATTTAACTGTAGACAAATTTGAATGTGTGTAGATCCATTATATCAACATCTACCAAAGATATCCACAGAAATATGAGATAGGAAGAGATACGGAGAATGAGGAATATAGACAGAGAGATGTATAGAGAGAGACAGGGAAGAGATAAAATTTGATCAGAAAGGGGATTTCATTGTACACAAGAATAAATGTGTGTAGATCCATTCACTATGTTAATATCAACCTAAGATATGCACATAAGATATGCATGAGATAGGAAGAGAGAAGGAGGAAGGGGTACTGAGAGAAAGTAAAAAGAGGGAGCGAGAGAGAGAGAGAGAAAGAGAGAGAGAGATGAATTATTACAAGACAGGAGATTTAATTTTACAATGGAATGAATGTGTGTCGATCGATCCACTATGTCTACATCTACCCAAGATATGCACATTAAAGACAGGGAATCTTGAGCTTCCATGGGTAATTTGACACCATAGATGTTTAGCTAGTAACAGGTGTGTTCAATCACTTGACTTTTATGACCACAACCAAAACTTATGTAATGCCTTCTATATTGCACCCATCCCTCCATCATTAAATCTCACATTCCCTAGCCCGATGATGCCCGAAGCTGTCCAGGGTGGACAGATTGTTTAGCTGTGGTCAAGAAATTCAACTTCAAGACAGGTATCCTATGTGCTTTTCACCAAGTCTGGGGTCAGCAAATTTTGATCCATTCCCCATGGAAGCTGAAGATTCCCCGTCTTTAATATAAGAAAGGAAGAGAGAGAGAGTGAGAATGAAGTATAAAGACAGAAAGATAGAGAGAAAGTGAAAGGGAGAGGTACTAGAGAGAGAGGGGGAAGAGATAAAATATTACCTACGAGAGATTTCACTTTACACAAGAATTAATCCAAGATGTCAACATCTACCTAAGATATGCATGGCGAACTGGATGTACACGCTATCTTTCCTCAGCCTTGCTTTGGAGAGATAGCTACATCCAGCTGGCGTCTGAACTGATAGTTTGCCCATCATTTTCATCAACGGTGATTATTTGCTAACTATTACACTCGCCTTTTGTTAAACCAGTTGAGGGCGCACTTGGAATGTAGATATCAGCTTTGGATTGTGGCTTGCTGCTGGTGACAGACGGGTTGCTGAGACTGGATCTAACTGACATAGAGGTATCCCTCTTACTGACCGGTGGTGGTGGAGCCTGCTGATGATGATCCTCATGGAGAGGACCCATGGATCCAGCGTAGGAGGCCTGGAGACTACCTGGAGCTGGAGGGTAGCTCTGGCTTGTGTTGGAGACACGACTGTCACTGAACATGATAGAGAATGGTGAAAGGAATAGTTAGGCTAAGATCACTTACACTAATGCAATTCACCAGTGGTGATTTCTTACCAATGGAAAGTCAATCCACAAAGATACAATTGTTGTTTACAAGCTCAAGGAGGTTGTAATGCAATAATCCCCTGGATTATCATACTTTATTTGGAGGTAGGTTAAAGGCCTCGTCACACCGAGTCCGGTCCGGTGACCGGTACGGCAAACCGTCTCAAATCGCTCCATGAGCGATCCCATAAAAACCGTACCGGTTGCCGTTCCGGCCAGTACGGCATAGCCCGTGTTTGTTGTGACTAGTCTCATTGCAATAGTACACGGCCGATTCATTTCGACCGTTTTTGCCCATTGTTGAACCGGAACGGGCCCGTGCCGTGACCCGGACCGGACTCGGTGTGACGAGGCCTTTACCCTGGTTACACTAATGATTCTTGAGAAGTTTCTTTTTCGTTTATGGACTAGGTTCACAATTCTGAATGGGGTTGTAATGGGGATGAATGCTACAAACAAGACTGAAATGAGAAAAGATAAACTACCCCAAAACTGGCATCTCCTCCCCCCCCTTTTTTTTTGCCAAGAAATAATAGCAAATTGAGAGATAAACCTAAAGGGAAAATATATGGAGGGTTGAGTACACTTACTTTCCCCTTTTTGAGCCTCTATGTGTGGAAGGTTGACCATGGCCCATGGAGGGATGGGTGCTATTAAGACCTGACTGGTTGGTATGCGCCCTGGGGAAGCTGTGGTTGGTAGGAGGAGGGTGATGTGATGGCTGGCTGGAGGGGTACGACCGCTGGGTGGGCGGGGCATCCCTCTGACCCGGGCGTGGCTGCTGAGATGATCGGTAGTTGTCTGGGATGCCCTTGATACTGTCAACAGGAGGTAACTCCCCAGACTGCTAGAACAAGAAAATATTTGAGGAAGATAAATGAAAGCCTGATGGAGGTGCTGGAAAGGAACCTTGCAACTTGAATAACACCAATGCCTAATCAAGAATATTTTTAATATTCCACATCATACAAAATTTAAATCTACAACAGGTTTTTTTTATGGCAATAAACTATACACTGCGCACCATTCTGCTAAAGTATAATGACCAATAATCTACAGTTTTTTATCTGACTAACTTTTATCCAACAAACTTGAACTAAGCATGAACATAATCTAGGCAATCTTCCTTTGGAAAGACCATCTGTTGATAATAAATTTTGGGTATTCTTTGAACAGCATTTCTAGTTGAAAATCTTTATTGGTAATCAACAAAACTACAAAGTATATTCAATTAAGACCATCTTACTTTTTTTTTGTCTCTCTTGATATTCTACATGTATATATATATAGAGAGATTTCGTATTAACAGGAGAAGTGACAATAAAAACAAACGATTGACAGAATGGCAACCAAAGACCTACCTGTCTCCATGGGCTACCTCCTGAGGACCTCTTGTCTAGGTTGGGTGGTGTCAGACCATTTGACTGACCCTGCGGTGAGCGTTTGAGGGGTGGAGACTGATGAAGTGGGCCCAGAGGGGAGGGCTGGTTGTTACCCCTAGCTCCTATGGATTGACCTGAAGAGGTCCTAGAGTTGAAGGTACTAGGTAGGGAGTACGGAGATGTGGTGAAAACTCTGTGGGGTAAAAAAAAGAGAATATGTGTTCTTGTAATGTATATATGCAACTTGCCTTAATCCTCTCAAAGTTATGCTTAAAACTCATCTTTTTAAATCTTAATGCGCTCATGTCATATCCTTGTTGGCCAATTTTGGCCCACTCCGTGTATTCATTTTACTTTATGATCTGTTGAAGATTTAACAGACTTGTTGAAATTTGTAATATTATTTTTGATATATTTTTTAGTGCAAATTATCTTCTTCTTTTTTTCAGTTCATTTTTCTTTTCTCTCAACCGCTTAGAGGCAATTCTGCAATTTTGCGGTATACAAAATTATTATTATTATATACACCAATCCGATCTCAGAGCTCTGTAGCTTATGGCGGCCATATCTGGGGGGCTTCCAATAGGCTCTGCAGTAAACTAGATGCAAGTTGCTATGTAAGCGCAAACATTTTCTTTTGTTAGCTAGCCCCCATGACTTAGAAATTACCATTTAAAAAAACGAGTTGGTCTATACCAGACGTACGTTAATTATAGTCAGATAAGTGACTAATTAAACTTGATATCACATTCATCTAATGTTTACTTTATCTAACACCCCTTGGTCACTTCCAGTAGGAAACTGGTAATAGATCAAATATTCATATGGGAATTAGACTAAAATGCAAAATTTAGACAATTCGACTATTAGATGAATTGGTTACTAGACCAAGTGTACTAGACCAAGAAGAACTCATACCAAATTATTATTAGACCAAATGGGGTTACGTCATGTGGTTTAATTTACACACATAGAGAACTGGACCCACTGCTGTTGGACCAAGTGGAAATAAACCCCCATGAAGAATAAAACCCAAACTATTACCGTTCCAGTTCCTCCTGGACCAACTGCTGTTGGACCAAGTGGAAATAAACCCCATGAAGAATAAAACCAAACTATTACCGTTCCAGTTCCTCCTGGACCAACTGCTGTTGGACCAAGTGGAAATAAACCCCATGAAGAATAAAACCAAACTATTACCGTTCCAGTTCCTCCTGGACCAACTGCTGTTGGACCAAGTGGAAATAAACCCCATGAAGAATAAAACCAAACTATTACCGTTCCAGTTCCTCCTGGACCAACTGCTGTTGGACCAAGTGGAAATAAACCCCATGAAGAATAAAACCAAACTATTACCGTTCCAGTTCCTCCAGCTTCTTCATGAGTCTATCGTTCTCTCTCGCCACCGTGTCCTGCTCTCTCCTGGCTTTTTCTTTGACAGAATGAAGGTCAGAATTCTCAGATCTCAGCGTCTCATTCTCCACCATGTACTCCTGCAGCATCTCATATAGGCTATTATCAGCCGCAGATTTCGCTCTGTGGAGGAGGAAAAAAAAAAAAAAGATTTAAGTGGTGGTGGTAGTTGTGATCATTGCTGTGATTGCTGTTGTTGTGATTGTTGTGGGTGAACTGGTTGTTGTAGTTGTGGTAGATGTTGTGATTATGTTAGTTGTTTAGGTAGGATAGATGCTGTGGTTGTAATTGTAGTGAATTTTGTGGTTGATGTTGTTTTTGTTGTTGTATTTGTTGTTGTTTTTGTTGTTGTGGCTGTTTTGGTTGTTGTTGTTGTTGTTGTTAATGGTTGTAGTTGATGATCGTTGATGATCGTTGATGATCGTTGATGATGTTGATGGTGTTAATGGTGATGAGACTGAGATTGTTCAGAGTCTCATTCTCCACCATGTACTCCTGCAGCATCTCATATAGGCTGTTATCAGCCGCAGATTTGGCTCTGTGCAGGGGGAAAGAAAGCATAGGATTTAGATCAAATAAGATTAGAGTGGTGGTGTTGGTGGTGGTGGTAGTGGCGATAGTGGTGGCGATGGTGGTAGTTGTTGAGGTTATTGTTGTTTTTGTGGTTATTGTTGTTGTGTTTGTTTGTTGTGATTGTTGTTGTGGTTGTTGTGATTGTTCTTGTGGGTGTAGTGGTTGTTGTGGTTTAATGTGGTCGTTGTTGTTTTCGTTGTGGTTGATGTGGTTTATGTGGTTGTTGTTGTTTTAGTTGTTGTGATTGTTTTTGTCGTTGTTGTTTTTGTTGTAGGTGAAGTGGTTGATGTGGTTGATCTGGTTGATTTTGTTGATGTGGTTGATGTGGTTGTTGTATTATTTTTGTCAATTGCTTTTTGTGTGTTTGTGATTGCTGTGATTGTTGTTAATGGTTGTTGTTGATGGTCGTTGATAATGCTGATGTTAATGGTGGTGATGGTGATGAGACTGAGATCGCTCAGTGTCTCATTCTCCACCGTGTACTCCTGCAGCATATCATGCAGGCTGTTATCAGCTGCAGATTTGGCTCTGTGCAGGGAGAAAGAAAGTAATGACTAAGAGCTAATGAACAAAGGGGGGGGGGTATTCAATCAGTTATGAATCTGATGATGATAATGATAGTGTCAATGATGGTGGAAGTAATAACAGTAGTGGTAGTAATAATGATGTTAATGATGAAGATGATGATGTTGATCATCATTATCATAGTAATGGTGGTGGTGATGATGTTACAAAAACATTTGATAACTCGTCTTTTGCATGATGGTAACAAAAATAATGACATATTAAGAGCTACCTTCAAGACCAAGTTTTTCTGTAATAAACAAAGAGTGCTCCTCACATCACACTTTCAAACTACTTGTATGTAACGACTCCACCACTCACTGGGCTTTGTTATCCTTTTGAAGTGGGACCGACTCCTTCTGCCCTCCTCCTCCTCCTCTTCCTCTGGTACCCCCCTCCATCGGAGCCTCCGTCCTCTCTATCCTCGGCTCCTCCACCATCCTCCCGTTGGGTACCGGTGTCAAGTCACCATCATCCATAGACTCCTCCCTGCTCATAATGGCCGGGGCTGGAGGAGGATGCTGAGAGGGCTGTAGGTGGTTATTGTTGGCCTCCTGTAGGGGCCTGAACGATGGCTGGGCTGTACCAGGGAACTCCAACCGTTGGCGGAGGTACTGGTTCTCTGACCGCAGCAGACGAACTTCTCGTTTTAGGCTGGCGATGAGTTTCTCCCTTGGATCCTGCAAGCAAGTAACAATTTTTTCATTATCTAGTAACTGTCTTCCGTGTTTGATATCTCTATTTTCTTTTGTAGAAATATGATATGTACATGCATGAGTGAACAATATTTCAGCTCTTTTCAGGCAAACTATAAATTTGTTCAATTGCAGAAGACTAGCTACCAACAAAACAAAAACTTTCTTATTCTTATTCTTATTCCTATTCTTATTCTAATACTTTATATAAAAAGTACATTATATAGATGAATATCATTAAAGTTTTGGTTAATATTCTCAAATAATTACGGTAAAATTACCAACTCAAGTAGAAAATGCAAATACTACAGTCTGTGTCAAAAAAATGGTACAGTCGGGGAAAAAATCATTTAGGTGTGAGAACTTTTCATATGATGTGTGTTTGTGATATCAAATTAAAGCTAAAAGATTTTTTTTGCTGATGCACTCTGTCCTGTATAATTTGCTTTCATAAAACAAAAGTTATGCCAAGTCTTGTGCGACGAGGAAAAAATCGACATTACGCATATCTATTGTTCTGGAGTGCCAAATTCACGGTCATTATACAAAATCATACACAAAGGCATGGGACGGCATGCGAAAAATTGATTTTTCTTGATTGTAGAAAATTAGTCATATCTCAAAAAATACTGCACCAAAAGTGATGAAAAAAATTGCAGAAGAAAGTCTGATTTTCCTGCTTTATGAAAATAACAAACAATACCAGGTTGTTATTAATCTTCATACTATAAAAAAAATGTTTTCCAACTGTACCATTTTATTTGACACTGACTGTATAACAATCAATATAAAATATACATGTACTGTACATCTACCACCCGGTATTTAATATTTACTTGATTCTGCAATGTACACCTTTTTTATAGGATGTCCACAAAGGTATTTGGTCTAATTATCATCAACATTTGAATCTCTTACCATTCTAATGACAGGCTTATTCTTTATCCTGCGTGCTCTGACAGCATATCTTAATGTATTGATGGACTCAGAGAGACAGTAAGATGACGGTGATATACAGGCAATCTGAAACAGCAAAACAAGTTATTTATGTTACTTCAGAGAAAAATACATTTCTTTACCATATTTTACCACTTGTGTCTGTGTAAGTGATATTAGAAAGTGCACTTCCCAATTATTGCTTTCAAAATCAAGATTTAACTTGTTCAAAGACAGGTAATTACCTAAAAATGGAGTGATTTTGATAACTCAATTTTTATCAAAAGTGGATGCATTAACTTTTGGAACAAAGCTCTTCATTTCTCTTTAATAAAAACAAATATAAGCAATAGAGACGATTTAAGCCAAGTAAAGAAGCAGAGAACAGAATCTAATAATAGATTTTTTCATGAGTTATTCTCTTTCATCCATACCACATGTATTCGAAGAAATATACAATTATTTACTTTGTTTTTCAAAATTGACACATATCACAATGCCTGGCCGAACACAGCATGACATATATCAAATATGTTTTTCTCTCTCATAGTTAAGCTCCATTACTCCACATGAGTCCATAATAAACGTGTTTTTACCATATAAATGTTAAAAATGAGAATAGAAGACTATTTTCTATAATACACTATAGAACATTTTTCCAGGTAGAGACCAATAATCATTGGCAATGTGATATAATTGCTGAGTGATTGAGAGATATATCGATCAAATTAGTTTCCTTCCCTTTAACAAATAATTCTTTTGACAAATCATGCCTGAGGGATTGCTAGGTCATTATTATCAATAAAATGGAGTGAAGCCTATTTTCTGGTCAACAAGGGAATCCTCTTTGAGGCAAAAAGGAAATGAACAAAAAAAAAAATAATGGAAAAGCACGCAATTCATGGCAATCAGCTCGAAAATAATAACAAGGATAATTGCTTGAAATAAGTGCTTTTTCATCTCTCTTTCTATGCATGTCGTTTAAATTGCAAATTATGCGAGAAAATTGTTTAGACATGAAGAAAAGTCCTGACTTAATAAAGATAAGTGACAAAATAATAACAATCTTTAAAAGTTTTTTGGGCAGAAGACAAGAGTATTATATATGCAAGTCAACATACAGAGCAATAAAAGCTAGAAAAATGTGTCAAACCAAGGAAATATACATCTTCCTATAATGTTTCATACAGAATCATCAATTTGTAAATTTGAGAAAATTGTTTAGACATGAAGAAAAACCCTGTCTTCATAAATTTGACCTCTGTCACTGACCTACATAACCCAAAATATTAACAGATTGTCTTCCTATGATAATACATACAGAACTAGTACATGAAAGTTCATATCCCAAATGGTTCTCAAGGTATTGTGACAATGGGAAACAAGATGAATCCTCGACCTCTCGCGGTCGAAATATATGCCTCCGCCATTGCCAGATCAGAACTACCCTTAAATTTGAAGTTTATATCTTAATTGGTTCCCGAGATATCGCGATGACAAACTAAATACATGGATTTTCACATGTTGACCTCTGTGACCCTTGACCTTTGACCTATATAATCCATAATCTAATCAGATCATCTTCCTATGGCGGTACGTACTACACCTAAGTTTGAAGCTCATATCTCAAATGGTTCTTAAGATATCGCGATAACAAACTCAATACATAGAATTTCACTATTTGACCTCCACGACCTTGAACTTTGACCTACATACTCCGAAATCTAATCAGATCATCTTCTTATGGTGGTACATACTATCCTTAAGTTTGAAGCTCATATCTCATATGGTTCTTGAGATATCGCGATAACGAACTAAAAACATAGAATTTCACTATTTTTGACCACCGTGACCTTGACCTTTGACCTACATACCCCAAAATCTAATCAGATCATCTTTTTATGGTGGTACATACTATATCCAAGTTTGAAGTTGATATCTCAAGTGGTTCTTGAGATATCGCGATAACGAGCAAGCGGGACGTACGGACGGACGGACAACCCGAAAACATGATGCCTCCGGCACCACCTTCGGTGGCGGAGGCATAAAAAAGGACAAACAAAGGTACGACCAGAAAAATATAATGGCCCGTATTCACAAAGGTGGCCTAAAGTTAAGCCTAGCTTAAATCTGTGGTTTAAGTATGGCGTGCAAAATGGGACACAATCTCGAAAAGTAGAAGTTCAATTTATCCAAATTTTTGGTGGTGAAACCATTTTAAATGTTTGGGAATGATTAGTACAAAAGTTTTCCTTACAATTAAAACACAATTCCAGAATTTGGTAAACTCCTAAGGAACATGCAACATAGACAAATTGTATTCCATTTCGCTAGCCATATTTAAACCACAGATTAGGCTTAACTTTAGGCCATCTTTGTGAATACGGGCCAATGCCTCTGATCAATTGTGGAGGCATGGGAATTATTTATTGGGCTATGGTTAGCCCTGTTAGCCATGCTCATGAACTCACCATAAGTGTGATGCCTGTACCCCCGAGGCTGTCGGCTAATAGCTTGGTGAGTTTGCTGTCCCGGTAAGGTATGTGACCAGATCGTTTTCTGTTATCACTTAGCGATGAGATGCAATTACCTGGAAAAAAGGAAAAGGATTTGAAAAGGATATAATACCTAATAAGATGAATATACTGAGCAGTATATCAATAAAACAAATGATTCCATAACATTTGCTCTGGCAAAAATTGATCCGCTATAAATTCCAAACACCAATCTAATGACTAATTTCAACTTACCCAACTTACCCAACCTACCCTCAACCTAACCCTAAACCTTAAAGATAATCTAGAGTAGTAGTCATGAAGAAATAAATCAAAACATTCTTGTTCATACCAGAATCTCAAGCATAGGAAATAAATACTACACACCAAAGGAATTTACAGAAAATTGCGTATTTGCTGAGAAAAGAGCAAAATAAGCATAATTTCTGTAACTAGACGGCCCGTCCGAGCACATGCGTGATTAACACGGCCACGTGGAAAGTCTACGGGTATATCATGTGCACGCAATTCGCATCGGATCTGTGTGTGTATGTTGTGCCGTGACTTGTGGCGATATAGCGGTCTACTCCAAGTCTCAATTTGACGGACTGTTTCGATGTTTTTTCAACATTTCTTCTGAAATCATTATCGAAACATGAATATAATCTTGTGTAGGCATATGAATATGTTAATGGAACAATGTAAGGGAAATATCTTACAGATTTATCTCAAATTATTTTGGCTGTAAGAACTAAAGCTTGGCTTTAACATACAACCATATTGCAACCCTGACCATAACCCTATTTTAGACGACATACAGACCTGAGCAAATGTCATGTCACCGAACATACGTATGTCAGTTTTTTTTGTTTTTTTTATAAACGCATTTCCATTCAACATTCTCATTCACTTCATGGTAACATATGTTCAAAAAGAATTATTAATATTTCATAGAATACAGAAACCAAACAATATAATAGATTATTACACGTTTAGGCCTCTTTTTCGATACATTAAAACCATGTATTGAAACTTTTCCAGATGTTTGCTTGTCGGCGTTCAATAATAGCATTATAGACGTCCTATGTATTCTACATGACCCGTATCAATTGAGAAAAGGAGTGCATTATTGTTACAACATTGCACTCCGCGATGCCAGTAAAATGCTGCGCGCAACAGCTTTTAACAATGGATGCGCGGAGCAACAATTTACGTCAAAATAGCACAACAGCTTTTAACAATGGATACGCAGAGCTACAATTTACGTCATAATAGCTTGATCCTTTGAATTTTGTGAGATTCTCCTTCATATCGGATCAGGCAGATTTGATACATGTGAGTAAACCTCTTTTTTGTTTAAACTGAAAGCGTTGCTGTTGCCATAGAAAATGGTTTGTATGTATAATAATAACAATATTGGATTTCTTTCGTGCAATATGAGATAAATTCCATTCATCAGTATGAATATTGCACTCGTCTTCGACTCTTGCAATATATTTATACTGATGAATGGAATATATCTCATATTGCACTCAAGTGCATCCAATATTATATAAACATCAATGAATTTAGATAGTACTGCTAAAATTATTAACAGTGCCTAAGAAAGTACAAATTACATATTTAAAAGCATGTGTGCTATAACAAAACACAATTCTTACCAACACCATCTCTACATACAATGTACTCCTTTCTAGTGTTTCCAACTCCAATTCAATATTAAACTCTAATTCAAGGTTGAATGTGAAGGTTTCATGTAGTTGAAAGCAAGTCTAGTGTGTCGATCTACAGCTTGGGCAATAATTATTAGACTGCTTTCCTTTCAAGCTCCCATACGGTTTGGTTTGATAATTATTTCCCAAGCTGTATTATGATAAAATCATTGTTGATATACCAATGCCTTAATACCAAGTCATTATGTTGATCCACAGTTTATTCTATCCCCACAATGGGCCATTCACAAAATGCATTCAATTTCGTCAAAAGCTTACAGTGACGAGCTATTCACATTCACATATCATGGGGTATCGTAATTCCATAATAGGAATGCAAATTATATTATTAGGTCACTGTTGTAGGAATTAACATGTAATTGTGGCAACTACAAACATAATAAAGCTATGTTTATTTTGACTGTTGCATTACAAAACATCCATTAATATGTCTTATCACTGAGCAATATTACAATTGGAGACATTGTGTTTTTGTATTAATTCTAAATGTGTTATAAGAATGCTAATGTTATGAGTTTTTATACAAGTGAAATCACAAATTTATGTTGAAGAAATTAACTGTGGAACTTAAAAAACTTCTAGTAACACATTTTTTGGATAAAATCTGATGCAGTTTCCAGTCAGACACTATGGAATGTTCTACAAAAAAGGGGGATTTCAGATATCGTCCTAAATTGCATACGATGTGTAGTAGGCCTACATATTTTATCAAAATAATACCACTCTGCCGTTCTCATTGTTTAAAATGCTATCATTTACCCATAATTAAAACTTTTTGATGAGGGATCAGATAGTGGAGTTATACATTTACTGCTCAGAAACCAGGGGGTAGTCTAACAAGTGACACTGAAAGAAGTACATATTTCATGGTTCAATGAACATAATTGACTGTAATGCCTCCAGCTATCAAAGGTTTTTATTCCTCTTCACCTCTCTACTGTTCATTCAAAACTACTTGATAGTCTTTGTTAACCAGCCCCATTCATAGAGATGTGACTGAGGGAGCTTTCAATACAACCTGCTTCCTTTCTATAAATATATTTCATCATCAGTTCCATTCATTCTGACTGGTATTCACGTATCATAATGGTTTTGTATTCAATAGTTGATAGAAATAGGTCATTGTTGACTACCAAAAGTGGTTGCTATGAATATTGAAATATGTTTGTTTTTGCTTTTGATGTTTTGTTTTCTTGTGCTTGATTTTGATTTTGATTTTGATTTTGATTTTGATTTTGATTTTGATTTTGATTGATTTTGATTTTGATTTTGATTTTGATTTTGATTTGTTTTTTTGCTGATTGCTGAGTTCTGATGAGGAACCCAGCTCTTTAACCTTCTCACTACCAGCCAGATCTACAAAGCTTAGCTTGCCATGTTTGGTGATGGTTAAAGGGTTGAAGTTCTCCATACTCACCTAGGGTTAGAAGACTCTTGTTGATGTTGGTGGTCTCTGAGAGGAGTTCTGATGAGGAACCTAGCTCTTTAACCTTCTCACTACCAGCCAGATCTACAAAGCTTAGCTTGCCATGTTTGGTGATGTAAAGATCACTGTCATCCGGGTCAGGCTAATGAGCAAATCAAAAACAAAAAAGATATTTACTAACAATCTATTACATGACATTTGCTCCGGCGAGAAACGCTCCGCTGTAAATTTCATACACTAGTCAAATGACTAAATTCAACCCTGGACTTAACACTACATGTATACCCTAAACATAACCCTAAACCAAACATAAAACCCTACTAAAACCGAAATCCTACATCGTACATGTACACCAAATAAATTCTACAACATATAAATCTATTCATGATTTTTAATGACATTCATCCACAATTATGTATTTCCTCACCTTCATGCTTCCATGTTTTTGTATTAAAATAAAAATATTAATGTATACATATGCAGCATTACTTGTCTTTAGTTACTATAAATCTATTATCCAGTTTTAAAGATAGCAATTAACAAACATATCTATCTATATTTTCATTTGTAGGCTTCCATTTTTTTGTAGATAACAGTATGCATGTGCTGTATGTAGCGTTATTTGTCTTATAATATCCATTGTCATCATAATCTACGAGTGATTTATGGAGTTTATATTATCTATTCATGATTATGCCTTCCCCAATGTTATCATACAAATCTCCCACTGTAGTACCTCAAAAGAATATGAATCAATAATCTATATCAGCATATCGATAGACCAACACTGTGTACTTGATGAAAGAGATACTCAACCATGATATTGATTCCATAAACAGTTTAGCTTTGTACACATTTTCACAATTAACCCATAAATCACAATGTCTCCCTTTAACCCTTTAGCACCTAAACCGCCCGAGACCGCCCCTCAGCTTACTCACTAAACCGCCCCAAACCGCCCGTTTTATGCACGCTATAGTCAAGATAGTATCAAAAATATGTGATAAAACATGACCATACTTGTTGTGGATCACCCATTGGATGTGTGCTGTCCGATTCCGCACAGAAAAATATGTTTTAAGAGCAATTTTTATTGAAAAAACTTAATTGAAGAACAGCATAACCCTTTCCGCTAGTGAGTAAACTGACACTATTCACGCAGTCTCTAGGTGCTAAAGGGTTAATGACACATTGGCCTTATATTTAAAACTACATGTACACTGCCATGAATAGGTGGGTTTTCTTCAATATTATGATTTATGGCTGTTTCTTTTCTTGGGACATAGTAACAAGGCAATCAAACAACCTGTTATTAGTAAACAACAACAAATGGAATCAAGTTTGCATACTTTAGTTGTTGCTATGTTAGGCAAGCCTATTCTATTGAGTGTGCTACTTACCAGTTCACAGTCTATTGAGATGGACAAGATAGTATGACTTCTACTGGAATGCTCATTTACATTGTTGGTTGCTATTGCCTTTTGACTCAAACCTGGAGAATTGATAAAAATGAAAAGAGAGATAGAAAAAGAGATAGAGGGAGAGAGATGCAGAGAAAAGGAGAGGATAAACAAACAGAAAGAGAAATATGAATTATGACAGAACAGAAAGAAAAGAATGAAAAATGTAAAAGAATGGAAAACAAAAGACCCAGAAATATGAAATACATACATACATGTAATGTACATTTGTATAAAATTAAACAAAAAACATGAACCATGTATATTTGACATACAACATATCTCATTCCTCAATAGAAAATATAACACAAAACATTGTTGTTTACATTACCATCAACAGAATTTTAGTATCACTTTTTAAAATGATTTTGAACTTTTCATCTTCTACCATGGTCACAATTTGTCAGATTTCATAGAAAATCATAGTCTGGCACTTGGAAGTGCACTTTGTTTTCTTGCTCCAGCCATTTTGAAATGCAAAATATTGCAGATATATACAGCTAACTGGCCCAGGATGCAAGAAATGCACCTGTAAATACAATAAACTTTTTTTTAAATTAACATTGTCTTACCTTCCTCGAGGACTGCTAACACATCATCTAATGTTTCACACTCCATGACGAAAAGATTCTCAACATAGAACCCTTTATCTTTAGACCACCTTACTGGCAGAGAGTCTTTACCCGTTAGATTCAAAAGATCTTTAACCTGTATGGGAAATTATCAAGAAGATGCAGATTAGTTAAATTCTAAGCCCAACATTTTCAAATTCATTTTTTTTTTCTCATTATTTACCAACAATAGAATGCAAAATTTATTGAAATATCATCACAAAAACAATTAAAGTAGCAAACATGCGATACAAGATATGAATATAACATAATTATAGATTTCAAACTCAAAAAATATTACAGCTCAAAATAATTTATCAATAAAGCTGAAAATGGAGAAGTCCTCTGTGAAGCTGTGCATAAAAATGGACCCCTCAAATTATTGTATTCGATTACACTAGTAAGTAACATAACAAAAATAAAATGATAGTACAATGCCAATTGCATACATGTAGAGGACATATATTATTAAGTTTACTCTGAAATTACAGTGTCAATATTTAAACTTACATATAATATCTTAATTCATATTTGTGAACATTCACATTAAAAGAGCATCCAAACGATAACAACAGTGTATCAAAATATAATGAAAATACACAAAATAGAGGCTGGTCTACAACCATGTATGAGTAAAATTTGTAAATATATTATAGCAAAATAAATAAATGGCAAATATATTTTAATATCAAGCACACATACATGTTCACCATATTCAATTGAACACATTACACGGAGGAAGCTCACAAATACCTTCATCTATAAATTATCACAGGGCAGCATATGTCGAATGACCTGTATCCCAAGGGGGTCATATCCTCACCATGGTTACGCACATAAACAAAAATAAAACATTCTACATGTACATGTAAATGTACATTCAGAGTGAATATACATGTAGATAGCAAAGAGATAATGATATGCCTCCCTTTTTCAAAATTTTTTTTTAATCATCTCTCTGTACCATGTCCATATTACTCAGAAGTAATATTTTCAAAAGATCGAGTACAGGTACATGTTGATCTTCTTGGAAATATTGGCTTTTACAAAACAAAAAAAAACATTGCTATGTTTTTCAGGACTTTTAAATATGTCCATACATGCAGGCGTACATAAATATTATCTCAACAGCTGATCATCCACATATACAGTATATTAGCCAGAATTTGGTCATTCCTGAGATTCTAGCCAAATCAGCTCTCCTCGAGAAAAAGCTTGAGATTTAAGAAATATTTCCATCAGCTCAAGTTAAGCAAATCTGGTGTCATGCAAAACAGCCTGCTAATTCGATATACTTCACACGAAAAAAATAAAAAATTGACGAGGGCTTGAAACTTGTGATAACGCTGACGAAGTGGCATTACAAATGATCTCTAGCTAGTTCTGATCGGACTAATTTCAGCCGGGTGAACACTTAAGCGCCATGAGTGTCGAAAGACGGACCTGAGCACTATATAACTACATGTACCCACTATTATTATTATTATTATTATTATTAAAACTTGGGCTGTAGACAGGCCTTTTATCTGATATGATATTTGATAGTAAATCTTTCTCTTTTTTTCAAGAAAGTGAGTCTGCTTTTTGCAAAATACCGTTAAGTAGGTCAGACAGAAGGCTAGGATTGTGCCACAGCAACTCATTGTAAACCGTTGTGCAAACATTGAACAATTTTATTGCCTACACCTTTAAATAGTGTTGACATACAAACAAAGCAATACAAAGGAAGATGGGCCATTAACCATTTAGCAAGGATTACATTAAGTACCTGTAGTTAAACTTATGAAACTGTTTTATTCATCTATTGTTTTGTCTTTTTCCCAAGAAGTAGGCTACATGTACATGTAATCAAGTAACTACCATTACTTATTTTTCTTGGCCTGTTACCTTAACATTTTGCAGATTGTTCAATATATTTGGACAACTTTCTATTGCTTTCTTAATACCAACTTTAATTTGTTTGACATCCTTTCTCACCCATTTATTGGTATCTCCCCTAGTCTTTATCATTAATTTGCTATTGTGGGAGAGCATCTGTTCCCTTTCACTGAGTGCACACATACAAGTACATGTACATGTAATTATTTCAAGTCTTGAATATTTGAAGTGTATCACCTGAATTCTTTTATGAAATTATTGTAGTATTGCAATTTCTATCATCTAAAACATGTCTTCACTTTTAAATTCCATACATTTTTGTAGTTCTTATCATTTTATATTCTAGTACAAGGAAAAGCATTGTTGTTTTTCAATGTTCCATTTTACAACTTACCATAAAGTTTAATGTTTTACAACATCGCATTAAATACCGTAAAATGTTATCATGTACTGCACCTTATCATTATAAACACTACATGTAGATGTACAGAGTACAAATACTGATGCTAAGGGAGAGACCCCAATTCAATAACACATAAGAACAAAATTTACTTGTTCCATCTTTTCTCATTGTAGCTTCATTTATCATTTATCATTCACATTTGACACCTTAAAATGCTACTTTGTATTTTGTAGAGATAAAAAATAACCAGAGGGGAATAATCAAACACTTTAAAATATTACTTTGTACTGTGTCTGTCGATCATTGCAAATAAATGTAAATACAACTAAGCGATTTCCTCTACTGTAAACTGTTTTTGACAATATTTATTCCACTACTTGTCACGTACATGACGTACAAATAGTGCAGACAACTTTGATTATTTGAGTACACAATCCACAATTAGTTTCAGAAGTTAGTGCACTGTACGTGTACTGTGCAAATAGGCATACTAGGTCTAATACCATAAACAAGCACTAACTGTCAAGAACGATACTCTAATACCATTGAGTAGCACACGTCTGTATAAATACAAAAGGAGTGAAAAGTTTATCCTCTTTTCATTTCTTTTCTCTTCTACTCCACATGCTCCTTCAATTAGCTGGGTTTCAAAAGCTCATTGTCAATGTACTTTCATATCTTTATAACTCAGATAATGCATTTATTTACCATATTTTGTAAGGGTGCTGTGGAAAGTGATATTAGAAAGTACATCTTTTAAATGGTTGTTTTCAAAATTGAGGTTAACACTTTTTTTAAGAGAAGGGTATAATGGTGTGATATTACCTCAATTTACATGTACAGTAGATGTGGGCAGTTCCAAGGTAACGGAGTGACATTCAGAAGCAACATTTCAGCATTCAAACAAGTTTATCATCCATACTTAAATCTTTATGTACAAAGAAATGGTTCATGACAAAAGCTGATGGTACCCTCTTTTCAAAATGATAATTTTTCTAATAGTGATCCTCTTAATTAATGAGATGTGAATATTCATAATCATGGTTACGGAGTGACGCAAAATGGACATGCATATTTGAGCAGAAAACATTTTGCTTAAACTCTGTGAAATTTAAATGGCTATCACAATTTTGAGTTATTGATTGGATTCTATGTTATTCTAGGTATAATATGCCACCTTGCATAAAAAAATTGGTTGAATATTTTGTTAATTATGACTTAAAACTTGAAGCCTTGTCCGGTTACGGAGTGACGGTTACGGAGTGACATCTGGTTTCCCGGTCTTTTTCGTGAGGAGAAATGCATTATAAAGAAATAATAATACCAAAGTTTGTTGGAGTAGACCATGACAATTACATTAAGTCAAAAAAATTGGCAAAAAGTGACGAGATATAAGAATTAGAGGCATTTAAAGCCCCATAGTCCCATACGTGCAAATTTGGGTTTGATCAATTATTCAGCGCAAGATTACTGAATCGCAAATTTTTTTAACTTAAATGATTGGTTGTATTGTAAAGAAGCCTTTGTGGTAATTTCAGATCCTAAATTGCATTTTCAAAGGCACAGCGGCACATTGAAATTTCAGCTCCATGTCCTGTTTTGCTTGGAACTGCCCATATCGCGTTTTGGGAGCCAGAAGGGCGTTATTGCATCTTAAAGATGTTCCATTGAGAACCAGAAGGGCGCTATTGCTGTACAAAGTCAATGGTAATGGCGCCCCTTCTGGTTCTCAACGGAACATCTTTGATCTGTAATAGCACCCTTCTGGTTCTCAGCCCCAATGATATGTAACTGACCTTTTGGAGTCAAGTTCTTTCATGTACAGTATGTACCTCCATCCATACAAACATACTCTTACCATTTCACTTCCTCTTTCTTGGATTGCAAATCTTGGACATAATTTTTGTTTTATTAAAGTCTATAAGGTACAGTCACTGTGCAGATGCTGATCGTTACAGGTTCAAATCCTTCCGGTTCACAGATCTATATTTCTGACTTGTTTTTTCTTCATGCAGGCCGTGCATTCTATCTTTACACACTGGGAGTTTATACCTTCAATAAATAGTTAAAGGGATGTAATCATATTCAAATTTCCCTTTTATTCGATTTAGCTCATTTTACCAACATAATTATAAACACATAGGTCAGTCTGGCATCTCTTCAAAAAATAAAAGCTAATTGCTTGCTTTACTTTCGAGATATCAATGATTTCGTTCTCAAATTTTCAAACCCATCCCTGAATGGGTTTGAAAACCATGTGGTTTCAACACAGCACAACATACACTGCATTTCCTGTTGCGTAGTCCCCGTCCCTAGCGGCCTGCTGAGCTTGCAACAGAGGGGTAGTAAATTAACTTGTGTTCGGCCATATGCTTGACACTGTTTTAAGGTAGTAAATGACTAATTCCATTTGATCTGAAACTTTCAGTAGTTTGTTTTTAATGTTAGAGCAATTTTTTATTGCTCTTATATTTTAAAGTTACCAAATTCCATCATACAGCAAAAGTACAAGTACCTTGCATAGCCAGCAATGTATGAAGGTTCCTAACATTCATTGGAATGCTGACAAGTGACAAAAACTGTTTGCCGTTTCTATACCATTTTGTTTGTACTTTATTTAGTATAATTTGCAATCCTGAGCATTGCATAAATGAAATGGTCAAGAGTACAAACTCAAATCAAGTGCACAGTTTTATTTTCAGATCACAAATTGCACTACCAAACGAACATGAGAAACAAAATCTCTAAACTGGAAAAAAAAAAGGAAAGTCTTTGTTTCCACAACACAAAGCATTAATCCTATAAAATTGACAATGAAATTTACTGTTTCAATGAACACGCATGACAATATTTAATTTCAGTATACAAATAAGACCCAACTTTACAGGGGGTCTATTCATTGAAGCAGGTATTCGTTTCTTTTGATATCAAAGTTTTCTTTCTTTACACTGAATGGGAGAAGCGTGTCAGCATGCCTCAATCGCAGTCAATTAGGCATGATATAAATAGTGGGGTAGAGTAAAATAGCAGTTGTTTGAAGAGGTTCCATGACAACTTGTATACTTGGATTCCCTGCTGCTCAAGCATTAACTTGTGTAGTAATCAAATTCACATTTGTAGTGAAGTTAAATTTGTTAGTAAAATCTATAGATCTACAACACACCGATACAGATCTTTTTTATTAATATGGCTCAAATCTTTCAACTACATGTAATATTCATTTCACAAGGTGTGTTATCTTGTACATCTCATAATGCATAAGGTGATATACATTTGTAGTAAACTCATACACTGTATTTTTTATGAAAAAAAATATTTTGTTTAATTTGAGTTAAAGGGACGTATAATTGATAAAACATGGGGAATTCACCTTATCTCGGGTGAAATGATAACATTCCAATCAGAGCCCGGCGTGTTGCGTAATCTCCAGGCGTCAGGGTGTCTGGAGTATAATCCTTTATGGCTAGACTAACTAACCAGAAGTCCGAAGTAAATCTAACCTATGTTTTGTTTTTGAAATGGAGCATTATACAAGTCCTCTCTTTGAATTAATACGAAGAGACCCGTTGAGAGTCTATAAACTAATCCGAAGCTATTGACCCTATTGACTTACTGAATTCGGCCAACTTCGTCATGTTCGTGCTGTCCGAATGTTAATCACCAGTAGGCCGACCCTTGCGTAAGCCTCACTGTAGATTGTGTATGAGTCAATGGAGCTCAAGTAAAACGCGCATTCCCCACGATCTCCGACTTGCGAGGGCCTTTAATACAATGTAATATTAGTCTATCATATTTCTAAATAATTTTTTGTATGTTTTCACATTCCCTTCTCTCCTCTCCTCTCCTCTCTTTTCTCCATCTTTCTTTCTGTCTTTCTTTGTTTTGTTTTTTCTTTCTTTGTTTTTTTTTCTTTCTTTTTTTTCTCTCTTTCTTCCTTTCTTTCATTCTTTCTTCTTTCTTTATTTCTATATTTCAATCTCTCTCTATCTTCTCTCTCTCTCTCTCTCTCTCTCTCTCTCTCTCTCTCTCTCTCTCTCTCTCTCTCTTCAAAAGAAACATTTTCTCACCTGTTCATTGTAGATCTCTAAGTAGGATGTCTTCATAAAGAATGACACCTTTGGTCGGAGTCTGATCATATCAAACAGATAGACTAAGGAGTGCTGTATTAAACCCCATGTTTTCCTCTTCTGATGCTGCAGCCCATCCTGCAAAAATGAGTGTTACAACATGTTTAAGAATATTGGCCTGTATTCACAAAGGTGGCCTAAAGTTCAGCCTAGCTTATATCTGTGGTTTAACTATGGCTAGCAAAATGGGAAACAAATATCTTTATGTTGCATTGTTCCCTCCACGTTTACTGGATTCTGGAATCATGCTTTAGTGGTTAAGAAAGTTTGGACTTATTATTCCCATGCATTTTTTAATAGTTAAAGTGCAAAAGTTCTGATAAATCGAACAATTACTTTTCAGGAGTGTATCCCATTTTGCTGGTCATAGTTAAACCACAGATAGCTAGGCTTAACTTTAGGCCACCTTTGTGAATATGGGCCATTATGTATAATGCATATAAATGCACTGTACAACATTAAAGTACAGTATACCATGCAAAAATAATACATTGTAGTTCTTGAATTTGGGAGTGTGTTGTAGGGCATATCACTGACAAAGCATCAGGGAAATATATTCTTAATAAAACATATCAAAAAGAAAGAAAATTTATATTTATTATAAAGTTTATTGTGAATAATCGCTTTATTAAAGTGATAAAAATAATATTTGATGCAGATGTAATTCGTCTCACTTTACATGTATGAATTGAAATAACTAGAAAAGTAAAATGTGCCATGTTTATTACTTGCACCCTTAATCATTTAATCTTAACACTGATTTGTTCTAAATGATTAAATAGCATATCAGGACAACTACCCCCTTGACAATTACCCCAGGACAACTTCCCCCTAGAAATAGCGTTAGGGTTAGGTGTAGAGTTAGTGGGTAGATTTTTGGCGGGGTAGTTGTCTGGGGGTAACTGTTTGGGGGTCAGTTGTCATAGAACAGAAATTTATAAAAGTCCTATCAACACAATCAAAATCAAAGAATTATCCTGAAAATTGTGATAATGAACTTACCCCATTCTGCGGTCCAGTAATAGTGAATGTCTTTCCGGAGCCTGTCTGACCGTAAGCAAAGGCAGTACAGTTATAGCCCTCCAGGGCCATATCAACCAGTTTCTTCATCCCACACTCATCCAGTACGTCCTGCTGTGAAGCATCCCCGTCAAACACATGGTTGAAGGTAAACTGCTTGTTTTTATCTGCTTCCACCTGCAATGAAAATATGATATGATATTAATAAATGAAATACTTTTGCAATTAAAATACAGACCTACATGTAGGTGTTATTGATTAATTTGAACACTCTTTATTTGTCCCTTTTTTGTTTTTCTATGTGGCTCTTTCCAAACTTTAGAACCAAACGTCCCTAAAATATACAGCCAGGCTCATTGGAAGGATTTTATGACTATTTCAGTACAGGTAAGTTCATGGGAAAATTTGCCCTGTGCCCATTTCAAGGGCTGTTATAAAGCATTCAGAAAAATAATTACATGTTAGATTAAATTGTATTTAGTGTAGTCTTTGGAATTGAAAGCTGATGTTTTGGTTTGATTTGACTGCATGCATAAAAGTTCCTATAATGAATAGTTTAAATTAACTAAATTAGTTGAACTTACTTTCAAAACCAGAAATACATATTTTTTCCATGCATATAGCATCTGTTATGCCAGAATCAAGTACAGTGTACATACATGTACAAGTACAATGTATGTACACTGTACTAACTAAGAAAGGGCTAAACATAGCACAAACCTGCTTGTAATATATGGACATCTTTTTTATTCAATTTGTTCATGTGGTTGAATGGCTTTTTTATGCAGCAAGCACCGCCATCTTATGACTCGTAATAATCAAATTTTCTGAGCATCTTCTTTATTCAATTTGTTCATGTGGAAGAATAGCTTTTTCGCGCAGTGCTGCAATCTTATGATTTGCAATAATTAAATTTTCCAACTTGTCACCCTAAATGTAAGATGTTCATTCCAAATGTGATTCACTTACCAGCAGACTTGATGGGGTTTGGACAAGGACGACATTGCGATCTCCTCTCTTCGTCTCCTGATCACTAAGTGGTCGAACTCTGTCAAAATGGCAACAACATAGATCACAGGTGCATTTTCTAATCTGATGTTTAGCTGAAGAAGCATAGAGTATAAAGAAATGTCATAGCCTTCTTTCTTCCTTTCTTTCTTTCTTTCTAACCGTCTTTTACTTTCATTACACCTTTGTATGTTTATTACTCAATTATTTATGTTATGGATATCAATATCTAAGAATTAAAGTGGAGTGTATCTGAATTAAGAGCTGCAAGTTCAGTAAGCAAATTTAAAGCGAGATTGTAATTTAAAGACAGATATTCACTTTTTAATTCTACAAAATACATGCATGCATGCCTAACAACTAAGAAATTGCTTGTCATAGTGTGAATGAATATTAAGTTCAAACTAAAAGTTTAAAAAGTAGTTGAAAATTTGTATTTTTATGTGCACATGTATACCTTGCAGTAAAGTAGATAAATTTCAACTTAAAATCATTATTTATTTATTGTAGCTATCACTTCCTGTTCACTAAATCCTTTGCTGTTGACCCCACACATTTATTCCACTCCTGCACATTGTGAGATACATGTACATGTCAAATTGATTGTTTATCAATTGACAGGCAATTTGCTCCCATTACTGTAATCACAAGACTATTTAATGGCAACTCATTTCCACATTTCAATGTACAATGTATTCAGGTTCAAAAACCGCTTTACCGTTCTGTTTAATGACTTCCATTGGGGGCAGATGAGTCTTCACTCCTTACATTAAAAAAAAATCAAGTGCTATCTATCCAGCGTTAAGCAATTAAAATGAAATATACCTAGCCACACTGCCAGGTGTTAATTTTCATTCAGGCCTTACGATCTAGCCTCTATTTAGGGAAGCAATCAATCAAGATTTCACACAGGACAGCTGAAAATGGGCAAGATTCCTATTGTGCATCTCCACTGGCCTTCACTGATCTTCATTGACAATGAAACCACCAAAAATACAATTCCACTGAAAAGATTTTTTTCTTTTTCTTTTGGGATGTCTAATGCACCTTATCTTTTTCTTTTCAAATAATTTTATTTTGGTCAGATCAGAGGCTTTAAATCTTTAGATACAAATGCTCATGATCTGAAGCATGATTAATCAAACATTTGCCACCAAAAATGCAATTCTAATGAAAAGGTTTTTCTTTTCTTTCTTTCGTTTTTTCTTTGAGGATGTCTACTGCACCTTATCATTTTTCTTTTGGAAAATTATATTTTGGTCAGAGCAGAGGCAAGAAAGAGATGCAAATGCTCATAATCTGAAGTGCATAATATAAAGTGCAACTCACAATTAATCAAACATGCAGCATTTGTTAAGAGGTAACAAGGAGCTATTCATTAAAAATGTACATAACCTTAATTTTCTCAATAATAACCAGATTTCTTCATATTTTTTACAATTAAAAATTGGGTTTCATAAATGATAATTCAAATCCAAATGACTTCAGATTGAATTTACGATTCAGAGTACCATCAAGCAGTGGAATCAACTGCCTCAGGACATCATCGAGGCCAGTGCACTATCTACACTTTTGTGTCATTGGTCTTGAGAATGGAGTGTTAGCCCACTAATGAGCAGCATATTTATTTATTTTTGTCTTTTAATTATTAATTAACCAACGACAGGTCAAGTTATTTGTAGTAAAAATGAAATACCTTGAATATGCAATGCCAAATGTTCTACTTTACAGTGACATGATAATCAGCTTGTTGTTCCTCAGCAGGAAAAAAAAGGAAATCAAAATTAAAATGAACTTACCTAACAACTACGCTGACATTTGCACTACCCCCATCTTCAATCTCACCATCATCTAGATGTGAGTCCGATGCTGATACTAATGTACTCCTGGAACAAGAATAAATGATAAAAATTCATCATCAATATATTGAAATAAACTTGACATGAACTTAGAACTTCTTCATGCTTGTTATCTTTTGTTTTTACTTACACACCATTATACAAAGGGTAACTACTGAGACTTGCCTAACATGGCAGTTAGTAAAATGATAAATCCTCTGATTCCATAGCCTCGGATACAGTGTGTAGGAACATCTCCATTCCAATATGGATTGACTTTTAAACACAATTTTAATCCCTGCCTTTCATGTAGTGACATCCATTAATAAGTACTGCAAATATATTTCTTTTCGAAAATGATCAACTCTAACCCCACAAATCAGCGAGTTATGTACATGTAGGCAGGACATTACACAGAAATGGATCATGGACCTACGTGTATAAAACTGTTTATTCCAATAAAGAAAAGAGCAAGTCAAAATTACCACATGAATAGAAAGTCCTTGCCCACAGTACGATACAAATTACTTTTTATCACAAAAATCCTTGGATAAACGACTTGTCCAACTAAAACATGAATCCCTTCGTCTTCTTCTATAAAGCAGAGCATTTTGAATGAAAATGTACAAGTACATGTAAGCTTGCAGTAAACAATCCTTTGAATCTTTTAAAAAATGAGCCACAGTTTGATGAAAAGGGGCAGCTAAAATATCATTCAGATCCCGTCTCATATTACCCCAAGTAAAAGGGGACTTGTAATTTATCTGAATTGCTTTGGGGCTAAATTACACCGAACGTCAGAGTAACAAAAGCACAAGAATCCATACAATACAATGTTCCGTTTCTCCACATGTTTACGATCAGGTGACAATCCAAAATATTAAAGGGGTTACATAAGTAACTTTGCGGAGGCTTGCAAAAATCTGAGCTATATATGGGGACCTCCATGCTGTCAGTGTAGATACTTGTATGTCAAGAGGAAACCCTGAAAAAAATGTTATTTCCTAAATATCATTACATGTATGTTTCACAATAAGTAAAAGGGTGATTATATTCCCACTAATGTACATGACAGTTTTAACTTTAGGCATACCAACTTCAGTGTACCCAGGCACACTTTCAAAATTGGTAGATCTACTCAGTCTTAAATATCTCAGCAATTGAAGAATTGGTTATCTTCAAAACTTCAGGTAATTCCTGTCTGGCCTATACATGTAGATCTAGATTATGATAACAGAAGGATCTATTCTACAGAATTAGCTCAAGAATATTTTTTTTAACTTAACTGTTAAAAGAAGTTAAACAATCTCTAAAACTTCATTAAAGTTTTATACCGAGGTGTTAAATTTGGTTTAGTTATTCATTTGTCTGCAGAAGGCTAAAGTTTAACAATTCACATTTTTTCAAACCCAACACTCTTGTAAATTGATATGCATGTGATGTCGAACTTAAGTCCAAAATCAAAATCAAAGCTGAAAATAAAATGAAAATATAAACAAACAAAAAAATAAATAAAAATAAGCTAAAAATCAAACAAGATAGAAAAAAATGTGATAAAAAATTAAAAGGCTGGAAAACAGCTTTTAAAAATGAACTTTCACACAGCTGTGTATTGTTGGCATTGCACTTTTGCAGAGCCAAAATTAAACAGCAGGTTAAAAGTACCGTATTGTCATTGACTTTGTTATGAATGTTTATCAAAATTGTTATTGAACTTTTGTAACTTTGCGAACATTCATATTGACTTGTGTTTGATCTACAACATGAAGATGAAATTCAAAACAACAAGTTAGTTTTGTTTTCTCACCGACTAGATTGATGAGATAACCCTGAAAGACTTTGAAATCTGGATTTTCCATGTCCCTTTTTTCCTGTCCCAAATGGTGTATCGGCAGGAGTGATGAAATTACTGTCCGAACCCGGCGAATCATCATAATCAAAATCATCAAAATTAATATCCATTTTGGGCTAACTCTCGTCTGGGATATTCCAGGAAAATGACACAAAGTATAAACGACGAGCCCGTGATCATGACGATGGAAATTGCACATTAATAAAGTTCTGATACGTCTGATAACAAGTTAGAACAATTAACAACAGAGTCCAAAGTTATTCCAAATGATTGATATCGTTTAATAACGTTTCAAAAACACTCGAATTCGCCTCGCACGTTTTAATTCTACACATAATTTTCAATGGGTTTTTGTACGTTGCTATGCTCTCTCTAGGTACGCTACGCTGAACTCCCGGTGGCATCAATTAGCTACACAAAGTGGCACAACATGGGGTTCTGCAAAATGGGACCAATACCAAAACTTTCTACGTGGATGGGTTTGGACACTGGTATTGGGGTTAACCCCTAAAATCGTTAATCCTCTTTTCTTCTTTGTCACTAAATCGATTTAGCCATAAAGGATCGGGCTCAGATGTTTTAGCGGGATGTTCCTTTTTCCGTTCTATTCTTAACCCTGGGTTGTCATATTTTGAAGAGAGTACTCAGATGAGATTGTTTGGCCTTGTCCTATTTTTCTGGGATTCGTGGTAGGCCTATTCATTTTTCCGGATTAGGCCAAAAAAAGAAAATTGTTTGGTTGTCGGCAATGAATGCCGTTTTTTCAAAATCGGGTCGGTCGGTCGGGTTTTTTTTTTTTTTTTTTTTTTTTTTTTTTTCCTCCCATCGAAAAACAAAGAAAAACAAAGAAACGAATGACTCCATTTTTTAGATCACTTTTACGTTTTAATTGAGTTATGTAAATGGGACTGGTATGATGGAAAAATAACAACAAATGTTAAATACTGTTTTATGAAAAATATATACAAATAAATATGAGCTGTGGTATTTTCGGCGTTTGGGTGAAAAAAAAAAAGAAAAAAAAGAGGTTGGGTCGGGTCGGGCCGTTTTCAAGAGGGTCGGTCGTCGAGGACAACCAACACAATTTTTTTTTTTTTTGGCCTTAACGGTAGCTACTTTGCCGAGACAATGAACTTTGTTTTTCATTCATGAAACATCAAAGTCTCCATCCATGCGATTAATGTTTTGCCCAAAGGGGAAAAGATGTATTGATTATTTTATTCCCAATTACTGAAGTCTCTCAATGCAACTCCCCGCCTCAAGGATTTGGGTGACATGGTTCTACAAGGCGTAGGCCTAATGGTAGGGGGGGGGGGTTGGTGGAAAAAAAAACTTTTAAAAACTTTAACAATTTTAACGCTATTTTTATCAATTATACCAAATATAGAATTTATATCTGGACCAAATCATCGAATTGGATTCCGGGCCGTTGGAAGTAAGAAATTTTTTTTTTATTTATTTATTTATTATTGTTATTATTATTTTTATTTTTTTTTTTTTGATAAATAAATAAATAATCCACTAGATCCACTACTAAAAATATTGGGCACAGCCCTGCCTCCGCGCCCCGCCCCCGAGAAACTTGTAAAACTTTACAATTTTACGCTATTTTTATCAAACATTATACCAAAATATAGAATTTATATTCTGGACAATACACGAATTGGATTCCGGGGCCGTTGGAAGTAAGAATTTTTTTTTATTTATTTATTTATTATTGTTATTAATTATTTTTATTTTTATTTTTTTTGATAAATAAATAAATAATCCACTAGATCACTACTAAAATATTGGCAAGCCCTGCCTCCGCCCCCCCCCCCCAGAAGTTGTGTCAATATCTCCAGCAGTCACAGTGGGTGATCGACGCCCGCGTCCTCCGACAACGGCCCGACATTTTTTTTTTTTCTTTTGAATGATAAAGAAAAAATATCCTGCACATTCCCTGCTAGGGGGCCTACGAACTCGAGGACATAAAAAATAATTATATCTTGCTAACATCGTCGTTTAGAGCTAATTGGAGAAAAGGTTTAGCAAACAGCACTTAGTATCAATTAGTGCACACGTCAAATGGGCTCATATAAACGATTTATCATGATGATGATCCAACGTTGTCCTTTATTAATTATAATGTGTTATAATGGTTGCATGATGTCGTGGGATCATTCATTTTAATGATGGCCTTTTCACGGGCAAAATAATGGGGTTTCGTCAATTGGGCTTTACTGAAAATTTGATTAGTTTTATATTTTATGTATAAAACAAATAATTGTATTCCTTTTTTCTTTTTCAATTCATTTTTTCATTCACTTTTTCGGAGAGTCCGCTTTCTTTCTTCTTTCTTTCTTCACTCTCTCTCTCTCTCTCTCTCACCTTCTCTCTCTCTCTCTCTCTCTCTCTCTCTCTCTCTCTCATCTCCTCCGTTCTTTGTTCAATTGTGGTATTTTGTTTTTGTTTTTGTTTTTACTTTTCCTTCGCCTTTTGTTCAAATTTCAAGCATGATTTTAATAACACTTCAATTAAAAAAAAAAAACACTTAAGTACTTTTTATTATTACAAGCACATGTGTGTATGGAAGGGTAAATTGCCAAAGGGTCTGGACCCATTTCGACTAATGCCCGTTTGGTCTCATGGCTGATTCCATCTTCTGCAACCAGTTCTTCAATTACCTTCAAGAGGTCTAATTGCCATTTGACTTGGGGCGGGCGGATCTCCATGTAGACGATAGTCAAAATAAAGGGGACTAATGGTCAATCCCTGAGTGGATATAAGGGTTTATATCCATTTGGACTAACAACAGGTGGGCTAAATGGTCTACTCTTCTTCTTCTCGAGTCCTTTCTCCTATTCTTCTGTTTGATTCGTAATTATACCTGATTACATTTTTAAAAAGTCATAGTATGCATTGTATGTTATATTGATTCTTAGGGGAATCCTAATTAGACTCTACCCATTAAGTATTGAACGCAGGCGATCCCATTAGGCGAAAGAGAAGTAAGATCAGCTTGGGAGCAGGGGAAGGGGAGAAGAGGGCATTGTAGAAGGTGACTCATGGTCTCCTCCGCTCCGCATTCGCATACTGGCCTTCCTTCAGTGTCGATGCCCCATTTGGCCATTAATACCTTGCAACGGCCGACTCCAGCCCGCAGGCGGTTCAAACACAGCAGTTTAACCAGTTTGACCAGTTTAACCAGTTTGTTACTGGACGTGACCAAGTTGATAATAGACGAAGTGGGCATTATACGAAATGGGAATTAGACGAAATGGTAAATAGGTGAAGTGCAACTTATATGACTTTGAAGAAAACTGTCAACCATTTAATTTTGATTATCAGTGGCAGATCCAGGATTTCAAAAGAGGATTTTGGATTTAGATATACCCAATTTTTCTCCGTCACACCGGGCGATTTTTTTTATTTTTTTATTTTTTTATTTTTTTACTAGGGGGGGTCTGCCCCATGGATCCGCGCTTGAATATGTCATGGCATAATACAGATCTACTGACAAACAGGATCAAATATGACGTGATTCTTGAGTGCGATAGACTTACAATAATGCTTCTAAAACGTCATCAGTATAATCAGGATAAGTATTCAAATCACTAATGGCTTTACTCGGTGTTACGTGGTTCCGGCGCGAAAGTGGTTTTATCAAACATTGAGAACCTTATACACGTGACATGGTTAATTTCATGACCGACAAGTCCTGATTGACAGGACCAAGGACTAAATCAGACAGGCCATATTAAATTTTATATGTCCGTATATAATGTTATTATAGCACTTCCAATTCTAATGTAAACTACATATCTTTATATTGTCCCACTCTTTCTTGTTCATTTTGATATAACATAATTATAACTGTATTTCTGTTAACACCTTTTTCCTTTTTAACAAATATAATTTACTTGAATTATTAATTAATGGTGGCCTATTATATGCCTATACACATTAAAGCTTAATACAGCAAGTGAAATTTTAAGTGCAAAAAGTAAATTTATTCAATGAAAGTATTATTTATTCACATTTTTTTTTCCCTTCAGCATAGTCCGTATGGACACTGTGAATCCAAATATTGTTTCGCTAGAAATCGATCCTTTATTGTTTTCTGCGGTCATATCATGGAGATTCATTAGAAAGATATCAGGGTCTGAGGTTTATTTGATTACATTCTTTGATTTCAAATAACAAATAACAAATCGAACTGATTCGGGGCTACTTGATTTATAACGAACACACCTTGAAAGAAATCGACTTGTTATTCAAAATGTATCAATCTGGATTGCTGTACTTATCCATATAATCTGTGAGCAGTGGTGTTTGGCATTGACCCAGTAACCATGCTACGGTTTGTGTAGGTGGGGGGGGTGGGGGCGGGGGGTAAGTGCATAATCGGGGTAATTTTACCCCGTCTTTCCAAGTTGTATCACTTCTGTTTCGTCTCTCTTTGTTATTTATTATTTATTCATTATCAAATCTCTCTTTTAAATGAAAGATTTACCACAATCACTTCTATATAGATTATATCTTTCTATCTAAAAAATGTATTTAATTCATTAATTTATTTCTTCATTTATTTTTTTTTTCTCATTTATTCATATATTTATTTTTCATTTATTTCTTTATTTTTTTTTACATTTTTTGTAACCATGTTAACATTTAAGGATTTTGTAATCATTTGGGCCTTGTTTTGGCTTATGTTTTAAAGTAATAATTAATATATTGTTTACATGATCATATAACAAATTTCACGAAACGAAACGAATCGGAATTACATAGACATATTTAAAGATTCTTGTCGGAAACTAAAGTACTCTTCTGAAATTTTGTGTATACGTGGGCGAAATGCGTAACAAACCAATAAATTTACTGATTACGAATAAGTAGACATGGGATTGTTTAAACGATTAAGTAGCCTGAGATGATAGCTTAATTGAGAGTTTGCTACCAAGAGCGTTAGAAACATATTACTTGCATATAGAACACGGTTTAGCAATTACAGATGATAGGCCTGTCCTATTTGATTTTTTTTTTTCTACGAAATTATTTGCACTGGAAGAGTCAAATGGTCGTTTTTGTTTTAAAGACGGGTAGATGTTTGACCGATTGTTGTGACTCATTCATTATTATTGGGCGGAGTTGTGATGTCGAGAAAGAAAAAAAACGTTGTTAACTGTTTAAGTTTTTTTTTTTTTTTAACCCTTTATTGTTTTGGTGCTGAAGAAAGTAATTATGAAACCTTTACTGATCAATTAGTGTCCTATTCATTTCGGAGAATGCAAACCTGCAGTTTTTGTTTGAATTGCTTAACTCTATAGTGTAATAAGGGAAAGTTTTCTCTTAAACCGAATAATAATTGCAACTCAAAAGATTAGGTTT
>CALNVZ010003434.1:32038039-32107507 GCA_940671915.1 Paracentrotus lividus | reverse complement strand
CAGCATTTCCTCTCTCCATTCTCAAACACACCACCCACTCACACCCCACACCAATATTTCTCTCTCTCCGCTTCTATCACAACACACACCCACCCTCACCCCACACTCAAGTATTTCCTCTCTCTTCCACTTCCTCAAAACACACAGCCCAACCTCACCCCCACCACAGTATTTCTCTCTCCCTCCACTCTCAAACACCACACCCACCACACCCCACACAATATATTTCTCTCTCTCCATTCCTCAAACAACACACCCCACCCACACCCCACACAATATTCTCTCTCTCCCACTCTCAAATTACACACCCAACCACACCCCAAACACAATTATTTTCTCTCTCCATCTCCATGCCTCAAACACACACACACACCCTCATCCACCTATCCTATTTCTCTCTCTCTTCCGTTATCAAACACACACCCACCCCACACAGTACTTTTTCTCTCTCTCTCCCACTCTCAAACACACAACCCACCGTGTCCCCCACACAGTACTTCTCTCTAATCCATTCTCAAACACACACTCACCCACACCCCACACAGCATTTCCTCCTCTCTCCACTCCTCAGAACGACACACGCCACCCACACCCCACATAATATTTTTCTCTCTCCATCTCTCGAAACAAACACCACCCAACACCCACAAAGCATTTCTCTCTCTCCACTCTCTCACGCACCCCGACCCAACTCCTCTCTCTCTCGTCCGTCTCATCTACTCCATCAATCGACGACCCCAACCCCACCAGATATATGCACAGAGTCTAGTCTCTCTCTTCTGTTCTCTCCTTCTCCCCCCCACCGCCCCCTCCTCTATTCTCTCGTCTACTCGTCTCTCTCTCTCTCTCTCTATCCTCCACTCACACACATTAGCACTACTACCATCCCACAAAGTCGTCTTCCCCTCTCACTCCTTCTCTCTCTCTCTCTGTTCCATTATATTCATCAGAACCACGCAATCAGCATCATACAAGCACACGAAACCCGCACCCCTACCACAGATATCATCCTCTCCTCTTTCCACTCAACACACACACACACACACACACACACTACGACCGTGTACACACACACACAACATTACACAGTCTATTTTCCCCTCCTCTCTCCACTTACACGTAACGAACCACCACACACATTCCTGACGCACACACATTATTACAAGTCTCTCCTACCCGCTCCTCCCTCACTCTCCTCTCTCTCTCTCTCCCCTTCTTTCTCTCTATTATCACTTGCCTCCTTTTTCAACGCCTCCACTTTTCGCTCACTCTCTCTAAACTCTTTCGAGAAACATGAAACCATGGTTTCCTGTAAACGTTTACATTCTTAGCAGTTCCCTCTCTAAAACAGACATTTTCTATCACAATGAATGATTTCCTCGATGAGATATAGACCCACAAAATTGTATAAAAAGCTAAGCTTCTACAGAAGTACCACGTTTTGCAAGAAATTACAAATTTTAGGTAGTTTTGGGGGAAGTGAACATCATTTTGAAAGAAAAAAAAAAATCCTCAGTAAATTTAATACTTGTTTTGATTAATGATTGGTGACAACCCCCCCCCCCCAACCGCTAGACCCCAAACAATATTTCATGTACATTTTTATTTACATCGTTTCTGTACAGTTCCCGTGTTTCTTTTTGTCTTGTTTTTGCTGGGGAAGGGGTAACAATATATACCTTACAAAATTTTGTCACCTATAAAGCTCTTATGATATGAAGATGATTCTTGATTTTTTCCTAGAAATAAATAATATAACCCTTACTTCGCTCTTTGTTTGAAAATGAGCTAACTTGATTTAGAAAATAATTAACATCACTCTATCACTACTCTCTCTCTCTCTCCCTCTGCCTCTCTCTCTCTCTCTCTCTCTCTCTCTGTAATAGAGTAAGTTCGTTGCCAGAGTTACTGGAATAGTGCTTATTTGAATAAGGTCACACATATTTTATCTTCGAACGAATAAATAGGCTTACATTAAAATGAAAAGAAAATAATAAAAGAACATTTACCATGAACTTCTGCTGCTTCTGCGGCTCCTTTCCATGCTCCAATCAGGATTAGTCGGCCCGGGTCCCATCCCGTTACCACCACTGTTCCACCAAACACTCACTCGATCCCCGCTTTCCTCACTGTGTCGTCTGCTAGAAAATGTACCCGTGCTAAGTGCATCAACACTCAGTCGCTCAACCCCCGGAGCTCTAGGCGAAACTTGCTCAGGCGATGGTGTTATGAAGGGGAGATCAAGAGCTACTGAAGTGTCCGACACGGACGAACAAGTGGAGGCTAATGAGGAAGTGCGTGTGCGGGCGCGTATTGGCGACACCTCCGTAAGATTTGGCATCGTCGCGACGTCAGAATTTGTGAGAGTGGCGGTTGAGGCGCCATTTTTCATCTGATACGTTTTGGAGTCGTCTGCCTTGTCTGTGTGTTTCAACTTGCGACCGTATTGGTTTTGGGTCATTTTCTGAGGCTTTCTTAACTTTTCTGTCATGACGTATTGGCTTGTGTTCTCCTCGGTTTATAAGTCCTGGATATTAAAAAAAAGAAAAAAAAGATTCTATTGGGCATATGAAGAATAATTATTTGAATGCGATTTGTATACAAATGGTAGGGCCTATAGGGGCCTATAGATTTTTTTAAAACTTTCAAAAGACAGTTCGTTAAAAATTATGTTTTTATACTCTATATTCGTGTCCGCCAATATCAAGCTTATTTTAGTAAATCATCTTTATACGAGGCAATTTTTCTGATCTCATACTAAGCATACTTGCTCATCTTGGATAACACAAATTAATAAAACCGAATAACTCTCTAGAACAGTTGAAAATTACTCAGAAAGAGGCACTCTATGAATTACGAATATAAAAAAATCCACTATCGGAAATCGAACCTGCCTCGTTAATCAATTTATTAATTACTCTGTTGTATAAATTCATATGTGCAAGTGTGTCCCAGTCCCCCACCCAGGCATTCAACCATGTAGGCCTACACGTAATATGCTCAATCCCGATTACCTACAGGGCCGCCGGTACTTAAAGACGAAAGGGGGCGCCAAATGGGAATGAAAAGGGAGAAGGGAGAAGGGAGAGAGAGAGATAGAGAAAGAAAAATGGTTTTAAAAAAAGAGAGAAGGGAAAAGGAATGGAAAAGAAAAAAGAAGAAGAGAAAGAAAAGGATGGGAAAGGAAAAAATAGCGGGGTTAAAATTAAGCTTAACCTTTAGGGGAAATCAAATTGTCGTTTAACTTAGGGGCGCCAATTGAACTGAAATTTAAGGGGAACTAATGAGATCTTAAACTTTGGGGGCACATAATGGATTTCAAACTTAAGGGGCTCCAAATTGATGTATAGCTTGAGGTGCCAAATGGATATTAAATTTAGAGGGTGCCAAATCGACTTGAAAATGAAGAGGGCACCAAATTTGTCTCAAAATTAGGGGACACCAAATTGATCTTTACTTTGGGGCCACCAATCATTGCCAATTCGATCTTAAACTTAGGGGGTACTAAATTGATGTTTAAGGGGCTCCAAATTGACGTATAGTTTGAGGTGCCAAATGGATATTTTAGAGGGTGCCAAATCGACTTGAAAATGAAGAGGGCACCAAATTTGTCTCAAAATTAGGGGACACCAAATGGGAGTGCAAATGTGATTGTATACACTGTAAAAAATATTTGTATTTTTACAGCAAATCTGCTGTCAGCAGAGTCGCCATAAAAAATGTAATTTAAAAAACAGTTTTGTTGTAAATAAAAATAGTGTTTATATACTAAAGCAAACACCAACCTTATAATAACATTTAGCATTGTATTTGACATACATTTTACCTCTTTATTAGCTGTTAAGTTTTAAAAATCGAGAGGGGACGATCCCCCCAGAAAAAAAATCGAGAGGGAGACGTCCCCCCCCCCGTCCCCCCGGGATCGCCCGCCAATGTTCAGGTCACAATCACAAATATTAAAAAAAAAAAAAACTCTTGCTCTGTGCTCTCAGTCATGTTATTTTTTTTTAAATAAGGAAACAGGCCTATACACACGCTTTTGAAGGAAAAGCTTATTATATTATTTTCTTGGGAAATCAAAACTAAATACTATAGGCCTACTTAAAATTATTTATCTAATCATCTTCAGACACAGCTCGCACTCCTGCTCACGCCGGTGCAGGCCGCGGAGCCGGGGGGGCTGGGGGGGGGGGCTGCAGCCCCCCCCCCACTTTTTTCAGCCAACGTGTACAAAAATGCAAAAATGACCATACATTTGTGATTTTTAGCCTGTTCAGCCCCCCCCCACCCACTTTCGGCTCAGCCCCTCCACTTTCAAAAACGGCTCCGCCGGCCCCTGCGGTGTTGGTTTTACATATGAAAACGTTGGGGCTTCTTTCTAGGAAACCATTTTCACGCACCGATTGTCAATGGAAGGAATCCCGAAAAAAGGGAGTTTTGTTGAATATACTGGAATTAAAAAAACGAAAGATCATTTACTTAGTTACACAGGTTTATGAGGGTTAATGTATATAAAACAAGATAAAAACCTTGGAAGAATATTTTTTACCCCTAACCCTCGCGTTTTGAGCTTTAAAATCTCCCATTTTAGTCATTTTTGGGTCGTTTTTCTGTGTGAAAATGATATTTTGGATCAAACAGCAGTCACTAAAAGCTTTCTGTAAAATTCAGCAGCGCATCGATTTCCTAGTTACGCTGAGTGAAGTAAATATATTAATTTCTCTTTCCAATGATTTTAACTTCTTTGTGATTGGTCAATATTTTCCCCCGCGTTTTTGATATCATTAAAAAAAATATCATGATAAAAATACTTCGATCCTGACTGCACACTTGCACTCTCCTTTTAACACGTCTTTATTCAGGGCATTGTTAATCGCGATATCGACGGTCAGACGTAGAGAGAGTCTATACCCAGTACACACATTTCCCGCAGATTCTTTCTGGTCGTTAGTGCACTGTAGTGGAACTGTGCGTGTTTGGTATAAAATAACACTGTCCTTTTTGATTGTTCACGTTTTCATATGGGGAAACATGCCTCAAGAAAATTTTAAAATGTGTTATCGAGAAAAAAACAACAGCTGGCGCTCTCATGATTTAATAATCGTTTGTGACATGTCCCTGGTAGTTTAAAGCCAAAGACCTTAAGATTCAAAAGAAGCTTTTAAAAAAACCTTATCTTACAAAATATTTGGACAAGCTTTTTAGCCCTTTGGAGTTGCCATCTTCTATAAATCACAGGGGCGCCAAAATCTCGGTTATCCCCCCATGGGTGTGAATACCTGGATACGCACATGCTGTGTAAATAATCTGATACTGCAACTTCCACACTGTAAAAAAAAAAAAAAATACAGAAAAAATACAACAAAGTGCTGTCAGCAGAGTCGCCATACAAAAATGTAATTTAAAATACAGTTTTGTTGTAAATTTCTCCCTTAAGAATTGATGAAAGAGAAGGAAAAATATCATTAGAGTTTTATAGCATACGTATTTGGTTAAAACGGAACAAATGTGTTACTCCTGATGTATATTTTGTATTTCTCACGTAATTATTTGCAGGAGAAACCTACAACAAGACTGTTTTTTTAATTACATTTTTATGGCGACTCTGCTGACAGCAGATTTGCTGTAAAAATACATATATTTTTTTACAGTGCACATAAACTGATATATTGAATACATGGAGTACATTAATAGTCTTCATCTATAATGAACGAAGCTTAGACAACCTTCTCAATGCAGTCAGATATTATTTTAAAATTACGAGATGTTTGCCAAAACAAACAACAACAACAACAAAACAAAATAAAAACAACGTCATCAAATCGATATAAATTAATAAAACTTTACTTACGGAAAACCTCAAACATGTAGAACCAGCAATCCGAAATGAAATACAAGTCTTTATGATATGGAAATATATTCAGGTTTAATCAAACCACTTTGACGTGAATGCGACTGTCACTCAGCGAGTATTGTATGTTTTGATCGATGTTTTACGACTCAGGACAACTAATGGCATGGATATAAAATGTATGAACAAATTGAGCTAAATTCTCATCTACAATATCGTGTTTTATTAAAAGCATGACCTATAATCGAGCTAATAAAACAAAAGAGTATACTCTGATTACCATTCGGCTTGATCTTCGCTCTTATGTAAATACCATTAAAAATATTGTTCACACAGACACTATATTCACAGGCGAAAGTCCATTTCGACTTTTGCAGATAATGATGATTGGTACACCAAGGGGTTGTGCTCCACAATATCAGTAGACGATGCCTCGAAATTTGGTCAATTGGGATGAGTTGTTGGGGGGGAGGGTTTTATGTGCATAACAAATATCATCACTAATAAGTTATCAGGGTCAAATGATGTTTACACTTGCTATAGAATCTCAAATTTTCTGATAACGAAATGAACATGTTAATGGACGTAAAATTTCAAGCATATCTGTGCTTTGCCTAATGGAATCAACGAGAAATATAATAAACACTAATCTGTCTCGGTTTACCACATTTTGATTATGTTCATAACGAAACATGCGATCATGATTTATGACAATCACTAAAAAAATAATAATCTGCAAAATAATAATTTCGACAAAGCTCAAATAAGACAAGTCTGATAAGGCCCTTCTTGTGTTGAAGTTTAATGAAACGTCGCATTATTATAATCAACATCATTTTAGTATATAAAAAGGCAACTAAAGACAAGAAGGATGTAAACTATATATATTTTTTACTTATATGTAAATCATTTAGATATATCTAGGCCTACACCTTTCACCTGTTAACGTGAACATCCCTATGTAATAGACAAACATGGGGATGTATATATCTGCAAGAATATTCAGCAGTGAAGGAGGCAGATTATCATTAAAAAGAATTTATTTATTTATTGTTTCAAATCCACCGAAATAAAACAATAACATTTCATAAAAATCAGTAAGATAAAGTATGATAACAAAAACAACAATGATGGCATGAACAAGAAAACAAATATATTCATCTTTACTCTGATCAATTGTCGGGGTTTTTTTTCACAACGGTCTACGTCACGAACCTCTATCTTGACATAAACATGATTGGAATGTTATCTTGCAACACAACACCAATATTATCTACTCATACCAGTTCAGAAGCTCATATCAATTGTATTTAACCAAAGCCATTAAAAAAAAATATTCAACTTATACTAGAGATAATATTAGTTCACAACGAATATTAAGTTCTTTGGTATAGACAAAACTAATCAGAAAATGAAGAAAGTGAAAGTGATCCATGAAATTAACCGACGTATATCATTTGAAATAGACATCCGATGGAGAGAGTGTTTGGCGAACTGCAACCATGCAGCGTCGGCTTGGCTTCTATACGTTGCCATGGGGATGACACGGGTTTCGTTCCGGGGTGCGTGCAAATGTCGGGAGGTTATGACATCGATATATCCATGTCACTAGTACTGTAACATCAATTTCACTCATGTTGCATACTAATGTGTATAAACCTATCTTGATTATGTTTTAAATTTGAATAATTAAAATTGAATAACTATAATTAATATAATATAGAACGTCGCTTAATGTAATGTGTACCTTGGTAGGCCTATATACTCGTTTATATTTTAAATGAAGCAAGATTTTTACGCTTCAATAATGATTATGTAATTTCGTTTAAAAAGTAAAGGGGCTTTTTGAGTTATGAATCACTTTACCCCTGGCGTCTTTCTGCTGGGAAAGAAGAAAAATTGACCAAAAAATTGTTTTCGCGTCCTTCTGCCAGGCACACGACGATTATATAACTTATATATCTAATATCAAGATTAGCTGAATTAATATGATCAAGAGTGTATAGGAAATTATAGAAAATCATTGTATCCAAAATGAGATGAGTGATTTGATCATAACTTGTTATGATATTAATTGTCCTGCTTTCTTATATCTAAGAAAATTCTTTTGATACATATCATAAAATAAATAAAGACAATGATTATGTTGAAAATAGAAAAAATAGAAACGCATATAACGTGATATTAAAAAAAAAAATTATATTTCGAAACTAAAGCACGATAAAAGTACAGTTATAATCGTTGTGTAATTTATATGATTAGTTGTGCATTCACCGAAATTTTATTGTCACTTCATATCGTTCTTGATTCTCCATTTTATTATCATGTTATCTTACGGTCCGAATGAAATCATAGAACATTTTTATGTTCCTCTTTTTTCCCCATGTTTGTCATATCATTGGTTATCTTTCTAAATCAATATCCAGTAATATAGGTTTTCCCGGTCACTTTCATACAATTATCATTTGAATCTATTTTAAGATCATTCAATTTCACCACAGTTGTGATCGTTTGGGCAACCTCCAGTTTAAATTACATTAAGTTGTTCAATTTCATTTATTTATGCATGATCTTTTTAAATGTGCAAGTCAGATTTTAAAAGTATGCATAGAGCGTTTTAAGAATTCATCATTTCATTTCGCTTCGTTTGAGAATTTGAACTCTGTAAAGCATTTTTATTCGAATCAGTTGGAATGCATACTAAGTTGTTACAAAGAAACAATTCAAACCTTATGCCATTGCGGATAATTTTATTTATTTCGCTCGATCGAAATTAGTTCCTGCAATACATTTAGAAAAAGAGTCGTTCACATTGAAACTTATGATAGATTATAAATATGCATTCAAATTCAAATGGGGATGGTCCTGGACTTGCTAGGTTCATTTTCAATTATTACAAGCAAGCTATGTTAAATAATGTGCATTCTATTTAAGATTCATGTCCAAGAAACGATGAAATTAGTAGTTTAAAAACGGTTTCCATGACTTTGTTTACCCGCAGCCACTGGATAATCCTCATAGCAACGAAAAATGATAGTGGATGCAAAGACAAAAAGAGAGCCATGGACCACGTACATATAATTTATTTTGAAAGTAATACCAAACTTGTAATGTTACCACTATTAAAAACGCAAGACTTATTTTTCACATACACTATTGTAGAGAAAAAATGCTTATGAAAAGCGCCTTATATGCCCCCCATATTAAATATCCTATATATGTAAAGACGGAAATAAACAATAAATTTGTATTGTACGGAACTAAAAAAAAAAAATCCATATATAAGTGTCTTCGAACTCTATACAGGACTAGATAAAATCGAAAGAAACAAAACAAAAAAAAAAACAAAAGTTTTCTTTGATATAAAGGATTATATCAGATGCGAAGACATAAATACAAACACGGAAAAATAGACAACAGCCATAATTTTTAAATACCTTTAAAAAATACAATACAAACCATTTACAGTGGCGATTTAGGATTTTTAGGGCGGCCTAAAATTATTTTCAGATCTTATACGTTGAATTTTATTTTGCGTTACGCTTGCCGAGCAAAGGATCGGGGAAGTTGGGAGAAGGGGGTGCGGGTAGGTAGTGAATATTTTCGGCGTTCGGTCACGCTCACAGTCATATTTCAACGTGAGGGGTGTGGGTTAAGTCGAGTCATCCATAATATGTTTCCTGCTTTTTTACTTCTCTCTTCTTTTTCTGTTTCTTGTTTTTTTTGGGGATGTTTTACGTTGGCGCTCCGAAAATAGATTTTAGCACTTTTTTCTATTATGGCTCGGGTGAGGTGGGGGGGGGTTCGAGCTGTCAGGCTCCTTTGAATCTCCACATGGAATGCAGATTACGTTATAATGTAGATAAAATCATAGCTTAAAACCTGATTTAAAAGATAAACGCTATAAATAGATTATATTGCGACATCAATGCTATGAAATCTATATAATGCTAAATATATGAGAATGAAGGGAACACAAGAACATAAACGGAATTTTAATGAATGGACGTTTCTAAAATTGAGTTCCTCTAAATGAAATTGATTGCTGACAGGTTATGGCTCTACGATGCTCGGTTATTGATGAACTAATGCTAGGGTTGTAAACATTGATGAGTTTTAGGGTTAAAGATCTTGTTTGCTGTATAAATAAAATTAAGTACGGGGGAAATAAGATTGAATGCAATACATGGAAATGGTTTTGCTCCAATTATGAAATTAAATGCTCTTAAAATAAAGCTTCGTGACTATGAATAATCTTGATTCCTCTTATTTTAAAATTAAAATGCCGATATCGATCGGAAAAAGGTATCGCTTGAATTTGAATGAACCTTCTATACGTTTGAATGACAAACCTATGAAATTGGGCGGGAAAACCTATACTACAATATATATTGTCTTCGGCCAAGAGTGGTTCTTAGCAATGTGAACTATATCCTAAACATTGCTTAACTAAAGTCTAGTGATACAAGCAACTTTATGGTGAATTCATACTTACTTTACACGGGATATGCTCCGATATTATACTCTCATGCAGGTATATCAGTGATAGCTTTTATACTGTCAGCCTCAAAGATGGTCCAGAACTGGATTTAAACTTTCCAAACACACCATTACAATCGATAAGAATTCCACTATCACCACGAAACTTGAAATGATCCAGAAGTGTCATTTTGATGTGACCATTTTGAGAGCAACGCGCAAAACATGATTCTGTTCTGTTATATCTTTAAGTGAAGGACTGAAACTGTGTCAACAGTTGTAATCATCTTATCTAGATTAAATCCTTGCAGTGAAGGACTTTCTATAGGAAGGAGAAAAAGTTCGTTATTAGGCCTATCAGTAGGCCTACTTTTTTAAAGGTTTCCTACTTCAACACCGTGTATACAAACTCTGTTTCTAAGAGATGCGGTTGAAGAAGTATCCGCAGGCATTGACGAGGGGAATAATGGATTATTTTAAGATTTTCAAGCTTACATAGTTATAGGCATGCCCATTTCGAGTAAATGGACGAGAGATGATATTTTTTCATGATTTCAAATAGGCCTGACACTTTGTTTTAAATATAAAGTAGGATAGTTACTGAAACATTACTAAACAAAAAAAAACACACACACACACACATTAAACAGGGGCCGCGGAGCGTTTTTGAAAGTGGAGGGGCTGAGACGAAAGTGGGGGGCTGAGCAGGCTAAACATCACAAATCTATAGTCATTTTTGTACACGTTTTCTGAAAAAAGTGGCTGGCTCAAGCCCCCCCCCCCCAGCCCCCGGCTCCGCGGCCCCTGTTAAACATTATTCTATTTATAAATTAGGACGCATTTTGTTCCTAAGAGGTTAGGTGGTGTACTGTGGCGGATCCAGGCGCGTCCTCTATACACCCCCCTCTATAATTTGAAAACCACTCATTGACTGTACATTTAAATATAAGAAAATTATCTAGCCTGGCGCCCCTCTATTATTAAATCCTAGTTCCGCCACTCACTGGTGTATAAACGAACATAATTATTTGTTTGTTTGCAAAAGACCACCCCGGTGCGCGCCCTAGCTGGGAATATTTTCTGGGGTCTGTAATGAAATTTGCTCAAATAACTTTTATACGCGACCAATCCCTACGCTTGGCTAACTTCCACCCTTAACGAAACACTATTCCTAACCCTAAAGGCCTCGTCACACCGAGTCCGGTCCGGGTCACGGCATGGGCCCGTTCCGGTTCAACAATGGGCAAAAACGGTCGAAATGAATCGAGCCGTGTACATTGCAATGAGACTGGTCCACAACAAACACGGGCTATGCCGTATTACTAAGCCGGAACGGCAACCGGTACGGTTTTTATGGGATCGCTCATGGAGCGATTTGAGACGGTTTTGCTACCGGTCACCGGACCGGACTCGGTGTGACGAGCCCTTTACCCCTATAATATTAAATATATGTTAGAAAAGATAAAGCCCGGATCAATCTTAGCTCGAGCATGAAGTAGTAGGTTTTCCGTGTTTTTTTTTTTTTTTTTTTTTTTTTTTTTTTTTTTTTTTGGGGGGGGGGGGTGTACTTTAACCAAAATCTGAAATCAGCAGGGCACCTGTAACCTTGAATAGGCTCTTCGTTTCCGATTCGTTTAGATTTAGAATGAAAAAAAAATTGTTAAACGCTTCAAATTTTATTTGCCCGTAACAAACGTGAGGGAGTGAAACTATACAGTCACGTTGAGTTACGTCCGAATTGTTATTTATTTTTTTCTGCGGATCCCATGAATGCCTTCCCGTCATAGTCAGCGAGAGGATAGTTCATCGTTCACCAAACAAAACAAAGAAATACATAAGAAATTATAGAATAGAAGATGAGATAAGAAATAAATCAACAAAACGTAACTAGACGTAATTGTCTGTTGACTTGCAGCATAATGCTACAGTCACACAGACACTTACGTTGACTTACGGTCCGGTTGTGTCCAAAAATTATTTTCTATTCTGCGGATCCCCACGGATGGCTACCCATTATAGTCAGCAGTGGAAATATTGATAATTTCGTTCATCCAGCAAAACAAAGAAATACATAAGAAATAATAGAATACAAGTAGAAATAAGATTAAAACAACACAAACGTATCTATACGTGTCTGTGTGACTGCATCATAAGAAAATATCGAGCTACAGACGCGGATACCCCCGCCCCCCACCCCTAGCAACAACAAAAAACAAAAAAAAAAAAGGCGAAATAAAAAATAGATGAACGGAGCCGATGACCCCCAACCTTACCCCTATGGCAGGCTGATACATGTTGACCCCTTTGATGGACGAAGACCAAACAAAAATTAACACCTACCCCCCCCCCTCCCCGTTATCGCTCCGCCAGCGTAAAGGCCCGCGTTTACACCGCATCCGGCACGGCAACCCGCACGGCATTCCGGCACGGTTTACGGCACGGCATGCCATTTTCCCTCGTTTCCACTGAACACGGCGACGGGCAAGACATACGTGTGGATGCGCCCATCCGGGCATCGGAACCGCAACTTCACTTAAGCTAGGGAGAGTCATAAAAAACTACTTTCATCTGTATTGATCCAAGGCGTCACTAGCATTTGTTTCAAGAACGCGGGGGGGGGGTGCGCAAATTGGAATTTAAGATTTTGGTACAACCCAATTATTTTCCCCCGTCACACCGGGCGAGCAAAAAAGGTACACCTTTTTTCACATCAGGTTGTTTTTGTTTTTGTTTTAATTATTATTTTAGGTCTGAAATGGTGGGGGGGGCGCTGCCCATGGGTGCAGTAGCTTGTCAAACAGAGCCAGCTTGAGGCATTGCGGAAGTCATTTTTCTTCTGACACTTAAAGTTCTTTTTATTTTTCCCCTAGCCAAATATCAATACATGAATATTTGGTGCAGGGGCGTCCGAATGTTTTTGAAATTGGATGAGCAAAAAGGGAGAGGGCCCTCATATCCCCCAAAGGCACTTCTCAAATGAAGAAGAGGGAATTCAGGGGATGGCGATTCCCTCCTGCCCCTGCCCCCCCCCCCCTCTCCGATTCACACCCGCCTCTATTTATGCTAATTTTTGAAGAAATATAATATATAAGATTTATATAGATTATATTATAATTTAATAATAATAATAATTGTCAGATTGAAGAATTGAAAAATGTTAATTTAATCTCAGGTCCATGACTTTGATCCATAAACAATGCAAGATACAGACAACCAAAATGAATAAAAGTGACACCTTATTTTCTATTAATATAATGATTTATTTCTCATTTTATTCCACATCGGACTGTCATTAGGTTCATACGTTGTCAAGGCAACTGTTATCGAAGATAAACTTTAACTGTTGACACATTGTCATCGTTTCCAAAATAAGCTGAGTTAGGAGATATTGAAGAACCACATTGTTATTGATACTCATCGTTAAATTTTCGCTATACTAACATTTTCTATATTGGATAATGCATCAATATGATATTTTACAAAATCAGTGCTGGTAGATTCTGTTAGACTTATTATGTATAAATTATAAATTATATATCTTTCTTTCGTAACATTCAAGTCTACTGGAAATAAGGGTATGCATGTTGGAAAGTATTTTACCCTTCCCCCCCAAAAAAAGAAACATTTATTGGATCTTCTTCAACAAACTGAGAAAGATTGTTCCGGAACTGTAACCATGGTAACAATCGGGTAAAGGCAATGAGATTGAACTCTACATATAATTTCAAGTGTAATTTGAAAAGTATCTTTAGATATACGCGTCCTTGGTGGCACGGTGGCAGGCAGTTCTATGTACAGAATTATACAAACATGATAAATATCCTGAAAGTGATATACATAAAATTGGACACGATTGTTTTGCTGTTGTTTTTTTTTTCTATCGGGGGCAAGGTATAGGAGTGTTACGATAAAAAGTGATATGTAATTTGTGTGTATTGTTGCCAGCTTATTCTTGAGATCGTTTGTCCCCACTTCCACTTTGGGGGAACCGTGGCTATATTTCGGACGTTCCCAAACAATCCTCGGGAATCTAGTTTGTCCATGTCCATTTTTGCCACTTTTTTCCTCATTACGGGGTCTTTTGTTTACCTCTGCTGAAAAAAAGGCTCCCATCAGTTCTACCCCCACAAAACACATTTGAGGAGACGCACAGAGTCAGAGGAGCCTTGCAGGCAGTGGATGAGCAAATGGGCGCGAGAAGGGGGGGGGTCAGAGAGTGAGGTGGCGAGGCGCAAACTATTGTATGTTTCAATCCCCGAGTATGATTTGGGGAACGCCCGAGATAAAGCCAGGTTCTCGATAGTGAAATGGGGCGCAAAGAGGAGAAGAAATTAGCGCTATAACAAAATAATGTGACTGGGTAAGAAATGAATTAATATCCAACATTTATCATGACCAAACAGTTTATGAGATCGATTCTATCCTCTTTTTTTAATCAAATTAATTGAAAGCAAAGTTAAATGTATTTTGTTTACTATATTATCAAATTATTAGGTTTATCCTTAGCAGTTAAGATATACACTAGCAGCAGTGCCCCGTAGCTCAGAGAGGGAGGCACATAATTCTTATTTATATCGGTGGTTTTGACATTATATAGAATTTGATTCTGATGTTAAAAAAAAACAAAAAAACAAATTAACAAACAAAAAAAAACACGATTTTCGCCCCACCCACGCCCATTTTTTTGTTGTTGAAAATATATAAATAAATAAGCAATTTTATGTTATTCATAATAATAAACATTTTTCGATACCCATGGCAACAGTCCACCATAGATGTTATTACCTTTCCCTTTTCTTCCTCTATCTTTCCCCTGATAATTTTTCCTCATTTGTAAAAGAAAAAAAAAAAAAAATCGGCATTCAGCCTCCAAGAAAAGAAGTCACATAGCCGGTGTTTAATTATTTTTCCCCTATTTTTATTTATTATTTTATATTTGCTTTTCGATTCAATTTGGTGTCCCCTTCAGGTCAGTTTAGCGCCCCGCTAAGGTAAATTTGGTGCCCTGCTTAAGCCCCCCCCCCTCACCCGAAATACGCGCTTGTTACCTATAGTTCTACTTCTGTTTTCTTTTCATTTCCGTATCATTTGGCCCATAAACATTTTTGTTATCTTATATCAGTTTAATTGGAGACATTCCTTTTCAGAAACGTATAATTAGATATGAATGCTTTATCAAAACCTTATCCTTCAAGTGTGCCCATCAACCCAAATATAAAAATAAAAAAAAAAAACGAATCCAGTTAGACTGATTTGAAATATCATAATTTTAGTGGTTTGGTTTAGTCTTTCTATTTCCCGGCTGTCCTATACTCTCTTAATGTTTTACTTTATCTCTATCTCTCTCCCTCTCTCTCTCCGTTCCTCCTCTCCACCTCCTCTAACATGTTTGTTTTTTTGTGTGTGTTTTTTTTCCCCATTTTTTTTTCTTCATTTTAATCCAATTGTATTATTTCATGACGCCTGAATGGTTCGATGGGAGTACTTGGAGCCCTAACTGAACTGTTAATGGTAAACAATTCTGAGAGGTTCATGTTCTTTGGGGCCATTGGTAGAACAATTTTCCATTATTTTTTTTTATTTTCCCTCATATAACGAATATTATATTAATTTAGAAATATTTTGGATTTTCGATCATTATTATGAAAATTATATCTATTTCGAAATATCATAATTTTTATATTTTGGTTTCTCTTTAAATTATATTTATTTTGAAATATCATAATTTTAATAATTTGGTTTCTCTTTAAATTTTCCGGCTATCTTACTGTTTTAGTTTATATATATATATATATCTCTGCGCATCCTCTCCACCTCCTCCATAACATGGATTTTTATTATTATTATTTTTATTTGACACCCCTTTCTCTCTCACTCTGGTTGGGGGTATATATTTTTTAAAGTCGCCCTTTTATTTTACATTTCATTCCGACATTAAAAAAAAAAAAAACGCCTTCAACCGACTCATTTCCATTTTTTGAATTGCTGTGGTTTAAAATAATGTTTATAAATAAAAGAGGAATACCGTGTTATTATATTACATGTAAAAATGTTTCGATACCTTTACAACCGTCCACCATAGAACTGACGAACCAGTAGACATATTTGGCGAAGTTTTGAAAATATCTATACATGACCACAAATTTCGTGGTCAAAAATACCTAATTTGAATTCATACTCACATTGAATCAAATCTTTGAAGTTTTTCCTCGAATTGGTGACATCTGCGAATGTTTCACATGAAGTAATCAACTAATAATGTAGAAAAATACAGGAAAATTGAGTCCATCAACGTATATCTCTCCGTGCGTGCTTTGTCTTCGCCATAGGTCTTCACACAGTAAAATGACGTCATAGAAAATGGCAGCGATGGCACCAACACTATGAGAAGCGACAAGGCCAACGGAAAATTCAATTTGGTAAGTCAAGAAGCTCTTATATACTTTCATTTTTAGTCGTTGTTACGCGTGAAACATCATAGAAACCTTACAACAACATTTTAACATTAGATTGATTAAATTGACCAGTATAATCCTCTGATCGCTCATCATCGCTGATTATTTCGCTGTAAATGGAGGGGGTGGAAGTACAGCCCCGTCGCCTTCGGCAACGGGGCTGTGTATAGTTAGATTTACCCCGTAACCGGTAACGTATTATAGGCCTATAATCATTTTAAAAATTATAATTTTAGTGGTTTGATTTCTCTATCAATTTCCGGGCTGTCCATCCTCCCTTACTATTTCCCTATATATATATATCTCTCTCACTTATATAACATGTATGTTTTATCTTTTTATTTTTTTTTTTATGGCGCCCCTTTCTTTCTCTCTGATCTCCTCTTTTTTTTCTTTTTTCTTTCTTTTTTTCTTTCTTTTTTTTGTGGTTTGTTTTTTTTGTTGCTGTGATTAACTTTTGGCTTTTGCTCTCTTAAAGACACCATAGATTACAGTCGATCGATCGCGTCGGCACAGAAAATCCGTACTATCTCCATCGAAAAATGGCGAGATTGCATCCTAAACAGTCCTATTTTATGTCTTCTGAATGTTGTTGCACTGCTTTTTTTGTTAAGTGATTTGTTGAAGCCAAAGTGTTGAAACCTAAAAAAACAACGACGGCGACAAACATTTCGCACCGAACCTCGATACCAAAAGAACATAGAGGGGAAGCGTTACTTTACGCGTTCATGCAGTTACAGCTACGATGAAGCTGTGTGGGGTCTCGCTGCGCATCACCCGCAAAACACGCGAGAACGGGTACTACCACGTTTTTCGGGCAGTGGTCAGCTCTCCCGTTTGATTGTGCCTTCGGCCGTTTTCGTGGGCAGTGGGCAGCTCTCCGTTTGATTGCCTTCGCCTTCGGCTGTTTAAATATATAGATAAATAATACAAAGTTTGTCATCATAAAACAACTTCATGGCCGGAAAATTGATAAATACTATAGCAACTTTGACGATTCAGTCCAAAAAGATAAGGGGAAAAAAAAAGAAAAAAGAAAGATACACATATCAAATATTTCTGAGAGTAATGAAGATAATGCGTTTAATTTTTTTTAAAAGACATGTGATATTTGAACAACGGGTGAAACTGACCATAAATAAACAATGTGTAAAATGATCAAACAAAAATGAAATCCACTTTTCACCAATTTGTCTAACCTACCTCCCGTCATGCAAGTGAAGTTCAATTTGAAATCTACTCCTTCGCCATGAGGTTAAGTTCTTAATTCTGAGTTTTGAGAGTTATATCTATTTAAATATCCCATGTACTAGTAAAACAAAATTAATGGAGAAAATCAGATTCCATCGGGGTCTGAATCAATGGCCTCTCTAATTACTAGACAGGTGCTCTCCGCCGAGTGAGCTATGGAAAGCCCTAATGACAGTGTCCGTTCCACCAGAAAACTAAAGCTGAAGGGTTTCTCTGGGACGGGCATCACCATTACGGTTTTTCCATAGCTTAGGCTCTAGAGCACTGTCTGGTTAATCAGGAGGTCTTGGCTTCAAATCCCGATGAAATCCGATTTGTTTTGCTTTTTTTTTTTTTTTTTTCTGGGTTTTTGCTTCACATTATGTATGCTCTCATTTGGGTAGACTTTAACATCGCTTTCTCCAGACCAATTCTTCGTCACCCTTTCTACAGTTTTTTTCACGACAACCTAAGGTTGAACTGTGGGTTCAGACGGAACAAATGTGCCTCAGAATGATGATGAAGGCTGCATGCTGTGTTCCACTTCCACTGTTCGCTGGCGGCGTCCTCCGTTGTGTCCTCATCAAGGGCTAAGTTGGTACTCCTTCTGTTGGCAGACAAATCATTTGTTCTATCTATTTATGCTTTTGAAGTTGTATTTATCAATAATTGTACGTGTTTCTTTTCGATAGTAATCAAAAAGCACCGAGTTGAAATAAATACGTCAATACGATGCAATTGTTCTTTTATCTTTGTATTATTTATTGGAGTTTGCTGGAAATTGAATTATAACCGTTTTGGGGTGATTTTTCCCTTCACATTAAAAGCTTTAATTCATCGTACAATAAAAATAAATCAATTATACACAACCACCAACTCGCTGTCTATCATGCATGGGTAGTCTAGTACAGATATGACAAGTCAAAAATTAATAAATTTTCAGATGTTAAGAAATAATTATACATGCAATGTTCAATGAATCAAAGACTATATAAGCTCATCTATAATTGGAAAAGAATTAATTATTCAAAGTATTGCCTTCTTTTTGTAGTCCTACTACAGGCAGTAAAGTTTAAAAATTTCTGCAAAAATACGAATTTCGAACCTTTCGCTTAAAAGGGGAACAAAGTGATTGTCGGTAATGTTTCTTTTTTAAACTCACTTGCGACAATGAATATGTGGAACGAGGAATTGCATGGCGTCACTCTGTATATTTTGTTGAGGGGGATCAACCCACTACCACTCTTCTTTTGTATTTTTCCTATTTTTCAGAAAACTCTCCCTCATATCCGTCCAATTTCTTTCAGCCGTCGTCAATCTCTTAGTATAATAGAAACAGAAGAAGAAGAAAGAAAGTATTTCATAATGTAGTCTGTATACTCTAGAATCGACATCTTTCGTTTGAGTTTTCCTCTAGATCTATACTATAGATTGATTGTAAGGGCTATATCTGGTTGTCTCATTGCTACCGTAACTTACATCACGTTTCAAAGTTATATTATTAATTTTTATAAGATGCAAAGTAGGCAGATACATGACGCACAAAAACTTAGTATACTTTTTGTAGTTATTAGATTGCAAGTATGCACTTGTTGCCCATCATTTAGAACATTCTTTCACAAACACACAAAGAGGAGCAATATTTTGTGGTCTTCTTTGTGATCTTTCTAATTCCTCGATTTAAATCAAACAGTTTAAGACATTTCTCACAGTAATGAAACATTTGCTAATACTTAAGCTTGATTAAAAAGGTCAACCCCGTTTATATTTCAGCAACCTGACATGCCAAAGTTGGGTGCCCATTTAGACGCCACACTTTCTGGGTTCCTCTCTCCACCTCCAAAGCTTCCAGATTCTTGGCCAAAATGCTGGTATGTCCTCTACTGGCGATGATATTTCCTCTCCATGGTTATCTGCAATAAATTCCATTACGCAACAAGCATAAAAGTTTACTTTTTGATGATATTAGTGTAGAACTAAGCGAAATTGATCGGGGAACAATTATCTAAGGGGCACTTTGTTAGAGAGGCTGAGATTGGACTGGGATTTTTTGTCACCAAAAAGAAAAAGCGCATAAGGCTCCCCTTAATTTTAATTTGTAAGTAACGAGGTTGCATAAGAGGATTTTTTTTTTTACCGGGGGGGGGGGGGGGCGACATGTTTTTCGACCCTTGTGTAAGGCCAATTTATTTTAAAATAATGGCTCATACCACGCCCGCCCCCCCCGCGCCCCCCACCTTCCCCGTCAGTCCAAAAAGGACTATGGCTTTGAATTGAATGTTGAAGCATTTTTATTGTAGCATTATTTTTTTTAAGGCACTTTATACCTTTGGCGAGATATAATTACATCAAACAAGGCACTTGTGGAAAAGTTAAAAGGGGTAGGTTGTTAGAAACTTTTCCTGCCTTCGGCCTCATGAAGAGTACCCAGTATAGATATAGGGGTAGGCTAAGGTCGTTATCGGCTCTCTCTCTATTATAGATAATTTGATTAACGCAAAAAAAAAACAACAACATTTTATCCCCTCCGAACCCCTGGTTCGGGCCTGGTTCAAATATATAAAGCACTTCGGAGTTTCAAATTTAATATATGAACAGTAAAATAACGACCTGAAAGGCATGACATGTTGTGCATTTTAGGAATAATATTCTTCAGGAATGTAACTCTAACAATGATGGACTTGGAAATTATGCCAGCGCGAAGCATACGTAATGACCATAAAATTTAAGCTTTTTTGGGTCTCGATTTTACTTAGCTTTTCAATGAATAGAGATCATGTGAGCGGAAAAAAGGCGCCTGGGTTTAAAATCGATTAATGTGGCCTCAGACGGCACCCCACCTTAGTTAATTTAGCCCCCAAGTAGCTTGTTTAAGGTTTAAGGTTATATTTGTAGTCCACTGTTATTTTTTCTCGCTTTCCGCTTTCCTTCCGTCTCTTTTCCTCTTCTTTTCTCTTGGTTGCCCTTCTTTCCCTTCTCTCGCTTTTCTCTCTTTTTCAAGTGCCGCCTACACGTCTACCGGGGAGAGGTGGCATGCCGGCCTCGAGGAACATCCCCGAACAGCGAGGCTATGCTACCCTAATCCATAATTGACTAGATAAACAAGACCTCCATCTACCCAAGTCTAGATTTAACGAACATTAGGCCTAAATTAGATCACTAGAAGTCTAGTCTACATAATTCTCTAGACAAATGTTCTAGACTCTAGGTCTAGATAAAGAGGCGTTTTTACATCAAAGCATCCAGATCCAGATCCACAATCTAGCCTCTGCCTAGTAGATCTACTAGTACTAGGCCTAAGTTAGATGATTTAGTAGTAGTAGTACTAGTAGATCTAGATTTAGATCTAGATCTACTCTCCTTTAGACTCTCCCTCGAAGTGTTTGTACACGTATGAATAGAAACATACATGTATATAAATGACCGTTAGATTTATGCTGAATGCAATGCCAATGGTATAAAAAAATGCGCTTAGATTATTATCACAAATAAGCACTGTCCCAGATGTGCTTATCTGTGTTGGTGATTCACTGAGTTCTCGACCTCCAGCCTAACACTTACGTTAGATTTCATCATTTTCGAAGTTATTTTTACCTAGAAATGGTGACAATTGATTTTCAAAACCTTTTCATGATCCGCGAGTAGTCTACCTAAGTAAATATAATCAAGATCTAGACTAGACCAGGGTTTAAATTTATAGGCCAAAGCCAAGGCCAAATCTTTCATTTTTCACTCTCAGTCTCACACACTCAACCCTGCACAGCGCAGCCACACTCGTACTCCCACAGCCCAGGCATGCACATTCGGATAATCACCCACTCAACAAATAATTGTCTATGCAGTCAATAGATTAAGGTTGTTCTTACCGGTCCAAGATCAGTTGTGGAGCTGATCTGATAGGGCTTGGTCTTGCAAAGTTTTAATTCAGCTTGTAACCTTGCGATTTTGTATTAAAACAGTAAACGATTTAACACGTAAATTCCCATAGACCGCCACCGCAGGAAAAATTGTTGCTCAATCAAGAAAATAGAGCTAGAGGCGAGTAAAGTGACGTAATATCTCTGGACTGTGATTGGCTAAAAGTGAAAATGCCGTGTGCCGTGCTCCAAAAATGGCTCTTGGATCGATCCGCAAATCCGGCAAAAAATACCGTACTGTAATACACGGCACGGCACCGTTGCAGTGTGAACAGCATCATAGGATATAGTGGGGAGCGATTTTTGGGGTTGCCGTGCTGCCGTGCCGGATCGCCGTGCCGGATGCGGTGTAAACGGGCCTTAACGTGGAGGGGGAAAAAAAATTAGTGTACCTTTTGGTTCGCCCGGTGTAATCGGAAAAAAAAATTGGTTGTACCAAAATCTGAAATTCCTATTTTGCCCCCCCCCCACCTCCCTGTAATGAAATCCTGGATCCGCCACTGAGCTATACAGGCCTAAACTTTGGATGGTTCAATTGGCTCCATATTATCATGGATATATAAGAGAGATCCATGATATTATGGAGCCAATTAAACCATCCAAAGTTTGGGGAATCATGGAATGGATATCGTTTGAAAAGCATGCCCGCCACCTACGGTCTACGACAATACAGTTATAACATTATACAAGTCATGTAGTAAAACTAAAATTGGGATTTCTATGCATATGATAGTAAACATAATAATTAAACTGCAGTGGTGGATCCAGGATTTGAAAATAGAGGGAGTGCCAGGCCCGATAAGGGGGCTAGCCGCTGAATTTGTCCGATTTTAAAATGTACAGTCAATGAATGGTTTTCAAATTATAGAGGGGGCGCGCGTCCCCATGCGCCCCGCCTGGATCCGCTATTGAAAAGTGCTCCCATAGTTTAATAAATCTGTGGAAAAACGTCCGACTCGATATACTGCGAGAATATGGGCTATACAGCTACCCACCAATGACCATGGATGGAATACTTTTTCAGAGTAGAGAAAAAAGGTCTGAATCCATGTCCGGAGTAATACATAATAATTATGTATACTACAGTCACAGCATATTCTTATCATTACAATGTAATTATAGTTGAAGATTCAGTATAGAGGAAACTTTCTAATGATATAAGAAGTTGGTAAGAGCTAAATTAAATGGGCATGGGCGTAGACAGGTCGGGGCCGAGGGCAATTACTAAAAAGTATATTATCAGACCTCTGGATCGAATCGTATCCCGGGAAGGGGGCACCAGCTGCCGTTATTTTGTTTTGTATCTGAAATCAAGGAATTTATTTCATTTTCGTGGATATTGTTCCCGGATAAAAAAAACAAGCTAACAAAGAAATAAATAACGTGGAAGATAATTGGGGCTTCAAAATAAAGCAAATTCTATATCGGTAAATATATTAAACAAAAGGATGTTCGTATCATAGCACCAGAGAGCAAAGAATTTGGGCTTTATCCCTGTTGATTTGATTTACTTACTCGCACCGTTTGAGCTCGAGTAATCGAGTCTTCTGTTAGCTATATGGGTTCGGGCGGGATTCTGGTTGGAGTCTCGGGGGGGGGGGGGGGGGGGGGGGGGGGGAGAAACAAAATATTTTCCCAGGCTCAATATTATTATTTCATTTGGAAGAAAAAATACAATATAAAATCATCATATTCATATAAAAAATATGTTAGGGATCACAAAAATATTTACACGCTGGATGCACCCAACTTGGCTGCCAGGCCCGCGGACGGCGCCCTAACCAGATGAATCCAGTGATAGGACACTAAAATCCCTGTTTAAAATGATACAAAGCATTCAGTATCTCAGACGTTGAGTCACAATCGACTGGGCCTACACATGTCATGACCACACTGTACCAATCCAGGGCGGGGCGCAGGGGACCCCCCCCCCCGGGTCCCCATATTTTGAAAACCTCTACAATGTTAAAATCCAAAAATTTCGGCGGCGCTCCCTATAGGGCCGCCCCCCCCCCCCATCCTGAAATCCTGGATCCGCCACTGCATGGAATGGTTGCATCGATCATCGTATAGTATTAGCTCGTCTTCTGTAGGTTTATTCTGTAACTGTTCTTGGTTTCTCTCTTCATTCTGTGTTCATATTTTTTATCAATTTACATGTTAAGCAAAGTAATGATAATGCAATCTAAAATTTGTATCAATAAACCAGTGGATTTGTTATGTTTTGTTTGATAGTTATATGTTTTGGGGTCAGCCTCACATAATGGCCCAGTTCCTTTTTGGCTGCTGCCCACTCATGCATAATTTTTATTGTATCTTGTTTTTACCTTGTACTCATATAATCTTGTTTTTACCTATTGTATTCATATAATCTTATGTTCATGTCTTTTATGCTTGAGACAAATAAATGGAATTGAATTGAATATTTTATCATCGTATCAGTATGTTGGCTCTTCTTTTGCTAATGGCTATAGTGGCGCTAGATCCTATATTTTTGTGCACCTCTGTAAGTTTCTGTTGTTGCCTTTTTAATTAGTTGAATGAATTGAATGAATGATATTTATTAAAAAAAAAAAAAAAAAAGGATACTACTAGGCCTACACTGTGCACTGAACCAATAAATGTAGAACAGGCTGTAAACATGCCTTTACTGTTCTTAATCGTAATATATGCATCATGAAAATACACCAACTAAACTCTCCAAAGAAGTTACTGAAGTTTTCTTTACCCCTCTCTTATATTATCATCTGTGTTCACACAGTATACAGTACGGCGCGGCTATATAGCGCGCCAAAACCATTCAAAATGATATTTTACACACGTCAGCCTTTTCAACCATTTCACCATCTGCCGGTGGCTTGCAACATCCCTCAATGTTTTGTAAAAACAACTGTTTTTGTTGCTTCAGCTCAAAAATAATGTTCATCAAAGAGACTAGACGTTCTTCATTTAATAATTTGCGACTGAAAGAAATATCGTCATGAAACTGATTAGCAGAGACTTCGAAAAGGATGGAGCCGGGTGAGTTGATTCTCAATGAATGACCTTGGTGTAGCCCCACCCGTTTAAATTGGTGGGGGTGGGGTTAGTAATTGAAATCAAAATGATTTTTATAGACATAGAGTCTAGGCCTAGTTAATGAATATTGAAACTGAATTTGAATCATATGTATGAATTTATTTATTCATTTTAAAGGTACTTGATTATATTAAGACTGGAGTGAAATAAATCCTTTAGACTATTTGTAGGCTATATGCACTGGCACTGCACTCATGCACTGTTTGACAAATGTTTGAATATATCTCTGACTTTGACTTCATTTCAAGTTTATCATTCCTGCCAGGCAAAATTGAAAGAAAACTTATGCCACACCAATATATATCTCGGGCTAATACTCTCAATAATGTTGAGTGTTGTGTTGTTCATGTTGTTGTTATTCGGTATTATAATAGCAATCAGTCCTTTTTTATTCTTTTGATGGATTGATATTTATTACATGTAACGTTAGAATATGTTTGTGAACTGAACTAAAATATTGATTTGTCCACAATTCAACTAAAGCCATAGGCATGGCATAGGGGAATACTAAAAAAAAAGAAAAAAAGAGAAACATTCAATATATAGTATATACCCTTTAACTTAAGTAATGAGTAATATACTTTTATTTAATATGAGTAATTACTATTAATTTAGAAAAATGAATAAAATTAATTGTCTATTTAACATCCCAACGGCGTTAAAAATTCCTTTACGTTTACTATTAATTTGTTTAACTAATAGGCCTACTATCCTTGGTTTCTAATTATTACAACCAATTTTTTCACAAAACTATTCTTCATGCAGGCAACTCACCCTCATCCCGGAGAACCCAGAGGACATGTGGCATGCGTACAACCTTGTTGCCCCCGGCGACAGCCTCCGCTCTACGACGGTGCGTAAAGTGACCACCGAGTCGTCCACAGGAAGTAGTACCAGTAACCGGGTCAGAACGACCCTCACCATCTCCGTTGAAGATATTGACTTTGATTCCCAGGCATGCATGCTTAGGGTCAAAGGTCGTAACATTCAGGAAAATCAATATGTGAAGGTATGCGTGTGTGTAGTTCTTGCTTTCTTTCCTCACATTTACCCCAAGTTGATTTCTATCCTTCAGGTTTATGCCAGGTTCTAAAGCTTCTGAGTTGAGGTTTGGAGGTTCTCTGGGACGAACATTGACCTAAGGGCTTGCCATAGCGCAGTCGGTAGACCACCTGTGTAGTAATCAGGAGGTTTGGGTTTTGAATCTAGATGGAATCCCATTTTCTTTGCTCTTTTTTTTTTCTTCATATTTCTTTCTTAAAATCAGACATTTATGTTATAAGATTGGTAATTGCATGATAATGGTTAACAATTGCAATCTTGGATGGTCTTCAGAAACGATTGTTATAAGTCTCTAACAAAAGATAAAATAAGTTCACACATTTGTCCCAGGGGAGGGGAGGGAGGGTGGGTCAAATTTACCTTGCTTATGGGAAGGCATTGTAACCCTGTTGCAAGAAGGATCGGGGCACCCCCCCCGAAAAAAAACCCAACAACAACAAAACTAAACAAAACAAAACAAACAAACAAACTCTCTAACAGCTGGATTTTGTGCAGTGTTGCTCATAATGGTGCCACCAACATCTAGATCAAATTTAGGATACAAATCTCTGGTTACAGTGCATTATATTAACATCACAATGTATAAATCTATCTAGAAAATAGAAATAATGACTGATAATGATAATAACTGCTGATGTAAACGATGCGACTTCAATCTTTTTATATTTCCAAGAGTGGACTTTTGAGTGTAATGGCTCATATGGACTTTTGAAATGATCTGTTAATGTTAGAATTGCCCAATTGATATGGAGCAGATGATGAAATGCTCTGGATAGGAGGGGAGTATTCAGGCATTTAACCCATGATAGATGAAAATGTCTGCTTTTAGTGACGCTTAAACATTATCTTTGAAACTAGAATGCCATGAATTATGAAAGAGCAAATATCAATGACCACTAGAGATTTCTTTCTGCCACTGTACATTAAACGGTTCTTAGATTAGAACAGTTTTAATGAAATAATTGTTGAAATCTCTAAATTAGCAATGCAAAGAGAAAAATGTATAATCGCTATTTTCTCGAAATTTTTCCAATATAATTTGTAGGTTTCATTGATAGGAAAGTGTTAATTAGGTGTAAATTTATTTTTTTAAAGTTTGCAGGGTGAAAAATATATAAGATATGTCAATTTGAGGATCAACAAGTGATTCATTGTGATTCATTTAGACCATAGGGAAATCTTTGTCAACAGCCTATATGCTAGTACAGATCTCAAATGATTTTCTCTTTTGTTGCTTTATCATTGACATTAGATGGGAGCCTACCACACCTTGGATCTAGAACTCAATAGGAAGTTCACTCTTGCCAAGAAATCATGGGACATTGTGGCATTGGACAGGATAGGTGAGTGGTCTACTTCATGTCTTTTGCCTGGTAACACAAATGGTTATGATCGATTGCAAATACGAAACAACTCAAAAATGAAAGTAGCTATTAGTTGTTTCCCAATGTGAATTTTCTGCACGAATTCGTGCAGCAATGATTTGCAAATGATTGTAACTTTGCAGAGGGATTTTGTCTCTTAACCTGTTGGAGACGAGCTGATTTGGCTATAACATGCATTTCCCATAGACCTTAGCCCAAATATATTCGGGCTCAGTCCTCAATGGGTTAATAAAGCGCATTTCATTTGTTGTTTGTTTTATCATCTTGCTTTTAACTCCACAATATTTCTATGTGTAACCTCCTCATTATGTTTCAACTCCCCCCCCCCCCACTTCCCATCCAGACATAGCCTGTGACCCCTCCCAGAGTGCGGACGTCGCGTGCTGTCATCATGCGAGAGGGACTGGCTCATATATGTTTTGGTCACCCCCAGTATGACATATTATGTTTAAATTTTATCCCCCCCCCATCCCAGACAAGGCCTGTGACCCTGCCCAGAGAGACGTCGGTGCTGTCATCAGCAGGAAGGACTGGATCAAATATGTTTGGTCACCCCAAGTATTACATTACTTCTGTGTAATGCCTCTCATTATGTTACAATTTTATCTCCCCTCCCCCTTCCCCCCCGCCCCAATCCAGAATATGGCATGTGACCCCGCCCAGAGTGCGGACGTTGGTGCTGTTATCATGCAGGAGGGACTGGCTCATATATGTTTGTCACCCCCAGTATGACATATTATGTTTGAATTTTATCCCCCCCCCCATTCAGACGAGGCCTATGACCTGCCCAGAGCGCAGACTCGTCGGTGCTGTCATCGTGCAAGAAGACTGGCTCATATATGTTTGGTCACCCCCAGTATGACAATTATGTTTTAATTTTTATCCCCCCCCCCCCATCCAGACCGGGCCTGTGACCCGCCCAGAGTGCGGGACGTCGATGCTGTCATCATGCAAGAGGGACTGGCTCATTGTTTTGTCACCCCAAGTATGACATACTTCTGTGTAATGCCTCTCATTATGTACAATTTTTATCTACCCCTCCCCTTCCCGCCCCGCCCCCAATCCAGATATGGCATGTGACCCCGCCCAGAGTGCGGACGTTGGTGCTGTTATCATGCAGGAGGACTGCTCATATATGTTTGGTCACCTCCAGTATGACATTATTTCTGTGTAATGCCTCTCATTATGTTTCAATTTTATCTCCTCTCTCCCCCTCCCCCCAATCCAGATATGGCATGTGACCCGCCAAGTGCGGACGTCGGTGCTGTCATCATGCGACTGGCTCATATATGTTTGGTCACCCCTAGCATGACATTGGTACGAGCCAAGGTGGAGCATGGTATCCCGAGGAAGAGGAAAGGGTTCTGTGGGCAACATGACAAGGGTCTTATCAAGTTCTACGATGCCGTCATGCAAGGCATCCTCAGACATATCAACTTTGATAGTAAGTATTGCCAATCCGACTGCAGAGCAATGTAACTTATGGACGCCATAGCTGGGGGGGGGGGGCTTTTAATGGGTTATGCAATAAGGAAGGTGCTCGTATGTCTGCATGTATTAACATTTTCCTTTGTTATGCATACTGGAAGCTGCCCAGCTATGGCCGCCATACGACAAAACATCACCCAAACTGAATTTGTCTATACTGGAGTTATATTTACTTTTTGTATAAAACATTCAACTTAGGTCACAGGTGTTGTTTTCAAAGCTAAATTGTTGCTTTGATCATGAGATTTAATTGTGAAAGAAACTGTCTCAAAGTGATTGGGAAAGGTTAATATCAATTCATTCATGAATTGTTGTGTGCTCTGAGGTTTTGGAATTAACAAAATAATACAAAATTTACCCAATTTTACTGAGAGTAACACACACTACAAAAAAAAGATGCATGTATGGGACTACACACAAATGTTCAGCGTGAAAATTTCATTTTTTAGTGTCATTGTGGCTATGATAGACTTTGAAGAGCAATCCTTTAGAATGAATCTTTCTACTATAATATTCTATCTTACCATGAAAATAATTTGAAAGCTCACAATAATTCTGTTCATCTTTCGCACTACACAGCCATTATAATTATTAATTTCTTCTTCTTTTTTTTGCATTGCTGAATTATTTGAAAAACAACAATACTGCTTGCCTCGCATCTGTGGAGTAATTTCCGGCAGTCACCCTACACGAGACTTTTCATATATTAAAAATTAAAAGACTAAATCTGCTTTGGTGTGCTAAAATTATTGAGGCATACATTGCAAATAGTTTAAACAAAATACTAAAACAAATTGGGTTAAAATATAGGAAATATGTAAAGCTTTACACAATCCAAAGTAACATGGAAAGTGCTACTCTATCTAAACTGGCTTTTTTCCATGTATTAAACAAGAAATATTCCACTTTGTATTTTTCTTTCTTTGTGATTTTTATTGCAAATGCAGGTTATTCCCTCCAGATATTTATCCTGTTGTTTATTTCATATTATCCGCTGGTATTGATTGAATGATTTATTTCATCATAGCCCTCAAAGTAGCTTTCAAAATATTAGCATAAATTTTTTATAACAAGGAAATGTTAATGTGAAATTGACAATTTGTTCCCTTATCTTTTAAATTTCTAGTTGTCAAGTGTGTCTTGATTGGAAGCCCTGGCTTTGTAAAGGTAAGCAAAACAATGGAGAAAAATGAATTTAAAAAGAAATTACAAGATCACTCTATTGTTAAACCTGGTGTATAGTTTTGGTAACAAAAAATTAATCGGCATAAAACCGATCAAATATAGTCTTATGTTGTCCACATTGCACTAAAAGATACATATGAGAGATCTTGTGATATTCCTTTCATGATTTCCAGTGAATTTTGATGAAAATGTTTGGAAAAAAAACATAATGTAACTGTTGATTTAGACTTCTGCTGGGATGGGCGCTCGCCAGAGGTTGCACACAAGAGAATCCCCATTGGTTTTCCACCTGAAGGCTGACTGAACGCTGAAAAGTGTTGGGTCCGGACTTTCCACGTTTTATACTTATATTGTGAAATAAACACGCTAAAACAAGATTTCAAGTAATATAATTTTCTTTATTATAGTTAGAGGATTTAATCTTTCATATTATCTTATTGTGAATCCAAATTAATTTTTTCCTTCTCCCAAAACTATACACCAGCTTTAATGATTTTTGGAACAAGTAGCATTATGATGCACTGAATCTCTTTTTGATCAAGAACAAGTTTATAAATGACCATCATCTCTTAATAAATTCAGCTACTTAGATTATTTCTGCCTCAAAATAGGCAAAAATTATGACTATAATTTATAGAGATATGACCTGGGTCATATCTCTTTCTAGTATATTATTTCTGCCTCAAAATAGGCAAAAATTATGACTATAATTTATAGAGATATGACCTGGGTCATATCTCTTTCTAGTATATAGAAGAAGAAATATTAATGCTACACACTAAAGAACTTCAAATTCATGATACATGTATATTGATTACTATAGGTAAAACAAGCCAAAGATTTAATTACGACTTCAGACTATTGTAGATAACAGAATAAGAGGCTATTCAGTACAATGACACCGAAGGTGGTGCCGGAGGCATCATGTTTTCGGGTTGTCCGTCCGTACGTCCCGTTTCCTCGTTATCGCGATATCTCAAGAACCGCTTGAGATATGAACTTCAAACTGAGGGATAGTATGTATCATCATAGGAAGACGATCTGATTAGATTTTGAAGTATGTAGGTCAAAGGTCAAGGGTCACAGAGGTCAAATTGTGAAATTCCATGTAAATGAGTTCGTTATCGCGATATCTCAAGAACCAGTTGAGATATGAGCTTCAAAGTTAGGGGTAGTATGTATTATCATAGGAAGACGATCTGATTAGATTTTGGAGTATGTAGGTCAAAGGTCAAGGGTCACAGAGGTCAAATTGTGAAATTTCATGTAAATTAGTTCGTTATCGCGATATCTCAAGAACCAGTTGAGATATGAGCTTCAAAGTTAGTGGCAGTATGCATCATCATTGGAAGATGATCTGTATAGATTTTGGAGTATGTAGGTCAAAGGTCAAGGGTCACAGAGGTCAAATTGTGAAATTCCATGTATTGAATTCATTTTCACGATATCTTGAGAACCAGCTGAGATATGAGCTTCAAACTTGTAGGTTGTATGTATCACCAAAGGAAGATGATCTGTTTAGATTTTGGAGTATGTAGGTCAAAGGTCAAGGGTCACAGAGATCATAATGTGAAATTCCATGTACAGACTTGTGCCCTATCCCAATGTGCCATATATTTCTGATCTGGCAATGGAGGAGGCATATATTTCGACCGCGCGTGGTCGAGGATTCATCTTGTTTTTTAAAATATTTTTTTGTATGTTTTAAAAGTGGGAAGTGTTATATTTTTAAAACATGTTAGCTACTCCAAAATAAGCCTGGACCCTGGCTGAAATGGTTGAGTGCTTGTGTTTCCCGCGAAAATATGCAGCGTCGCTATGTGCTACTGAGAACACCTCATTTGTTACTGACAAATGTGGTAAATGTTACTGACAACCATCCTGTAGGGTTGGCATCTCTGTATGTCTTTGCAATCTGTCTTTATTTTTCTTTCAGGATCAATTTTGTGAATACATGTTCCAGCAAGCCATCAAACAAGATCTTAAGATCCTTCTAGAAAACAAGTCCAGATTCGTTCAGGTTCACTCATCCTCAGGTCATAAACATGCACTCAAGGGTAGGTTTCATTAGTACTGAATCTGTTAACCCTTTGCATAGTGTGATTTGTTATGAAGCTGAACGAATTATGGTTGTCACAAAATTAAAGGTAAAACAAAGGCACCTATTGATTCACCAATGTCTAATCATTTGAATTATACATGATTATCAAGAGGGATTTCTCTATTTCTTCATCCCGCACATATGAGGGCTAAGTACACAACCAGTTAAGGGGGTATCTCAGTTCTCACTAAGTTGCGAACACAGGCGAATGAAGCGAATTTGCGGAGTGCTATACATCGAGAGTCTAGCTAACTCCGTGAACAGTAGGTATCAACATGGCACATTTTCTTTTGTCTTGCTTTGTTCATGTTGTTAGGCAAGTACATTACAAGATACAATGTGTCATATCGATACCTGGTAAAAGAGAGAAAAGCAGAACTCGATCTCTCTATATGGCACTGCAAATTCGCTATGTTTGTACAGGTATCTTTGGACTACTTTGGATAATTCTCAAGTGGAAAATTTCTGGATTTTTAAGAGTTTTGTCATGATTATAAGCAGCCTTTTATTGAAGTGTAAATATTTTGTGAGGATGGACTATTTGAATTTCAGCCTGGAGTGCTCCTTTAATCTTATTCTATCATATCTTTGTTCTAAACCCAGAAATCCTTGCTGATGCAGCAGTGACTTCCAAGCTTGCAGATACCAAAGCATCAGGGGAGGTGAAAGCTTTAGATACATTCTATGCAATGCTACAGACAGAGCCAGATAGAGCATTCTATGGGTAAGGATGGATGTCCTATGGTGTGGGGGGGGGGGGGGGTTGATTCTATTGCAATGCTACAGACAGAGCCAGATAGAGCATTCTATGGTAAGGATGGACTGCTCCTATTGGTGAGGGGGGGGGGTGATTCTATGCCATGCTACAGACAGAGCCAGATAGAGCATTCTATGGGTAAGGATGGACTGCTCCTATTGGTGAGGGGGGGGGGGGTGATTCTATGCAATGCTACAGACAGAGCCAGATAGAGCATTCTATGGGTAAGGATGGACTGCTCCTATTGGTGAGGGGGGGGTGATTCTATGCAATGCTACAGACAGAGCCAGATAGAGCATTCTATGGGTAAGGATGGACTGCTCCTATTGGTGAGGGGGGGGTATTCTATTGCAATGCTACAGACAGAGCCAGATAGAGCATTCTATGGGTAAGAGCTGCTCGTATGGGTAAGGGGAGGTGGTTGTAGGGGCCACATTTCATAAAAATGACGCAAACGTTAAAAAATGCATAGTAGACCCTACATACCGGTGTGAAAACATATTCCATGAAAAGCAGTATCTACAAAAGTGAGCCCTTGATGCCCGTTGACACCACTGACATGGGTAGGGTAAGAGTTAGGGTCATCGTTAGGATTAGTGTTAAGGCTCCTAACCCTACCACAACTCGTAACCTATAAATCTAACTCTTGCCCTATCTCTAACCCTCACCCTAATGCCAGGTGGTCATGAATTGAAGCATGGCCCTTTTACTGTGTAAATCTGTGATTTTTGGCGTCAAGGGCCCACTAATGAAAAACCACTTCAATTACGGTAGAATTTGTCTTCACACCCGGATATGAGCTCTACTGAGTAATTTTACGATTTGCATTGTTTTTACGAAACGTGGCCCTGCAGGGGGTGTAAGCTTTAAATTATGTTCTATGCAATGTTACAGACAGAGCAGGTCATTCTACAGGCTTTTTTTAATTTTTTTTTTATTTTCTTCTTCAATATGCTAGGTTCAGTATTGAATTTCACGAGAAGAGGTGAAAACTTACATTTCAGGATATGACTTAATTAAATCATATTAGGTGCAAGTTAATGAGATGCTTTTTGATATATTAAAGTGAAGTCATGGCATACTTGGCAAATGCAATTGTCTAACGCTGTTAATGAGAAGCTCTGGCCGAACATGGCCAACAGCCTCATTATAAACAAATCTTGTTATACTTGTAATAAACTCTTGCAGTATGTTTGGTTGTTATAATAGGAGTGAACTGTAGGCCTGCATGTAGCTTGTTCATATGAAAGTTTTCTGTCGTATTATTTGTGTGTTTTCAGCTTGAAGCAGATTCAGAAAGCCAATGAAGCACTTGCCATAGAAACACTTCTCATCAGTGATGAACTATTCAGGTAATTAAACTTTTTTTCTTTTCAAGATGAGTTTTCCCTGTTTTTAATTCTTAATACTCATGCTGACATTAACCCTATTCTGACTGGGGGGGGGGGGGTGAATTTGACCCCCCTGTACGAAATCCGTGAATGCCGCGCAACCACTGCAAATCGCAACCCAGCGCTCTACGACTTTTTTCTTTCAAGTGTCCCGCAACTTTTGACACCAACTTCGAAAAAATTGGACACTCCGTTGTTGCGTTATGCAACATTATGTAATCGCATGTCAGGCCAAAATTGAATGAAAATCGTCATTTTGCATGCGTTTGTGTACAAAATACTGCTTTTCCTAAATTGCTTTATAACACTGATAATTGTGCCTTCTGAGCCTTTTGATTAATTGAATTTGTCTCTATATTGATCAAAAAACATTTCTCAAGCATAAAAAATGACCAAAACAAAGAAATACACAAGAAATAAAAACAATAGAATACATAAGAAATTCACAAAACAATAGAATACAAAAGAATTAATTTCAAATTTCTGAATTTGTCAAATCAATACTGTTGACTTTGCTACTAGCAACTTATAGAAAAAAATTGGGCTTCATAACTTTATTTATTAATGAAATATTAACGATTTCAATAAAAAAAGCATCTAATTTGCATACATGAGTATGCGTAAATTAGCATGAATTAAATACGTGAAAATTTTGTCCACAAAAAACATATCAGCGACACCCTTTACATGCGCAGCGACGTTCACGCAAAATTTTGCGGCGATCGGATCATCCGCGGTCGAGATCTCAGGGGGGGTCAAATCGACTTCCCCCCAGTCAAAATCTCCTCGTGAAAAGCCCGGTCAGAATAGGGTTAAGATAATATTTCAGAAACTTTTTTGTCATGATTTGACATAAACCCCAGAATCATGATATAAATCCACTGCTAGAAATTCAGCACTGGTTAGTTGGTTTACTCTACCTGACTGCTACAGAATACAATTAAATGCTAATAAGTAAGCAACCAGAAGGCCTGTACCTTAAAGGGGAAGTTCATCCTGGAATTTTATTGGTTTTAAAAAATGCAGAAAAAAAAAAAAAATATTCATAAAATTTTGAAAAAAATCGACCAAAAAATAGTGAAGTTATGAATATGTAAAGTTTTGATTCTGTGGCGTCACGTGCGAGCAGCTCTCCCATGTGTTGTGTATGTACATTCCATAAATTTGTCTTTTTTTCATGGTTCTTGATAAAGGAATGGGTAAATTTGATAGAGGCATTTATATGAACATATCTTTGATGATATATCGACTGCACAGATGACATAATTAATTTTCTTTTGAAAAAAATGACACTTAATGGAATTTACACTACATAACACATAGGCGAACTGCTCGTCACAGAATCAAAACTTTGAATATTCATAACTTCATTATTTGTTGGTCGATTTTCTCCAAACCTTCACTCATATTTTTCTTTTATTTTTCTGCATTTTCTAAAACCAATTTAAACCCAGGGTGAACTTCCCCTTTAAGTCCTATCCCAGGGACTTGATATTGAAAATTAATGCAGGGCACAATCGATGGAGGTTTGAACGTTAGGATCTCCCCGTTACAAGGCTAGTGTGATGCCGGTATATTGCCAATTGGTCTAAACCCACTTTGACTATTATTGGCCTCATCCCACATGGTCTAATTCCGTTCCGTCTACTCCCAGTTCGTCTAATTATCTTTTGGTCTAATTGCCACTTGGCATATTTACCATTTGATCCCATTCCCATTCAGTCTAATGGTCTAATGTCCAATTGGTTAACTCTTTGCACGCCACATTGATTTTAAGCAGAAAATAGAAGACTTTTCTCTTTAATTACTGAAAAAAGTATAACAATATTTTCTTAGTATGAACTACAAAAAATTATGCTGCAGACCTGGTTCTAGCATTATCAGTGATTTTCAGATCTTTTAGCCCATTCATTACATAGAAAATGAATTATTACGATTGTATAATTAATAAGTACAATTGTGACTGTAGTCGAATTTGGCAGGCAAAGAGTTAAACATCACTTAGTCAATTCCTCTAACAGACTTGTAATAGACCAAATATTCATTTGGGAATTAGATGAAAATGCAATTAGACAATTTCGCTATTAGACGAATTGGCTATTACACTACGTGATCATTAGGCCAAGTGAGAATTAGACTAACTAAGTATTAGACCAAGGGGGAGTTAGACTAAACTGTTAGTAGACCATATATATGGGTTCAGCCCATGTGGTATTAGACAATCAGAGAATTGGACCAACCGTTGTTAGACCAAGTGAATATAAACCGTTATGCCTCCTTGTGTGTATTTGCTGATAAAAATTATTTAATTTTTGAACTCTTCTGTTACAGGTCTTCTGAAGTGACGACGAGGCGTGTCTACGTTGATCTGGTGGAAAGCGTGAGAGAGAATGGAGGCGAGGTCAAAGTCTTCTCCAGTTTACATGTCTCAGGGGAACGTAAGTTTTCTATCACAATCTAAATTTTAGAGGGAATCTAGTGTAGTGGGAAGGTGTGGGAAAGATGAAGAAATTTATCGTGAACTTTCCTGTCATTTTCATGCTATTTTGGAAGAGTATCATAATAAAAAGTTCTACAATAAAAGATTGCTCTTCAATTGCCCTAATAGTCATGATATGACCCAAAATATACAAAAACTGCTGATATAAGCATAATTGGGTTGATTTCTTATAATTTTGTTGATGCCAAAACCTTACAGCACAAAATAATATTTAGATGAACTGTTATGAACCTTTCCAAATCACTTTTAGACAGTGTCTTCCACATTTCAATATCATGACCTGGGGAGCATTTCATCAAAGGACCTGTCAGATATTTTATCCGACAAGTTTGCTCTCAGCCAATCAGATGCAAGCATTTCAGTAGCTTGTAACAGTTTGTCGGATAAAACGTCCGACAAGTCCTTTCATGAAATGCCCCCCAGAACAATAATTTCACTTTAAAGCTAAATTATTGTTGTGGTCATGAGATTGAATTGTGGAAAAAAACTGATATTAACCCATTGTGGACTGAACCCGAATATATTTGGGCAGGGGTCTATGGGAAATGTGTGTTATAGCCAAATCAGCTCGTCTCCAACAGGTCAACTGTCTTAAAGTGATTGGGAAAGGTTGATAATAATTTACAACAGAATGGTTGTGTGCTTTTAGGTTTTTGAATAAAACAAATGATAAGAAACAAACCCAATTATGCTGAGAGTAACATGCACCGCACATAAAAGTGCATGTATGGGACTAAACAAATGTTCAGCCCGGACATTTTAACTGTTTCTTGCCATATTATGACTATCAGGGTAATTGAATTGCAATCCTTTCTACTATAAAATTCTACCTAAATACCATGAAAATAGTTTGAAAGCTCATAATAATTTTGTTCACATTTTCCACCACACTAGATTCTTATAGTTTTAAAAAGGTCTATATAGATTTGTGGAAGTTTCATGCTACATTATATATGAGGGCAAGTCCAAGCTATTTTGCGCGGTAACAAACGGGACATTCAGAGCCAAAAATAGGGCTTATTTCAAAAATCTTGAATGAAACCTCAATCCTTTGGTATATTCCTGAAGGTACTAAGAATGTTCAACAAAAACATAACAAATAGTTGTAATAACTCAATTCATAATTAATTTATGATCATTTATTCGTCGGTAACAAACGGGACCGCAAAAAAAATAGTGTTTTCAAATTTTGACTTTGTTCACATATAACTCTGAATTTAAAAAGTAGATCTAAATTTGCAGAGTCATATCATCTTAAACATGTAATAAACAGTGTAAGGACATTTTTTTTAACGTTAATTCAACTTCGAGTTTTCTGGCGAAGGTCAAGTTTTAAAAACTATGCCAGGTAACACACGGGACAATTATTCCCTGTAATATTTTGTATTAAACAATTGGTGTAGCCAAGGCGAAGCAACATCTTTTGTTAAAAAATCTCTCTGATAAATCAAAAGAAACATAATACAAAACACAAATGTAAGAAAAACTTATTTTGTTTCATTTCTAAAGGTGGCAGGATGGGTAATAAAAATGTATGATTTTACATCAGCTCAGTAACTTTTGTGAGACTATTTCTGAGACCTGAATATTTTAAGTCTAAAAATATGGAAAGCTATGTGCTAGGTTCGTGATATTTTTACTAGAGTTAGCCAAGAAAATATAAAAACAGAAAATACTTACTTTTTGGTTGTACTTCTATGACAAACCCCTTTTTTAAATGGTTGAAAATAGCATTTTTAATGCATTTTATATATTTTTCATGAATATTAATGAGCCTTGTGACGTCATATGACCTTGAAATGACTTTTTTTCATACCCTTTATGGTGATATATGACACATTATGTATACCTTTACAAACCAACTGACACACTTGACACAAAAATGGTCAAAATGTCGAAAAATCACCATCTCGGGAACAAATAGCGTGGACTTGCCCATAAACACAGTATTGATTAGTAATAAATCACAATTTTTTAATGAAAAGGCTACCATTGACAATCACAAATCTTATTTGCAGTGTAGCGGGTAAAAACTTTGACCAGTAAATTTTTTAGTAGTTATAGCAGAGAGAATATAACGGAGAGGTGCGAGTTCGCTGTATGCACGTAAAATGTTGTAGTACATTGGAAATACACGTGTTATTCAATCAGTCTAGCGCATGCACTGATGAATTGCACGTGTTGATACTGCAGATGACGATAATTTCTATGTGAAAACCTAAAAAGTAAAGCATAGTCACTGACTTTTTCGTGAAGTCGTTAAGAGTTTAGAATGCTTGATTACACAAGGAAATGTATCGAAATTTCATAAAATCTACATTTCCAATTGTTTCAATGAAAGAAAAGGGGAATATTATCCAGTTTTACGTGTTAAACATAGGCATTTTCATGCGCAAAAGGAGGCATAGTCACTGACTTTTTTAGGAGGTCTTCAAGAGTTTAAAATGCTTGCTTATGTTAGACAATTTATTTAAATTTGATAAAATCTACATTTCCAATCACTAAAACAAAATATAAGGCCATGCGTTTTAAGTTGGGCCCATGTTGTGTGACACACTCAAAATTTGTACGAATCGTGCGCATTTCCATGAAAGTGGCTGTAACTTTTAAAAAATTTATATTAACCCCACATAAGTATACATTTTCCGGAAGCTGAATGTCTGAGGAGTTCAGAAATGCGCTTAAAATTAACATAGGTGGCGCCTTTGAAAGGTTATGAATCTTAAAGCCTGAAAAATTCATGAAAAAAATGGCTTTGGAAAAAAATTGCAAAAAAAATACTGCTTACCCTACAACATTATTTACTGCAGATTTGCACTCGTCACATTTAGAGCTTTCCAAACATGTATAACTTTCTATACCCTGGGAGAGTTTACCGCATTTTGCTCCAGGCTGGAAAGATGACTTCGAAAATTTCAATTTTTTAAAGAAAATGTACCTTGTTGCCGTGTTCTAAATATTGTAACTCGCTGTTTAAGATACTAGACATGTAATGAAGGATCCTATATAAGTTGGTAAGGCAGATAGAAGTAGCAAAGTAGTACAGACATGTGAAAGTCCATTTATCTTGGTAAACATTAAACCTGGTGTATAGTTTTGGTAGCAAAAAAGGAATTGGCACAAAACCGATCAAATGTAGTTACATGTTGTCCACATTGCACTAAAAGATATGTGTGAGAGATCTTGTGACATTCCTTTCAATATTTCTGATGAATTTCATTTATAAAGTTCGAATATAGCGCAATCCAACTGCCGTTTAGACCTCTGCTGACAAATTCGCACGCCCGAGGTTACGGCGTGAATTAGTGCAAACGATCTGTGTGTAACACCCACACAAGAGAATCCCCATTGGTTTTCCACGTGAGCGCTAACCTGTGACGGGTCCCCGACTTATCTTTTTTTATCCTTATATTATGAAATAAAGACACTAAAACGAGATTTCAAGTACTATAATTTGCTTTATTATAGTTATTTGATTCAATCTATCATAATTTATCTTAATGTGAATCAAAATAATTTTTTCTTTCTCCCGAAACTATACACCAGCTTTAACCATAATGTCCTATATAAGAGCCCATTAGCTACATAAAGAAATTGTCATTCATATAGTAGAGTCACAATAGTGTACAACACTAAACTGTTTATAACTACCTTTATGGATCATAAACAAGCAATATTACATGTTGCAAGTTTTTCAGAAGGGTGAATGCATTTCTATTAAAAAAAAACACATCTCTGAACATGATTTAACTCTGTTTTACAGCACATGTACCATAGTTGCTGCGCGGCTCCTCCTGCGCGGCTCCTCCTCCACCCCTGACTCTCGTTAATTAACAGTTAATTGAAAGACAATGATGAAATTTTAACATGTTTTAAAACATGTATTTTGTTGCCCTACATGAGAGCTTTAATTTAAGACCAAATTCAGCTATATAGCTTGTATAGTTTTTAAGTAAATAAATAAACAAAATCAAATTTGAGGAGCAGATGTCACAACTCCACCTTTTTAAGGGCCCAACTCAAAACGCATGGCCATAATGGGAATCGGAATCACTTTAAAATATTCTGTACTACGTGTTAAACCCATTGGAAGGCAATTTTTCATGCCCACAAGGAGGCATAGTCACTGACTTTTTTAGGGGGTTGTTAAGAGTTTAAAATGCATGATAATAACAGAAAATTTATTTAAATTTGACAAAATCTACATTTCCAATCTTTTAAAGAAAATAAAAGGGGAAAATTATCCGTTTTAAAAACTGTTGTTTTACGTTCAAAACATATTGCGGCCACAATGCTCAAAAGGAGGCATAGTCACTGACTTTTTTGGCAGGTTTTCTTGGAAATAAAAGTTGTTAGTATGCATCTCGAACTTCTCAACCTTGCTCCCATCCAAAAATCAAGAATTAAAAAGATCGAATAATATATGAAATATGACGCAGTAAAAAATCTGTTTTCACGTGCAATACACATGTAGACCGTAAACAAATTCGAGCCACTCAATCGCTCAATTTACTACACCGAGTGGTCGAAGCGAAATTTCTTCCCACTATATATTGTTTGGTTATAGCAACAAGAAATTTTAGATAGGCTCTTCAAACAAAGTTTTTGAAATAATTTAAAAAAATTAATTGTCAAAATTTTTTAAATTGACCAATAAATTCCCATTGGAATATAAGCATACCTTGGAAAAAGTGTAATCATTTCTGAATTTAAACGTACAGTTCACCTCCAAAAATCTAGAGCAGGATTTGCCACTAATGTCATTCAAAGTTAGATTTTAATCTGATATTTAATTTCATCAGCTTTAGGGCAACGCCTTTTTTTTTTTTTATAGGTCACCTTTTCTTAAGTACAGTACAAATGCAAAGTCTAGAAAGGGCATAAAATCTCCAAGGCCTAACAGGGAATTTGGAATGGGCGCTAAGGCCAGTAAAGGGGGCATTTAAGCTCATGGCCTCGGTGGCCTTTAATTAATTTAAGCCCTGATAAAATCTTCCGTTCACTTTTTATTTCTTTGCTATTTTTAATAATTTTTATCTGTAGAACTCAATCAGCTGACAGGAGTGGCTGCCATCCTGAGATTTCCGATGCCTGATATCGAAGACGACGACAGCTCCGATTCCGATGATGATTGAAGAGGTCATGTGATCAGCAGACACTAGGGTGATCATTTCACATGCGTTTGAAAGAATTATCCAGGAAAAGAGAATGCCTGATGACCTTACAATTTGAGAGCTGAATTAACAAACTTAATTTTTTCAGTTTGTGATTAGCAGACACTTGGAGTGATCATTTCTCATGCGTTTGAAAGCATTAACGTGGGAAAGAGATTGTCGGATGACCTGACAATTTGAGAACTGAAGTCACAAATTGAATTTTTTCCTGTTGATGGATTTAAAATACAAGGTTCATTCATTTACAGGGCATACCTATAGGAGCGAAGAGTCGCATCATTGATGCGAGATTTCTGTCAGCTATTTGGTTGGGTCAAACAGGTGTTTTGACGATGTTGAATTTTGCACGAAATATGAGGTATCAATTTCATTCATTCTGGATTGACTTTGGAACAGGGTAAGAATTAAACAGAGATTTGTTACCAAAGTGGATGGATTCATAGCACAATTAAAATGACAACATATAGGAAGGCGTAATCTTAACCCTTTCATTACCAGGCACTTTTTCCAAAAAACTGAATTCCCTCACTTCATTTCAATTTTTCAAAAAGATAACTCAATCAATACCCCTAGTGTTTGCATCCACGTGAAAACTACTGTTCCCAGCTTTCCAACGGTACATAACTCAACAAGAGAGGGCGCTTTCTTGCAAAATGGCAGTAAAATCAGTTTCCCTTGTCACCAGTGTTCTATGGTGCCAAAAGGCGACCATAGTAATGAGAGGGTTAATGCTGCATTTAAATTTGTGTGTTGTAATTGTTAAAGGGCAGCTATTTGTGGTCGTATGATTATGATGATGGATTGGATCAGAGTAGAGGTGTATTTATTGTTGAGGGTTATGTTGGGGTGCTCGCTATGAACCAATGAACGGACAAAAACGGAATCAAGATGGCACCTTAGAAGAAAGCGTAAGATAGACTTTTATGCTAACCACATATTGCATAATGAGAAACTTTTAAGTGCCGATTTCATGGAATACAGTATCGGCATTAAAAAAAAATTAAACAGATATAACTAAATTTTGTAGATGCGTAGATGCTCAGTTTGCATCAAAACAGCATCAATGCTACATTTGCTTCACTCGACCCAGGTGCAGTAAATTGGTGACAGTAGGGAATAAAATTCCTCACGTGATTGAGTACTTAATCAGGGTCTCAGTAGAAGATCCAGCCTCAACTCGTCCAAAAGATTGTATTGGCCCATGTCCGACATAATAATAGAGCGGCTATTGTCCTCGGACAACTGGGTCTGCATAATCTTTTGACAGAGTCGATGCTGGATTCATCCATGGGGTATCTATACAGTCTGTGTAAAAAAAAATGGTACAGTCGGAAAAAAAATTATTTAGGTGTGAAATATTTTCAAATAATTGGTGTATGTGGTACCAAAATAAAGCCAAAAGATTTCCCTTGCTGATGCGCTTTGTTCTGTATAATTTGCTTTCGTAAAACAAAAGTTATGCTAAATTTTGTGCGACGAGGAACAAATCGAAATCACAAACTTCTATTGTTCTGGAGCGCTGAATTCATGGCCATTATGCGAAATCTACACAAAGGCATGGGATGGCGTGCGAAAAATGGATTTTTCTTGATTGTAGAAAACTGGTCATATCTCAAAAATGACAGCACCAAACGTGATGAAACAAATTGAAGAAGAAAGTCTGATTTCCCTGCTTTATGAAAATACCAAACAATAACAGGTTGTGATTAATCTTCATACTATAAAAAAATGTTTTCCACTTGTACCATTTTATTTGACACAGACTGTAGATTAAACCGTGTAGCCATCCCAACCTTTTTGGAAGCAGATCGATACAGTGAATATGTGAAATATGCTAGAGAAGATGACCTGAAAATTTTCAGGATTGATGATGCTCTATATTAATCATTTGATTGCTCTCTTTTATGAAGGTCATTTATATCTGTGCCATGAATGCCCCTTGGAGAGAGAGAGTTTCATTTCCATGAAAGTTTTTTTTTTTTTCCAGTTTGTGCCATTAATTGTGCTGATGGAGATTCCGAGAATTGAAAGCCAGTTATAGTCTAGATGTATCTCTAAATGTGGTCTATTCAGTGTACTCAAAATGTGATTTAGATGGCAACATCATTTATAGAAAAGCAAATATGAAAACCTGGGATCTATAACACAGAGGTTTTCAATCGATCGCAAAATGGCACTGGTCATTCAAAGTAATTGATGCATGTGCTTTTTGTTCAATTGAAAGACCAGTAGCCAATCGGAATTAATATTTCAAATTAGCGATTGATTGCAAACCTTTGTGTTACAGGGTCCAGGGCCCCGTAACACAAAAGTTAGCAAGTGATTGCAAATTTGGAAGAACTACTCTGATTGGCTGCTGGTCAGTCTTTTGAACCAAAAGTGTGTGTAACAACAATCTTGATTGGCTATTGCCACTTTGCGTTTGATTGCAAATCTTTGTGTTATGGGGCCCAGGTGATTAAAAGGTTTTTCTTTTCATTTTCAATATTTCATTTTCTTTGTCCATCAATATGTTGGCTCTTGGAGCTGTGTAATTTATAGAATGAATGTCAATTACAGTGACAGATGACTAGAAAGGTTATTTCTCACTATTTCCTGATAAACTGTATTTATAGTAAGTTATGATTTTGAATGTTTGTTTATACAATCCACTCCTGTTATAACTGATAATGGATACTATAAAGGTTTATTATAAACTATGTGTTCAATTAACCCTCTGATTACCAGGTACTTTTTATTAAAAAAACGGATTCTCTTACTTCATTTCAAATTTTCAAAAAGATAAATCAAGCAATACCACTTGTGTTTGCATCCATGCTAAAACTACCGTTTCCATCTTTCCAACGGTATGTAACTCACCAAGAGAGGGCGTTTTCTTGCAAAATGCCAGTAAAATCCATTTCTCTTGTCACTAGTGTTCTATGGTGCCAAAAGGCGACTATGGTAATGAGAGGGTTAAAGCGGTTTATATCCACTTGGTCTAACCACATTTGGTCTAATAGCCACTTGGTCTTATTGCCAATTCATCTAATAGCCAAATGGTCTAATTCTCTAATGAATGTTTAGTCTATTACCACTCTGTTGCAGGAGTTGGCTTAGTGGTGTTAGACCAAGTGCACATTATACGAAATGGGGAAATACACAAAATGGTAAATAGGTGAAGTTGCAATTAGACCAAAAGGTAATTAGACGAAATGGAATTAGACCATGTGGGATGAGACCAAATAGGCATTAGTCAAATTGGGTTTAGACCAAGTGGCAATTTAGCATTTAAGCTTGGTCCCAAGCCTTTTGTTATTATGGGATTGAACTCTATCTCTTGCTCTGATGTTCTTGAATAACTTTGATGCACCGCTATTGTATGCGGATGGTAAAGCCATTCGAAGTTCAAAGAATTTGTGACTTATCAGTTAATTCATTTTGTCTCTTTGTTGTTTACTTATCAGAGTACAAAAATCTCTTCTTTTTAAAGTTTTATTTTCCCCACCAGGAACTTGCTTTCTTGTTATCGTCTAAATTGTTATTGTTTGTCGTTGTTTTTAGTTTGAAACAAGTTAACAGTAGGACAATTGAGCAATGAGATGACAGATTTTTAAAGAGCAATTACTGTCAAATTTTGAATTAAAACAAATTACCGTTACATGAATATATAAATTCTGTATCAGAAAATTGCATCAGAATAAAAAAGGAATTTATGTAATTCAGGTTAAATGAGAAAGATTTTATATGTAGAGCATGTTTTATGTCATTTGTATAATCTATGTTACCATTGAGATAGTTATGTACACATGTAATGTATTCCGTTCAGAACTATGAAAGAACCATTACATGTGTGTTATTTAGATGTATATTACATGTATACAGATTTTCCTCTTTTTTTCCATATCATATCTTATGTACTGTACTGTATTTTAACAGTATGATAACATAACTATGTATGTAATTATAAAAGCTATCTTGTGCAATTATGCTCCAAATAAAATTGGAAAATTGTAACTTTTGTATTGATGGGTATTTATTGTAGTTTTCTGTTGTGTTTTTAAAGTCATTTAGATACTTCATTCAAGGAAAACATGAATAAATTTATCTTATAAAAACGTGAAAATTGCTAAATTACTTGATTACTTAATATTTACTTAATGATGAAAAACACAATCACAAATAATAAATAACTGAAAATAATGTAATTCTTGACATCCTTGAACATTTACACACACTTTTCTCATCACAAGGGATTAAAAAGAGAGCATTGTAGACATAAATGTTTTCATAATAAAAGTATTTATCATTGTATTTTTCACAGACTAGGTATTTTTAGACATATACACTCTTCAATTTCACAGGCTACATAAACAGCATTATAAATCATTTATTGCTACATTCATGTTGGTCAATACATAAAAAAAAGCACACATCGAAATTGTTGTCAATGTCATAAAAAAAGTTCAGATATTCATACTTTCTTTATACAAACCAGATATTCTTTTTCACAAATCATTATGCATACTTTTTTTCATAAATCTGTAAAATACTGATTGAAAGCTCATAATATTTATACACATTTTTATGTCATAACAAACTATTACCCATGAGCACATATAAAATCTAAGTAGAGAATATATACAAAATATATATATCAAGCAACATAGTTAACCTCGCCTATTGAAGTCAAACTTGCTTAAGTCAAATAATCGCTTGAGTTGAAGGTCATTTAAGTCATCTTTATTTTTTCTCATACTCTATTGTTTATATTTAAAATCATTAATGAATGATTCCCCCCCCCCCCCCCGAAATCAAAGTCATTCCTTCACTTTCAACAGATTCCACTTTGGTAAAGTTGATTGTATATGTACTCCTACTTTGACAAAAGAAGGAAGTGAAAAAAGTGACATTTCCTGTAAAAGAGAAAAATATATCCGTCAATTAAACTGACGTCAATGTAATCACGTGATGTTTTACCTTAAATATCATTCAGTTGGATAAACCTTCATAATAAATTGGGCAGGATAAAGATGGCACGAAATTAAATATATGAAAACTCAAATTGATATGCCACTTACTTTATTTTGTCAAAGTGGGGCAGTATTATTTTATACATTAATATGGCATTTTAAATATCAGAATTGCAAATGTCTTCTCGAAATAGCACCTTGATGCAAATACAGTGCGTCCCAGAAAAAAGTTAACCCAAATTTGAGAGCCTCATATTAAAATTTCATAGCTTATGTGACCTTTATATTTATTTCATAATAAAGAGTAACTCGTATTCTATTCAATGATACCAAACTTATACCTGTGTTGTGACTGATGACTGAGCACTTGGGCTTTAAAAAACAAGCGTAGTAAATTAACTGTTCCAAGTTTGGGCAAAAGCAGCCCTTGCTTTTCAATAGTCCAAGTAATCCTTTGTCCCTTATAAATGGACTTAGAAAGGCTGACCTCACACAAAGAATGAATGATCAGAAAGACATGGTTGCTTCTGACAAAACTTGGTACTTTGTGATTTTAACCAAAGTTTTTAAGAACTTGAGTGCTCAGACATCCATGACAGTATAGGTATAATTTTGGCATCAATGGATAGAATATAAGTTACTCTTTGTCATGAAAAAATTAATGACATATGTTAGGGGCCTTCTCCATTCAAAAGGTGTCAGTTTCCCGCATCCTTTTTTCAAAACACTGATTTATCGGCTTTTGGATAGAATCCTGAAATTTTAATACGGCTTAAAAGCTGAAAGCCAGATGTTTGCCGGGTGGAAGAGGAGCCTGCGGGAAACTGACGCCTTTTGAATGGAGAAGGCGCCTTATACAATTTCAATACGAGGATCTCAAAGCTGGGTTTACTTTTATTTGGGACGCACTGTATGAAAATGGCAGTGCTTTAACTCTACCCTATGGATAAAATCTCGCATTTCTCATACAGTCCACTTCTGTTTTAACAAAGCGCTTGAGACCCAATTACCGTAATACGCCATATTGGCCTGTATTATGAAAAGTGGTTTAGAAATAAACTGGAGTTCAGGTTTAACATGTATGTACAATATGTATTCAGGATAACAAGATTTTGTTAACACGAGGTAATAGGCTAGGGAATAATCACCTCATTGGTGGGTAAATTACCAATTGGTCTTAATCCACTATGATTAATACCCGTTTGGTCTCATCCCACATGGTCTAATTCCATTTCATCTACAACCAGTTCATCCAATTACCTTTTGGTCTAATTGCCACTTTTACTAATTCCCATTTCGTCTAGTGTCCATTTTGTCTTATATCAACTTGTCTAACACAATTTCATCATTTCTTGTAACAAACTGGTAATAGACCAAATATTCATTTGGGAATTAGACGAGAATGCTATTGGACAATTTGGCTATTGGACTAATTGGCAATTAGACCAACTGAGAATTAGACCAGGTATGTATTGGGTCAATCTGAAATGAGACCAAATTGTTAGTAGACTGAATGGGTTAAGCTAATGTGGTATTAGACAATCAGGGATTTGGACCATCTGTTGTTAGACCAAGTAGATATAAACCAATTGATGATGGGAGTGGACTGACTATACATTTATTCTTGTTTTAAATTCATTTGGTGATCTCAATTTGAACCTTGCTAGCCGACTTCCTACTAAGGCACCTCTCATGCATCTTCTGTCTCCAGTCACATCCTTCCTTGTAATTACAAAAATTGCATTTCCAAACCTCCTCCAACTCGACCCCCTCGACCTCCCGCTTCCCTACCCAGAATGCATTGTAATGTTCCAGCCTCTCCTTGAGCCAGATGGGATCGAAGGCATAGTCGTTGACCGCGAAAGGCTCCTTGTCGTCCTGTGAAGAGTACTCTACAGCGAGGGAGTCGATCTTGGAGAGGAACTGGAAGCGTTCCAGCGTGGCGTCAACATAGTCTCCAAATTTGGGAAGGACTAGATCCATTCTGAGGGCGTGAGCAGCAATTTGGTCATTGACGGATGCGTCAGGGTCAAGTCCAATGGTCTCTAAGATGGTTTCCTTTGTCAGAAGCCCGCATACTGCTTCATCAAACAGCTGTTTGTAAAGCATTACCTGTTGGTGAAATTGAGAGATGAAGCATAATTCAAAAGTTCCTTTTCTTTTCGAGTTTCACAAATTCAAATCTTTACGAATAAAACAAACCAATGAACTACAGTCAACATTGCCTTAGTTGAGAAATAGGTTCGAATGTGAAGAAAAATACTTATAGAGGTTTAAAGACAACAAACTAAAGAGAGAAGACGACTTAAAAAGGCCTTTGATTTCACTTTTGAATCCGACTTAGGCAAGATTGACAATATACGCTTTAAATATTTCTACATATTTTTCAAAAAAGTTTTTGAGGAACCAAATTAAGTTTTGATGACCAATAATACTATGCTATAGGAAAAATGCAAGGCAAGAAGAGAAGAAGGAGACAGGGGACAAGATGAATGGATGTTGTGTCCAAAGAAACAGACTTAAAATTGCCAGCTTGGCGTCAAGTTTCCCAAGAGAGAAAAACTTTTGAGAGAAGTTTTGTCCATGGGGTCACCAGAAGATGAAGATGGCACCTAACATTGCATCATCAAGACAATTCTCTTTTTTTGCAATGGTAGTGGCTAATTTACCTGTAGTTTGTGAGTTTTCCTCTGAGCTCTTGAAGGAACAGTTCTAGACTTGGCCCGAGTCTTGAATTCTACTACCTCCAGTTGATCCCGACTATTGTATCTGATCTCATCTATAACACCAACCTGGACAAAAACAACATGAAAAATATTTTAGGTTTATTATTAAAATTGTTTTAAAAAAAATTGAAATTGTAAAAAATTACCTTGGCTAAGATCTAAGCTTATTACTTCTAATAATCACTTTCTGCAACGCAAAATATGTAAAATTGGTACATGTCTCTTGGTCACAGGCATAGACATGCATTAATTTCTTTTGTTATGGGGGATGATCTATTCATCTTCCCCCCAGTAACAATAGAAAGTGCGCCCAGCTCACGCCAGTGCTCTTGGTAATTGAGTAATTTGGAGAAAAATTGATGTTTCCCAATATATATTTTTCTCACCACAAATGCTCCATTTTGAAAGGGCTTCCCAAATATGGGCATCTCCCTGACAACACATCTTGAAGCTCCGCCTCCTCCTCCTCCCCCAAGGAGCAGTTGATTTACAGCACTCAGGATGTTGAGGAATTTGATGGCCCACTTATCCTCCCTGGTTTTCACTGCAATCTGTTTGATGGAATGAACCTCCAATTCTAAAGGATGAAAAGAAAGATACAGAGTTATGTAGTTTTATTACAGAGCAGAGCTCCTTATCAAATGAAAATGTACATAGTAAAATACACTCTTCTAGGAGAGGTAAAATAAAATAAATTATATACCTCATTTTAAGAATCTTTAATAATCCTGTCTTCTGATTGGTTGAAAGTGCAGTCATAATCTGACCTATGGCCGCCATAGACATTTTTCCCGGTTTTACCGGTCAATAGAACATTTTTACAGTACTTTTTGCCCATGGGCATAGTGCGATCCCCATTTGTTTACGTGCAAGGCTGCTGCGCATGCGCTTTATTTCAGATACCATAATTTGCCGCGCGATTTGGTCGATAATTTTAGACAACTCCGCTGCTTATGCGTCATCCGCGCGTGCGCGCAGCGTAGACAAATTCTTTCGTCGCGCTAGAACGGATCCCAGATTTCTAGTTGAGCGTTAAGCCTGAATTCCGATGATGATGTTGATCTAAACAAGCGATTTAGAGGTTAATCTGGAGGGTGCTTCCTCGGCATTTTGCAGTTAGTTGTAAGTAGAATGCAAATGTGTTGTGGTGAGCATGCATTGTGGCCTGCAGAGCCAGAGGCTCGAACTGACTTAACTTTCATGACTCTAGGCTAGTCTAGATCTAACGTTAGGCCTATTTTAGAATCTAGATCATAGACTTCACTTAGACTTAGTTCTAGGTCAAAATTAGACCATGTTTGTTGTTTTTAGATTTGGCATATAAAATATATATTGACTGCTTTTATTTTCGGGACATGGTCGTTTCTAGACTGCTCTCGGGAATCTCCGAATCTGCCATAACCTGCGACCTGCGGTCTTGGGTTATAGCAGATGCGGAGATTCCCTTGAGCAGGATCTAGAAACGACCATGTCCCTCAAAGCAGTCAATATATCTATACTATAGACTTCTAGAGAACACAACTCTAAGAAACCAATATAAAATCTTGAAGAAAATCTCATTTTAATTGAAAATATCTAATAGAATTACCAGTATATCGGTAAAAACTCAAGCGGTATACATGGTAAGTGTTTCCACACATATTTCTAGACACAATGTTACATCAATATTTAGCTTTGTAGCTTTAACTACACATCTTAAGAGATTGAAATGAAACAAATCCTTCAATAATATAAGGGGATACAGATGACAATTTTTGTTATAAGAATTGGTACATTATAATGTCAAATTTGCATTTAAAATCTCACCTCTCTTAAGATGCATCTCTGTCCCAACTTTCATGGCTTCAGTTTCAAGGATCTCAACTGGTCCCTCGAATGTGCAATCATAGAGAAGTTGCCTCTCGCACCATGCCTGAGAGGTCAGGTCAGACACCCAGAGATACTTTCCTTTGAATTGCCTCAAAGGATCCATTTGAAATTTTGCTTTCTTTGCTTGCATGGTTAGCAAATCATTTGTAGTTATCTCGTTTTCACCTCTTTTTGAAGTTATCTTGTGACATTTCTCACAAACATTCTGGTCGGAGTCACCATCTTGTGTTATTTCACTTTTAGTACTGGTTTTGGCTGAACCCTCCTCAAGTCCTGTAGATTTTTGCACATCATCAGGCACTGACTTGGTCTTAGAATCTTCCTCTGCTGAGCTCGAGTCAGACGAATTGTTACATCTGCAAATCGACCTTAAATCCTCTTCTGGCTTGTCCACAGTTCTATCATGCTGTCGTGAAGAAGTCGAACAATGTTCGCTATCTGATTTTCTTTTCAAATCGATGTCGATGGCATCCATTGCCTTGTGTAAAATCGCCTCATCTGCCCAATCGTCCAGCCATTCATCACCGAAACACATCTCACCTCCTCCGCAGGAGCTCTGGCGTTCTGACTTGTCATTTTCCGTCTTCTGCTGTACCGGTGCAGGGCTGCTTGTCAGTCGAATAACAACGGGTGCTTGTTTCGCTGTGTTTTCAGCCATGGTGGTTCAAATATACTATGTCAACGCATAATCAGCAAAAATACAAATGCAGTTATGTTTTACCAACCGACAAAACACTTAAAATTACACTGCGTCGTTATAAAAGAGAATCATATCGACGATTGCTCCATAGTCAAAGCTAAACTTGGATGTTTACCAATATGGATTGCGCAATAACGCGCGCAAACGATAGTTATCTTTAAGCCTGACTAAGATTATTTTTCAAGATAATAAACATATTTATATAAAATTAAGTTAGATATGTATATTAATTATTACAGAAAGTATGATTAATATTTAATTTAAGATTTATTTGCATAATTTTTCCAGTAAACCTTTTTCATCGTACAATATTAAGTATAAATAAGTTTTTAAATCCTTGTAAGAAACTACGAAAGAGCAAGTGGGAACATGCAAGGTTGTATGTCAACATCAGTACTGGTCATGCTGCATGCTGGTCAAGATATTTAATTTCGTGTAGACTTGTCATCATGGATGAAGATGGTTTTTGTGTTGTTTCTAGAAAGAAAGGAAGGAAGAGAAGAGATGCATCTTCCAGCAACAAAGCCAAAGGGGGTCATCATTCTGTCATTTCAATGAAGAGCGATGTGGATGCACCTGCACTGTTGGTTAAGATAAATCAATGTGTGTAAGTTTTGATTACCTAAAAATGTCATGTCGTGTGTTCATTCTCTCTCAATCTCTGTATGAGAATTTGATTCTAAGCACAAATTTGCTTTGTTAAATCGTGTTCATGTCATGATGATGACTGATGGTGCATATTGACCCCTTGTAACAATGAACATATGTCATGGCCCTAAATCAAAGTCTGATTAATAACAATTTCAAGTTTGTAGATAAATAACAAATATAGACCTAACGTTAGGTCCACTCATGCACTACACTCGTTTGATATATCAAACTCGTGCCTCTGACTCTATGTGACTCTGGCGTGGTTACAAAAATAATTTCTAACCTAAAATTTACATCTTCAATCCCGTTATTAACGTTTAAATTTGAGAGTCAATGTGCACTTTTAATATTTATTTTTAAATCCTAACTAATCTCTGACAATGCTTAACTGAACTAAAAAGGTGAAATGAGAGCAAAAACTCACCGATTTTCAGCAGTCTTCCCGATTTTTCTGCCACTCATTTTGTATGGTCGCTTTGAGAAAAAAATGAAATGGAAATATAGAGATAATATAGAGTGCCTGCGATCGCGATCACGATTATGGAGAGTGTGTTATGTAAACATCGCGTAAAATAAGCAAATGTTAACCTACCTTCCACACTTGAGTATTAAAAAAAAAAAAAAAAAAAAAAAAAAAAAAAAAAAAAAAAAAAAATGGAGAGATGTTTTTTTTCCCGCCCTCGGCACATCATAAAGGTCAGCGTGTATCGGCCATAGGGGTAGGATTGAGTGCCTAAATCGGGCCTGCCGTCAATCCCCCCTTTTTTTCCTTAGACTTTTTTTTTTTTGGGGGGGGGTGGACGAGATATTTTTTGTCATGGGGCCCGGAGGAGCTTGGTCTTTTTTTTTTTTTCTTAGGGGTGGAGAGGGGGGGGGGGCGGACGAGATATTTTTGTCATGGGGCCCGCAGCTTAGCCTTTTTTTTTTTTTTTTTTTTTTTTTTTTTGCTTAGACTTTTTTTTAGGGGTGGGATGGAGGGGAGGGTGGGGGTTGGGGGGACGAGATATTTGGTAATGGGGCCCGGAGGAGCTTAGTCTTGTTTACTTTGTCTTTACTTTTAAATTCCTTATAATCTGTATTTCTTCATGTGTTTGTAAATAAAATTAAACTTGAATTGAAATACATCTGTCTTTGTCTCTCCTTATTTATTTTATTTTCTTTTTAACAAAGTACATACATCTAAGCCATTCATTGGGGAGGGGGAAATGGGGGCAGGAAATTTAGGCCTACAAATTGCCCCAGTAAATCTTGGATAGAATTTGGACTTATTCCCCCCCAAAAAAAAAAATAATAAAATAAAAATAAAAATAAAAAAAAAATAAATAAAAAATAAATAAATAAATAAAAAAATAATAATAAATAAATAAATAAAATAAATAAATAAAAACAAAAACCAAAAAATAACAAACAAACATGAAAAATGAAAAAACTAAAAGCAAAAAAAAAAGAAGATCATTATAGTATAATGAGGGGGCGGGGAGGGGGGTTCAGCCAACTTTTCTCAGCAAACATGTACAAAACACAAAAGTTACTATACCTTCACGATTTTTAGCTTGTTCATCCCCCACCCCCCCCCCCACTTGTGACCCATCCCTTCACTTTACAAAATTAGAAATCACCAGGCCTCTCTACCTCATATATAGCTTTAAAAACAATAAACAAAACCTTTTGTAATATTATATATTATTATTACTAGGCCCTACTATTTTTTATTTAGTTATTTATTTTTTTCATTCTATTCGCGAGTGAATCAAAAGCTAATCATCCTAACAACGAATTAAACAAACAAGGTAACTACTGTTGCCATGTCACATTCGACTCGTAATGGAGACATCGTCGAAATGCAAACCTTCGACAAAAGAGGGCGGCACAATTTATCCCGCCATTGAATTACTTGCTTCTCTTGGTCAGTGGAATCGGTGCAAAATGTACGATATAGCGGTTGAATACTAAAATTTACTACTTAGAGGACATAAGGGAGCAGTGCTCAAGGAAAGGAAATAAGGAGAAGAAGATTGAAACAATTTGGTAAGTGAATTTCCATGTTTTCGTCATATTGCCCTTTTGGTGAGTCTTTTGAGTACGACTGTGTTGATGTTTCGTACGTAGTCCCGTCTATGCCAGTCTCGGTAAGTTCATAACGGCTCCACTCCACGCGTGCCTAGGTCTAGATCTATTTCATTTCATTCATTTCCATATTGAATGAAATATCAAAAACAACTATTCATAGACCTCTAACTTACATTTGTTTTACACAAATGTGAGGGGAATATAAAAAACACGAAAGAGGCTTTTTAAAAATAATCCCCAGGCTTTAGAGTGAAACAAATACAAATCATTCAATAGTAATACAAGTCGAAACAATTTAACAATATAACAGTAGTAGAGTCTAGATCTACATAAACAAAAACAAAATAAATAGAATTGCGTAAAATCAGGAAGCACATAGAATCTACAGGAAAGAAAAGAAGCTCTAGCTAGTCTAGGCCTACCCACTGTTAATCTCATGAACAACCCTTTGTCACTGTAAACACATTTTTTTTTTTTAAATCTTGTTTTGTGTTAATTTTACAGGAATGATCTTCAGATCAGCAGTTTTTACAGCGAATTCAAAGGTTAGTTTTTTAAGTTGTTATCCTCTGTAACAACTTAAGTTACAAAGTTCCGTAACTTCAGACTATACTTAGCACTTCTAGAATTCTAATCATCTTAATTTAGTTAGAAGTTTCCATCAATACAATTACTGTCTGTGATTTATTGTAAGATGTTGTTGTGCTTGTAATAAAGGAAAGATGTTGGTATGTTTGTCTTTCATTGTTTAGTGTTTAGAAGTAAAATTTTACAGATTTACAACACCAAAAAAGACATCTAGGTGGTTAACATCTAACATTACATTCCATTTTCTGTATTTCAGAAACATGGAAAATTGCCCATCAGGAAATGTCCAGTGGATTACCCCGGGGTGACATCTCTGCTGAACACAATTCTCTTGAAGGACTCGTCAATGACACCGTCACAGAGGTCGAAGGTCAGACTTCAAAACGGAATATGCCTCCAAATTGGAACAGTGAGATAAAGTTGTCATCAGAACAGACAGAGATTGAGAAACTTGCATTAACTGAGGATAAAGCGAAAAGGAGGAGGCAAAACAACGAAAGGACGTTAAACCTGTCTGCTGATTGTGGGATGGAATCGATGTTGAACAAGGATGAAGTAAAGCAAAGTGAGGAGCATTTATGTAAACCAGGAGATAACTTTCAATCGATTAAGGAAATGGGAGCGTTGCATCACGATTCAGCAGAGGCGTCCATGGAATATAGGAATCCTAAGAATGGGAGAGTGATAGAGATCGTCTGCTATGGTTTGGGCAATTTCTCATCTTGCGTGACGGCCAGATTTCAACTTGCATTGCTGGTTCTTCTTAACTTGTTGGTAATGACTCTTTCAAAACTAAACTGTTTCAGACTTAGAGAGCATCATAAAATATCTTTTAATTCATAGGCGTATAACAGAGGCTGCTGCATAGTGAATCATGAGACAAAATGAAGACAAATGAAAGGATAGTTTTATTCTGTAAATCTTTAGATAAACCATATTTTAGTTTCATCTCCAAATTCAAAAAACAAAAACGTAAACTAACGGTACTGCAGATTAATAAAGTACTGATAGTGCATGTATGGTGTCCGACTCAAAAGGTCGCGTAACATATGGATAGATACGAAGTAGGCTCAAGATGGAGATCTGCAGAGAAAGGGGGAGTACGCCAGAAAATTGAAAAATGTAGAGATAACAGTTGTCATTCTTGATATGAATATTCTTTCATAGAGATTTCTTCATTACTGTGAACTTGAATCAAAATTATATGAGATAATAGTATATGAAACTATGGTGATGTAAGTTATCATGCTTTTGATATTTTTCAGGTGTCTCCTGAGAATTGTTTTTTATTTGACCCCAACTTCAATGATGTGGAAAAGCAAGTACTTGAAGAACTTGGATATTCTCTCATCAACAAAAATGAGGTAAGGAATAAGCTTCATTGGAGGATTTCTTAATGGATAAACAGTAGCAGACGCAGACCGGAGTCGCACAATAGAAGTACTGGGCCCATGCGTAAACATAATAGAGCCGCTTTTGTCCCCAGACAATTGGGCGCCCGAAATGCATTCAATTTGATTTTCTTGGATCCGCGTCTGATAAATGGCAATACAGTCTATACAGTGCATCCCAGAAAAAGCGGAATCCAATTCATTTTTCTTGGTAAAACTTAAAACATTTCATCCACACTTCCTCAATACATTTCTTCACTCCTCCAACCGCAACGTACATCATATTCGCTCAGATCTGCCTCGGCTCCCACATTTGTTGTTCCCAGGTCCCATAAGCAGGCTGGTTTCAATTCCTTTCAATCACTTGCTCCTCTTCTCTGGAATAAGCTCCTTTCATCTCTAAGAAATAGCAAGACACTTACCTCCTTCAAAGCCAATTTAGAGACAAATCTGTATCCTTCATAACCTGATCTTTCATTTTGAATTTCCCAGAGGGAGCAGTGCAGCACTTTGTATTATTATTATTATTATTTTTATAATTATTATCAAAAGCAAGCAAATAATGAAATATTAAGTACAGCATTGCAGCACTTCAGTTCTGATGTCTCTTCTATTAGCGTACTCTGCTCAACATGATAGGTTAATGTTTAGTTGTTAACAAGTTAAGAATATACATGAAGTGTTTTGTTTTTATCAATATCTAAACTCCACAAACACTTTTATTGTTTTATTTTGCGTACTAAATTGCTTGTTATTTTAAAGTTTGTGAGAATCATTTTTAATGTATTTTCTGTGATTTTTTTATTTTTTTATTTATTTATTTATTTATTTATTTTTTGGGGGGGATGTATTGTATAATTTTGATTTAATTTCCTCCTCTTGTTCTATTTTTAATTTTATTCAACTTTAGGAAGGGAAACGTCCGTCAAGTGAATCAACTTTGTTTTTCATGCCTCACTGTGGAAAGCCGCTGTACAATAACCTCCTATGGGCCAACTGGGGTCAAAGGTTAACCAATCTGATCATCCTTGGCAACAGTTTCAATAACTTCTCAGAGAGGTATGTATTCTCATGGCTCAAATTTACCGGTGGCCCAATGCTAATGACCACCTGATCCTTTGTCAAGCTTCCATAAAAAAAAATTTAAAATCCAATCAACCATGTAAACCCTTAAAGGAGGAGTCCGGGCTGAAATTTTGTAAAATTAAGTAAAATTCATCAAGCACAACACAGAAAATTTCATCAAAATCGGATGAAAAATAACAAAGTTATGCATTTTTTTAGGTCTTGATTTTTTTTGTAAAACAGTTCTTGGCAATTGTCTCATTGTCTCATTTGAATATTTGAATATTCAAATGAGCACACTGATGATGTCACAGTCCCCCTACTTCTTGTGTATTTTATTATATGAAATCCTATTTATCTCATTTTTTCATATATTGCGTATACAGAAAATCTGTCCCTCATACTGAAATAAGTAAAAGCACTTGTGACCTTGAACATTCCACAAGGATTAATCCGTGTTTTTATGTCCTTGGGGCAAAAAATCTTGATAATTGGTATTTCATACAATAAAATACAAAGAAAGTAGGGGGACTGAGACATCATCAGTTTGCCAATTTGAAGAACTGCTTTCTAAAAAATTCAAAACCTAAGAAAATTCATAACTTTGCTATTTCTTATCCGATTTTGATGAAATTTTCAGTGTTGTGCTTTTTCGATTTTAGTTTATTTTTCTTATAATGCAAACTCCAGCCCGGATGAGCCCTTTAACCCTTTAGCACCTAGAGACTGCGTGAAAAGTGTCAGTTTACTCACTAGCGGAAAGGGATATGCTGTGTTTCAATCAGATTTTTGTCAATTAGAATTGCTCTTAAAACATACTTTTTTGTGCAGTATCAGACAGCACACATCCAATGTGTAATCCACAACAAGTATGGGCATGTTTTATCACATATTTTTGATACCATCTTGCCTGTAGCATGCTTAAGACAGGGGCGGTTTGGGGCGGTTTAGTGAGGAAGCTGAGGGGCCGTCTCAGGCGGTTTAGGTGCCAAAAGGTTAAGCCCCTAGACCCTTGACTGCCCATCAGCTATACTCACTAGACCACCCCAAACTGCCCTCCATTTTTGCACTTTATGCTCATGCAGTAGCTAGAATACGTGGTAATAAATGCCCATACTTGTTATGCGTTTACCTCCGCAGTAGGCCCTAGGTGCTGTCGGACTCTGCACACAAAAAGTAGAGAAATACGAAAATTCTCCATTGAAACACACTGATATATACAGCTTAACGCTTTCCATTTGGGAATTCTGTATTCGCTGTTATTTTCGCGTCTTTTAATTTTTTCGCGCTGAGCGGCCTGTTCACAGGTTCTTAAATTCGCTCACAATTGAACCCATTCAATCAATGCATAGGAAATCATGCCTTTATTCGCGTGTTTTTAAATTTGCGACTGCCGCTCTTTGCACGAAATCCGCGAAAATTAATGTACCGTGAATATTTCAACGAATACAGTAAGCTGACACTTTTCACACAATCTCTAGGTGCTAAAGGGTTAAACGTGTTGTGAGATGAATTGTGCCCTTTTTGGTTATCAGCATGTGTGGTACTATGTGTAGTATTGACTGGAAATGTGTTCCTCTGTTGTTCTTTTTTTAATCTTTATTCTTTAAAAAAGAACTGCATCTATTTATTCATTTTCATCTTTTTCACAAATATTAACAGGTTTACAGCAAAGCAGTTGATTGATGAGGTTCCATACATACACAAGGTAAAGTGACTCGTACATCTCATTCATATGGCTGAAACATGAATGCTGAAAATCAAAAGTTTTCCTGAAAATTCGCATTTTGGCAATTATTTTTGTATATTTGTATTAAAATATAGCATTTTAAAAACAAATTTGGGTTGTACATGTATGATGAAAAACACAATGAAGCTTGAAATTGAAAGTGGAAAATTTATCTCTTACATTATTTTCTGCCAGCTCACACTTCCGAAAAATTTACCATTTTCTTATCAGCTGTATGAAAAAAAAATATGAACAAACGTGATTTATTTTGTTAATATAATTTAAACATATTCTAGACAGTATTTTTTTGGGAACATGTATTGTATTTGTTTGTCGTATTGAAGAAAAACACAGGAAAAGATAGTGTTCTCAACATCTTCTATTAAGATTTATAGCTACATTCTACTTTTAAAACAGTTAGATTCATTTTCCTTCTTATCAAGAAGGTTATGATTTATGATACCATCCACTTCTTTTTTTGTCCTTTTCTCAGTGATTATTTACTATTTTAAATTAACACAGAGTGTCACCCTCCTTCTCATTAGATTATATTATTTCTTAATTTCACCCTATTTGGTTTTCACATTTTGTCTACGTCTTCTCTGCTTTTTCCACTATCCATTTGTAGATTATCCCATATCACTGTGAGTTTCCAGTAAGAAACAGCTTTCGATTCACAGATATCTTTAACGATATGGCGTTCCAAGTGTTCCCTGACAATGTTCTACAAAGAGTGCCCTCTTCTTTATGGAAAGACACAGCCGAACCAACCTACGATCACATAAGCAGTGTTGAGATCATCACAACCTCCAGCGTGAGATGAAATTGTTTAAAAGATGGAGCAGACTTATGTAACTTCCGCTTAGCAACACTTAAAGCGATGAAAACAATTTTTTTTCAGTGCCTCAAAGACAAATGGGGAAAGGTCTTGGAAGAAAAAAAAATCAACTTTAGACTTTGATGTCTCAGTCTACAGAACAAAGGTTTTTTTTTTTTGGGGGGGGGGGCATTTGCATTCTTCTCCTTTTAATTCTTTCTTTCTCTCCTCTCGTTTTCTTTTTTTTTAAATTCCTTGCTTCTTCTCTAATATTTCTTTCCGTTTTCTTGACTTTTTTCATTTTTTCTAGACCTCATTTCTACCTTGTTTCTAACTTTTTTCCTTATCTTACTTTTATCACAGCTCAAGTCCTCTGCCTTTGCTTCTTCTTGTCTGTGTGATATTTTTGTAATCTTGATGTTTTTTCCATGAAGTAAACAAATTATAAAGAAGCCCTATGGGTGAAATTTTTCCAAAATGATTGTCTAAACATAAGTTTTCTGTGTCGTCTTTGTTAAGCGCCTACTTTCATTTAAACAGAACATTTTTCTTTACTTCAAAATATCATCTACAGGGCACCCCCCCCCCCCAACAAGCTTCTCTCATTATAACAAGCACACATGTTAACCCTTTAGCACCTAAACCACCCAAAACTGCCCCAAACCGCCCATTTTACGCATGCTAAAGTCATGATATCAAAAATATGTGATAAAATATGCATATGCTTGTTGTGCAATACCCATGGGATGTGTGCTGTCAAATTCTGCACAAAAAAAATGATGTTTTACAAGTATTTCTTATTGAAACACCCTGATGCAAACACAGAAAAGCCCTTTCCGTTAGGGAGCAAACTGACACTTTCCACGCAGCCTCTAAGTGCTAAAGGGTTAACAAGATTTCATTTTAACAGGCAGTTGATTAGCTACCATGCACCTTCTTATACTGGGAGTGCACTGTACATCATTTGTTATCAGAGCTCCCAGCATATCAAGAAAACAAAAATCCCTGATTTTTCCCTGATGAAATCTAAAAATTCCCCGATAATTATTTAAACCCATTTCCAGTTTCACATGTTTTCTTTGTTGTCGCTGTGAATTATTTGCAGTATAAAACACTGGTCTGACTGACTACTGAACTTTCAAGTTTTGGTCCAATAAAAATTCCCTGATTTTTCCCCGATTATCAAATTCCCGGACTTTTCCCTGACAGGAAAAAAAGTACAATAATTTCCCCTGATTTCCCTGATGGGCAGGGAACCCTGTGTAAAGGTTTATTTGGGTTTGACTTTCAATGTGATGTGTCTGTAAGAGATTGAGAAAGGTCATTATAACCAGGGCCCCCATAACAAAGGTTTGTGATCAATTGCAAATTTGATGATACAATCATTCTTTGGAACAATGCAGATGCAATAGAAAGAGTCATTGTCAATGAGAAATTATATGAAAGGAAAAGAAAGCCTATATTGTTGATGACATGATTGTATTGATTGATATCAAAGTTATGAAAGAAATAAATTATTGAATAAACCCCTCTTTTGTGGTATAAAAGAAAAAAGAAAAAAAAAAAAATGCAAATTTGATAGAACAATCATTCTTTGGAACAATACAGATGCAACGATGCTCTTGATTCTAAGTGAATGATTGAAAATGTTGTGTTATGGGGACAAGGTCTGAAGGAATTTAAAGTGAAACTAGTGTTTTGGTCATGACATTTGAAATGTGGAAGACACTGTCTAAAAATGATTTGGAGAGGTTGATAACATTTCACCTAAGCATTATTTTGTGCTGTGAGGTTTTGGGATCGCGAAAATGATAAGAAATTAACCCTATTCAGCTTTGAGTCACATGCACTTTCACAGAAATGCATGTATGGGGCAACACAAAATGTTCGGGACCCAAACATGTCAGCTTAGTGGTATACTTTGGATCATATTATGACTATGAGGGCATTTGAAGAGCAATTTTTCTTGTGGAGCTTTTTATTATGATACTCTTCCCAAATATCATGAAAATAACAGGAAAGCTCACAATTTTCTTCACCTTTCCCACACCTTCCCACTACACTAGATTCCCCTTAAGTGATCTTACACTATCCAACCGTTACTATGGAAATAAACATTAATTTGAGAACACAACAAAAGGAAATAAGAAGACAAAAGTTATTTATTCATTGCAATATAATATATATTTACATATAAATACAGAAGAAGTCAACATATAAATATACAGATAAGTTTGATATACATGTATACTGTTAACTTGCATTGAAACCACTTTTACACACAAATGAAATACAGAACACCAATGAATGCCATTTGTAGGTCTTAAAAACACAAAACCCGAGCTGTTCTTACACTAGCCTTAGCTCAAATTAAAATATGGAGTGGGTAAGAGTAGTCACCAGGGATGTCACTCCTATTTTGATTTGTTTTATCTCAATGCAAGCAATAGAATGAGATTAACACCTACAGCTTCAAAGGGAAAGTTCACCCTGGGTTTTAAACGGTTTTAAAAAAATGCAGAAAAATAAAATAAAAATATGAGTGAGGGTTTTACGAAAATCGACCAAACAAAAAGTTATGATCATTTAAAGTTTTTATTCTGTGACATCACATACGAGCCGCTCTCCTATGTGTTATGTAATGTAAATGCCATAAAATGTCATTTTTTTTTTCATCAGAATATTAATTATTGCGTCTGTGCGGTCGATACATCATCAAACCTATGCTCATATACATGCCTCTATCAAATTGACCCATTCTTTTATCAAGAACCATGAAAAAAGACAAATTATATGGAATTTACATACACAACACATGGGAGAGCTGCTCGCACATGACGTCACAGAATCAAAATTTTGAATATTCATAACTCAGTTAATTTTTGGTTGATTTTCTTCAAACCTTCACTCATGTTTTTCTTTTATTTTTCTGCATTTTTACAAAGCAATTAAATTCCAGGGTGAACTTCCCCTTTAAGTCCTATTAAAGGGACTTGGTTGTGGGGATTAATGCCCCATTGGGAATGCCAGACCATCTTTCTGACAGAATCGTTGAATATTCAAACAGTCATTGCAAAAATAGTGCTCAAAATTTTACGACAAGGAAAGAAAAGGGGTAGTCTGTTCATCAAATTTGCTGAGCAAACGTGTACACTATAATGGTTATATGCTTTAGAAATATAGAAATAACCACTCCACAGCCGAACCCATGAAAATATAACATTTTTGGTTTACAACTACAAATTGTGGTTATAATAACTTACAACCAGCCCCTTATAATAAAATTTGTTAGATAAACATTATGTTATCAAATATTGCATAAATATTATGACTAAGTGAAAGAATTATTATCAATTTGAAGTTGTTGATACATTTAACTGTGACTGTAAAGCGTCTTACATGCTCCTGGGATAACAAATCACAAAGTAAAACAAAATTGATAAAGGCACCTTAATTTTTCCAAAAAAGGAATATTACATAGCAGTAAAAACAACAAGAGACATTATGTCGACTTGATTACAGCTGCTAAAAAAAAAAAAAACACTTTGAATCACTGATTCTTGGATTTATGAAATATTGCTAGTCATCAAACCCCCACTTTCAACAATTTGAAATAAAAGTAGTAAAACCTGAGTAAATCAGATGAGAAAGAAAATATTGAATAAATTTAAGTTTTAAAAATGTCTAATTTAGGTAGCTCTATTTTTAATGTTTTAAAAAATTTACCATTTTAACGGTTTTTAAACAACTTCATAACACTGACCCAGCTGCCGGGTCATAACTTTGTTTAAATTTCCCAAAGTAGACCAATGAAAGTTATTAAAATTGTATTGTAAAGAAACTTTTAGAATAATTATACTTTATACTGTTTTAATGCACAATATATAAAGTAAATAATGTGTGTTTTTTTTTTTTTTATTTCAGCTGCTCCATACATTAGTTGCACTCTGCTATAGTTTCACTACACATCAAGATTCCAAATTTGAAAAAACATCGAAGTGTGAAGAAAAAACAAAAAGGCTTTAAATTTCAAGAAATTTCTATTGGAAGTCTCACACTCCATTTACCATTTTGTCTTATATCAATTTGGTCTAATGTCCAATTGGCCTATCACCACTTAGTCAAGCCTGTAACAGACTGGTTAGACCAAATATTCACTAGGGAATTAGACAAACATACAATTAGACAATTTGAATAATAGACTAAACAGCAATTTCCCTAATGGTCATTAGAACAAATGAATTAGATCAAGTAGGTATTGGACCAAGGGGAAGTTAGACCAAATTGTTAGTAGACCAAATGGGTTTAGCCCATTTGGTATTAGACAACCTGAGAAATGGACCAATGTTCTTAGATCAAGTGGATATAAACCCCCAAACTAGATGGTAGAGTTGCTCCCGAGAAAATAGAATCAACAATAGTCGATGGTCGAGTCTTGAACCTTGAATCTTGCTATCTTTGTTGGAACATGGCCACTGAATTGTGGACAAATCTACATTATGAATATACCTGTACTGTGCAATATAAATACCACTTTATACAAGAGACACTTAAATCACACACTTTTGTTTAAAAACATATAGAGGGAAAAATCTGAACATTCCCTGGTATATAGATATATTTAAATAATAGTATCTATACAATGTTGAAACCATCTTCAAGAATATAATATCAGTGTTATTTGATTAGTGAGTTTATGAAATAAATACAAAATAAATACTGTATATTGTACAGTCCACTCCTATTACAATGAGGTGCTATGGGGAAAATCCAAAATACTTGTTATTTTAACCATGACCATTGCGCAAATGGGAATACTGTATTCACTGTTATTTTCACGTGATTAATTTTTCGCGCTGAGTGGCCTCAAAGAATGTTCGCAGGTTCTTGAATCCGCGCTGCATGAATGCACCCAATACATGCATTAAAGAGCATGCTCATATATTTGCGCATTTTTAAATTCGCGCCTGCCGATCTACGCGCGAAATCCGCAAAAATTAATGTACCGCAATTATTTCCACGATTACAGTAGACTATCAACAAAAATGAATCGGTCCAGAAGAGAATATAAACCACTGCCCACACTTTCCTACTCTAGTTGACCATAAAATAAGAATGATTCTTCATGTACAAATGTATAAATATAATATTTCATGACACACTGGTCAGATATTTTCTATTGTCACTCTTACTATGTTCCACTTCAAGTATTTATCACACATGAATATTCTGTTTGATATTTTAGGGTTTCTGGGGGAAATTTTTAAACTTATAGAAATCACAGCAAAATAAAATAAATTAATATGTTTGTGCACTTTTCCCTATTGTGTTCATTTTCAGTATAAAATTTTCCTTTGCAATTATAGCCTAACATTGTTTTTTGCAAAGACTTTCAAGTTTTTTTTCACACTGTTTTGCAAAATATCGAAACTAAAAAAACATTAAAAATCATTTTAATTTGGGAATTAAAGCAACATATCTTTTAAAAATTGCATTTTCAGCACTTGAGGGAAATTCAAAAGATGTGATTGGATTGGAAAGAAATTACATAAAAAATTATCTAATTTGCATTGATCTTAAGGTTACAGAACAAACTGCAGTATGTGTGCATCTATAACCTTTCTAATTCATCTCTATCATTCATTTTAAAATTCATCCATAGGTCAGAAAAAAATTAGTATACACATTCAAAAACTAATTGGCAAGATTCATGTAACGAAAAGAAAAGGCAAACCAAACAGGTGTATCAGCAAGAAATTTTAGAAAATTTAACCCAAAGATTTTCTAAAGAGATATCAAGAAAATTGGACACATACATTTAAGAAAAATACAAATGGTTACCAAGCTATTCCTATGGATCATCACTCAAAATGATACTCCTTCACACACAAAGAAAAAACCTCGATATTTGAATCCCTAAAAAAAAACTTTGGTAGATTATTTATACTTTGTGGCACAAATTACATATTATTTTTAAATGAATGATAGTGTTCTATCTAGAAGTGTTAAATAAGTGGATGATGAAGTCATATTGGAAAGTTCAGACAGTAACAGAATGATAAAAAAAAATAATAGTAAAAAAAAAAACATAAATCTCAGGTCTGATACAGACCGATAATACTAACTATCTGTTGATGAAATCCTTCTTGTGCATTATTCTCAAGAAGAAGCTGATGTGGCAATCTAAACACAGTGAGATGAGGAAATCAGGGGGGCATTTCATCAAAGGACTTGTCAGACATTTTATCCGACAAATTTGCTCTTGGCCAATCAGATGCAAGCATTTCAGTAGCTTATAACAGTTTGCTGGATAAAACATCCGACAAGTCCTTTGATGAAATGCCCCCCTGATGCACTGAACTGTCCTAAATTTTGGCATGCAAACGTAAGCAGATGAAGATTTGAAGCCACCGGATAAAACCTGCTGGAAGCAGTCGTGACTGGTTTCCAAAAACTGTCTGGTTTATTGAGGAAAGCAGAACGGTTTGAATACACCTCACATGGGTACAGCTGACAATACGATCATATCTATAATGCTAGTCTAACAACCACCAGCTCTTGTCCAATCAGAAGCCAGCGTCGCCACGCCCATCATCATGTCCCCGTGCTGGTCCAAGATGGTGATCTACTCATACATGTAGTAGGCGTGGTCTGCTCGCTCCCTTGCCTAGAGACGTTCAAGTTTTTAATGTCCATTTTAGGGCTGTTGGCGAACAGAGCCGCCCTATCCTGGCCCTGCCCCTTCTTGACCCAATGGCGATACATGTTGAAGGCGCAACCATCCAAGGCCTTGCGGATTGCTTTGATGCCATAGGGATTCTCTTGGATGGAGTAAGGTGAGATGATGCGCTGGCCGCAGTAATGACGTAACCGCACCACACCGTATACAACTAGACAAGCAGCCTGTGAGGAGAATTAAAGAATCCAGGATTAAATATTATTATGGATGTGGAAATAAGCATTAAAGATATATTTATGAGAGAATAGGAGAGCACAATACCTTCAACAATGTTGTATGAAATCCAATAAACTTGATACTCTTCAATAATCATATTATCGACCATTAACCCCAATCTGCCCAGGCTCCCTTTGAAAATGCACAGCCTGGAAGGGGGGGGGGGGGCTAATAACAGAATCTCAAATCTATGCTCATTATAAATAAATGTATAATATTTGTGATCCATTATATCAAAATCAGATCCAAGTCGCCGAGGAAGGAGTCAAGGAACTCAGCAAAATAATACTTTCCCTCTCGTTTTCCCTCATTTGATTACAGAGCACACATGAAACATTGAAGATTCAGTCAATAAAAAAATACTTTACCCCAAAATTTGACATTTTCTATTACCCTGCTGATTTCTTCGATTCAATGTGATTGTTGCACAGCGACTTGCGTCTCATTTTAAGATGATGAATCTCATTTAGCTTTCAAAATAATCTTACCTTAAACTTCCTTCTAGCATTGAAAGCTGTACGTGTAGGCACCTCTGTTTGCTGGAAGAAGGGGTGATCTAATGCTTCCTGAGCGGTGAGTCTTAACTTAGGATCTACTACTAATAACTTTGATATCTGCACAGAAACAAAATCAAAGAACAAAATCAGTCATGGTGGTGAGCAGTGATTTTGTTAATATCACTGACTGATATTAAAATATAAACTGGATGGCTCTCTATGTTTATACTGTACAGGTACATATAATATTGATAAATAAAAGATGACGATGATGACGAATCTGCTGCTAATATAAAGGGGTTTTTCGTCCTTTCTTTTTACAAACCATAATCCCTTATTTGTGCACTACGAAGTGAATGACACTTCATTGAAATTGCAAGTATTATACAAAAATAAAACATTAGATATAAAATCTTTATAATCATAATGTATAACAACTGGAAAAAGCATGTTAAAATAACAATTGCACCTACTGCCTCAAAACCCCCAATAAATCGCAAATACAGTGTGTCCCGCAAAAAATGCTAATGGCACTTTAGATGGCTATAATATTAAAATTGCAATACAATATTGATTATATCTCTACACCCGTAAACTACAATTCATTTTCTGCAACTGGATGAAATTTTATGTGATATGGTCCAATAATCACAAAGATGAGCATTTTTTCATCACACATCAAGAAACCTTTCCATCCAAGTTTTGTATTAAGTAGTACCGGGTATATCGAATAAAAGAAACCCAAGTTCGATCACTAATGATTTGAAAAATATTTCAGTAGTGGTTATGAAATTTATATCAATGTAAATTGCAACTCATTACCATTCTAATGATATGTCTTTCAGCTCACCAATATCACGCATCGCTGAACCCCACTGTTCTGAAAAAGTCTTGCAAAATTGTGAGTGTTCACTTTCATGCTGCTTGAGATGCGTTATTCAAAAGTGCCTCAAAGGAAACCCAACTTTGATCATCAACGAGCGTGACAGTGAACCACTCACAATTTTGCAAGACATAATGGGGTTCAGTGATACATGATGTTAGTGAGCTGAGAGAGGTATCATTAAAATAGTAATGAGTTGCACTTTACAGTGATATAAATTTCATAATTACTACTGAAATATTTTCCAAAGTATTAATGATGAAACTTGGGTTTGTTTTATTCGACACATCGGTAGTACTCAATACAAACTTGGATGGAGAGGTTTTTCTGATGTGTAATGAGAAAATGCTCATATCTTTGTGATTCTTGGACCATATCACATACAATTTCATCCAGTTGTCGAAAACGAATTGTAGTTTACTGGTGTAAAGATATAAACAATTTTGTAATTTTAATATTATACTTATCCAAAGTGCCATTAGCATTTATTGTGGGACACACAGTAGAACAACATAGTAAATG
>CALNVZ010003434.1:32013489-32038025 GCA_940671915.1 Paracentrotus lividus | reverse complement strand
AGTTTTTCTGAATAGGACATCACTGATAGCTCTTCTTCTAATGTGATATTTAACTTGGTGGTGATAAACTACAAGTGTTTGGTATCGTTGGAAAGCTTAAAATCTCTCGTTTCAGAAATCACATGAAACTAAAATACAGATATTGATGACTGATTGGTTTTTTTTTTAGCAGGCAGGTCACAAATAGTGATTGTAAATCAAGATGAGGCAAGTTCAACTTACAAGATCTTTGGGTGTGTCTAATACATCATCCGATGCGTATCAGGACAATTACCCCCAGGACAACTAACACCCAGAGTTAGGGCAAGGTGTAGAGCATGAGGGCAGATTTTTTGCGGGGGGGGGGGGTAGTTTGCAGGCACAAACCCATGTTGTTCGCTTACTAGGGTCTGAAGTTAAGAACTAGATTCACTCATGTAGTTTGCAGGAACAAACACATGTTGTTCGCTTACTAGGGTCTGAAGTTAGGAACTAGATTCACTCATGTACTATAGCTTCTCCCAATATTTGACAGTGAGTTTGGAGGCTAGTCTCCAATCTAGCCTGAAATTTGTTTAAATGTCAAATTGAGTCTGTGCTTGCAGACTAAGGGGGGGGGGGAATAGTTGTCCAGGGGGTAGTTGTCCTAGAACCTCTTTGGGACTACCAAACCAATATCTTATTTTAAATCAAGTAGAATATAGTTCAACTTACAAGATCTTTAGGAGTGTCTGATATATCGTCCCATTCTGGACTACCAAACCGATATCTTCCTTCCATGATTGCTCGTAACATTAACATCTTCTTCCGATGCCAGAACGGTGGTCTACCTACAAGTCTGTAATGAAAAAGTATTAAAAAAAACTCTTTATCAAAACAAGCAAATACGAATCAAAGAATTGTGGCCTAAATCTAATTTTAAAAGTATAATAAACAGATGTTTCTATAACCCGATATCCCAACTTTAACCATAATCTTAAGGATTATAGTTAGAGTGTTAGGTGTGCCAGGTCATTGAAGTCCAAGTGTAAATCTTTAAAAATGAAACAAAATCCCTAATTCTAAATAAATGAATCAAGAAAAAAAATGGTGCCTAACCAAAATTGTCGCTCATAAATAGAGATTCAGCATATTACCAGTATTGAAATCCAACAATTCCCAAACGATCAAGTCCAATCACTAGTATTATTACACCTTATAATCCATCCAGAGAATCGGTTTCACTTCTAAATTACAGCAAGAGACTAATAGGCTTTTATATAAAATCCTATAAAATGACACATCAAGCATCCTTGTACTGTTGTTATGTAGCCTAGAGATGCAGGAAATGAAACGTGCACGAGATTCCTGGTATTAAAATATAGGTGAGGTAATAATGCCAAGGATTTAGATAAGAAAAGACCGTATTTCCAATTAAAAACAAGAATGTCCTTTTTGGGGGCAGCCTGCATGATTAATTCTCCACAATGTGTCACTTATGTGTTTTTATGCTACTTGGGCCATGGTAGGGGAATTAAATCATTTTCAAAAACTAAATTTCATTTAAAATAAATCTAACAAAGAAATTAAAATAGCTGTTACGTGAACCGACTGTTAGAAAAGGATTACGATTGCTTCTAAACACTGACCACGGTTTTTCAGTATTTCATCAGAGTTTCCATGAATATTCCAATATATGAGACTTTCAGATTGGTAATCTTAAACTATAAATCATCTGTTATTACCATTTTCAAGTAAAGAAATTAGTTCTTTTCATGAATTTCCTTTTAAAAAAACATTTCTAGATGTTTAGGGCTTCAAGTCAAACGTAACTACTGTATTCGCTGTTATTTTTGCGCGACTAATTTTTCGTGTTGAGCGGCCTCAAAGAATGTTCACAGGTTCTTGAATTTGTGCTGCATTTTAGTAAGCACGCAACTGAATGCACCCAATACATGCATAAAACAGCATGCTCATATATTCGCGCCTGCCGATCTTCGCGCAAAATCCGCGAAAATTAATGTACCGCAAATATTTCCACGATTACAGTATGTGAAACAGGCCCTAAGTGTGTCAGGTTGTAGAAAGACCCATTTACAAAGCAGGAAATGAAACAGACATGCTACAACCTGTCTTCAATTCTTCCTGATCAGTGACAAATTAAAACCGCAAATCAAAACATGAGTGTTTTCATGTGTCACAACTGTCTAAATATAAAAAACTGGCACATATTCTGTGTGCTGTAAAACCAGAAATATTTGTCTGCATGCACGATACTTTCGTCGTGAAATTCACATGGCAAGATTCACGAAAGGAAAATGCCTACAATATGCCCTGAATGTCAGTGCAATACAGCACACTGTAGAAGTACATTCACTTGATGGTCAGCAATTCACGAAAGTCTTGAAACATGAAATAGACTGTTGGTCCCAAGTCGTGAAAGCTTCATGTTGCTAATTGAAACAGGTCCTCTTCATTAATCGCATCATCATATGAGCCAATAGCTTCAAATTTTCCCCAAACATTCATCATCATTTAAATGTTTTTAAAATGCAACCGCAAATCAGAGCATGATTACTTAGTAGTAGGCTTGTTTTCGTTCCTGACAACTGTCTAAACAACTGTAATATTGTATTCCTTGAACTTTTTACCCAACTAACTGCTGTTCTGTTTTGTTTGATGACTAACTACACAAGTCAAAGTAATATCGGTAACAAGCCAATTTCATGATCAGTAGGCGCTGCTGCACTAGCTCGAGCTAAAAAATAACGCGCTAATTGGTGGATCGGGGAAAAAAAAAGAAAAAAAAAAAACAGTACTGCAATAGCTCAAGCTATTTAAAATTTTCACATTTATGACTTGACCTGACCTTGAACAAACAAGCCCGATGTCTAAATGCAACTGGTAACTACCGCTAGCGTATACATGCACAGGTGCACAATTATGGATTTAGCTCGAGCTAGTGCTAATTTGTGCTAAAACCGCAAATCAGCTCAAGTTTTTTTTTAAATATCCTAAGATCACTCAGGCGTGGATTTCCTCCAAATTAGCGTGCTATTTGACCACAAAGTCAGATCTGCTCTGATCGAGCTAATTCATCAGATCACAAATAGCGCACTATTTAAAATAGCTCCAGCTATTGCAGCACCGCCTAATCATTTTTTTAAAAGCTAGACATGATCATGAGGAAGCTATTGATATCTAAATAGAGTAACATTGATTCTAGCTAAGTCTTCCATAATCAACCACATGATGTCCATTGCATGTTTTGTTACTGTCATAAAATCTCATATGCAATTGACAGTCTCTACTTTATCATTACCATTAACTCTTACACATAATTAATGACCAAATAAGGAAGTTATTGATATCTAAATAGAGAAGCACCGATATCCAGCTAATCTTTCCCTAATAACCCACATGACGTTCATCGTGTTCTTTGTCACACTCTTCTTCAAATGCAGTTGACATTGTATGTTGAAAGCAGAAGGGCAGTTAGCATTAACTTTGTTTTAGTGAATACCCGTAAAATATAATGAAAGCGTAAAATATAATGAAAGCGCCGTGAAATATAAAAACAACAACAACTACAACCCTATTAACCCTCTCATTACCATAATAATACTTATTTTTTTATAATGTGCTTTTCCTATAGTGGCTCAAAGCGCTTTACAGTATATTATTTCCCCGTTCACTGGATTTAACTCCATACTTGTAGTCAGCCATTTATAGGCGCCTTATATGGTCGCCTTTTGGCACCCTAGAACACTGGTGACAAGGGAAACTGATTTTACTGCCATTTCGCAAGAAAGCGCCCTCTCTTGTTGAGTTATGTACCGTTGGAAAGCTGGGAACGGTAGTTTTCACATGGATGCAAACACTAGGGTAATTGATTGAGTTATCTTTTTGAAAATTTGAAATGAAGTGAGAGAATTTAGTTTTTTGGAAAAAGTGCCTGGTAACGAAAGGGTGAATACTCATAAATGACTTGTAATATCTTAATACATGCATCAGATATCATTTAGCATTGTTTTGACTGAGTTGCACATAAAGTTAATTCTATTCAGCTCTACATTTGTGATGCTTACAAAGGCAATATGATTGAGATTGTCTCTATTTTGAGCAAGAAGGGCAAATTATATAAGTTTACATGACCAAATAAGGAAGTTATTGATGAATTAGAAGACTAGCATTTATATCAAGCTACATGTAAGCCTTCCCTAATCACCCACATGACATTCATTGTGTTCTTTGTCACTCTCTTCCACAAATGCACTTGATTTTTATAAGGTGAGAGTCAAATAGACTTTAACATAACAATAATGTAGCTATAAATATCTCAATAGAGAAACAGGGATGTCCAGCTATGTGTAAACAATCCCTAATCACTCACATGATGTTTATTGTGTTATTTGGTCATTGTCTTCTCATATGCCAGTAATATTTTACACAGAGGCTCATTGTGCCTAATGAGTTGCAATTGTATGCCATTATTTTTTTTTTAACAAAGTGTGAAACTGACCACAAATCTAGGTCTAAGAAAATGGGATTCCATCTGGATTTGTACCCGAGACCATCTGACAGCTAGACAGGTGCTCTCCAACTGAGCCTCAGCAGGCCCTTAATATAGCCAAGGGGTTCCCTGGGATGAAAATTGACATACGGGCATGCCATACCTCAGTCGGTAGAGCACCTGTCTAGCAATCAGGTCTCAGGTATGAATCCCGATGGAATTCCATTTTCTTTATAAACTTAACCCGTTGGGGACTGAGCCCGAATATATTCGGGCTGAGGTCTATGGGAAATGTGTGTTATAGCCAAATCAGCTCGTCTCCAACAGGTTAATCTCCTTTTCAATGCTCACTCTGCCTAATTGATTTTTCATTTAATCTAGTCTAATGAGAATTAGCTCTGTTCGGGGAGTCTCTTAGAAAGGCTTGTAAGTCCTAAAAATAATTCCACTGGATACTTACATATCAGCCTAAACTCTCATATAGCAGTTGGGCCACACTTCATAACGCTTTTTCCTTCTTTGTGCACTTATGTGGAATCTGATTTATCATGTATATTTCTTTGTACATGCTTGCTATTATGGTTAGAAAACAAAATTGAAATTGAAATTAAAATTGGGGTGGGGGGATTCCCACTCCTCACCCATGATCTACATGTAGGATTAGTCTACAACTAGAACTTACAATGTGTACATGATGACCCCGCAAGCCCAAAGGTCAATCTTCTGACCATAGCTGGATATATTCTCTAAACCCATGCTGCACTTCAACATCTCGGGAGCCATGTACCCAGGAGTACCGCAAAGTTCTGTAAAAAAAAGGAAAAACACAAGTTGGCTATTGATAAGATATCTGGAAAACATAATAACCTGTACTTTGGGTTAACCCTCATCCCATGGGGGGCCTTTTCAAGGACAATTGTAAGGAATGTAACAAAGAAGATTTACCCTATAAACACTAGAATTCGTTTGAACTGTATTCACTATTTAGGGTAAAAAGTATGATTTCATGCATAAATTTGCACAAGTGATTAACTTGAAATTATGAACTTGAACTTAGATGATGCCATCCTAAAACTTTTGAATTATTACTTATTAGTATTATAAGCTGACGGCCACCAACAGGCATTGGTGCCCCTCTTTATGGCCGAGCTGCCCCTCCAATTTTACATGGTACGTACGGCTATGTTTTGACAAAAAAAAATCTTCCTTGAATGAGATGCCCTTTCCATCAAAGTATATGGCCTTCCCTCTATCCTCCATTAAAAAAAAAAAATCCAAAAATCTACCAGAGCTTTCCTTGACTTCACTTGTACACGAGATATCAGCTACTCAGCACGGATAAGCAGGCGCGCATCCGCACAGATCAGCTAGGCCTAGGTAGGCCGCCTACAGTACAGCGATCGTGAAATCCAGGCATAAATCTGCGTGTGAGCGGACAGTGCTGGCGATCGGAAAAAAAAAAGCATGAACACAAAAAAATTAATTAAAAGTAATCAAAAGCACGAAAGAGCTAATGACCAAAGTTTAACGTCATATTCCAATATCAGGAGCGTTTTTATCACAGATAGAATCAGAGAAATTGAGCTGCATGACGTTTACCGAGGCATTGCATGCATTTGATTTAATGTTACTCGAACGACGAGCGTAGCATGTGCTCACGTTCTTGGTGTCGTTTCCATAAGCACTACACAAAGTTTTTCTGCAATGAAACTTTCTTTGTCTATTACACGTGTTCAAAGTATGTTTTAATGATTAAGGATTCCTGTTCCTGTTTTTATCGTTATAAAAAGAATTCTATTTAAAATGTTGTGGATAAGAAAATTACGTGGAGAAAGCATGAAGGAAGGAAAAGCATGATGTCAACGCCGCGCATATCCGCCAAGTGCGCACAAGTGGGTACAGGAATCGCGCTCTTACTTTCTGGGCACACGTTCCCTCTTATTTTAGGATATAAATTGCTTCACGTTCCCTCTTATTTTAGGATATAAATTGCTTTGATGGAAAGTGCACGAAAAAATACAATGTTTGAATGGAAATAACATGTGATGAAGTAGTTATTCAATATAAAAGAAATAGAATATATACAAATTCTATTCTGCCGATAAAAACTTTTCTTTTTTTTTTTACTTTTTGAAAAGGTAAACAAGTGATTGAATTCTATATTTTGAATTTTGTTTATTTATTTATGTCAAAATGTCATCATATATAATTAAATGCCCAACAAGACACATCAATAATTCTGATCACAAAGATTGATACAATTTTTAAAAGGTGATTTTACAGGCAAAATCAAGTAAATCATGTGCAGCAAGTCTAAATAAAGCGACATTTTATTTTCTACAAAAACAGAAGTCGAACCAGACATCAACATGCAGATAAATTAAACTCACCAACAAAATATCACTGCAAAGAAAAACCACGAAAATATAAAATATAACTGTAATAAATTCTGGGGATTTAGTAGCTGTGGTTCAGACATAAAAAAACCCCAAATAATCAAAAGTCGATCAAAGAGAAACCAGAGGCAGAGCAAAAACACGATCACGATATCTATCGCCCTTTTCTTTTCCAGGTGCCCTTTTTCAAAGTGGCCGTGACCCCAAAAAATACTTACCGGTATTCGAGGCCTGTTATCAATTTATGCATATGGGAGATAATATCTGTAACATGTAATATATTGAAAAACTTCCCAAAAAAATTCAATAAACAATAAAAGAACAAATTTAGTCATAGTCATCCTTCAAAAAGAACTTCAAATAATTTTGTAAAGAAACAATGATAACACTTACCCCTGAGATAAACCCCTTCAGTAAGCTCAGCAGCCATTCCAAAGTCAGATATCTTCACCTTTAAATCGGCATCTAATAGAATATTTTCAGGCTGTAAAAAAGGATGTTCAGTTTAGTTTCAATTATTAATGTCAGTTAAAATATTATGGCTTATAATACACACAAACTGAAAAGACACTTCATGAAACAATCTTCTGTAATATGTGTTCAATATAAATTTGCATGCCAAATTAATTCTTAGGAAAAGATGTACATTTTTCTCTCTTTTATTTTAATAAAAATATGAAAAAGACCAATGTCAGCACTCGCATTAAGGAGAAATGAATTTTTATGATTTATTTTTATTTTTTAAATAATAGAGTTCATTAAATAGTAAACTTTGACTAGAAAATTAAAAAAAATCTTAATCCTAGCAATTTGCTGAACAACTAGTAGCAATACACTAGTAGTATATAAATTTATTTGATGAATGCGCATTTTTTTTATATTGTTATGTGGGTATTCAGGATGTTTTACTTAAATATTGTTTTCTATTATGTCTAATTGCAACATGTTCCAATTGTATCTTTTCTGAAATTAAAATATTGTGTTCCTAACTGTGGAGGGGGGTACGGTTATAGCTCATCATCTCCTTATTATGTCAGTTCATGAAATAATATATCCTTCACTTTCATTAAGTCATTCTTCAATATGCTCACTGTTTTATATTTCCAATTGATCTCTATCACATATTGTTTTCGAATAATGATGTCGCATTGCATTCTTTTACACTACTAGTACTTTATTATTGTTGCTTGGATATCAATATTTATTGTAAATCAACCATTGGAATTGGGACAGGAGGCTTTATGCCACAGTAATTTAGTTAACTTTTTCTGTCCCTGGCGTTCCAATGGTTGATATTTCTTATTTTGTATTGTTTATACTGAAATGTATGTTCTTTGTAATTTTCTTTGCCGAATAAATAATAATAATAATAATAATGTATACATTCCACTCCAGTTAATATAACGAGGTACTTAGGATGAAGATAAATACTTTATTTAACAAAATCTCATTATACTAAACAAATGAGTACATTTGATATTGGGAGGAGGAGAATCAACTCGTTACAAGAAAAATCTTGTATCTGTGCTTGTTAGAACAGCCAATCAGATGCAAGCATTTTAGTAGCTTATAACAGTTTGTCGGATAAAACGTCTGACAAGTCCTTTGATGAAATGCCCCCCAGGAGTAGACTGCATATTACTAAACTCTCTTGTACTATACCGAGTGAGTCAGAAAAAACTAGACACCTAGAAAAATGTCAATAAAAAGAAAACCAATTTATAATCCCCAAATAATTATACATATTCCGAAAGAGTAACTCTATCCACATCTTTTGGTACCAATTTTGTGTGTTATATTTTTACGCTTAGATGAACACGGCGCATTGTTTGCGAACATGTAAATTTCAAATTGTGCAAAAGTGGGAGTAAAATCAAAACAACAAAAGCTACAAAAAAGCAACTCCATCCAGATTAAAATAGCATAACTTTTTCAACGAAAATGCATTTCGCTTAAAAATTTGGCAGGGGTCTTGTTACATATATATTAACTACATTTTGTGTGAAAATGAGATAGATCTGTAGAGTCAAGCACGAGTGAGCACACGTCAAAGACAAAATAATTACTTTTCAAATGTATTAAGAGGCCTTTTTAGGTCTGTCAGTGACAATTTATTCTTTGATGTGTACTCATTCATGGATTACTTGACGAATCAATCTAATATTTACACATAATTTAGTCGATAACTGCAACAACACCCTTGCCAAGTTATCTGGCCCAGAACATTTTCCTTTCAAAGTTATGCTATTTAATCCAAAGCGTAAAGATATAACACACAAAATTGGTACCAAAAGATACGGGAAGATAGTTACTCTTTCATAATATATATAATAATTTGGGGTTCATTTATTGGTTTTCTCTTTATCAATTGACATTTTTCTAGGTGTCTAGTTTTTTTCTGACTCACTCGGTATAGCTTTGCTTTTAATTTTCAACCAAATCAAACAATCAGAATGATTTATCTCTTACCTTTAAATCTCTATGCACAATATTATGACTGTGAATGAAAGCTACAGCACTGATTACACTCCTCATTATGGCCCTGTAACAAAGAGAGAAATCAAATAATAAACATACAACAACAAAAAATCAGCCAATTCTTTTAAATATCATTGATGGCCACTGCAATATAAACAGGGTTCCAAGCATTTCGAGAAAACAAAATTCCCTGATTTTTTTCCCTGATGAAATCTAAATATTCCCTGATATTTATTTAAACCCATTTCCAGTTTCGCGCGTTTTCTTTGTTGTCGCCACGAACTATTTGCAGTATAAAACACTATGTATGTGTCTACATTTAAAGACAAGAGTAATTTTCATTTTGACTCATGGTACATGTATATGGATTAAAACAATTTCCATCATCAGGTTTCTTGAATGTAATTTCATTTTGTATGTTATTCCTTTAATTTTTTTATTACTATTATCAAAGCTTACACTGTTTGTAAGTGATTGCATATATTTTTTGCCTGGGTAAACCCATTGAAAAAGATGGATGCAAAATATAAGCTTGGTGTCTGATTGCTGAGACTATTAGGCATTCTTCCAGAATCTTCGATGAAAGCAAAGTAAACATAGCTTACCTAGTCTTCTTCTCAGACAGGGTGATAACAGCTGTCAGATAGTCAAATAACTCCCCTGAGTGACATCTGTGAAAAGTCAGATAAGAATGGTAAATGGTTTAAAGCTCATGATATCAAAGCATTTTGTGTCATGTCGAGTGAGTCGATCACAATGTATGTTTGGGGTTTATTGTATTTGTTTTTGCTTTTTTGCTTCGATTTACATAAAGAAATATTTTAAAGAGAATAATTTCTTTCACATTGTTAAATCAACGCTCAACACTAAAAATTTTCAGTAGTTGCCCTACAGGGCAACCAAATGTCTGATTTTGCTCCAAAATGGTTGCCCGAAAGAAAAATCTGGTTGCCCTGCAGAAAAAAAAAATCTAACAAACAACATTGATTTTAAATCTAATGTCAAAATTTTTGCATAGAATGTGATACGACATGTATTTATAATGTAAACTAGTTTAAAGGGGCTGAAAATATCTAGCAAATAGGCTACATAATACACATTTAATTCTGTCATGTGATGTAGGCCATTACATTGGTCCAGCAAAAAAATTTGGTTGCCTAATTCGGGCAACTACATGTACTTTGATCATTTCTTCCAAATTTGGTTGCCCGAGGGTCAATTCTGTTTGCCCCGGGCAACAGGGCACATGCTAATGTTGAGCGCTGGTTAAATGTACAAGTGCACACTGCCATTATAAATACTAAATGTACCTCTGAGTACAAAACACCTTGCTTCAAATGCATGTGGTACAAATTTTCGAATATGCTGTTATAGCCTCATTGGGATTGGCAATTTTTGCAAGGACTGACTCATGAAATTATTAGCAATCCATATTTAATTTCATTATTAATATAAATTTTATCTGAAACTATTTGAGAAATGCTTAAAACTTACAGTTCAAAAACCAGGAAGAAGTACGTAGGAGATTGGATGAAATCTATGAGGTTTACTGTAAAGAAATAGAGAGATAGAGGAAAAATTAATTATCATATGACTACATTTATAGCATTATTCCGGGATCTTTGGTAAAGTCTTCATGAAATAGCTAATTATTTGCATACCACATTAATTTCAGGTGCAAAAAGGTGGATTTGTCTCTTTTAGAGTTTGAAATACATGTAATATAATGTAATCTGCCAAATATTTTAAATCGTCTTTACCAGCATTTTTAGAAGAAATGAATTGAGATATTACAGTTGTGCTAAAATGCGAATATGGCACTCAAATATCTTTTAATATGAACATAAGTGAAATTTAATGAAAGTTCATTAAATATGATGTTCAAAATGGTTTTGTTGTATTTAATTTTTTATTTTTTTCAATTCACAATTTTGTTAAGTGTACAAGTTTAGACGGAGAGTACTTTCATAATAATCATAACAGTGACAGCATTCACATAAAATTATGCCTGCATACACATAAAGGCCTATTTATATCCATCATTGAAGTTTGTTGAACAATGATTGGTTAAGAGCACTACACGTGATTTAAAATAATTCCACTAGAAAGAAAGAAATTCCCATTTACCCAAGTATAGTTGGGATTACTATTTCTTCTGCAGATTATATGTGCACAGCATGAAAAGCGCATATATTTTACGCGCATTGCTATTATGACGTAATCTTTTGCGCGCTGCGTAAATTCAAATCAAGAAATGAAAGTTTGATTAATCTAACGTTGTTATCTCTTAAAACTCTCCTTTTATTCATTCTATTTTACTTTATAACTTTCCTAAATTATTTTTTTGGATGAGGGATATAAAACAAATATACGTTCCTTCATTCGCAAGAATGGGTAAATCTACACGATCTTAGCTACTAAATATCCCTACATGTATTTCCTTCCAGTAGCTGCGATCTATAGATTTAACCATCCTTGCTCACGGTCCATATATTGGTATAATATATTTCGTCAAAACCAAATTGAACCAATTAAAAAAAATTATTTCGAGACCTCCGAAAAATGAGGGACGGTTCCAATAGTAGAGTCATAGTTCCAGGTTATTATACCTAACTCTCGATGTTCTTCTTTGTTGGCAAATTTCCTCCTGAGATGCGAGCATATTTTGGCAGCAGCTTTTGGCATTGATGCTTGACGATTGCGATATTTGTACTTTGGCACAGATGTATGCAGCATAAACAGGAGAATTTCTCTCCTACGAAAAGCACCATTATCCATACTGTTTAGTTGCTCCTTCTTTCAACAATAAATCAAAGTATTTCCATGAGGAAGACCAGCATATTCAGCGTCACAATCATGAGAAATGATCTCAAAATTGATGTTTCAGTGAAAACCACATCATCAACTGAGGAGACGGTCCAGCATTCAGCATTAAAACTGTGATACCATTTCAATAAATAGCTGATAATTTATCTAAAATTGACCTCAACTGTAGCACACATATCCCTGGATATACATGTATCCATCCAAATATTGAGTTGAATTCCAATAAATAATGATAAAATCCTTATAAAAGCAATCAAATGATCTACTTCCAAAATTCAAAACACCAGGTCATGCTTTCTCCACCCCTAGCGCGGGCCTGGATATGAGCATTCAGCCACTGCCCACAGCCCATCCTTGACCAGACCAACCAGTCTAGACATAAAATACGGATGAAAACACACCATGGTCCGCGTGACCAAATTTGCCCCTTGCATAAGGCCAGGGTGCGCAGCCAGGGTTATGCAACACCATTGGTAGAAACCCGTGGACGACCATGTGCACACAATATATCGAGGCTGACCATTGCTTTAGTACATGTAGTCTACAGCGCAGACCCAAGTCTCCTTCAAAATACATCAAAGGGTCTAAAATATTCTGGCTAAAGACTAACTCACATGTGATTGTTAGCGAGATGTCCTAGTCTACTTCCACCAAAAAACCATTATGACCCTGATAAAAAATTGAGACTTGACACACAGATTCACATAATTATTTTATAAAAGTGCTCAATACAATCAAAGTCTGTTTTCACAAACTAGCATTAGGGGTGTGGAAGGGGAAGGGTCAGTGGAATGAGAGCGCATAATAAAGCCAGTGTCCAGTTGCTATTGATTAGCCATGTGGACAATAGGCTGACCGCGTTTTATATGCAAAATTCAAGGGACCCTACATGTATGGCTGCATAATCACAGTACATATACTGTACAAATCCAATTTGGATTTATCCTACAAATATAGGCCCTGATGTGTACATGTATTTCAGAATGACATTTGAAATTTCTGAAGAAAATTTCAATTAATGTATATTTGTCTGTGATATGTTTCAAATGCAATACAGACCATTAAATGATCATAAATCTATTCAATATTTGAGACACTGTAGGCTACTGAATTTGTCAATCCATATTTACATATACGCCCTACCATATTCTTCGTGAATGCTGTCTTTTCTCCTGTTGTCAAGATCAAAATTGATCATGTTCAGAAATGTATCTGTGGGATAGAAGCTGAATATGAGTATAGTTTTGTCAGCAAAATGTCCTTCCAGACACAACCATGCTAATGTAAATTTTTGCCCATATAATTCACAAAGGTGGCCTAAAGAAGGTGGCCTAAAGTTAAGCCTAGCTTAAATCTGTGGTTTAAGTATGGCAAGCCGAATGGGACACATTCTGTTTGTGTCTTAAAAATTTACCAAATTCTGGAATTGCATTTTAATTGCAAGGAAAACTTTTGTACTTATCATTCCAAGGTAGTTTTAATTGTTTCACCACCAAAAATGTTGATAATGAATCGAATATCTACTTTTCGAGATTGCGTCCCATTTTGCTAGCCATACTTAAACCACAGTACGGGCCGTAGAGATTAACTTTAGAAACAAAAAGGAAAATGGAACCACCCCATGTTTTCAGTATATCAAGATTTTGTTTGAAAATGTAAGAAGTTATTCTGCTTTGGCTCAAAGTACCTTATTACCGGTATAATGGGAGTGGCCGGACATGATAGCTCAATCAGTTAGAGCGCCCGTAAAAACGTAGCCTTTCTTGCTTTAATGAACGGGAGGTGGTGAGTTCAAAACCCGGCCAAGTCATACCAAAGACTTACAAAAATGGTACCTAAACTTAAAGTTGCCTTTTATTACAAGGAGCTTGGGGGTATTAAATAATAACATCATGCAGGGCCCGCAGGGAGAACAGTTGTCAGAACTGAAGTGGCTACCCTGGGTAAATAAAAAGATATTACTATTAGTGGCCTGTACTTACTAATATTAGGATGACCCTCCCCCTCAGCCAGCTTATTAAGGACCATGACTTCATTTCGGTACTCCTCCTGAATAGCCTCAGCCCGGTTGTCGCCCCCATGGTTCTCACCAGTGATGTCAATGATCTTGACGGCAAACTCCTCGTTTGTTTCGCGGTTGTAGCACAGCCGAACCGTACTACTCACTCCCCTGGATAGCAAAGACAATACAAATAAATTAGTGCAGAGTCCAGAGGGTTAAACCAACGCCTCACATGTGACATCATCATTGATAGAATAATTCAATATTTTAGAATAATAAAGTAGGACGAGCCAAAATCTTTGCAAATTTGTACTTACCGGTAGGCAGAGAATTTCGAGAGGGCATAATTTTTGGGTATACATGTACATGCAAATGTTTCATATGAATTGCATTTCATTGAAGTAGAAATTGTTTAAATATTGCTGCAGCAATAGTAATTATTACATCGTCTATAGTGCCTTTATTACAAGAAAATAAAGTGCCTTGTACATACACATTTGTGTGTGTGTGTATTAAAAATAGGGGAAATTCGACAGAAAGACAAAAGCCAGTAGTTGTGAAAATTAAATTTGAGAAAGAGAGAGGAGTTCATTTTAGAAAGATTTGTAGGACTATGCCTGGTGTAGCCAAGTACAGTTTCATAGCTTTTCTATCAGTCCTATGAACTGTTTTGCATCTATTTTACATTCACAGGCATGTACAGTTATCCTGTTAAATGCAAATGTGCTTGCCTCTGTACCAGTATTTTGCCATTCTTTAAAAAAGACACTGAATAATGATGCAACAATTTGGGTTGTGTAAATATTGCTGTCAAAATGACTGACTGACTATGCTTCCCATTGAAAAGGGAACAATTGGTTTGTTTACTTTTTGATAACAAACAATCGCAATGATACCTTTGAACTTTTTATATATAATTTGAGAATGATAAAGCTAAAAACAAAGTGTAACCTGCAAAATAGTCATTTGATTTTTAAACATGGAATGAGAGTGAAGCCAAAGGAATAATTTAATATAGCATATGTTCAAAAAAATGGGCTTATGTGCAAGTCATTTTGCTTGGAAACATCTAGGCCTACATGTTTTTGATCCCATGATTCAGAAAATATGTCATAATTTTTTTAATTGACCTTTTTTTCATGGCATTTAAACTTTGACCTTATTTTGAGATCATACATGTATGTCACTGTAAAAAAAGAAAGAAAAAAAAGAAAAAAAGGCCTACATGTACATCAGATTTTCTCGTTCATCGGGTTAAGTGGAACAATACATTTTACACGTATGCTAATATAATAATCATTAAGCTAATATATGGCCACACATTACATGTATTTTGTACAGTATACGTATATTATCATTGTATACTGTATTGTACATTTAGCAACCTTAGGACTACATATTTCAAAAGGGAGTTTTGCAATGTTTACATTCTTTCACAGGAAAAGGGGTGTACAGTGCATACATGTACATGTACTATACAAAAGCATCCAGCAGGTCTGGGCGCCTTGCCAGAATATACAACCTTTTCAACAAATGTACATGTAATACATCATCAAGTAGTTTGCGGCCTCAAACCCTTTTCAGTATTTTATATTAGTCTAGTCTATACCTTCAGGGCTAAACTTCATCCCAAAAGATCTGCATGTACATGTATACCCAGTTATTGGGTGTCCGGACGGGTTGGGTGTCCGGACACTCACATTTTAATAAACCATTTAAAAGGGTTTACAAGCAACATCTTGGTAGTATTTTAGCACAAGATGTTAGAAAATATTGTGGAGAAGAAATATTGATGATGATAAGAAGTATTTAACATATATTTTTGGCTTAATCCTGAGACAAAAAACCAGGCTTCATTTTTGTTAAGTGTCCGGACACCCAACCCCCCATCCTAAGTACTACAAAGCTAAGTACTTGTAGAACACAATTTTAACTACCCATTAGAAAATGTTGACAAGCAAAAGTTGAGTTTTTTAGCACAGAATGTAAGATGGTGATAAGCATTTTTCAACCTATATTTTTGGCTTATTCCTAGGACAAAAAACAAGTCTTCACTTTTGATACAAATGTAGATGTACGGACACCCCTTCCATCTAAATCTGAATGCCATTACAACTGTACAACCTTCGATGAACTACAATGTACGTACAAAGTATGTAGTCTACTATGTCCAAGGAGGTAGGAGAGACCTCCTTGCTATGTCCCACTGAACATGTGACTTGGCATTCACGTGCAGTCCGAGTGAGAGAGAACAGTTGATACTGAATATGAACTATACATTGTACTGTTTACCAGTGTGTAACCCGAGGAATGAACTGTAAACACGATAGGGTATAGCCTCAAAGAAAGATGTAATACAAATGGCAACGTGCAGGAACTCAAATGACTGTCATATTATTCAAGCCATAAATACCCCCGCCCCATCTATTCCCCTAAACATCCCTCTTAACAAGCAAGATTAATTTACAATAAATATGAATGGTATCATTTACAAACAGTAAACTTTGAACTGTAAATAATCCTGAGAACTGGGGCGAATGATACAGCAAATTTACAGTAGATTGTAAAAGGAATTAAATTTAGATTCTGATGATAAATTCAGCTCCCCCTCCTCTACACAGTATGTACTCTAGTACTAAAGACCAAAAATTGTACATTAGCAGAATACATGAAACTATGTAAACAGTTCAATAAACTCCAATGAATAGTAACGTTCCCCAATAACATACATGTAATGACAATAAAATATTTTTTGTGTACAATTCTATTTTTCAAACATGGTATTCAAATAGACTATGAGATGATACATTTAAAAAACAAAAATAGATTTGTCTCTCACCTTCCCAAGACGTGTTTGGCAATATACTTGCTGGAGAAGACGTCATCGTACTCGATACCGAAGTCGGCCTCGTCCTGATTATCAATACTACCCTCCGACACAGTCATGATTGTAGCATAAGAAGGCATTCACAATGTAGACTGGAGTTGTTGGGCCAACCAACGTTTTCGCTTCTTTGAAATGTTATCGCTCTAAAATGGCTTCTGAAGGCTCCTCCCTAACAATCCTTTCTAAAATATTGTTGGATGAGGAGTTAATATTCCTATTTAAAAAGTTTTGGGCAAATAATTGATCACACACAATTTTCTTTATCACATAGTTCAAAATGATTTATTGATGCACATCGTGATAGCAAATCCTATCCAGGCACTTTCGATTTCATTTATATACAACCGTCAAAAATGTGCAGTATACACGAAAAAGTCATATTGAAGGAAATGTACATGAATGCATCCTTTTTAAAATGAGTCACACTGAAATTTGCATGCAGTGACATGTATGACACATGTGCCACTGACATCATCAAATTAATTGATAATTTTTTCCATTACCACAGCAACTTTCGAAGTTCAATTGATGACTAAAGAATTCCTTTAGGGAAAAAAAAAATAAACTGTCATTGTTCTCTAAATGATAGTTTGATCAGCCGTGACCTTACATGACCTCACAATGTCAAATCACAACAGTCTTCCTGGGATTCAACTTCCTGTCAGAAACGCAATCAAGGCCCATGTGCTCAATGTTTACTATAAAGTATAATGATTTCCTCCACTTTGAATTGTTTCACTTTGACGCGACCCCGCACCGACCTTTTCCTTCACGTGCTCAGTACATGACGAAGAAAGCAGCTCGGCTTGCAAATGATATTACCCCTGGCTAGCCACATTTAATGTTTATGAGCATGAACCGGCCTACTTTAGGTACGCTCCGTTGACTGATGGCAGCTGCCTGACTAGTCTGAGAGGTACACACCTCTTTTTGGAAATGTTCGGCGAGTTAACTATAGCTGTAATCTGCAAAAGAGAAGAAAGAGAGAGAAAGAAAAAGATAATGCTAGTCAATATTCTGATCAAAGTTCATTATCCATTATCCTTGGGGTATATCTTTTGTGCACTGTACCTACATGTATACGTATAAATGGGTACATGTATATATTTACAAATGTGGCAAAGTGAGGTACATTGTATAAATGTGAATTCCATTGACCAATAAAGACTGTTGTAACTTGGATTCTAATTAGTACATTGATTTGCAAAGGTCCATATATGTTTGCAATTCCTTATATTGTGTTGGAGACGAGCTGATTTGGGCTATAAAAAGCATTTCCCATAGACCTTAGCCCGAATATTTTCGGGCCCAGTCCTCGAAGGGTTAAGAAACCTTTGCATAAAGTGCTATATATAGATATATAATAATTCATTTACATGTATATATGTTTTCATAAATTTGCACAAAAAAGGAATTATATCTGGTCTGAAAGGGGTTTCAAGATACAAACAGATCTCACTTTGAATGCATGAGTACCGTACTTGCTTTTACCATGGTTATATGTCTTACTTTGTTTGTGTATCCATGCTTTTACAAAAAAGATTCCTTGCGTTTCACAATAAAGGTGACAGCCAATTTGACATATAACAGAACCATCATCAGATCAGGGAGCTAGCAGTTACATAATAATGCAAGCAGAGTATTATGCAGTATTACATAACACTGCTGTAAAGGATGGTAAACAAGAAAGGGCAAGGCAGGGGTGTGTCAGTGTGCAAATATGTCAACTTACAATGTATGTAGATCTATGGCAGACCAAGGGCATGGTCTATCTTACTTTCATACTGTCAAGGTTTCCACATAAGTTTTACAAAATAGAGGTGGGCTATAGAGGGGTAAAAAAAGGGTCATGTTTCAGAACCAAGTTTGTGCTATCTTATTTGAAGCAGCTGGTTGTTCCTGATCGATATGCCACCAATTTTAAGAAAATCGGGTGAAAATTGAGGCAGTGCGGGCCAAAAAACGATTTTGAGGGGGCGTGGCAAAAAATGCTGAGTCATCGTTTTTCAAAATTTGAAACAACTGTATTCTTATATTAAAAGGGCTATAAAGATGATTCTGGTGTCTTTATATATGTTTTTCAGCCTGATAAATCCAATGGCAGTGTCAAAATTTCAAATAGTGGTGAAGAAAGTATGAAAAAGGGGAATTATAGTTTAACCCTTTAATTACCGTAGGGTCTCTGAGGGCACCCCTAAACAAATTGTGTGCCCAATCAAAACTGCCGCGTTTTTAGTAATGTCGTTTCAGGTCTCTTTTCCTTCCAGTCTTACGGATCTTTTGACACCAAGTTCATTGAAATCGGACTTTCCTCAAGAGAATTACTTGACCTTTCGTGGCCAAAGGTCAAACCGAAATTTGAGATTTTTGACATTTGTTGTACAAAACCAATGGCAAGGTCAGGTTCTTATTTACTTCTATAAATCACAGGTAATCATTCTTTAGATGGCTTTTATTGTCATTAAGAATGAACCAATACTAAATGAAGGCCTGAAGTATTAAAATTCCTAAAACAATTGAAAACATAGATATATACATGTAAGAATAAAACAATAGAATACATAAGGAATTCATAAAACAATGAATACATAAGATTATTATAGATGTAGACCTTCTGATACTTCAAATCATTATCTGGATCAATTTTAATTCTCATAATACTAGAACCAGTCTAAAGAATGATTTACCTGTGATTTATAGAGTGAAATAGGAAACCTGACTTTGCCATTGGTTTGTACACAAAATCTCAAAATCTCAAATTTCGGTTGACCTTTGACCACGAAAAGTCAAGTAACTCTCTCGTGGAATGTCCGATTCAATGAACTTGGTGTCAAAAGATCCGTAAGACTGAAGGAAAGAACATGAAACGACATTACTAAACGTGGCAGTTTTGATTGGGCAAAACAATTTGTTTAGGGTGCCCTCAGAGACCCTACCGGGAATTAAAGGGTAAACTATAATTCCCCTTTTTCAGTACTCTTCACCACTATTTGAAATTTTGACACTGCATTGATTTATCAGGCTGAAAACATATAAATAGACACCAAATCATCTAATAGCCCTTTATATATAAGAATTATAGTTGTTTCAAATTTTGAAAACGATGACTCAGCATTTTTTTGGCCACGCCCCTCAAAATCGTTTTTTAGCCCGCACTGTCTCAATTTTCACCGATTTCTTAAATTGGTGGCATATCGATCAGGACAACCAGCTGCTTCAAATAAGATAGCACAAACTTGGTTCTGAAACATGACACATTTATAGCCCACCTCTATTACAATGTATTGCTGCTCAGAGAACACTTTATTTTTTGTTGTATAATAACATTTGAAGATGCTAGTACTAGAAGTTCGTATATTACATTTTGGCCCTCTGTAACATTTATGTAACATGTGTCGTGTTCATCCAAGCATAAAGACATACCACACAAAAATGGTACCAAAAGATGCGGGAGGAGTTACTCTTTCAGAATATGTAAAATAAGTGAAGATGCTAGTACTAGATACTAGTACTGTTCGTATGTTACATTTTTACCCTCTGTTTCTCAAAACTGATTTGATGTAACATACATGTAGGAACTTCTAGTACTAGCATCTTCAATTGGTGAAATATAAATATGTGTACAAACACAAGTAAGTCCATGTACATGTGAACCCTCCCTCTCCCTCTCAGTTTCATTTTTTTTTTTTTTTTTTTTTTAATGTGCAGATGGAGGAAAGGGCTTCAGGAAAAATAAATGATGTTTACTGCATGTAGTCAATCCTCTCTTGATCATGAAAACAATGAATTTTTACATTTCGAGTTCAGTAGTTCAATTGTGGGTCATCACATGACAGCAATAATATAAACACAGTATGTACATGTGTATAACTGTGATTGGATTATAAACTCATGAACTATTTTCAGCACAGCAAACATGTTCCCAATATACTCTCGATATTGCCTTCATTTACAAGTTCAAGGACTGAGAACGCAACAATAACAAAACTCACTTTTAAAACCAATGTGATGATGCAATTATGACCGATTCTATGGTTAAATATTCAGTCCTTACACACATTTTCCACGGAGGGTATGAGTCAACTAAACATTCTATTTTCGTGTCGATACACAAAACCACATGGCTGCTATCCTAGAACAAAAGAAAAATCATGTTCATGCTCACGTTCACTGTTTCCCCTCAAATTGGGGCCCACGCTTTATCCTCTACATGACTGTACAATGTATGAGTGCAACGTAATACTTTTGGGGAAAAGGGTAAATTTCTGCATGATTACATACAGTACATTGTGTGTACTGTATTATTTCTACACATCTCTCAATTGAGGCATGTAGTCCCTCCAGTATTCTATCATTAATTCTAAGAATACTATAAAGGCCTAGATCATATTAAAAAAGAGAGTTTATAAATAAGGGACCACTTGCTTAAAATTAATAGGCAGACTGCACAGTTGACAATTTAGGCCTATTCAGTAGGCTTGTTATAAAAGGTCGGGTGCGCGGCGCGTTCGTGTCGGGTAAATTTCTGAAGCTAGCCAGACAATATCATCTATGGTGTCTTTCAAAGAACAAAATGAGAGTCTATGAATTTTTTTTTTATTAGAAAGACAGAGTGCCATGGAATCATTTAATATCACATTCTACTCACAATTTTGGTGATATCGTCTCTCGAAAAAGAATATTCACCCTTGTTGAAAGGTTTAAGATAATTTGATATTAAATTTGCTGATTTTTTTAGATCCCACATGAAATCTCAAGTACTTGTAGATAGCAACTACTCGAGTAATTCTCAAACCGAACAGTAGTCGAGCGATTTGCGTAGCCAAATTAAAAAAAAATAAAATAAAAAATGCTACGACGCTTTTGCCTACCGGTACTCATAATCACAAATGCATATCTCACACACAGTCGCAGAGCATTAAAACAGCAGCAGTCACATCACGCACATATAATGCATTGAAGCAAGTGATACGTGCACTCGGTAAGTCAGGAAGTTCACAATATTTCACCATCATACATCGCTTTACATACATACTTTGGAGAGTAAACATCACTTTTCTAACACCCCCAAGGACAACTGGCGATCTCGAGCAAATCGAGTGACTCCCCTGCTACGTATACTACCGCCTAGCTGCCTCCGAATTGACCCGCTACCTGTATGTGATTTCTGTGTAAGCTTTGTTCTTTAAAAGACACCAAGGAAAAATTGTAGAAAAAATGTCTGGCTAGCTTCAGAAATTTACCCGACATGAACGCGCCGCGCACCCGACCTTTTATAACAAGCCATTCAGTACATTGTATACAGTACTTCACTATTTCATCTCAATCGCACTCAGGGTACACATAGCCTACATGTACATGTAGGCCTAAATGTTTTAGGATGTATGTTTTATGTGACCAGTTGAATAAAACTTCAGTGGTGACCTATATCAACACAAGTTCATGTAGTTGCATGAACTTCAAAGTAGTCTACAATCAAAGACTACATTTTAAAATTTAAACAAAATTCCACAGCGCTAGGAACAAATAAGTACACATGTACATGTACATGTAGTCTTATTTAGACTTCTAGTCAGTCTCTTTCAACATGATTTGTCAGAGAGCAACAATTAAGCACTTCAATCTATTACTGTATAAGAGGTTATTTTCGCAGTGACTTTTAATTGTATTTTCGCGAATTTCACGAGTCGGTCATCGCAAATATTTCCACTTTTAGTACAAAGCTATTTATAGTAATGAAGTCATCACCAAAATCGCAAAATTTTCCTCTTGCGAATTTCCCAAACTAGTCCAAAATCGCGAAAAGATCTGTACGCGAAAATATTGGCTCATACAGTATTTGAATGTTTACAAAATTTCAGCATTTAAACGGTCTGAATATTGAGACTAGCCAACAAGGAGTTTGAGGGATTAGCACAGGTCAACAAACTTTCTACAAAACAGTGACAAGGCTGAACAACAAATCCTATTACTACTACTAGTATTTGTAAAACAATTCATGATACTGTAAATTATTGTCACCAGTAAGAATTCTGGATTCAATTTTGCATACAGACATGAATAAGCTCAGGAAAACTGTTATTTGGGTTTTGTCACATTTAATTAGGCATAATTAAACTGGCAAGCTTGCAGCATTATATCATCAAGTTTCATTATTCATTGAACAACCTACAATGTTCTGCACAATGCATGTATGACATGTACATGTATAGACTCTTCCAAAAAAACCTCTTTGTCATCTAAAAATAAATTACAAATTTTCTAGATTCTCTCACCAACCCCCTCCCTCTCTCTAAATTTCTCTCTCCATTGTGTAAGACAAATACTTATAACTGCAACCTTCATTTCCTTGAAACTAAATGCAATCACAAATTCTAGAGATGGAACTGAATTTGCTCGTCAAGGGTTTGTGGCAGCAAACTAATTCATGATGCCATGTGCTCTTCCATATTTAATGATGTCTACTTTGAAAGGCGAGTGAGCATCAACGTCATACAGAGAGTTTATAATAGAGAGTGCCACTGAATGCAACCTATCACGTCACGAGACAAGAGTAATTTATGCCTACTACTTGCAGACAGGAAGCTGCACGTACATGTAATTATGTATCATTGGGTATTCTATAGACAGTCAATGTCAGGTCACGACACAATGACTTCATGTTGCTTTGTTCATTCGAATTCATGCAGCTGCCCCTTTCCAATGGCGGATACAGAATTTGAAAATGGAGGGGGGGGGGGGGCGCCAGCCCCAATAGGGAGTCAATGTCATAAATTTCCTGATTTTAACATGTACATGTACAGTCAATGACCGGTTTTCAAACTATGGGGGGCGCGTCCCCAGCACCCCACCCCCCCCCCCCCCTCCCTGTATCCACCACTGCTTTTCAGGCCATTTCGGTCATTCAAATTCGAGTGATGAAATTCATTAATATGGGCACCCAACTTTAATAAGGCAATCAATTTATTCAAATAGGCACATCAATTGCATTCTTATACAATCTGAATTTGCTTAAAGTTATTTTTCCAAATAGTTAAGAGTTCCAAAATTATGCATTTTCTAAATTGTACAAAGATCTTCCAAATTCCAATGTCTGATCTGATGTGAAAAGTGTCAACATGGAAAATAAGCCATACATGTAGTTAACAAGCCAACTTAACTAAGCCAACTTGGGTAATTTGACTTACAGACTTTTTCATGAAAAATAAAATTGGTTCAATCTTATCCCGAAGTTTGGAGGCAATTCAATCAAACTTTGAAAGGTATTGATTACTCATATTCAGTTCAATCTAAACGAAATAAAGCAATGTACTTGGTTGAAAATTAAAGGAATTTGCATCGGACTTGCTCAGGGTGTCCAATTTCCATGTAAGGCAATGAAATTAAATAGAGGAAATTAAATTACTTGGGGGCCCCAGGTTACTGTGACGTTGGTAACTTGGTACCAAGCTTCTTCTTTTTTTTTTTTTTTTTTTT
>CALNVZ010003434.1:31918631-32013317 GCA_940671915.1 Paracentrotus lividus | reverse complement strand
TATGCAGGTGCACTGCCTCAGACTAGATGCTTTAAAAAAAAAGAATACCGGTACGGCCATGTGTTTTGAACTCGCCACCCAAAAAGGGTGGTTTTGTTACGCTTTTCCAAATTTTGTTTCAGTTTAATAATGTATGATATCTTGGCTAAATAGAGGGGTATTACCTAAACCGACCAGCCCCCGTCGCAAAGCGACGGGAACTGACGAGTCAGTACGCGTTTCTAGCGAAGTTTTTTTTTTTCTAGAGAAAAAAAAAATTATCAAAATCGGGGTTAAGATAATTTCATTACTCCATTGATCCAGACTGTGAAGTCCTTCCGCGAATTGGTGACATCTGCAAATATTTCACTTGAAGTAATAAACGTAATATGATGAAAATACTGGAAACAGAGACATCCACCACGTAATTCTAATTCAGTTGCAAGGTTAGGTCATCCGGAAGTGGAACGTCTCTCGTCTGCTCCAACTCACGTCTCCGCTCGTGCGTGCGCTGTTCTATTAATCTTCGCACAGATTATGGACGAGGTATGAATCGAATGACGTCATTTGAAAAGATTGGCAGGTGGACGAAAAATTTTAGAGAAACAATGACCAACGCGAAAAAATTTTCATCTTTGTAAGGCAAAAAGCTCTTATATACTTTTATTTTAGTCGTGTTACTGCGTTGAAACATAGAATGTTTTAATAAAATAGATTATTTTAACACTAGATGCATTAAATTGACCAGTATAATTCACTTGCGCTCATCATCACTGAAAGTTACGCTGTAAATAGGTGGTTAAAGTACAGCCCGGGTGCGTTTTAGCGAAGGCGCCGACGGGCTGGTATAGTTAGGCTATTACCATGGAAAATTGCATGTTATTTAAAAGCTGAATGAAAAGCTCTATAGACTGTGAATTTGAATGTACTCGCACTGAAATCGTGACACGGCACGCGATAGAATACGAAAAAGCCAAGGTGGTTGAGGGTGGGGGGGGAAGAGAGGGGGGGGGGGAATAATTACACACAAAGTCTTGGGATTTAGCACCCTCCTGTGCATTCGAAACATCATAACCGTGATAACTTTATGGATATTTATTTTTGTGCTGTAAGCTTTTAGAACTTTATAGCTAAAGGCCACCGCACACCTTACGACTGGTCTACGATCGGATTTTGTAATAAAACGTCATAACACTGATATGGATATTTAGAAATAGAACATCATTCTGTGCAGAGTTCTAAATCATCGCAGGAATACTTATATGTTCAAATCAGTGACTATGTAACCTCCTTATTAAAATGAAAGCGAATTCAATATCTAATCGTAATGACGTCATAGCAATCGCACGATTGGCTACGATTTCAAACCGATTTGCCCTTTACTCCTAAATAAAGGCTTGCAAATTTCCGAAATTCGATATCAGTATTTTTACAGTTAATTTGAACCTCTAACGATAACATTCTATCTATTCATACTTTTGGAAAAAAAGAAAATTGCGATTTGTTCCAAAATCGGATCGTAGACCAGTCGTAAGGTGTGCGGTGGCCTTTAGAGTCCCATGCATCTTTTGACATCACAGTTATAAAGTTCCAGCCATTTGGTAATGCGCAGTTCCGAAAATCGCTGCGCTGAGCGTGGTTAAATTGACAATTTCCCCATTGACTGTGTATTGTACATAAAGTAACTCAATACAGTTCCTGCTGTATGTGAAGCGACATTACATAAATGCAGATAACTCAAAAGTTACTTGAGATAGAGGCCTGAAACTTTGTGAGCTTATTCATTATAAGATAGCCCACCTACATGCAAGTTTTTATCAAATTCGGCCCCACCATGGTCGAGATCTTGGGGAGGGGGCGACCCCCTTCCCGGCCCAGGTTGACCAAAATATTTGGGCCCTTTTACGGTTAAGAATTTTTCTATTAAATGAAGAAACCTCCCTATAACTATATATTTTCTGAAAGGAAATTTCAGGAGCAATTCAAATATGGTGAGCAATTACGACCTGGATCATAGGGGGAAAAAATATTGGGGGCTGCAGTAAAAAAAAATAGGGCCCCAAAAAATTCACTATTTTAATTAAAATATGTTACTACATGTACTTTACCCTACATTGTAGTGGATGACTTTTTTTAAATCTACAGGACATTTCCTTTCAGAAAATATATACTTTTGTAGGGTTAGAGTTAACATTTCAAAAGTTATGACACTTTGATCCTGATAGGTGCATGATTTTTAGATTCATGTGGCGTAACACAAAAGGCGGCAAGTTCAAAACACATGGCCGTACTGTACAAGTTCATATTTAAAATGTAATTAATTTTTGCTTCGTGACTATGCAGAAAAAATATGCATGGAAGTTAACACATGACATCCTAAGTAGATATATTTTCCACAACGTGACCAAACTACAATGTAGGATGGGGGGTGCGATGTCCGGACACTTAACAAAAATTAAGCCTGGTTTTTCGTCTAAGGATTAAGCCAGAAATGTACATTGAATACTTCTTATCACCATCAATATTTGTTCTCCTCAATATTATCTGACATTTTGTGCTGAAAAACTTCAAAGATATTGATTTTAAACCCTTTCAAATGGCTGGTTAAAATTGAGTGTCCGGACATCCAACCTGTCCGGACATACAACAACTGGGTATACACTACTTTCTCATAACATACAACTCATACTAGGATTGGTGTATGCATATTATTGATGAAAAAAACAAAACAGTACAATGTAGATAGGCGCCCAAATCAATCATTGAAAAAAGATGCATGTACATGTACTCTGTAGCAATGACAAAATGAAAAGTTCCAGAGTAAAGGCAAAGTACCAGTAAATCCCTGCTACTGACTAAGAAATAGTTTTACAATAATAACAGATAAAAAATGTGGTATGCAAATAAACACAGGTATACAGGGAAAGCTCCTTGCAAGATAATTGTTTATTTGGTTCATGATTTGGTTTGATCTTTCACACTTTTAAAAATATTGTTTTCTTCCATGCTGACACGAAAAACCATGTTTTGTTGGGACTGTGGTGAGATTTTAGTGTGAAGACTTCCAGAAAGTGAACTTAATTTTTTTTTTTTTTGTGGCCATTGTTCAATAACAGTTCATTCCCATGTTTCTAATTCTATCAATGTTCTTACTGTATTCTATTTTATTTCTCTCTTCTAGCAGCAAATCCATGTCTGAATATTGGCGAGGTTTTAGTGTGAAGACTAAACGTGTTCCCCTTGGTTTTCCACTCATATGGAAAAAATCAGGAGTGTTTTTTATCTAGATCTATTTTTTTTCAAGATAGTGAAATCAAATTGATTGAAAACCTATTCTCTGATAATAATAGGAGGGCTTTAATTCAGACTCTATCTATTGCAAAAAGTATACAAACCTTGGGGAGAAACCAATGGACCAAGATGCAATACCTCCAGCTCTGGTGAAGTTACGTATCCCTACACACTAACCCTAGTGTGCGGGGGGCACCGTCAACCCTATCCCTTCACATCACCGTCAACCCTATCCCTTCTTGCGGCGGGATAAGAAACTGCACTAGCAGTGTAGCACCAAACCTCCCACATTGTCATTGAAAACAATTTCTTGATTTTTTTTTGTTTGAATGATCATTAAAATACAGAGCATGGAATAACATTAATGAATCTTAAATTATTTTTTTTAAAACTTTGTATTAAAACTGTGGCAAAACTTGAGGAGCGCAGACATTACTAGTTTCATAGTTTAGTTTGATTGTCTAGCCCTGGCCTAGGCCGAATGAGCAAACAAGCTCTCCCCGACCTCTCCGGCTGTTGATGGTGACTGATGCGATGTGTCTACCACGCACCACCCAAACCACTCATCAACAATTAACACAAACGCAATCAGGCCACACAGTCAATGTAACAATAATACAATTTATGGGTATTCACATTACAATAAATTAAAACGATACATTTCTACTCAATAATACTTACAAAATATACAAACTGGATTTCAAAAATGTGAAGAATTAAAGTGAAAAACAGGATAAGAGGAGTAATATTCCCAGCGTCTCCTTCCCGAATTCCCGGTAATATTGTTACAACAAGCATGAAATGCGCACGATGTTATCGACCAATTAAAATTTAGTATTTTGGCCAAGCCCCTGTTAGTCTAAGTTTATAAACATCTTACGCAATATTTTTAGTACAATGCCCTATAAATTATGATTTGCCTGAAAATGGTTCTACCATTACAATTATAGTAAGAACAACAAATCCATTGTCTACCAGGGCGCAGGTTCAGGGATGCACAGCAGGCCTAGGCCCTGACATAAAATATAGGAAAAAGTGCTCAAAGTCAACAATTTTTGTCTTCATGATCCCCCAGGTGCCGCTCCCCCCCCCCAAAAAAAAGAAGAAAATTTAAGAAGAGAAAAAAAAATGTATCATAGAGAGAGCATAAGTTATTATTATTTTTGTTTTACATTTTTCTTTTTTAAATTCATATGCCCAATTTGTGACCACCACACAATATTGGGTTTTGTTATAGTGTTCTGTTTTGTGTGTGGTGTGTGGGTGTGTGTGTGTGTTGGGTGTGTGTGTTGGGTGTGTGTGTGTGTGTGTGTGTGTGTGTGTGTGTGTGTGTGATGCATGCAATGGATATAGGGTAGGTGAAATACAATATCAATTGATAACCATGGAGATATGAGCCCTTTCCCCTATTTTAAAAATCCGGTGCTAAATTACATTTTTGAGCCTCTGTTTTCCTTCGTGTTGTTGTTTCAACAAGTCACTATGGACCACTTGCCCCCCCCCCCCCGTGCCCATCCTCCGTTTCAATTTGCTCATATAAAGAGAAATAGATCTAGATCTAACTTAAATCTGTCTATACCTAAAAAGTAAAAAATCAATAAATAAATTAATAAGAGAGAGAGAAAGGAATTTGCAGAAGCAAAATGCTGTCAGAACACCCCCATAACTGAGTCTCCGTTAGATATTTGTTTTTTGTTTTTTTATTGTTTTTTTTTTTTATATATATACACAATTTCTGTGTATTGAAATTGCAAAAACAAAGTTTAAATGGTATCCATAATAGACTACGCATTCCATTCATAACGCCCTGTTTACACTGCGACAGTACTTGTTTGATGATTATGGTAAAAATTGCAATGGGAAAAATGCCCTTGATCATATTTCAGGATCTCTCTTCTCAAGCTTCAAGTTCTGCTTAGCGCGCGTCGGCGTCGTGTTTGAAATCGTCCTTGTTTCACACTCATTATGTCACTTTTAAATGTCGGGATGTGTCCATCAATGACTCACGAAGTTCTTGAAACTTTGAAGACATGTGGAGTGAAAACGGGTAAGGTTTTTAAGATATTCCCCTCTTCATTGTTTGGTTCTGTTGCTCAGTCCGAGCTATTACATTTCGTGTGTGTAGTGTTAAAAAGAATTGCAGTGGTTGTGGTCTTTAACTTAAAGTTCAAGTTGAATACAAGATGCATGGAGTTTGACACAAAATGACCAAGATAGTTTTTGCATTCTATATTGGATGGATGACCCTGAATTGTCTTGAAGTTGTTGAAATGTGGGAAGTGTTCTTCTTAACATGATGGGGGTCCGTGTCCGGACACTTAAGCAGATATAAACATCATCTTTAGCTCTCGATTTTCTCAAAATTTGTGCAGTAAATATCAAAAATATTTGTAAATATTTGTTCTTTGTCATATTTTCTGATAATTTTTTTAATCAATTAATGAAATATTGATCAAAAAGCTCCTAAAATTGCCGGCTTTGTCCGGACAAACAACCTTCCCAGACATACAACAACCGGGTATAAACACCTAAGTAACTACAGTTATGTCTCCTATTGTTCTGACAACAAAAAATGTACAATTTTCACACAACATCCCAGGCCAAGCCAGAGTAAAAAGTTTACACATTTGTTTTTAAACTATTCGCTTTGACATAGGGTGGGATTGAAAATTTTAAACATTTCCCTTTCAATTAAAAGTCACAACTTAAATTGTGTGAAAATCAAATCTAAACTTGATCATCCTGTTTTTAAGTTGATGATTTTCTCTGTATGTAGTCTATCCCCTATTCTGACACTTTTTCTGAAATTTAATTTTTCTTCTCTTGCAGTTATAGACTTCATCACCACAGACACAGAAGAACTCTCCCAGAAATGCTCATTGTCATACAAGGTGATTTTTTTAAAACATTGTAATGCTAAGTTCAATTAGCCATATTGACTACAACATTTTTTGTGTCTTAGTTGTATTCAATTTGTTTTAATTGTTAATATTTTCATGATAATGATCACTTTTTGTATTTCCTCTCATCAGCATAATTTATGAGATCTAAGTTAGGGGAAGGCGGGGTAAGTTGAGCCAAATTTTGGTTTTCGCATGCTGAGACTGAAATGAATGATTATTTCTAAAAAATGAGTATCGTGCATGTTAGTTAGTTTGGTTATTGGACAATATTTTGAACCTATTTCCCACTTTCAATCCCCTCAAAAAAAAATTTCATGACCTTTTGAAAAAGAGATGTCAAATGGCTCAACTTACCCCATAGGCGGGGTAAGTTGAGCCACCATCTGGGGTAAGTTGATCCCATCGGTCCCAGTATCTCATTTGCATACAATTTGTAGAAAATATGATGTCGAGATTGTAAACTGAATTCAGAACTCATCATAGATATTACCTGTCTCACAACAACAAAAATCAATTACATATCAACTATATTCCCCAAATTACCATTAGTATAGTATTAAATCATTGTTTTATTATTATTGTAGATTTCTGTATATTATTTCTTGTTGCAAACCATGGCTCAACTTACCCCGTTCGGTCTGGCTCAACTTACCCCAGACTGACTGATAACAATAGGCCTACATAAATTTACAAATCTGCTCAATCAATTGAGAAACAGCTATGATGAGATTAAAGATCAATATATGAACTACAAATTTTAATCTAGTATTTCCAATATAGGTATCATGCATGAAGGATAAAATGGCACGTTACATTGTTCACACGATTTCACTTTTATAGCTGAAAATCACTCTTTTCTCTCTAACAAATTGGCATGTGCTTCTAGCTTCAAAACAAAATGGTGGGGTGAGAGGTAATACAAATGATAATCAATAGATAGCACTATTTCAAAATCTGGCTCCAGCATAATTGATTTATGGGGGGTGGCTCAACTTACCCCGTGGCTCAACTTACCCCGGTCTCCCCTACATGTAAATTGCATTTAGCAATAATGAAACTTTCCTTTGTTATAGTACTATAGTTTTTTTGTTTTTTTTAAAGGTTATTAGTGATGTTTACATTACTCTGATACTTTTTAAGTGTATAGCTAGTCCAATTGCATGTCTTGTTTAAAATCCAGTCGTAGATCTCGATATATATTTTTAATATTTCAATGATAATCTCCATTCTTCTTTAGGCCCTGTCATCAATAAGAAGATTGCTGCTGGCACAATATTCAGCATTTCCTATTAACGGTAGTGATTTGTATGATGAGGTGATATCAACTGTTGCCTTTCTGTCAACTGGTTGTGACAGGTAAGAAAATATTATTTAAATATCAAAATATCAATATCATATCATTTGCTTATAGATGGTGACATAGCATTTGCTCCAGGCTTTATGTAGGATTAGCATTAGGGTTGCATTAGAGGTTTAGGGTTAGGTTAAGGGTAGGGTATAGTGTTAAGCCCAAGGTTGAGTTTAGTCATTAGATTTGTGTATGGAATTTATTGCGGAGCAAATGTCATGGAATCTATACATGTTTTCAAGAATCACAAGGGTTTTTAACTCTTTACTGTATGGTAATGGCACATTCCATGGCTCTCATGTATGCATGATATTGTTGATGTCTATTTTAGAAAGCAAAACTGGCCCATTAAACTGTTAACATTGACATTGAAATCAATAAAGCCATCAAATATTAAACGTTAATAGAATTATATTTATCCTTGATAAGCAAAGTTTTGAAAAAATTTTATTGAGGGGGCCTTAAGTCTACAAGATTTAGATGTGTTTCAGTTGAAAACATATTGATGATGAAGTATACCAAAATTACAGGTATAGATACTAGAAATTCTAAACATGCTGTAAATTTTGTATTCATATCCATCAATGCCATTAATAAGTTATTTTACTTGTTTCAATAATTAGTGTTGATAAACTCCTGGACAGTGGAGTCTACACCTCAGAGCTTACAGAGATTGTTGGTCAGGCAGCAGCAGGCAAAACACAGGTAGATTTTTTTTTTTTAAATCAACTGTTTTCAGATGTTTGTGTTTTTGTTTGTTTGTTTGTTTATTATGTTATAAAGTAGCATGTATTATTCAATTTGATGATGTAAGTTTTTTTGATAATTCCTAAGCTTACTCTCTTTCAAAAAATGTATGGCAGAAATCATTGATAAGTTAATCCATAATATTCAAAATTTCGAGAAAGTTTTGTGTGTTTTCACTTGAAAGCATTAAGTTACAATGTTGAAAATTCAATCTCAAATTCTACAAATGAGTCAAACATGCTTTAAAAAGGTGACTTGTCTCTAAATTAAAGACCCCAGCCTTTTTCATCTAATCACTCCTGTTGTCAACTGTTGTTTAAGATTGACCTGTTTATGTTTCCATTTAGTGATCTAAATTACAAGTACATGTACTGTAATATGAATACTAATTGATTCTCATTTTATTTAGGACTTCTGCCTTAAATAGCCTATGATACTGGAATACCATACAAAGTGTATTTTGTTCTTTCTTCTTCCAGACAAAGAGGAAAACGTTGTAATAAAACAAACAATTATGCTACACACACCATGCTAGAGAGAGATAAAATATGCCTCAAATTTTTGTATTTGTAACTGAAAACCTTTATGCTGGAGAGACTGGCTTAAAGGGGATACATTCTTGGTTCCCGGCCTGAGAAGAAATTTGTCTTCATTCTAGTATTAGATGATGTACCGGTAGCCAAGTTTTATTGTAGTGTGAGGGACTAGGAAATACCTCTGGCCTGTCCACTAATTGGCCTAATAGAAGTTGAAAATGTTTCTTTGATTGTGAACAAAAGATGTGTTCATGCTAGAGTGAACAAGCCCTTGGACATGCTACATGTATATAGACTTTCACTGTACAAGCCATTGATATCTGTATGAGCTAGGTGTGGCAGTTGAGTTAACTCCCTGATGGAGGAGCTGAAGTTTTTCCACGGAAACTAGTTAAATAATGTAAGTACAAAATATGACATTTGATGGATTTTAGCTAGGATGTAAGAGGAATTACAATGCTAGATTAAATATATTACTTTGAACCATTATAAATTGAATAAGATGTGTATATAGAAAGGAAAGCAAATTGAAAAGTTGAAAGTGTACAATGTGCATTTTGAGTTAAATTCATTATTATCTTACTTATTATGCTGTTGCAATGTTAATAGTGGTATTTGGATTACTTTTCTGTAATTCTTGATGTTGTATTAACAGAGAAAATGTTGATCTTTAAAACATGAATGTACTTAAAATATTTGAGAAGGTGACTTTGTTATTTAAAGATACATGTCATACTGATGCTAAATGTGATTTTCTCTGAAGAAGAATATTTCTTTTTTGCTTAAGGCTAAGGATATTACTTACTTCGTTCATAATGAAGAATCATATCTGTGATGGATGGTAAAGGTTATAAATTGCTTGAATTGAAGACTAATACTTTTCAAAGAGATATTTACATACATGTACAATATTTGCAAAGTAAATTATTCACAGTGGAGAATAGATTTAAGATTTTAAGATTATAAATCTCTTTTTCTGTTACGTATTTTGCTTGATAGTCTGCTTGGAACATTAATTAGTCTTTGATAATTTTAACTCTGTTGTCAAGGTTACTTGATTTATTATATGATAATGTTATTTGATGCTAATTGTAATTCTCCTTTTGTTTGTTACAGAGTGGTCTCTTCTACCCTCTTTTGTTGATATGGAAATGACACAATAAAGTGTTGGCCAATATACCCAGTAGAACTGTGAACCCGATTTGATTGTTCGACTCTTAGTCCATTCCCTCACAGTAGTATTGATTATTTGAGTTCTATTTCATTTCATTATGTTTATAGTTCTGTTTGACCCTTGCATCATGTGTGGCCGTATCGTCTGAGCAGAACGTTCTATTCATAGACACTAATGGTGGATTCGATGTTAGCAGACTACATCAGATTATGTGTCATAGAAACAACAGTGAAAAGGTACTTTTTCATAATCATGTTTTCATAAATTTTATAATTTTCCCTTTTTTGTTTACGTGCATTTAAAATCATTTTTATTTGTGATTTAAATATTGACATTTTAGAGTAAGAATTTGTTTGTCAGTTTACTGTAAACAGAGAAATGTTATTTTCTGCCTTTTTTTTTTTTTTTTTTTTTTTTTTTTTTTTTTTTTTTTTTTTTTTTGCCTTGCTTAGTAACAAGATGCAATGGTAATGATGATCACATACAATATAATGTTTAACCTACATGTATAAATTCAATAATTTGGTTATTTTCAATATCAATTGCTATCTTTCTGAGGCTTTATTTTGACATGTTTTGCCAAAGCCTTCAAAATATTTCACAGTACCTTCAAATTATCAGAATATTAAGATTAAATGATGGCAGACATCAATTTTAACAAATAAAGTTCACTTTATAACTTGGCCTCCTACAAGCATAGACTAGAAAAGGAAAATGTAGCGATTTTCAAGCTGCTTCTTCAACACAAATAAAGATATGAAATATATTTTAATCAGTATTAAATGTCTTTTATTTTTGTAAAATTATCAATGCAACAACTTCTGGCACGGATCTAGCATCGCCTCTGACAAAGAATTGGGTCGGCCCAGTTGTCTTGGGATAATAGCGGCACTATCATGCTTGGGCATGGGCCTACACAGTCCTTTCTCAGAGCTGAAGCTGGACCTGCTACTGAACTGTAGATGAATAGCAGTAGAAAGTATTTTTCCTTAATTTTTCATATCCTAGATAACTTTGGCTGCCCTTCACAGGGTTCGCTGTGCAAAGACCTTTGACCTTTATGACCTGCTTGACCTCTTGGAATCCATCAAGGCATCTATAGACAGTGGCACAGATACCTTCTATAGTTCACTGAAGCTTGTGGTTGTTGATTCTGTTACAGCTGTCTTGGCTCCATTACTTGGTGGCAAACATAGCGAAGGTGAGGATTTCCAAAAGACTTGTGCATGCAGTCGATTCCTGTTATAATGAAGTGATTGGGTGAACTAAATTACCTTGTTATAATGAAATCCTGTTATAGCTAACATAAAGGCACATAGACATATGTGTACATGTTTAAAATGTGTACCAGGAGAAACACCTTTTAATAATGAAATTTCATCTAGATTCGACTGTACTCAGGATACTTTACTATACTGTAGTCCAGTACCGTTACAACGAGGAAAAATACAAATGATGTTTTCAAGTGGACTGCTGCACTAAACAAATTTATGCAAACATGCCTTAAATCTCTCAGTGCAAAAATGTCCACTTTTTTACTAGGTTTTTATACTCCATCCACTAAAAGTCTGTGAAAAATGTTGATATCAATGTTGAAAAGCATTCATAATGGTTTAATATTTGTCTTTAGAAATGCCTTTAGTGAGCACTTAGTAATCTACCTCCTCGAATATATTTCATTACAATGACTTGTGTTTATCATTCGTATTGTTAACCCTTCAACATTTATACTTGTTTGCATTTTAACATGAAATTGAATGTGTGAATGGAATTGAATTGAAATGAATTGAAATTTATTTGAATTGAAGGTTTAATCTCAAAATCTACTTTTAGCTATGTACAGTCTGTATCAAATAAAATGGTACATGTGGAAAACATTTTTTTATAGTATGAAGATTAATCACAAATTGGTATTGTGTGATATTTTTGTAAAGCAGGAACATCAGACTTTCTTCTGCAATTTTTTCATCAAATTTGGTGTTTTAGTTTTTGAGATATGACTAGTTTTCTACAATCAAGAAAAATAATTTTTTTGTAAACCGTCCCATGCCTTTGTGTATACCGGTAGGTTTCCCATAATGGCCATTAAATGCTCAATTTCGTGTTGTTCCTCGTCGCACAAAATTTAGCATAACTTTTGTTTTAAGAAAGCAAATTATACAGAACAAAGCGTATCAGCAGGGAAAATCTTTTGGCTTTATTTTGGTACCACATACACACATTATTTGAAAATATTTCACACCTAAAAAAAATTGTTTTCGACTGTACAATTTTTTTTGACACAGACTGTAGAATGAAAGCAAATGAGAAGATAGCGTATACCTATTATATGCACTATGTCTTGTATTCTCATACTGTCCACCTTTTTAATTACATATAATTTATCTGTAATGTGCTAGGTCAGGGGATGATGGTACATCTGGCAAGGTCTTTGAAGTCTCTCGCTGCTGATTACTCCATAGCTGTTGTGGTAAGTTGAAAAATCATACAAAATGTAAAAAAATGCAAACAGATCATTTTTATAGAATTAACATTCCTGGCACAATTGTGGAAAGGTATCCATTGATATATTTTTTTGTTATCATTTTCAGTACTCTATAAGCTTAAAATTTCTCATTGAAATACTCTGTGCATACAGCCAGACACTTTGCATTAGGGAATAAGTTGACACATTTCATAAAGTCTCTAGGTGCCGTTTGGTATTATGATTTTGTGAAAGAGTATATTAAAATCTCAATGGGCATTGAACACTGTTGTATGTTAGAGGACTAATGAGGTAATAAGTAAGAATTTTTTCCCCCAAACATCAAGTGTGGATGTCCCAAGTATTAACTATTGGGGATAAACTTTATAGCTGCTACTCATAGAATAAATGGGAATATTGAACTGGTGTTCTTCTGGGATTGTGGAAAGTTTGCTTTTGCTTTTTTTAAAACAACTTAATTTAACAGCTTTTTGCTTGTTCTGGATGAGTTTAGTACACTGTTTGGTCTATTTTTGTTGAAAAGTTGTTGCTTCTTTATGAAATTATTAACACATTCTTATGTTATTTCACAGCTATGTAATGAAATTTGTATTCAATGAATAAACAACATTATTGACAGCTCTTTCCTTCTTCTTGATGAGTTTAATCCACTGTTTGGTCTATTGTTGTTTGAAAATTTTTGCTTATTTATGAAATTATATACACATCTTATCCTATTTCACAGGTATGCAATAACATGGTGAGAGGGGAGAGAGGTGAACCCAAACCAGCATTAGGCAGGACCTGGTTGAGTGTGCCTCATACACGTATTCAGCTGAGAGTCGATGGTAAAGATGGGAACACCAGTCTCAACTATACAGAGACCTATGTCAACAGAACAGCATGCCTCACTAAATCTCAAAGACAGGTAGGTTTATATACAATCAACACCCATAATGAGTACAAATTTAGCTATATTATACTGCAAAAACACTGGTGTTACATATGCAACACTGATTGTTTTTAAACTTGTGTTAGATTTCGATGTGAGATTGGTTTTGATACCAAATCTCTAACACCACATGGGGTTAATATGAAATAAAAAAAACACTTTGTTGAACTTCTTGCAGATAAAAGTAATGTCATTTGATATATATTTTGATTATAGATATCATAAACACTAATAATTGACCAGTCAGCTAAGTTAGCTTATTCATTATTTTGTTTTAGTTTGAGTATTTTTTCACTTGGTCTGTACAGCGAAATAAATTATGTATAAGGTAAAGTGTGAAAATTTCTTCATCCTTTTTTCCCCCTTCTTTTGTCTCAGGCTATAAACACATCATGCTTTATAGCCATTGGAGATCAAGGGGTGTATGGATGAACCACTGATGTCTCCAAGATGGATAGTTCACTTGTCTATACATGCTTGAAACAGACGATGGTGCTGCCACCTGGCCATCTTACTACTCCTACACTTCCATTGGAGATCAAGGAGAGTAGGATTTGGAGATGGATTGCTCACTGGCTTATAAATGCCATGAAAACAGAGGACTCGCTTCTTGCCACTTTACTACTCCATGGGGGCGTTTCACCAAGTTGTTATGAATGACTTTACGACTGGGACATGTTCTTGGGTGCTATATTAATCACATTTTCCAACATGTAGCACAAGAACTGATCACCAGTCGTTCATATAGCAGGGTTCCCAGCCCATCAGGGAAATGAGGGAAAATTATTTTACTTTTTTCCAGTCAGGGAAAAGTCAGGGAATTTGATAATAATGCCTCAAAAGTCAGGGAATTTTGATTGGCCCAAAAATCGAAAGTTCGGTAGTCAGTCATGCTAGTGTTTTATGCTGCAAATAGTTCACGGCGACAACAAAGAAAACATGTGAAACTAGCAATGGGTTTAAATAATTATCAGGGAATTTTTAGATTTCATCAGGGAAAAATCAGGGAATTTTGTTTTCTCGAAATGCTGGTAACCCTGTATAGTCATGCATCACTTTACAAACTATTTGATGAAACAGTAAATTGCTACTTGGTTTAAGCCGGGTAATAATTAGTTAACACTATAAGCGTTTAGAAACACCAAGATGGATATATGTATTAAGTGCTATATAAATGTAACTATTATTATTATTATTTGACTAATGCCCAGTGATTTGGTCCCATCCCACATTTTCTAATTCCATTTTGTCTAAAACTAGTTCGTCTATCACCACTTGGTCAATTCCAGTAACTAACTGGTCATAGACCAAATATTCATTTGGGGATTTGACAAAAATGCTAGAAGACCATTTGGCTATTTGACGAATTGGCAATAGACCAAGTGATCATTAGAACAAGTATGTATTAGACCAAATGAGTTTAGTCCATGCAGTATTTGACAGAGAATTAGACCAGCTGCTGTTAGACCAAGTGCTTCTCCAGATATGGATAAATTAATTGTGTCAACTTGCGATTAAACGATCATCAACAACTTTGGCTAAAACTTTTTACTTTTAGGTGGATTATCAAACAACTCTTTGTTTCCTAATTGAAAAGAAACACACATACATCCAATGAGGGTACATGTACATGAATTTGTTAGTTTTCTTTAAAATTTAATGTGAATTTATTTACAAATAAGATAACATTGTTCTATATCTCATTTTTGCAAACTCAAGAATACAACAAATCATTAATTATTATAGTTCTTCAATTTCATTTGATATTATCAAGGCATAAAAAAGCATTTATATTTTTTTGTTATGCAACATCAATCACTGAATACATTTCTACAATAAAAATATTCACCAGAAATAACTATTTTGTGATTTTGTTCATTCTTCTTAAATAAATTCCTCTGTGAAAATTGATACTTGTTGCTGTTATTTTGTTTGCTATCACAGTAACTTATAATAAATATATCATAATTTCACAATTTTTTAATCATTGAAACACATGAACAAGCATTCATTATCATGAAATATTACTAAATATTTCGATCAAAACTTTTTGAAATGTTGTCACAATTTACTATCAACAAACTATTCCTTTTGAATTGGAAAAAAAACAAATTCTATTTGGCACTTGGCAAGGTGTGGTGAATAGTAATTCAAGGTGATATGAGAAAATGCTTTGGATTCATTTTTTCTTCTTTCTTTTATCAAGAAAAAGATGATTTGACAATATAAATAACAATTACAAATCCTTCATTAAAGAAACTGCACAACAACAAAAAATTAACAAATAAAGAAATTATCAATAAGCTCCATTACTATCAAGAATCAACCTTTTAGGTAAGCAATCAATAAATCTCTTATCCAAGTTTTTACAGACTGGGGGAAATGCCTTATTATAACATGAGGGGATTGTACCAATACAAGTCTGCAATAAGATAAAAATGGTGAACAACTACTATACAGTCATTTAATATATTGCACAGTTAATATTGTATTCCTATTAGGATACATAAATATAAAACACAACATATGTTCCAGTGACAATTGCACCAGGGGGTGTTTCACAAAGAGGTATTAAAGTAAACTTAAAAATTGCACTTAAATCGTTGGTTTTGTGCGTTAAAGGCCACCGCACACCTCACGACTTACGACTGACCGACTTTGCATCTGAAATAACCAAGCGCGTTACAAAATGTACGCGCTTTGTTATTTCAGATCCAAAATTGGTCAGTCGTAAGTCGTGAGGTGTGCGATGGCCTTTATGCATCACCTCATTGGATTGACCATGCTCAGGGGATGAGCGTCATTGTGAAATCTATCAATTAAATTGCGCGTTATAAAACAAGATGTGTGTAGAAGTTAAGTGTGACTTTAGGTCTACTTAACTCTTTGTGAAACACCCCCCTAGGCTTTATTTTCTATTATGATGTAGGGTTATGGCTGTGATAGTTTTTGTTTTTATGTTAGGTTTAGGGTTAGCATCAGCATCAGAAGTTAAGTGCGACTTTAAGTCTACTTAACTCTTTGTGAAACACCCCCCTAGGCTTTATTTTCTATGAAGATGTAGGGTTATGGCTGTGATAGTTTTTTTTTAAATGTTAGGTCTAGGGTTAGCATCAGCTATTGTGTTGAGTCTATGGTTATGTTATTCAAATACTGTATTCGCTGATATTTTCGCGTGATTAATTTTTCGCGCTGAGCGGCCTCAAAACATATTCACGGGTTCTTAAATTCGCGCTGCATGTTTGTAAGCTGGCAATTGAACCCATTCAATACATGCATAGGAAATCATACCTATGTATTCGCGGGTTTTTTAATTCGTGCCTGCTGCTCTTTGCGCGAAATCCGCGAAAATTAATGTACCGCGAATATTTCCACGAATACAATAGTATGCAAAGAAATTGTTTCCGGAGCAAATGTTTTAGAATCAGAAGAATCACATGAAATTATCTTTCATTTCTCCAAATATCCAAAAAGAATGTAATTGGATGAGCCTAAATGCTGAGAGCAAGAAGTACAGTAACTATTACAAATCAACATAGAGTTACTGCCTTTCTGGCTCTCCAGTATGCTTAGAATAGAATATACCGGTAGTTTATTGTCCTTCCCCCCCCCCCCCAATTTTTCTTTGAATACACAATTAAAGCAAAAATATATACCGGTAAACACATTCATAATAAAAACATTAATGCATGTATACATGTTCACAAAGAGCCGTCATAAGAAAAAGTATAATGATAACCAGGAAGATGACAGTAGAATGAAGAAAAAAAAGAGAAAAGGAGACTAAAGAGGGAAATGGAAAAGAATTAGAGAAAGACAGAGAGAGTATAGGAAGAAAGAGCAAAAAAAATAAAAAATACTGTAAAAACAAACTACTAAAATTTTTAGAGCAAATGGAAGTTATTTACTCTCCTTAAAAAATGAAAATGAACGAGACCAGGTGGACTACCATGTTCGATCAAATTACCAGTGCTCAGTTGTAAGCCTTGACGGAACGCCCGGTGGGGATGGAGGTACATTTGTATCACTGCCATCACTGTTCACACAGTCGTCGCATCAAGACAATGCTCCAGGGGAAAGTGTCTTCATATAGATGTCAACGTATCCTTGGCAGCCTGCATTCTCTTTCTGGCCTTCTGGAATAGATCTGTAAAATAAACACACTCTTGTATTATATTTGATTTGATTTGATTTATTCTAATTGTTTTAACCCTTTAGCACCTAAACCACCCGAGACCGCCCCTCAGCTTACTCACTAAACTGCCCAAAACCGCCTCTGTCTAAGCATAGTCAAGTCAAGATGGTATCAAAAATATTGGATGAAACATGCCCATAATTGTTGTGGATTACCCATTGGATGTTTGCTGTCCGATTCTGCACTAAAAAGTACGTTTAAGAGCAATTCTTATTGAAAAAACCTGCTTGAAACACAGCGTAACACTTTCCGCGAGTGAGTAAACTGACACTTTTCACGCAGTCTCTAGGTGCTAAAGGGTTAAAGAGATCGAGTAACTTTGTGGACGTTTGCAAAAATTTGAGCTGTGGGGGCCCAACATCCTGTCAGGGCATGTAATAATATGTCTAAAGGAAACCCTGAAAATTTTATTTCATAAGCATCATTACATGGTTCACAATAATTGAATAACTAATTATTTTCCCGCCATGGACTGCAGTGTAAACTTTAGGGGTAGGCCTACTTATAACTACTATGGTGATAATCAATCATTAATATTTCAGCAAGTAAGTGACCAATGAGCTTCAAAATCTCAGGCGATTCTTGTCAGACCTAAAGGTTTGCAATTATTATTACAGCATTAGGTCCTGAAGAAAGTTGAACAATCCCTTTATCATGTACAGTCTACCCCCATTATAACAGGCACAGATACGAGAGCTTGTCACGATGCAAATAGTCAGATTTGAATTTCAATATGTGCACATGTGTTGACTCAGTGGATAGAGCGTCGGCCTCATAATCGGGACGTCGTGGGTTCGATCCCGGCCGCGTCATACCACAAGACGTTAAAAAATGGTAGTTGCTGCTTCCCTGTTTGGCGTTCAACAAGAGGGGAATAGAGCAACGTCCTTCTGGCGCTGCTCAGGGGCTGCCGGGCCCACGAGAAAAGGGGCAAAAAAAATATCCGGTCATCTTTGTTTTGGCCAATAAAATTTGGAGCATTTAGTACAATACCTTAGGGGCAAAAATAGCCAAAATGTTTGTATACAGGTGGCCTGCAAAACACATTTATTTCTAATGTGCGGAACTATAGCCAATTCATCAATTATTGCCAATTAGTCGATGTAGACTTTAAAAAATGAAAAACAAAAAATAAAACAACCCCAAAAAGGGGGAACCACAGTAAGTGTCCACTTTCGGAAGCAACACACAACAAAATCCTCATCCAGTTGCTGAACAGGCAGGCGTTGATGAGTATCACCATAGAAGTAGAAATATAGTGACCATCTTGTCAGATAGGTAATATGATAGAGAGGTTTAACTGTAATTGATATAAATCAACTTACCTAAAACATTTGCTACCGATGTCTGTACTGTCATACCCCTGTGGAAAGAAATATAAGAAACTTAGTCAGCAAATTTTTAAAGTTGTTTATAACTATAATAGTTTAGAAAGATTTCAGGACAGGTTTGAATCTTGTAGAATTTTTGTGAGATTACTATTATGACTAGATGATAGTTTATGATGCGACAATTTTTTATTTTTTTTTTTATTTTTTTTTTAGATATAATAAAAAACATAGAAATATCAATTATTTAGTCTTATTTAAAAAAACAAACTCTGGTTCTCTTTTACTTAATAATGATCAAACCTTCAGCAATATATTTTCACAACAAAATATAAATATAATAATTAATAATTATACTTGCTTATATAGCGCCTAACACTTACATGTACTTTATCTGAAGTCTCTAAGCGCTCTACAATTATGCAGCATAAGTACCCTGGCTTTAGCAGTGCAGCTTTTACGAGCACTGCGTTTCAAGGAATAAATATTCCTACCAGGTCCCCATTCACCTTACCTGGGTCGAGTGCAGCAAATTGTGGATGAATTTCTTGCTGAAGGAAATTAACGCCGGGTTGGGATTCGAAACTGCGACCCTCTGATTGGAAGGCGAGAGTCAGAACCACTGCACCAAGACGCTTCCACGTTGGATAAATAAACATAATAATCATAGAGGCTTGTACTTATCAACTCATTATTGGGCTGAATTTCATCAAATTCTAATGTTGAAGTGGGCATTTTCTAATTCATGACAGAAATAATGCTCTTTACTCACCCTAATCTGTCAATAAGAGTCCCAACATTCTTTCGCGATGAGATTTGGTCCATGAAAGCCCTGAACATACAAGCAAATAGTATTATGTCATAAAAGTAAATGATGAATGATTTCCGACAGTATCTCCGCTACATGTATCATGCGAAATCCCAATTTCATTTACCATGTACAAAAACACTGTAGAATTTCAGAAAGACTACTTCTAGACATCAACCATAAGGGGGAAAAATGTATTCAAAGAGAAAAAATAGTGGAAAATTATAAGCACAGAAAAATGTTTCAAATGATGCATGAATTTCTGAATTCTTCTTATTTGATAACGGAGGCAGGCAGAAGAAGTCCAAATATCTATTTTCCATCAAATGAAAAAATTGCAGTCTCCAGATATGATATTATTTACCGTAGATGTTGTACATGTTTACACTAATTTGTGTTTTGCTTTTTTTCTTATCTTTTACCTTGTCAGTGCAAATTGCAATGAAATTGTAATGAACCAAGTAAAATTCATTTAAGCTTGTGGCAACTACACTTTTATAATATTCACCCCCCCACCCCCCCACCCCCCCCAAAAAAAGTGATATGAATCTGGCATCCTTACCTGCTTTGTTGCATGAGGTTGAGTTTAATCGTCACACTCCCCGTCGTCTCTTTCTTGAGCCCGAACCGACTGAGCACCTTGCCATCATGGGTCAGGGGTACGAGACAATAGCTTGGGTCCTCTAGCTCAGGGGAACCACCGATGAAGAAACGCCTCATGTCATCGTACGACGTCCGGCCGAGAGGTCGCCACATGTTCACCTCAAATGTATGCGTGCCTGGAGAGAAAATTGAAGCAATATACCACTTAAGATTTTGAATTTTACAAGTATCTAAAGGTCCGTTAAACATGGAGCAAACCCACTTTGGGAAATTTGAAATTTCACTCACAAATATAGACATGCTTTATGAAATTGAAAAGAATACTCCCACTGGCATCTCAAAATTTTTTTTTTCATGCTTAAGAAGAATAAATTTTATACAGGAAAAGGGTGCAGGGCTTGGTTTATCATCATGTCCAGTGTTAAAGAAATTCAGTAACTTCCCAAAACAAGTGCTAGATGGATCAAAATTAGCAAAGTCATATTGCTCTGGCTGTAAAAACAAACTACTGAAAGTTTCAGAGCAAATCAAAGTCATTTACTATCTTAAAACAGTGAAAACATATGAGGCTAGGTCTACAGCATTGCACAATCAAATTACCACCGCTCTGTCGCGAGCATCACTGGATGGAACACCCAGCTAGGAGAGTGTGGTTATCTATGGAGAGGACCTCCAGGAAGAGCTACATGTATGTCCACTTTAGAAGGATGTATATGATGGAGCAAACACTAAAATAAATTATCATAAACCACTCTTTCCTACAAAGTAACATTAAGGGTACAGTGGTACAACTACAGTCTGTGTAAAAAAAAAATGGTACAGTCGGGGAAAAAGTAATTTAGATGTGAAATTTTGTTCATATAATGTGTGTTTGTGGTACCGAATTAAGGCCAAAAGATTTTTCTTGTTGATGCGCTTTGTCCGGTCTAATTTGCTTTCGTAAAACAAAAGTTATGCTAAGTTTTGTGCGACAAGGAACAAACCGAAATTATGCACTTCTATTGTTCTGGAGCGCTGAATTCATGGTCATTATGCGAAAGCATACACAATGGCATGGGACGGCATGTGAAAAATGGATTTTTCTTGGTTGTAGAAAATTAGTCACATCTCAAAAAATACTGCACCAAATGTGACGAAGAAAAGTGCAGAAGAAAGTCTGATTTCCCTGCTTTATGAAAGTACTAAACAATACCAGGTTGTGATTTATCTTCATGCTATAAAAAATGTTTTCCACTTGTACCATTTTATTTGACAGAGACTGTATACAAGGATGATCTGGGGGTAATATTATGCACCCAAAGCCTAAATCTGTGGTTTAACTATGGGTAGCAAAATGTGCAACAATCTCTCTACATTGTTATGTTTCTTACACGTTTACTGGATTCTGGAATCGTGCTTTGATGGTTAGGAAAACTTTTGTACTAATCATTCCCAGACAGATTATAATAATTTTGGTACCAAAAATTCTGATAAATCTAACATCAACTGTTCGAGATTGTGTCACATTTTACAACCAATACAGTAGTTAAACCAAAGATCCAAGTTATGGCTTGATTTAGAACACCTTTGTGAATACAGGCCATGAACTTTAGGGAGTGTATTTATCACGAACAAAATGGTTCCAACAAACCAAAATGATAGGTGCAGTGATGCAACAAAAACTCTTACTTACCAGGATCAGGGGGTACCGTGATGCACCCATAGCCTTCGGTCCTGTACCTCTGCCAGCTATCGAGAGACAGGACCTCTAGGAAGAGTTGCGGCCATTTTGGAAGGGTGTCTTGGTCCTCCTCCGTAAACTCATTCATCTTGTAGTACAACTCCATCTCAAATGGGTGACTGAAGTAGGACGTGTATTCCTTGAGGAAAATGGGAATAAATTTTAATAGAGAATTATAAAACTAATCATTTATCTGAAACAATAACATTTTGAACTGGGTTTGACCTTTAAGAAAATAGAAAAAAAAATTACTGAGGATGATAAAATTAGTTGCAAGAGATTAGGTTCATCAGGAATGAAAAATCCATTGTAGGACATGTTGCCTTGAAATAAAAATATAATATTCTAAACGTTTAGTCTTTCCAATTCCTTTCCATGAGTAAATCTTCATAACAAAAGAATGCTTTATCTGTTTAACTTCAGGGGAAAAAAGGAACTTCATATATATGACAGAGAATAAGTCAGGGATTGGCTGGTCATCTACTAATAGAAAATCATGGTACTTTTGAAATTATGTGCAAATCTTGTTTGCTTTAATATTTCAGTGGTTTAAATATTCACAACTTTATTATTCAATCCGATAGAAGTCCTCAAATTGCAACCTTACAGTCCATTACCTCTTAACACCAAGTAATTTCTGCAAATTGAATGCAATTATAGTCGGAAACTTGTCATTACTCCTTGGCACGGATCCAACATTTGCTCTGATATATGAATGTACAGGCCCAATTGTCTGGGGACAATATTGGCTCTATTGGCCCGAATTCACAAAGGTGGTTTCAAAACCGTTGACTGAAACCATGGATTATGTAAATTTTGTGTAATAATTACGCTTAAGTTAAGCACGGACATTGACAAAGGTCCAATATGAATTTACGCCAGTTGCTATAGTTTAGACATTATGAGTCCACCTTTTTGAATTAATGAGTCTCCTGTTTAGTCAACGGTTTAATTAATTTAGATAAACAGCAGACTTAACCAAAGCAACAAGCGTAAATTAAGCGCTCTGTGACAAAATCGCACATTCATATTGGACCTTTCTCACAGTACTTGCTAAAATAAAGCGTAATTATTACCGTACACAAAATTGATATAATCCACGGTTTCAGTCCATGGTTTTGAAACCACCTTTCTGAATTCGGGCCATTATGTTTGGACATGGGCTAATACAATCTTTTTCAAATTATTAGCTGAGGCTACATCCGCTACTGGCTTCAAATTTGAAATTGGCTTACTATGGCTCAGATACCTACTCTATCAATCTCCTTGGTATAACATGTCTGTGTAACACCTGATAACATCTGAGACCTGTCAGCTGCCCAATCTAAAAAAAAAAATAATAATAAATGAGCTAATACTCATAAAAAGAAGAAACACTGCTCACTATGCAGTGCCAACAAGTTTTTGAACAATTATAATTACAATTTTGGTATTGAAAGCTTTGTGGTAATGGTAATTGGCATAAAATATCTTCTGGATAAATAATAACTTCACAACCAAATACTAGTTTCAAGAAGAACAACCTAGCTACTATTATTCAGACATATTGGTTGACACTTGAATTCTTGTATGAAACTTTCCATTAAAGCGATGACCTTTTATTTGATATTTTCTAAACACCATAAACATAGTCATGTTGAATTGCAGGTCGAATTTGTGCCTTTGAGGCTGTAATGCAGACAAAAGTTCCTACCTCGGAGGGATTCCGGCAGCACTTAAAAAGCTGATTAAGGGCCAACTTGCATAAACTTTACCACTAATGGTAACTTTGCTATCAATGATAACTACCATAGTGAAACTGCTCAATGGCCATTCAAAAATCCAGATTCCTAGGAAAGTTACCATGGATGGCAAAGTTACAATTATTGGTAAAGTTTTATGCAACAGGGCAAAGATGTCATTATACATTCTCATTTTAAAACATCTGACACGTGTTCAAAGTAACAGTAACTTACGTCTTGGTAGCTCCACAAAGTAATGGACATAGAGCCCATCATACTCAAAGTTCTTTGCTGATATTATCTCGCCAAGAATACACAATCTCAAAGCTCCCGGGGGCACCTGTGGACGGTAAATAAAGATGAAAAGGGAATTGAATCTCCTAGAAAGTACAAACACAAACAATAACACAAACATTTCCTCATTTTATGGTTTGTGAGCTACATGTATGACATTAACAAAAATTGTACACAAAATTAGACAGTGTTTTCTTTTGTCTGTAGTGGTTATGTCAAGATAGCAACATCAAAGCACACTGCACAAGTATAATTTCGGTATCCTTGAACAGAATATAAATGAATCTTTTACATTTTTTTCTGGGACACACTGTACACATACCTCTTCAAAATCCTGCCCCACATAAGCACTGATGATGTCTGTATGTCTCTGAAGGAGTTCATCATACATCTTATTCTCTCTCTGTTGCTCTTTGGCGTTCATAGATTCGGAGGCCAGGGTCAGGGTGTACTGGAAGGTATCCCGCCCCGCCGTGTCTGTCACGATAGTGTAGGCATCTCGGTGATGCGTGAAGTCAGGTGATACAGCGATGACCCCGCCCATGGACACCTGTGATTGGATGAAAGTAAAGAGAAAGTTTGGTATTTCAGTTTGGGGAGCAGGGTGTACGGGAAAGTGTCCCATCGTGCAGTGTCTGTCACGATGGTGTAGGCATTTTGGTGATGCGTGAAGTCAGGTGATACAGCGATGACCCCGCCCATGGACACCTGTGATTGGATGAAAGTAAAGAGAAAGTTTGGTATTTTAGTTTGGGGAGCAGGGTGTACGGGAAAGTGTCCCATCTTGCAGTGTATGTCATGATGGTGTAGGTGTCTCAGTGGTGCGTGAAGTCAGGTGATACAGCGATGACCCCATCCATGGACACCTGTGATTGGATAAAACCTAACAAGAAGTCAGCTATTTTACAGCTCAGAGCAGAGTGTACTGAAAAGTGTCCTGTCCAAAAACATAAACAAAACCTTATTTTAAAAAAAATTTTGCAATAATAATCTTACCTTGATGGTGCAAAGTGTACATTCATCTTCTTCTTTAGGTTCACTGAAAAGAAAAGAAAGGAAAAAATATGGATAAATCATGATCCCAGTTTGAATGTTTCCTTAATATTAAAACTAGAAATGAATAATAATAATAAGGGTGGCTTCTTCTAAAGCACTCAAGTCCATCAGGCATTGACGATCATATCGCTAAAACAAAATACAATAGGGCTCAAAATATACTTTTAATGATGCTTATGGCGTTTGTTATTAATAACATACAAGTCTAATTGTACATAATCAGATAAATAACATACAAATCAGCTACAAAATATACAGTGTTGGGAAAAAAATTACATACCTCTCAAAAACTCCTAAATCAGCCATAATATACATTGTATTGATTGGAGTATCAATGACATGGGAACTCTTCTTGTGATCTTCTGAAGGTTTCTCCAAGACTAGGTTTGTTCTCCTCTGCATAAGCATAGGATCTCCTTGCCTACAGAAACAAAAATCAAATTAAAAAAATATTGGCAATACTTAAATCACAAAATAAGTCAAATCAAATTGGGCCAAAAGTCATTGGAAATATTTGGCCCGAATTCACAAAGGTGGATTCTGCAAAATCCATGGTTTCAACCCTGGGTTTAACCTAGGGTTGGACCTAGGATTTTCAATTTGGTATTCACAAAGGTGGACTCGACTGAATCCACAGCGTCATAATACGTCATAATTTGGGTCAACTGCTGGTGAATCATAAACTGGTGGATCCGTAGAGCCGTTGATTAAAAAACCCACGGATCCACGGACCCGTGGGTTTTGCAGAATCCTCCTTTGTGAATTCGGGCCTTTGTGTTCCAGGCCCTGATCATCACAAATTTGGTTCAGAAAACGGGCCATTATGGCTACGGCCTTATTACATCAACAATCTTTCACTAAAATGAAATCAAGTTTTGACAAAGTGAGAGGCAAATGCCTGGAAAACTTTGCATTGCCATTTCAGTGGAGGAAAGACAATGAAATTAACAAGAAAATATACTTACGAATCTCTCGTTCTTCTCTCCATCTTCTTTCTTCTCCTTACATTTCTCATCTTCTCAGCAAGAAATGAAGCTTCTTCGTTCATTGAGGTAGTTGCAAGACTTTGCTGTACAAAGGAAAAATAATGCGTAGTTTTATAAGCATGGCTAAAGCATTGCGAATATTCTTTTTCAAAATAGGCTTATTATTTAAGTCATCTTGGAATGTTGTATAATTAGTTAGATTAATATTTATTAATTAATTCCAAATGAATTCTACACAAGCATGGTCATCAATATATTTTTGTTTCCATCACCTGACAAGACATCCATTATCAAAAACATAAGTCTAGTGGTCGGATCACTTGACTGGCCTTGCAGGTTGTAGATTCAATTCTCGGCACGGCACTTATGTCCTTGAGCAAGGCATTTGGCCTACATGCTTTTCCTCAGCCAGGTATAAATGAGTACCCGATAGGATCATCTTAAAATGTGCACTTAGGGGCAGCCTGGAATCGTATTCAATGACTGGGATAATAATATATTGTAAACCGCTTTGATCTGTCATCTTTTGGAACAGCGCTATATAAAAAAACAATTATTATTAACGCAAAACGATCACTTTCAGGCCTTTCATTTCATAATGGATTTATTTTGTTTTTCAAAATCTGTCAATACCCCTCCTTCTCCCTCACCCCCGTCCCTCTTCCAATTTTACTCAATCAAGGACTTACTTCTTCCCTGTGAGTGAAGCTATCATGGTCGGTGTAGGTGAAGAGACGTTTAGTCTTTCTGCCTCCTTGAGCCTTCTGCGCCTTGATATCCTTGAAGTACTTCTGTTCCAGGGGACCTTCGCATGTGGCTTCGTTGGAGTAGAGCTGGACCTCACGTCGGCTGAACACCTTCTCCTGCCAGTCGAACATGTATTCCTCTTCGTTCTCTGTGTTCCGTTTAGGCTGGTCTGGGAAAGAAATGTAGACATAGAAAAATAAGAATAACGTTTGGTTTTAATATAGTTAAAAGCACTTTATTGTGTATTATAACCCCAGTAATTGGAATCTACTGGATTTCAGCAGATTAAGTAACCAGACATTTTGGCTCAAACACCCTCATCATGAACGGAAGACGGAAGAAATATCATGGAAGCCTGGCTAAAACATGAGTAAATGTTTCTCTTGACACTATAATCATTATCAATATCAATATTATTTTCATTTATACTTTATCATTTCATTATTATTGCTATCATAATGTATCATTATTTATCGTCATCGTCTTCATTATTCTTGACTTCATAAAAATTTAGAACATATGTTTACCCTCTTTAACGACATCTTTCTTGTTCTTCTTGCCCTTCTTTCCTTTACTAGAACCCTCTCCTCCAGTGACAGATGCCTTGCTCCCGAGGGTTTTTAAGGGTATCCCCTCCTGCCCTTCTACCGCATCCTCATCCTGATCTCCTTTCTGCGAGAAGGCCGTAGGTACCAGACTAGATCCAGTCACTCTCTTCAAGTGCACTCTAGAAAATGGAAAGTAAAGCACAATAGTCAAAATTTGGGTTTGATTGTACTTGTTTTGATGGCCAACAAAAACTATTCAAATTTAACTACTAGACACTATGAACTTTGGACAAAATATCCTTTGTCTGAAAACAAGTTACAACAATCTTTATTTCAGAAGTTCACAATGTCATAACCAATCCTACATAAATTGCATGAAATATTAAACTTACCAATAACACAATCAATTCTCTTCTGAAAAGCAATAATCTATATAATATGACAGTTCTATGCATTATTTAGACTGAGGCTGCTCTGTCCTCATCGTAATCCCCTCTGAGGACAGAGAGCTACCATTGCGCGTGCTGTTCAAAATGCAGTGTACATAGCCCAGTGTGTTTTTCGGTGATCATATTATAGATCTATATGATTATGAAAGTTATTCCACTTACCGCATCAAGGAGATTTTCTCTAGAAATTGTCATTTTTGATGCCCAACTGTCTTCTTGAAGTTGAGTTTTGGGGGTTTCTGTAAGTTTTTCCCATGAAATTTGGGGAAATTTAACAAAGCATACAGCACTGCATTTTGAACAGCTCACGCAATGGAAGCTCTCTGTCTTCAGAGAGATACGTGATGAAGACAGAGCAGCCTCGGTCTAATGCATTATTGTGAATGCATTGAAATGATTATAACCTTCTAATAATATACATCGTACTGAACTGACCTGATTTTCAGATTTTTAATGGGATCCAACGAGCGATAATACGATGTTCCAAAATCCCCTGCAGAATCATCCCCCATGATGCAATATCAAGATTGGTATCCACATCTAAGGAAAGAGAAATAAAATTATTCAATATTAAATTCGTAATTAAGACGTGTATAATTAAGATGTATAGTTTGCAAAACACATATGCATCAGTGGCGACTCTACTGTCTTTTTACAGTCGTAACGAGTCAGACAAGATTCAGAATCGGAAATGGGCTGGAAATAAATAAAAATTTTCAAGTGCACAGATTAAAAAAAAAAAAAAAATTTATACTGTTGAGCCTGACACATCGATATGTTGCAATTCTCTACAGCCAAAGTTCTGGGGTGCTGTGAAAGAGAAGGCACTTGCTCTGATTGGCTAATCGGGCAAAGGTGCACATGCACTCATGTTTATTTAACACACATGTGCATTGAACGAAGACAGAAACAATAGCTGGGGGTCTTCACGTCACGATCACGTGCACGGAGTTGCATATGCGCATGCACCCACTACTATCGCATGCGTGTAGCGGGCCGCACAGTCATCAATCATTACCAAAATGGAGACCATTTTGCATGAAAAAATCCAAGACTTGACTTCAAAAAACGTGTTGCCGGAAAGCCACTCTTTCAATACTTTTTAGAATAAAGAAGAGAAATATTTATAGGAACTTCAACGAATCCAACTCACTGTCGCACATCGAAATTCCTACAAATTCGATTGTACAGAGCCAGAGGACAATGCATTTTTATTGTTGGGCGCTCCGATTAGCTATCGCGTCGAGCTCCTCCTCCTGGTTGCGATGACTGAAGTGCGTTGACCTTAACTGAACAACGCGATTCAGCTGTTCCCGATAAAGACCGCTTTTTGTCATGCGCGCTGTCAATCATAACCAAAGTGGATCCATTTTGCAAGAAAAACTGCAAGACTCAACTTCACAAAACGTGCGCCCGCACTCTTTCAATACTTTTTACAATAAAGAAGAGAAATATAAATAGGAACTTCAACGAATCCACACTGTCGGACTCTGCCCGACAGTTGAAAACGTATAAAGAAATGAGGACTTACCAAAAAAATAAATGACGAATCTAAATTTTATCGTGACTATTGTTCATTGGAAGGCACAATGGTAGTGTATTTCATATGCTAACGTGATCATTCGAGCGTTGTGCATAAATTATGGAGTAAAAATTTCTACGTGTGTCGGGTCTCCGCCAGTGGAAATACAACGTATGAAAAAATGAGGACTTACCAAAAAAATATATGACGAGTCTATATTTTATCATGACTGTTGTTCATTGGAATGCACAATGGTAGTGTATTTCATATGCTAATGTGATCATTCGAGCGTCGTGCATATTTGTGGAGTAACGTTAGAGGCCGACTTCTGAGTTAAACTAAAAAATTTCAACGTGCCTGAGGCAGATTTGGTTTGCTGAAGCCTGAAGGTAGCTATGTTACACCAAAAAAAAAATTTAAATCAAATGTAGGCAAACCATACATCATATTAAAGGTCTTGATGAGACAAATCCATTGCTGAAAAGATAATTGAAATTGGATGTTTCGTTATGGAATTATGGCTTGTCGAATGTAGCACCCAACCGTATGTCTTCTGCCGCATTTCATGGAGAATTGCTTCTCCTTATTCTAATACCCCCTATGCAGGTTTTCCAAACAAAAATATGGTTTTATACACCACAATGAAGCTGTTTATATAAGGAATACTGTAAAGAAACAAAAAACATCAAATTTAGCCAAAAAATTGATAATAAGGATGAGGTAAACACTTTGTTCCTCCACATGTTGAATGAGTTGTTACCAATATTTATAGATTTCTATATATTATAAATATATAAACAACATCTTCTATCATATAAGGTTTAAAGCAGTGAAGAGTTTGATATAATATTAACACATTATGGACATCTGGCTGTATTCAACTGACAATTTATACACATATAATAAGTTTATGCTTAATAACAGAAATAGTTACATAGTAATTATATTACTTTACTTAATTTTTATATATACAAATATATTGATTGTATTCACATGTCAGGTCATGAATACTAAACTGGACTTTTTTTCACAATGTGTCAATTTGTAGTAATTATTATAATCATTTAATGTAAAATATTTATTACCAACTAATATAATAATAATGTGATTTGTATTGCGCCAAATCCATTCTGTAGAGTGCTCAAGGCGCATCATATTATTTGTTGTTGTTTTTTCTTGGGGGAGGAGGGCTACATGAATATTCATTTTTTTAGTTTGTTATTTTGTTATCACCTTTAAGATATCAATTTTGTTATTTACGGTTCTCAATAATTACAATGATTTAAATTTCTATATTTTCTTAAGTGTTTGTTAATAAGGATGTAGTAAACAGTGTTCCTTATGATTGGTTATCAATATTGATCGATATCTATAATTTTATAAGCTGTACAAAATTATTGAATCTAAATTGTACTTTAATCTAATTGAACATATGTACTTAATAATTGAATCTGGTGTATATAACTATGCTAATATTCATTTATTTAAATGAAGTTTTCATGAATTATTATTGTATGATAACTTTATGTATATTTTTATTTGTAAATGCATTGCAATTTGGCTTTGCCGCAATGATGTTTGTTTTCAACCAATAAACCATTTATTTATCTATCTACCATTCTTGTGGTTTTGCTTTTGTTTTTGCTGATTAAATTACGAAAAGAAAGGAAAGCCTTGCCCCAAAAGTAGGCCTATTCAAGGGGGAAAAAAGAAAGGAAGAAGAGGGGGAAAATATCAAGAAAGAAAGAAAAAAAAAAGAGAGGGGAAAAAAGAAGGGAGAAAAAGAAGGGGAAAAAAAGAAGGGAAGTAAAGGAAAAAAAAATATCAAGAAAAAGAAAAAAAAAAAAAAGAAAAAAGGAAAAAAAGTGGAAAAAGGGAAAAAGAGAGAAATAGAGAGAGAGAGAAAAGAAAAGAAGAAAAGTAGGGGGAAAGAAAAGAAAAGAAAAAACAATAGAATAGACCTTAGATAATAGAAAAATAGATTTTATAAAAAAAAGAGGAAAGAAAAGAGCAGAAAAAACTATAATTAAAAAATAAAAATAAAAAAAAACATGAAGAAGAAGAAAAAAAAAAAAGCAGTGGCAAAAATTGTAGGTTTATCAATCTGAATGTTTGCCATTAATTGATATCAATGCAAGAAGAAGATAATTAATAAGATTTGTAAGAAACATACAAAAAGACGCAGAGGGGCATTTGTAAACATTTGTACTTCAAATGTGGCCTTAAGCCCAACATCCTATTCATCATAATATTTAAACTCAATTAAGAGACAAGACAAGATTGAATTGAATTGCGGAATTAGAACTATAGAAAGATGTGAAACAAGAGCGATCTAAAAATAAATATATTGCATTCAAGAAAAATACATTTGACACATTATAATTGTAAATTGGAATGAAATAAAACATTTTGCAAGTACTGAGCAAAGAACATTTTATTTTTCAAAAGATCATCGTGGAAGTCAATTGCAAAAACGGCAAGTTAACAATACAACAAGGACATCGCAATAGCCTATTAAAATCTCGAAAAACGTAAGGTGGTCTTGAAATATGCGAAACTGCCAAATTGTGCGTTCTGCGCAGGTTCTGCGTCCCGATAGTTGGCCGAGAGATTCTGACACCAACTAGTTTACACATCTTGCGACAAAATGCGACAGGTTTTTACTGTAAATGCAAGTTGTTTTTAGGTTAAGAACATCCATAAAAATCAAATAAACACCGGTTTTTAAAATGCCCCTAAGCTTTCACCGTAGAAAATAGGGTCCAAAGTCACAAAATCGATGCCTTTTTTTCAAAACTTCACCAAAATACGAGATTTCCAGGGTATCAAATTTCGAGTGGTCATTTCGCATGTAACTGTTACAACATGTGCAGATAATTTGAGGAAAATTTCTCTTCAAAATGACGTCATTTGATGAGGAAAAAAGAGAAAAAACTAATACGTGCCCGGAAGCAGAAATAATTTGGGTCACTTTTAAACAAGATGGCGACTTCCATGAGCCGTTAGTTGTAATGTGGAGCTCCGCGAAAACGTCATCAAATGCAAGTTTCCCGATTATTTTGGAGAGCCAAATGAAACTTTTTGTAAGAAGTAATACATCGTTTATTTTATTCATATTTTAAAAAAAATTTAAAGCTGAAAATACAGCCACGGCAATTCGATGAAAATCATAAAAATTACAAACTAATTTTATTATTTACGATATGGAAATATACATTTGCCTACCATTGCTATTCGACCTCGAATTCGCCCCAAACCGAAATTTACACCGAAATTTTTGCCCCAGTGTTTGCCTATTTACCCCCCACCCCCATTAAATAGCGCCCTCCATCGACGAGGATGCGGCCGCATGCGATCTTATACTCCTCCTCTAACTCTCTCCCCCAAAACTTCCGTATGTTGCAAAGGATAGGGGCGGAAGGGAGGGAATGTGGCAAATGTATATTTCCATATCGTAAATAATAAAATTTAGTTTGTAATTTTTATGATTACTTCAATAGAAATATACATTTGCCTACCATTGCTACGACCAGCACCGACAAAAGTCGGGAGGGCAACCATAACGGTTATGAAACTATGGAGGACGCCGCCGCTTTGAGAGGTGCGGTGGAGAAACACCCTCACTAGCGGCAATGTCTCTCAGGTAAAAGGAGGTGAAAGATTCGCAGAACCCAAAAGGCAGCTTTGCAGATATCTTCCACACCGACCCCAGTAAATAGGGCCCAAGAGGAGCTGATGCTCCTGGTCTGATGGGCCTTGGGAGTAGATCCCTCTTCAAGGGCCTTACTCCCGCAGCCTTGATAGCGGAGACTATCCACCGGGATAACGTATCTCTAGAAACCCCTTTATGGTTCACGGAAGAAACAAATAACTGTGAAGATTTGCGAAGATTCTCCGTTCTCTTGATGTACCATTTGAGGGCCTAACGGGGCACCAGAATTTGTCTTCTCTGATAGATGAGAACCCCGTCAGAGGCCGAATGAAGATCTCGATAGAGCCCGACGATGGCTGTTGGTTCTTAGCAATAAACGATGTGATAGGAATCATACGAACCCCATGTCTCTCCCAACGAATATGACCTGGTGATATTGAGAGAGCATGTAGGGAACTCCTCCTTTGCCCGGAGGCAATAGCTAGGAAAAGCTAGTCTTAATGGATAGATTCAACAGGGAAATCGAGTTCAAAGGTCGAACGGTGGCTTTGACAAAGCCTCCAAGACTTTGGGAAGATTCCAGGCTGGAGTCAAGGGCTTAGAAATAGGGCGTTTTTAGAAAAAGGCCCTAAGCAACGCCGAAGGCTGGGGGGAGGTCGAGACCGATCCCCCATTAGCAAAACCAGAATGAATGGCCGCAATAGCCGAACGATATCCACGAATCGTCGAAAGAGACCTACCCTTATCGAACAGAGAAATAAGGAAATCGGCAATAAGAGGCAAAGAGCCTCTCTGGGGGACACCCCAAGAGGTTCACACCAGGCAAAGAAAGCCTCAAGGCGCGAATTGTATACAATCTAGTCGATTTCCGTCTACTTTCAACTAGCAGCTCAGCTGCTCGGTCTGAAAAGCCTTCATCCCTAGCCCGCTGGCTGATAGAGGCCAAGCAGTGAGATGAAAGTTGCGATGGATTCGCATGAAGAACCCGCAACAAAGGTTGAGAGACTAAGTCCGGTACGGCCGGGAGGGGCAGCGGCTCCCCTACTAACAGGAGCAACAGGTCCTGAAACCAGGCTCGACCCGGCCAGTGGGGAGCAATCAAGACCACTGTTGCCTGATCCTCCCTGATCTTTCGGAGGACCAGAGGGATCAGCTTGAATGGTGGAAAGGCGTACGCCTTCCACCCCTTCCAATGAAGAGAGAACGCGTCCAGAACGAAGGCCGAAGTCTCCCTGACTCGGGAGCAAAACCGAGGAAGTCTGTTGTTCAGGGAGGTCGCAAAACAATCTATTTCCAGGCTCCGAACCTCTGAACTACTAACTCGAAGACATGAGGGGCAAAATCCATTCCGATGGCAGCGAGCGACCTCGGGATAGAAAATCTGCTATCAGATTGTCCTCCCCGGAATGTGGGAGGCCACCGGGGTGATCTCCTCCCGATTGCACCATTCCAAAGGAGGAACGCTACCCTGTTCAACTCCAAGGAGTGTGTCCCTCCTTGTTTGTTGATGTAGGCCTTCACAGAGGTGTTGTCCGTGAGAATCAACACCGAACGGCCCACCAACAGGTCGCGAAAACGTTGGAGGACAAACAGAACTGATAAAAGTTCCAAGAACGTTGATATGAGGCAGCGGCCTCGGAAGGGCCAAGATCCGGAAACCATCCGACCTTGACAATGGCCCCCCAACCTTGAAGTGACGCGTCCGTGGTCACTGTAATTGAGGGAAGAGGGTCTTGAATCTCTTTCCCTGAAGAAGGAAGGTACGGTTCGTCCAAGGGAGAGAAGCTTCTTGATCTCCACCGTCACAGAATCCAGACCAGAAGGGAGCTGAGGTTCGGCCTGAAAAACTTCAGGAGATGCAGTTGGAAGGGTCTCATAAAGAGACGACAATTCGGCAGATGTCCACCAGACTGGCTAAAAGCCCCAGCCATCTCAACCAAACCTCGGCTCGAACCCTCCGCATGCTCAGGAGGGACCTGGCAAGACTGACCAGAGTCTCTACCTCTCGAGACTCGGTCGAGCCAACTGATTCTTGATATCCAACTGGGCACCCAAGTAGATCGGAGTTCGGGGGGGAATGAATTCCGATTTGGCCCAGTTGATCATGAATCCCAAATCTCGGTCGTTCTCACTAAAAACGAAAGATGGTGTGACAGCAACCTCCGAACTGGCGACGAGGAGCCAATCGTCTAAGTAGGCGAAGATCCGAAGACCTTTGCCCCTGAGGAACGACATCAACGCTGCGACCACCCTGGTGAAAACCCTGGGAGCGGGACGCACCCCGAAAGGAAGGGCTTTGAAGCGAAAAGTCTCCTTTCCTACAGCAAACCCCAAAAGATCCCTCGACGAGGGGTCTATTGGGATGTGGAAATAGGCATCGCTCAGGTCGAGGGACACCGCAAAGTCGTCCTGATCGAGAGCCGAAGAATAGAGGCTAGATGGTCCATCCTGAAGGGCGACTTTGCGATGTGCCTGTTGATCCTCTTCATATTGAGGATCATCCTGAGCGATCCTGAACGCTTGGGGATAAAAAACGGGGGAGAGACACAGAAGGTCGTGATCCTCACCCGTTCGACAGCGTCCTTTTTCAGGAGAGAGGTAAACTTCCGAAACAATATGCTCCTGAAAAAGGATCGACGGCGGCGGTGATCGACTTCATATAAACACCTTGGAAGAGGCTCTTCTAGATCTATCCGAAGACCGTTCTTGATCACAGAGAGGACGAAAGACGTCGTCCGTGATTTGACTTCCAAGCTGGAAGAAACTTCGAAGTCGACCACCCACCGGAATCTCCAAGCGAACTCGGGAAGTCATCTGGAATAATGCTTCCCGCCCTGACGAAAGGCTGATTCTTCGCGACGCTTCGGGAAGAACCCCTACCCACCTCCACGTCCTCGACGAGAAGTCTGGTTCTTAAAAGACACCTGTCGATCATAAAAATCATGAGAAGAGTCGGCAACTCTACGATCCTGAGGAGGAGCTGCCGGGGCCGACCTGGCAGGAACGAAAGTTCTCTTGTCCTTCTTCTTCTTGCCCTTCCTGAAAAGAGGAGCTTTGAAGAAGCCAGATTTGCTAGAACCTCGAAGACGAAGGGGCCTGACGAACATCTCTAATAGATGTAGACAATTCCTGGGCCTTTCTTACGTGAGTCAACTTCTTTTTGTAAGATGTCTGCCAAGTTGCTCCCGCAAAGGGAGGGGAAGTCACGTCAATCTCTTTGACCATATCGTGGATGAGTGTTTGCTTGATATGAAGAGCCTCAAGCACATGAACTCTACGGGCATTATCCAACAAGTTGGATGTAGCCGCAATCTGAGAGAACAAAAGAGAAGAAACCTCTCTAAGGGCCAAAAGAATCTCAGCCTGGTCTGGCGGAGATATGTCCAATTCCAGGGAACCAGCCAAGAGTTCCAAAAGCATGTCATTCAGGACCGACAAACGAAGACTGCCCGTGATAGAAGACAAACGTCAAAATCATCTCTGTCAGTTTTCATTTAAGGAAGCCTTCCCGGACTTATCAAAAACATCAGCCAACTTCAAAACCTCCGGGGGATGGGCCTTTGGTGATAAAAGACCATCGTCCCCTCCACAAAGATACCCGACACTACTTTCAGAATATCTTGTGAGGCTTTCTTCGGTTTTGTTGAAGCACAGACGAATTCCTCTTTATGAATGTCCTGTACTCGAAGCTGAAAAGACGTAACAGTTTTCGACTTTGCCGAAAGAACCTTTACGTCCTCCGAAGTTTCAGGGGTCACTCGACCTCTGGAACGTATTTCTGAAATAAACCCGTAACTCGTTTCGCCAAGGAAGCTCTACAACGACTTTCAGGTTCATCTCCATCGGTTTGAAAAATCCACCGGAGCATTAACCTGGGAGGGAATCCGGCGTGTCAACCCTATCCGAGTTGCCGCTACAGAGGGATGCTCGGATGAATTCAAACAAAGAGACGCGAGAATCGCCACCGAAACGATCTCATCTTCTGACGAGGAAGGATCCAGTTCCTCACAAGGAGGTGGGAACCACCCAAAGAGGTGAGCCGGGAGTGGTGACGTACCGCTGCCTCGTAACGTTCAACACACTCTCGGAACCTCCGGAGGTACACTCAAACTACCCGGATCGGTATCGGGAGTGAATGTCGACCCAACAAGGGAGTGACCAACCCTCGGCGGGGACAGGGTTCCCAACGGCAACCGAACCGGGTTGGCAACGAACGAAGTCCCTCCGAAAAACCGGAAGTGCCCGAATGAAAAGGGCACTGTTCCGCGCGGGAACCGGATCGGGATCCGAAACTGCAAGTCTACGACGCTTCGCTACGGAAGGGCCCGCACCAGATGCGATACCGATCCGAGAAGGAAAGCGACTTGGAAGACGAGGTGGGAATCCGGCTTGCTCCACAAAAGAAGGCGCCCGCCCGTAACGGACCCTGGCTTCGAACAGAGAAACCGGAGCGGGGATCCGGAACACGTTCACGTCTCACGGACGTAGTGTCCAAACCAGAAGGGGGCACACTCCGAGATGAAAACGGAGAGAGACGGACCCCGCCACCAAAGGTGGGCGACCGGATATAGACGGGGACATCCGCTCTGCCGGATACCCCGCCGACGTGTAACAGAGCGCAGCTCTTGACATGCCATCCGGGCTAGTGAGTAACCGACAAGCGGCCTACTATCCGGAGGATATAGGTCCGTCTTGAACGGTACTCACCCCCAAAACCGGTACGGGAAACCGACTCGCGGATCCGATTTACCTCAGTTAAGGGTACGGCGCCGATATCCGGTCGGTCAAACTCGATATAGAAACCGAGCTCGATTCCGGTTATGCCAGGCAAGCCCGAGGCACAATGGGATTCGCACCGTGAGAGAAAGAACCCCACAGACCTTCAGCCGTGAACGCTGAAATTAGCCAGTGAACCGGCCACCGGTTGTGGAAACCGATCTGTAGTAAACCGTTTGATCTCCCCGTTTAGTCGAACGGGGCACAGGATATTACTGGCGCCGAGGGCGCCGTCTTAGGGTGCTACTTTTGGGGGGGCTTATGCCGTCATGATCCTGGACGCCTTGTCCAAAACCTGTCACGTCTCAACGCGGTCCTGTACTTTGACGGACCGACGAAGCGCTGGAGCCAGCGAGTTTGTCCGCCAGTGTTCGTTAACCCAAATGAATACTCACCCCCGAAGGTCCGAGGTGGTAAGAGGAGGAAGAACGGCGTCTAAAGCCTCTTCAAACGACAAGCCTCTCACCCGGCGAGGGGGCTCTCAGTTAAGAAAACACACGCCTACTCGCTAATTTTTCCCCCGCTTCTTCTTTAAAGAAGCCGGCGCGAGAAAGAAAATTAGACATGACGAATCTGTAAAATAAAAAGAGAAAGAAAAGTGTTTAATACACAAAGGGGGGCAAAATAGGCGGGGTCTCATCAAAGACAGCTGGAGACAAAAAAAAACTCTGTGCGGCCGCGACACACAACACAACACTCAAAGCGTAAACCACGACAGTATTACATACACCAGTAATGAACGTACGAAAGTCTACGGGAAGACGAGAGCGTGAAAAGTAAACGATCACCGAGAGATAAAAACTATCAAAATCTCGGCAATCCAAAAAAACAGACCAAAAAGAGAGCTCAGAATATCAATATGATTATCCTGAGAACTATAACCTCGCAATACACCGCAAAGTAGTCCCCAAAAGGGAGAAAAACACGCCTATTTTTTGCGCAGGGCAAAAATGTATGACTTATCTCGACGAAGGCGAAGAGATTAGAGGAGGAGTATACGATCGCTATTGCAGGGCCGCCCATCCTCGTCGATGGAGGGCGCTATTTAATGGGGGTGGGGGGTAAATAGGCAAACACTAGGGCAAAAATTTCGGTGTAAATTTCGGTTTGGGGCGATTCGAGGTCGAATAGCAATGGTAGGCAAAATGTATATTTCTATCGAAGTAAATTACAATTTTAACACGTCGGCAGAATAGGAAATGTGTTGGTTAAGATACACATATGCGTGCAAACATACCGTGAAACGGACTCACGGCATTTGACGCATTCCCCATTGGCCACCCATTCCCTTTTTTGGCCTGTTATCAAAAATATTGTTACAATTGACAATAAATTTCACACTCACCTGATCTATCACTAAAATTCTGTTCTGGCAGCTAGTACGGATGATAAAGTTGTTGAGGTGCTTACATTTCAGTCGTATCTTACTTCCATCAGCCACTTCAGTGAATGAGATCAGGAATTGCACGCACAGCCTAAATATACGTTGAGCGACGTTGAGGCCTTGCAGCCTAAAGAACTTGAATAATAAGAGGACAGAATCATTCAATAAAGCATTAGAATACTACGATAATAATTTTGTGATTGACTATCGTGTAATTGACGATGTTTGTTTACAAATTGTAAACAAGATTGACCCGCGGAACTCAATTGACCTCATAACGGGACTAGATTTCTTCCAGGCCCAAAGAAGATTTTTTATCGAATGAATTTATTCAGTGCTAGGTAGTCCCACCAGTCCAACCGGTCTGATCTTTACAAAAGATACAAATGGCGGATCGAGTATTTCACAGAGAGGGGGGGGGGCGTGCAAAATTTGAATTCTACACTTCTGGTACACCCCAATTTTTTTACCGTGTCATATATTGCCCCCCTTTTTTTCTTTCCATGTTTTTCTTTTTTTCTTTTTTTTTTTTTCTTTTGGAGGGGGGGGGGGGGTAACGTTAGATGTTTATTTTTTGCCCATATCATAAAAAAACAAATCGAGCTGGTCCGTTTTGACTTTACTTTTTTTTTTCTCTATTTTTTGGGGGGAGGCGGGGATTTATGATGGGCAAAAAAAAAAAAAAGAAAAAAAAAAAAAAAAAAAAAAAAACGGCTTTTTTTGCCCATTATAAAGGTCATCAATTTTTTATTTTTTTTATTTTTTATTTTTTTTGTAAAGGGGGGGGGGGGGGGGTAGTGCCAGCTTGCCACCTGGATACGTGCCTGAGATCCATTAACGTTCTGCAAAGTGGTTTTTTTTTTCACCCAATCATGTAGGAGGCCCATTGGTGGCGGGGAAAAAAATGTAACAGGAAGGGAATGAAAGAGGGGGGCGGAGAAGAAAGCAGAAGAAGGATTAATGAGATTGAGAGGAGAAAAAGTTGAAAACTGCCCGAGGGGGGGGGGGGCAATAATTTGCAGAACCAATTTATCAAACAAATCTCGTTTTGAAACAAATAAATTTCCCTGATCCAACGAGTAAAGATCAAGCTCATTGCTTGAGTGAATAAAATTAAGACGCCTATATACGAGACTAACGCTCTCTAGAGAAAAATTCTCTTTCCTGCAAGATCCCACACGGAGAACACGTCTACGCAAAGCGGTGAGCTTTTTCCCAGTTTTTTTTACATTTTTTTTAAACTAAAAAAAGTAGTTAGAGGATCTACATATTATAGAGTTAGACTAGATCTAAACTTTTAATATAGGACACTTTTTGAGTAGTACTAACGTCTGATGATTTTAAAAACAAGGCAGAAAAATCGTGCTTTTCAGGGGTGAGCGTCCGCCGTGTATAGCTACTTGGCGGTGCAAGGTCAATAATAATTGACCATGCAATAAGTGTAAGTGGTTAAGATAAGAAGTGCGGTCCCGTTGACATCGCTACTGAAGGTCTGTTATTGTTAAGGTAGATCTAAGTTAAATCACATAAATGTTATGTTATTTTACTTTTTTTCTACTAATGTTCAATGGTCATTTTATCATTGAAAGCTGTGAGTTTCTCAAAAAACAAATGGTTTGCGCTGCGCTGTCACGTCACTTCATCGTGCAAGCCGTCTAGAAGATAGTTCACCGTCAAAAACAATATATGGGACCACGCATAACAAATTTCTCTCTATTTTGCTTTATCCGGCCTCGGTTTCCGCATAATTCAACGAAAATTTAGCAAATTTAGATATTATGATATATTCATGGTATTCAGACGATTTTACTTTCAAGGTACTTACGCCTACCTACCTGCTTGACAAACGTATCAGACACCAAAATCCAAAATACGGCCAAACTCTGCGAATCAAAAAATTAAAAACACAAACAATGTTGAATTCCTTGACGCCAGATGGCGCTCTTTAAATTATAAAGTAACTTGATCAAGATGCAGAAGATGAGGAAAGGAAAGGGAGGAAAAGGGAGACATGGATGCATATGATACATATTTTCTCCATGGAGCATGGCGTCGCGGTTCCGACACAAAAAATGCAATCACGCACCAGAACCATTTCACGCCAGAACCAGTTCCGTAGTATAGGATAATTGGCCCTTTAGAATTGGTTTGGCTTAATATTTACACAACGATTCAGATTTCATTGAAATGAATTAAAAGTTAATCATTTGAATTCTACTTGTAATCCCAATATTTTATGGGATGCTCTTAAATGTACAATAACAAGAAAATGTTTAGAATATTGTGCTAGAAAAAAAGAAAGAAAGGCTCGGTGCGAGGAAACAGTTGTTGAAGTATATCAATTTGAAGAAATTGACAGGAAACAGAAAATACTGTGGAAGCAGAAAAATCGAATAAACACATCAGTGAAGATTTGGTAAAAATCTGATCAATGATACGAAAGTTATGAGTATTTGAATGTTGAGATCTCTGATAACATAGGAAATCTCTTATTGGCAACGTGGTCACCATTTGTGATGTCATCTTCTTCTTTTCTTCTTCTTCTTCTCATACAGGGAGAAGTCCCCATATGAAGTCCCCATATGGAGTGCACAAAACCTATTCAAAATGTCTCTTTATTTTCATTCTAATTATATATAGAACAGAATTTATGTGCATGATTTATTATGTGTATCCCAAAATTTTCCGCACATAGATTTTGGGCCATGATAACTTTTTATACACGTTTTAGTTATTCCTGATATTCATAACATTGGAAAGATAATTTATTCCCCCTTTTCTTATATCATATTTGTAACGATTGTGTAACGATAATGTCCAGTTTAAATGTTCTGTAACACAGAACCTGGATACATTTTAATATGGGTTTTAATCATTATCAATTTTTGTAGCATTGAAAAGTTCATTTATTCTTCTTTTTATTGATGCCCTATTTGCAATATCATGCTTGAATGCACATAATTCACGAACATAATGCGAAGTAAAGAGTGAAAAGTTGCGAAATGCATTTTTTTCCCCTCAAATTGAGTAACTCGCATTACAATAACAGTCGCACAGATAGGCATTCAATTTGCAACATTTGAATTCTGACCCGTTTTATTATTCAGGTGTTCTGTGCATATACGAACGATACTGTTGTTGCAATTAAGATATCATTGAAAAGAAGAATAAATAAACCATTTGTTTGCAATGGTATAAAATTCAATAAAAATTGTTAATACCTGAAAAGTTATTAGGGCCTAAAGTTAAGTTTTGGAATTTAATTTGATCTATAAAACTCCATTTTGCCCACATTTGACGTTTTACTTTTCTCCATATTTTAACATTCTGTGCATTGAAGCATGACACAATCATACAAAATAAGATATCAATAAAAAGGGGAATAAATTATCTTTCCAATAGTCTAACTACCAGGAATAACTAAAGCATACCTGAAAATTTATCATGGCCCAAAGTCCATTTGCAGAACTTTTTGTTAGGGGTTGTAGGCCTATATATGTCATCCATAAAAAAAAAAATCTATATTCTATCTTTAGAATTGAGAAAAGATAGGATTTTTAGTAAAATGTGTACAATAGATATGAGATAGATCTCCCTGCATTACATCACACATCACGGTCGCGTTGCCAATTGGAGGATCTCCATATCATGAGTGATCTCAAAATAAAAAAATTCATATCTCTCTTATTCATTTACCTGATTTTTCTGAAACTTTTACCAATATGATTTTGGGTTTATCTCCATTCACTGAGCCAAAATTTATCTGAGGGGATAATTCCCCAATAAGCAGGGCGGGATGGGGGGGGGGGTGGTTCGTGACGGAGAGCATATCAACAGAGCGAGAATTTGGCTTTCGATATTAAGAGCCACACAAAATCTGATTACACGTCGCTAACATAACTAATCTCTTTTTTTTGGGGGGGGAGAGGGGGATATATTTTGCCCCACTTGAAATATTGGGGTGGGGGCAGAAAACCCATTTTGCCCCCACTTGAAATGTTGGGGGCAAATTACCATTAAAATATCCTTGACATTATCCAGCCATTAAATTTTGCTAGGTTTCAAACATAAAGAAAAAGGAGAAAGTCCCAAAACGCACTTACAAGAAGATATAGGGGGTACTGTAGTACAAAAAAAGTTGGGGGAATGTCGTAGGGGCCGGAGGGGGGGGGGGGTCGCCCCTGGCTCTGTTGCACCTGTGCCCGGAGTGACATACATTGTTTTGCTCCGGCCTTTGTTTTCTTAACGCACACATAAAGCGACCTATACACTGTTTGCCAAAAGGTAGAATTAAAATATATATATATTATGTTATTATTTTGCTCCATCCAATTTTCACATGCACCACATGATTTTTAGAACCTACGCATCAGTCCTTTCCCTCAAACCTTGCCGGGGACAACTCGGAAAAAAAAATGTTTGACCATCCCATCCGTTGTCCATGTTCTACCCTTTCCCATTTTTTGTTTTCTCGAGGGCTGAGGCCAATTCCCCTCAGAAAATGCGTCTGATGACGTGTGATTTAAGGACAGGGTTAGGTTTAAAGTTCTACGGGGGAAGCGTGTTATCTCGTTATTGGTGTTTGGAAGGGGAAAAAAAAATCAAAAACACCCGTATATCCTTATCATTAAGCTTTAATATTATTAATTTAGTTTTTAGCTCTTATGATATATTATCCAGGATACGAAAATGTGGGGGGGGGGGGTCTTCGAAAATGAAGGGCATCAGGTGCATTAATTTAATTTGTTACTTTTATTTCAAAAGACATATAATTAGTAAGAAACTAAGAAATATGTTTTTCTTTATACAATCGATTTCAGTAAAATACTTCAAACAGGGGGTTACCCGGGGGGTTACCCCTGCTTGAAAGTTGGATATTATGTAGTAGAATATTTATTGTAGCACACAATTAATTTTGCGCAAATGTTGGTTGCACAAGACATGTTTGGTATTGCAACCCCCACGTATTCGACAACCTGCAACCTAGCATCTACCAATGTGTGCGTGAGCAATGAATGGAGAATCCTGTTACACACCTAGGCCTACTATAATAAAAATCCAAAATGGTAATGCCTTTTTCTGGCGTTGAATTATCATTAAATACAAATGTAATCGATATGATATATACACTAAAATAACCTATGAATACCAATACGTATCCACATGTAATATAAAACTACACTATCAATGAAATATATCGTAAATTTCAATGCAAACAACTGCTTCTTCTCACTCAAAATCGTTGTGTTGAATATAGATCTGCGATTGCACGCAATTTTACATTTATGACGTCATCAACTTCACAAGATGGCGGTAGAAAGGATAAGTCATGGCTAGTAGACATCCGACAGAAAGGTGAGAAATTACACCTATTTAATGATATCATAAGCTGACAATTTATATAAAATTCAAATCTATGATATATGAGGATCAATGTGGTGTATCGAATGTGGTGATTCACTGACTGAATTAAAAATAATAGGGAATTATAATCAAAAGTTCGTATGCGTTGAGTGAAGATTTTTGCGCTATTTTTGGGGTGAGTGCAGGTGAAAGGGCGAGTGCTGTGCTGCAGTGCTGTGTGTATGAATGGTTTTTCATGGGCATTCCACTGGCTGGGCTTGGCTGTTGTTGTGTTGTTATGACTATGTTAATATGTTTGATAATTTAACACAAATTGCATGTGATTTTAATGAATAACTATCATTGAAGCAATGTCATTGATGTTTTAGCTCATTTTCTGTGTTGTGAAATGATCACACTCATCTTTCTCCTCGCACTTGCCATGCTCGCCGCGCCGTCGCACAAATCACACAGACCGTCTGTGGCGTCACACATAATTTGTCAGAATACGTTTACGGTTCTTTCATTGCAATGCGTGCTAGTACAGAATTCTAGTTGGCAGATTACAGCGCTCACCGCTTTGCGATAATATTATGAACTCAACTCAAGTTAATACATGTATTTGAGCTTCGCAAATATTCTGCAATTTACAGTCTATTTATGAATCCTTTCTTACCAAAGACATAAATTATAAAGTTGTAATAAATAATAATAATAATAATAATAATAACATTTATATGGCACTTAATACGGTTGTTTCTAAGCGCACTAAATGACACGCAACGAGATGTAAAACAATGAATTTCTCATAGCGTTTACAACATGATTGCATGCAATTATCAGCTGATTAATTCAATTCAAATAAAATTCAATTCAATTCAATTCAATTAAACACAGTCTAGAATTCCATCCCATCATGCATTGCGATGTAAGAACTGTAAATGCATGTATTAAAATAAGTCGACATTGTCATTACTGGGTCATTCCATCTGGATTCACCCAATGGGTTACACCCTACCGTCTCAGAATTCGCTCAAATTTGGTACACATCAAATTTAACATTACCTTCCCATGAAACAAAAAAAAAATAACATAAACGGTCGGTCGGTTTCCGTGCTATGGCCCGCCCTTTTTGATATGTTTTGGCAAAAATGGGTGTGACCTTCCATTTCAACGGCACAATGCGCCTGAACTGGTTGACCAATGTTTTTTAAACTGGTACCATTCAAAAGGAAATTCAAAGAGGACTTCAAAAAGGGTATCAAAAATATTATTGGAGCAATTTAAAGTGCTATGACCTTTGACCGTTACTTTGACCTTGATTTTGACCCCCAGATGAATAATATTTTTACTTGATTTTTACATGTTAATTGTCAGTATAATATTAATATAACATGTAAATATCTAGGATGATATTTTATTTCTTCACCTTTAAAAACTCTTAAATGTAATTTACAAAATTACTGTTACCCCCACATAGTGATATTTATGTTGGTAATGTGTGTACAAGTCTCCATTATAGGCTTACTTGAATACTTCCAAACTGAAGTTAAATTACATTCAATTAAAACAGGAAACTAAACTTTTCATGCAATAAAGGAAACATTAAACACAATAATAATGTATACTTGTACGTAGACTCCATTTGCTTATGAATAGAGACATTTGTTTAGCCCGTTTGATTGGGGTGCAATAGGTATACATACAAATCATCAGAAATCTGCGGTTTTGACAGAAACAAAATGCTTCCTACATGTAGTCAGCTCTACTGTCCCAAACTGGATACATCCTTGAGATCTTTGAAGCATCAGCAACAGATATGGAATACTTTATGGTATTTGATTGTATTGTTACTTCAGTTTGAAAGTATTCATGTATAATGGAGTCTTATACACACATTACCAACACAAATATCAGTATGTGGGGGTAACAGTAAATTTGTAAATTACATTTAAAAGAGTTTTTAAAGGTGAAGAAATAAAATATAATATATAATAGATATTTACATGTACATGTTATGTTAATATTATACTGACAATTAACATACATAAAAATCAAGTAAAAATATTATTCGTCTGGGGGTCAAAATCAAGGTTAAAGGAAAGGTCAAAGGTCATAGCACTTTAGATTGCTCCAATAATATTTTTGATACCATTTTTGAATTCCTCTTTGAATTTCCTTTTGAATGGTAGCAGTTTCACAGAAATTGGTCAACCAGTTCAGGCGCATTGTGCCGTTGAAATGGAAGGTCACACCCATTTTTGCCAAAACAAATCAAAAAGGGCGGGCCATAGCTCGGAAACCGACGGACCGTTTACGCTAGTTTTTTTTTTGTTTCATGGGAAGGTAATGTTTAATTTTATGTGTACCAAATTTGAGCAAATTCTGGGACGGAAGGGTGCAAAATTGCACTTTCATTGGGTGAATTGGCATGGAATGACCCTACTAGAAAATTATTGGGTTGTTTTTAGAAATTTTTAAATCCAAAATTGATTAATTGATTGCCTGAAAAGTTTGAGGGTTTAATTGTTTTGACTTTAAAATAATTTAGACCTTGACTGCTATGGCCATAGTCCATGCTACTCATATTCATAACACATTTGTTGATACATACTTTGTTGTTTTTTTTCTTCAAGGGTTTTCCAGTTTTTGCAATACATTGTACATTTACTATAAACTTTAGCCAGGCTGGTGTATTTGTATGTATTTATATTAATCAGGAAATAAGGTTTCAATAAATTTAATTTCACTATCTGAGTATCATGAAGAAAAAAAAAAAAAAAAAAAAAAATACTCCTGAAATTTCCCCTCCTGCCAAAAATTTGTGGGGAATTTGTCATAAAATGGATTTGAAACATACAGGTAACTCTGCCCAAGTCGAATCTCTTCTGACCATAGAAATCTGTTAGACTTAGGAGAAATTCAACTTATGAGAGGTGAATACCCTGGGCTAAGGAATTGCTTCATGACTTAATGATTATTCGACTTGTGGAAGTTAAGCGTATGCAGAGTTGACTGTTGTTATATTTTACCCTAGAGAAATAAAATTAAAAACAGCAAGAATAGTGAAAAAGATCATTCAAACACCCAGTTTAATGGTATGTAAAAAAATATTAAGTAAAGTTAAGTTTCTTTTCTCAAACTCTTCCATTAAATATCTTCAGGGCCCTGTGGTTTTGCTGGCTGTGTTGTCTACGCCATAAATCAACACATGTATGAGCTAAATGACTTATGATTTGAAATTGAAATTGGGTTATAAGATTTCCACAATTGTTACCCCAATAAACCGTATTGAGAAGCCCTTTTTCTATTTTTAGATTAATGAACATACAATGTAAATTACCTTGTTTGCCTTTTGGATTGAGGAACTTATTTTCATTTGAGAATGTAATCTTTTAATAAAACTTTTGTTACATTGATTAATTTTACAATTCATTTCCATAAAAAAAAAAACAACATCTGGAAAACCTATAGATGTACAGTGTGGTACAACTGTAATAGAGTTGACTAAACTATAGAAATGCCAGGTAGGCTACATGTACATACTTTTGTACAAATGTAGACTCGGGAGATAATTGTGTTTGTTTGTCATATAAAAAGTTTTAAAATATTGCATAGTCTAAGGAAATGGGATAAAACATACAATATGGGCAAACCTACATGTACTGTATAAGCCAATATTTTCGCTTCCAGATATTTTTGCGATTTTGGACTAGTTGGGGAAATACGCGAGAGCAAAATTTTGCGATATTGGTGATCAGTACTGTTGGTGATGACTTTAGTACTATAAATAGCCTTGTACTGAAGTGGAAATTTTTGTGATGACCGACTCACGAAATTTGCAAAAATAAAGTCACTGCGAAAATAACCACTTATACAGTTCTCTGTTCTAATGCTCTGTGGTTTCTCGTATTCTTAGAAAAAATGGTTCTTGTATTTGAAAAATTCAAATGGCATACAACAAAATTATGTTAGGGATTCAGCTTTGATTATAGAGCTTGAGGTGGAAAATGAATTACTAAAGGAAACCTTTTGCAGGCAATTACAGAAAGATCTCTGACAAAACACAGTATATTTACCATTGCTAATGTTGGCTTATTGTACATGTAGGCCTACACACACAACACTGGATTGACTATTGGTTTTCGTGTGTGTAGGTGCCAGTTAGTGTAAATTTTTATTTCCCCTGCAGTGCCCTACTCAGCATGCAAACTTCCCAAAGACTACATCTGCATCTACATGTATCTATAACACAAGCAGTCATCAAACAAGGTCTATCTTTCGTGGAAGGTCACTACAGTTCATTGTCTGCATAACAGGCATGCTGATTGTGATTCACAGGAGAGGGTATTGGGGGTGGGGGGGGGGGGGTTATCCTACGTTGAACACATAGTGCAGATGGAGGATTATACAAGATAACTTGCAAGAAAATAGAGAAACCATCTTATACATTATTATGAATATTGATTTTCCAAGAACATGCAGGAGGTGCTTTACTGCCAGCAAAAAATCAGGTCGCATTTGCATCTTATACACGAGTTTGATTATGACAGAGATGTTTTTACATTGTCCTATTTATACATGTAAAGTTCATTGTCTACAGCCCAGTTTCAGTTGAAGTAAACATGGCACATTTTCTTTTTCTTTTTTCTTGCTTTTTATCAAGGCAACATGCGGCATACACTATTAGCCAAAATTCACAAAGGAGGTTTACATGTAGGCCATAGTTTATTGTAATATGATGTCCCTTGTTTGGTCTACATAAGTTATTATTACTTTTTAAGACACTGTTCAGTATACATGTGTAAACCTCCTTTACAAATTTGGACAATGACCTGCATGTACTATGTACTCCACACAGGACTTGTCTGGATTTGGCCTACATGTACATGTACTGTTTGTTTACTAGATGGCTCTACATGTATACCATACCGGTAATGGTACTAAACTATATATATACTAATACACTGTACCTTTTGTATGTTTGTGATTCTGTACGAAAAGAAAAGGCATTGTGGGTATATTTGTGGGTGCAGCTCCATGTGTAGCATATAGCCTCCATGTAAAAGAGAACTGACGGTTTTGAAAAGGCAAAGCCCTTTAGAACTGTAGAATTCACACACCAGAATACATTATTTACCAAATTCGTACTTTTTATATATATGCAAGCAGGTCACCAGGTCGTCTATTTTTTTACACACTCAGGACTGCAAGTGTAATATAATAAAATTATATTTTGAGAATTCCATTGAAACTGTCACTCTTGGTTACTTTTGCCATTGGTGGTTCAACAATTGTGAAATCTTATCGAATTATTTAGATAACGATCATCTACAGACTTCGGCTGAATGCACATTTCAGTCATATTCCCATATGTGTGTAGCCAATATATGTGTAGGTGTGAAGGCCTTACAAATTTCAAAGCTGTTCTTCTTGGTTTGTTTTGTAAATCTGTAGAATTGTGTTTGTCATGTATACATGTAGGCCTACATGTACATATTATTTGAATGACTGCATTCAATATTTCCATAAGTCGACATGTAGCAATCGCACACCATGCATACTCCCTGAGAGGCACAAGCTGTACTCCATGACATTTTCTATTTTTAGGATCGTGTCATGTGACTATGAGTCATAGAGCGAGATTCTGAAATAGACTATTGCGTCAACCTGTAAAACAGTGTTCGTATTACTGCTGGATTTGAAATCAATTAGTGTGGAAAGATTTATGTGTACTTGAGAGTGAAGTTGGTAGTTTCGGTAGGCATGTACATGTAGGACCTACATTATGTACATTAAAGACCGTTGACGGAGTAAATACAACCTTACATCGATTGAAAGCTAAGTAGGCGTATAACATAAATACCCCCAAAATAAATTAAATTTTCATAACAGTATTCATAAAAAGATGATCGAACCTCAACCAGGCCATCCCTCCCAAATACTCGAAAAATTACCCCTATTTTAATGGCGGGGTTGATGACGTCAAAGAAGTTTAAGGGAATGCTACTGCCAGGCATGATTGGGTTTCGCCTTTAGAAAACACGTTTGTATTGCTATGTCAGAACAATAGAATTCTAGCACACCTGGGGTCTATTGTTCTGACATAGCAATACAAACATTTTTTCTAAAGGCGAAATCCAATCATGCCTGGCAGTAGCATTCCCTTAAACTTCTTTGACGTCATCAGCCGCGCCACTATAATAGGGGTACTTTTTCGAGTACTTGGGAGGGATGGCCTGGTTGAGGTTCGATCACCTTTTTAATGAAATACTTTCTAGGTGGAAGATAAAAATGTCTATATTGGGAATTGTTGTATTATGAAGAAATATTAGCTTTCGTTTTATATGTAATTTTGGTTTTCATTTCTCGGTCCGGTCTGGGACTTTAAATGAATAGTTGTAAAGCTTGGAAACATGCTTACCAATGAAACTAAGTGAATTAAATCTCAGGACAGTGATGAAGACGAATCTTCCAGGCGAAATTTGTGTCTATCATACTCTCGTTATTCATGTGTAGTACCCTGTTCTTGTATTTTGTACATTAATTACAGTCACGGAGAGGAACTTTACAATTCATTTACCAAAATACATATGTGTACATTCATTTGTACTGTAATGGGATTTAAGTTACTGCCTGCATTAAAAAAAAGTAAAATATCAAACCTAATGTTTTCAAGCCTTAAAAAAAAATAAAAAAATCCATAAGCATTAATGTTGAAACTTGTTTAAGCTTAAAAAAAAAAAATGAAACCCCTTTAAATTATTTCCTACTTATCTCTGTTGTATTCGTACAGCATCCATTTGCCAATTTAAGAGAGACATAGCAAGAGAGAAAGGTCTTTGTAACTGTCTTATACCTGTAGATGGTCTTCATTTAATTTCCTGAGCTAATAGGATAATTTGGGAATGTCAGTAATCTAGGTTTGTGACTCAAAAGCTAGCAGCCATCCCGCGACCTGAAGGCTGCCCTCGATTCTCAGTCAGACTTTGACAGCTGTTGGCTCAGGCCGCAAGACGCAATGAAGCGACGTCGGGGACAGAGCCAGCACACCGAGCCAAATCCAAAATGTGACTCATTAGCATGGCAACATTGTCACATGACCCCCACAAGTCTTGCCCCGGCAGTGGTGCTATGAACAGAGGTTAGAGGATTATACATCACTCATGTACCGTGTTGACACTGTGACTCGGCTCTCTTGTTGAATCCTCAGGGAGGGTCCGACATGGCAAGAGTGGACCTGTGAATGTGTTGATAATACAAAACAAAGAAAGGCAAGTTTGATATATTTTTGGTCACAGATCACGACCGGAAGTAGACATCATTAATGTGTGTTGTGATATAGCCAAATTCCACCACTAACCTCAAGGTCATCAAGTTGACATAGCTTTCTGTTTACACACGGAAAATTTACCGCGTCGGATTCACTTTCTGGATCAAAACTTGCGATTTTGGTGAAGCCAAAAAGGCATGTCGAACTCAGATCACACTGATCCTGTTTATATGACATAACATTACCATGTCGAACCCAGAGTCACAGTGTAAACACGGTATTAGAGAGAGTGGCTTCAGGAATCTTGGGTTCGTGCGAGAGCTGCCGAGCCTTTTAGCCTACGTCTTAGCGCCCTGGGATTCCATTACAAGCAACAAACATTAGCCTAATGTGATGCTTTACCCCCCCCTGGTCCTCCACCCTTTCACTCCATTAAACTTTAATCCATTTTGCGTTCCCGAGGGCCGTTGATTGGTAAGTATATTTAATGCCGCTCTTGTTCAGCATTAATTTGTGGCTTCCTTTGTGTCTCGTCAGTTTCAATTATGGAAATGAAACCTGAATTACTTTGGGATGAGCAAAGAAATTTAATTGAGAAATACAATGTGCACTGTATGTGTATAGTATTTTCGACTCCAGATGCGTACAGATCCATCGTTAGACATGTACATGTATACCTACATTGTATAAGTACACTGCACCAATATAAAATGTCAAGTGATTTCAGTTTTTTGTTTATTGATGTCACCTGATAAACATTGCCACAAATAGACAAGATAAACAAAAGTTGAGTTTTCACATGTAATTATTTTCATACAAACATGAAATTTCAATGTTGTATGAAAATGATAAAAGCGGGAACAGTGTACAGTAATAGGCACATGTATGTCACCAAATTTTTTACAGAAACAGAAATTGTAGAAATACCACTTTGCAGTATTCCCTTTTAATAATGTAAGATTTCAAAAACACAATATAAAAAAGATAGATTTCAAATGATAATTTATGGCCAAAATGTAGAAATGACTAGAGTATTGATTGCATTCTTGATGGGTTCATATCATGATGGGTCAGCGTTTCGGGTCCTCTTGATTTTCCAACTTCCAGATTGCAGTTGATTATTGGAATGTCTCACCATTATCCACAATTTTTTTTTATTTGAAAAGGGTATAAAATATTTGAGTATGAAAAGCACACTTTGTTGATTCAATTTTGTAAAACCATGTCAAATGGAAGGAAAACTCTATTTTTACGGACCCCTTAGAAGAACAGCTATTTATAGCTGAGAAGGGTGTTCCACCCATGAGTTGGAATAAATAAATAAATAGGCCTACTGTACAGTGTGTCCCAGAAAAAGCAGAACCCGGAATGTGATTCTATTTTGAATTATAGAACTGTCACGTATTCGTCATCAGAACGATTGAACTTGGAATCCATGTTTGAAATGATACATTTAATATTTCAGTATTTGCTTGTACATGTATTTACAGAGAAAATGACTGACAAATCGGGTTCTGCTTTATCTGGGACACCCTGTATTTTCAGAAACTCAAAGAGGATTGTAACAAAAGAGAAAACTTTCAAGTTCTTTATGAAGTAAACTTTAAACAGACTTGGATTTAGTCATATTAAAGATGAACAGGCTTTACTAGTTTCCACAGAGTAAACAACCTAGATTCAAATGAACTTCTATGGATCGTTATTTAGCTTTAAACATCCATTTGAGAGCTTTGTTCTATTCAATCCATTTTTCTCAGGACCTGATATTTTCTTTTATTTTGAAATAGTGCCCGAAGGAACGTGGGTTTACAGATTTTGAGGATAAATATTTGATTTTATGTACATGCCTCAGAATTTTTTCATGTACATGTAGTATGAATGTACATTGTAAAAGATTCTTTTTATAATGGAATGATCCTGAAGTAAAAAATATGAGGCGTTTAACAAAATTATGTTTTAATGTTCTTTCTGTTAAAGTTAAAAAGTGTCTCAGACAGCATTGTGTGACTTTGCAATTAGCAATGAATAGTTTTTGGATGAAATTTGATCTTTTTATGCATATGGCATAGTGTAGTAAATTGTTTTGGTGCATGTACGGAAATAACAGAAATGTTCATTTCAGCAAAAGCAACTACATGTACAGTATATTGTCACTTCTGTATGCACTCTGTTTTCAGGCAGCCATTGTAATAAAACCATTTATTATCTAATGTACATTTATTCCATTAGGGCAGGCCTACACGTTCATTATCATTTTGGTTGCCTATTCTGACTGGCTCATCGAGCAATGAAAATTCCATTGAGGTAGAAGGGTTTCTGAATAATTTATTTGATTGCAAGTATGATCATAATTCTGCCTTACAGACCTGTAACAATAATTAAACAGGGGTCAAGGCTAGACAACTGGTCTTTTGTGTCTCTTTTTTTCATAGAATCTGCCTGGAAAGTGTACATTTGGGGTATTGTTTATTTTAAAAAGAGAAAGAATTCAGAGAGAAAATCATGTGAAAAAACAAAAGCACCATTTGAGGAAGCCATATGAAACATGGCTGGGCTTGTGATTAAAATTTGTTTGTAATTTGTGGTTTAATTTTCAACCCTGAGTGAGAAGGTAATTAAAGTTCTTGCATTGTAAACAATTTAAGGTCATTGTGAAGCCTTTTGGTTTTTATTTTTTATTGGGCATGTGACGCTTGTATCATCAGTCCTCAAATAACACTGAATGGATTTGATAAACTCCTGGGGAGATAAAGAGAAATCATGAGATAAACTCATACCTCTTACATGTCCACTGCCTCGGAATAAAACCCTTCATTCTCGTATTATTTTTGGGTGTAAACCAACAGGTGTAGGATAACTTTGATAATAAATGTGACCTTTAAATGCATTGTCAACCAAAAGGAGTGGGTGTGTGCTATATGTGTTTCAGACACTGACATGATATAAACCGCTTCTTCTTCGGTGCGTTTCTCCAATAAAGCTTACTCGTAATACCATTGACTTCTCTAGCTATCATGTCTAGATTTTCTTGAGGCAATATCTTTTGCTGTCATTCCTATTCTTTCATCAATTTCTATGGAGCCCCTTTCAACCGTAATAGGTCAGAAGTTTATCTGGGAGAAAATAAGCTGCGCAGTTGGCTGGATCGACCGTGATGAATCCCGACAGCGCTAGCTTCGTATTGTTAATTTAGTCAAGCAAATAATAGGCACGCCGTGTAAACAGTTGTATTGCTCTAGAACGTGACTATGGCAATATAAAAGGCAAGGTACAGTGTATAATGTACATGTAGCCTACATACATTGTACATTCATGTAATGTACAATGTAGAACATGGATGAATTGTATTCCCTTTACCAATCCCTTTATAGTAATCGGTACAATATATTTTGATTATTTATCTTCTGCTTCAGCCTAAATATTCTTGGGGTTTTATTTTCCAGATTCTCACGTGTGCATTTCAAATGACATTAAATGTCAAAAATTGTGAATCTGTTTATAATTTTAAAATCTGCACTTCATGGGCATGATAAAATTTGATGAAAAATATAGATAAAATATTAGTTATTATAACTCTGGGACTTATTTTGTGTTCATCACCTAGACAAAACAACTAGACGAGTCTACAATTGTACAATGTTCTGCTTTTGCAAAATACAACACACCAATTTATGTTGAGCCATTGTTAAATTGAAGAGCGATGATAGTTTCAGGGTTGTATTACAAACAACCTTTTCATCCTACATGTAGATATTTTCATAATATTTGTAGCAAAAAAAATCAACACCGTGCACAACACCCCCCCCCCCCACAAATTTATATTATTCTGTGTGCATCACCGAAGTTTTTGATGTATTATGATCCAAGGGCACGAGTATTATCCTCATAATGTACATTTTTGCATAATAGAACAATTGGCTTTGAATCACAAGGTCATGAATAAATAAACAGATAAATGTTTAATATTAGCGTGCAGTAGGGTATACAAATGAAAACAATGGCTCTCTGTATGTATGCGCATTCATTGTATAGAATTGATAATGAAAGAATGATGTGATAGTGGTATGCTGAATGCATCGCTATACTACTCAACATCTACATAATGTACGTGTATGCATGAGAGAGATAGAGAGAGTGCTTCATCTCCGACTACATGCAATTCTCTATCTTGTTCTCTCTCTCTCTCTCTCTTACTCTCTGTATAGGTCTCTGTCTCTATCGAGATGCTCATTACACAATGCATAATGTTATTTTGTGGCTTCAACTCCGTGGCTGGCCAGACTTCATTTGTAGAAACTCGGTGAAGATGCATATCATGTGGCAAGGCCTGTCCACTGCTCAAAACTTGACTTCTACTTTTCATTTCATCGTACCTCTCTCTATCAGTCAACCATTTCTCTCTCTTCTTCCTTCTTTCTTCACCAAACTGCATCCCGCTGTGTTTATGAAATGCGTAATTACATTTCTTTCTTTTTTTCCAGGCCTCACGATGCGCATGTGAATTTTTTGAAAGCTTTTCACACAAAACGATACTCTTGTCTGCTCCCAGTGCATAAATGAGTGAGCACTAGATTACTCCACTGACATACAACGGGAGAGTGGTTTAATTGGGTCGCGCTTGTCATGCATTTTTTAAAAGCGTGAAATTCTCATGTACAAGGAAGGAAGAGAGAAATAAATGAACATAGGGGTATTGATTTGTAGACGGTGGGAGAGACGTTTTCTTTTTAGATTGGAATCACATGATTTGATTTTGGTACCTTGACGTGATGTATTTGAAGGAGACATGATGGATGGTGATGGTGGGAACATAGTTTTTACTCTGCATGTGAGATTCTTTGTGTAACACACGTCTCATGGACCTGTTGCTTTTAATAACCTGACACATGCGTGAGCTGAGGGAGAGAGTGTGCTCCGTAACAAACTCAGAATGTACTACAGGTGAGACAGCGCCATTGTGAGATAAATTACATTACTTTCATACATATTGTACATGTTGTGAATCGAGTCAGTGTATGTTGAAGATAATAGTGAAACTAAATTATAGAAATTATAGGAAATTTAGAAATAAAATCCCTTGTGTACATATGTATTCATATCAGTGTTTACTTCAGGGAATTAATGAGAATATACTTAAATACATGTAATTCCAAAAAAATGATAATGTATTAAATTATGTTTATTACTATTTAAGTTGACATACATTGTACATATCAATGGTTCTTATACACATGTAAATGTACAATATCTCTGGGATCAGGTTTTTGTACAGTAAGTTGGGGATGTTGTATTTTTAGATTCAGGTTTATATGAAACAGATATTTTTGTATTGCTCTTTTTGATAGAGATCAGTTACTTGAAACGTTCTGACTCCTGTTTGTCATATTATCCCCCTTATCTTTTACAATCTTGATCACTATATACTGGATGTGGAGTAAATAATTGAATTGTATACATGCATGTATAATGTACATTGTGTACTTGTGTATGCATGTAGAGATACATGAATATTGCAATTTAACGCTTTGAGTGAAATATTCTAAAATTACCATGCTACTTTTTGAGTATATACCACATCCATTCAAAGTCCAAAGGGCCTTGGATATGAAAGATGCAATTCATTGCATACATACACATTTGTACATGGAGATGTACATGTAGGTGCATGGATATCATTTTAATAACTCCATAAAGTAGAGCTATTTTTATCAGTGTTTACATTATACCTTTTCCTCAAGGGAGGAATGCATTGTGTTGTTGACACTAGTCAATTCTATACTTACATTTTCAAAAAGAAATTTCCAAAATGGATCTGGTCTCGTCAAAATTTTTATTAATATTATGAAGGGCTTCCTGCTATCTGGGTTTTTTGTATGTGTATGCCAAAGATTCATGTAGGATTGCAGTTTTTGGGGTTTCAGTTTGAAATTTAGGAATTAGGGATCCTGACAAAAGAGGGGTTTGAAAGTTTGTTTGTTTACCCTTCCAAAGTACATTATAGTGGCTGATGTCCATTGTTGCTCTTAAGTGTTGGAAAGCCCCCCCCCCCCAAAAAAAAAGACACCATAAAAGTGATGTTTTATGTTTTGTGGATACATGTTCACCCGAAGGTCATAGTATTGCTTTTGACAGGAGTGTAAAAAGTCACTTGCAACGATTGTAAAGATTGTATCATTTACCGCGTTTACATTAAGACTCGGCTCTCGTGTCGAATCCACGGGAAGGGTTCGACACTGCAAAGAGTGAACCTGTGATCGTGTTTATACACAACAAAAAAAGCGAGTTCAACACGGCTCACAGATCATGACCGGAAGTAAGGGACGTCATTAATGTGTGTTGCGATGTATAGCCAATGTCCATATCTGACCTCAAGGTCATCGACTTCGACACGGCTTTCTGTTTACACACATAAAAATTGCCGTGTCGAACCCGCCTCCCGGATCGAAACCTACGATTTTGGCGGAGCAAAAAAGGCGTGTCGAACCCGGGTCGCGGATCACACTGATCCCGTTTACATGGCATAAAATTGCCGTGTCGAGCACGATTGCCGTGTCGAACCCGCGACCCGAGTCACAGTGTAAACGAGGTAATTATGTATACATGTCAGGTCGCTAACATAAAACTCGGTCGTTGTACGTTTTGTACCTCGGCCATTAGAGGCCTGTATCCACCCATATGCGCCTTGAATAATTTATTTTCTTATCCCTCTAACACATGTAACCCATGCAAAAGTATGGTGCCTTTTTATTTGTTATGTGTGTGTACTGTTGACTTTATGCAGTTCAGTTTATTTCTTGCATTTAATGAAAATGTATTCTAGAATGCAAAAATTGTTTTCCATTGTGTTTTAGGATACCTCAACTTTCCTAAATGTGTAAGTACTCACTGATGTGTAGGCCTACATGTTCTTCATTTTAGAATGCATTTTCCAAATAGAACTAAAGGTACAACAGTGAACACATGCCGTATAATAATGAGAATTGAATATTGAATTCATGTTCACTGTACTGATCTGATTTAAATTCAAACACCTTCAGACATGACTCCAGTTTTCATGTTGTCCAATCATAGCCATCTCAAGGGTCATTCCATAGACTGACACCTTGTCTTGCATCACACCTACATGTATGACAACCCTAACCCTAAATCTAACCCCAAAACTATTAAACCATAATCCTAACCCTAAACCTATCCCTAATCCTAACCCTAAATCCTAAGGTTTATGGCTAGCATGTCAGATGTGTCATGTTATGGAGAGTCCCTACAGTTACTATAAACCCATTGCAGTATGAATCTCTCTTTAGATCTGCTGGTGCTGTAACAATTTTGTTGACAGGAAATAATCCATAGTGCTCAGAAAATTTAGGGCACTCTATTCCATACAACCTTGACCACGCATTATTCTATGATGTCAGTGATGACTCGCAAATGGGAAGCTCAGTAAAAAGAGGGTTTCTATTGTCTTCGACTCGTAGTAAAAAAAAGGAAATGCGTGCCTGGTTTGTGCCATGTGACCATTAGATTTCACTTGCTGCATGTATATTTATTCTATTTATTGTATTGTTTTTCTTATATGCAAATAAAACAATTATCCTTTGTCAGTCAACTGTGGACCCAATGAAAGAAATGCAATGAAATTAATAAATTGTGATGAATTAAAGACAGACAAACAAAAGCCTTGAGTATGGTCACAACCAGATAAGCATCAATCATCCACCTTTCTCTACATCTGGTCTGCGTCAAGTTTTGAAGCAAACCCTTGCATCAGAAACAGGGAGGTGCAAAATGTTTTTTTAAATTTTATTTCAGGTATATAACATGTACATGTAGGAACAAGATGCCAGGGGGGCATTTCATCAAAGTACTAATCAGACATTTTATCCGACAAATTTGCTGTCAGCCAATCAGATGCAAGCATTTCAGTAGCTTATAACAGTTTGTCGGATAAATCGTCCGACAAGTCCTTTCATGAAACGACCCCCTGTTCTCTTGCTTTATCCATGTTGAAACGTAAGGAATCTCAGAAAGTTTGGCTCTGCCCGACGCAGGCTGCGGGACACTTTTCACGTTTCAAGAGGTGACATGACTTTTGCTCCTGCGACAATCGCCCCGGGCTCTATTTCGTCTAAGATATAGGTTTTGAGGGTTGTAGTTTGTCATTTGATTAATGTATGGAATTTGCAGCGGAGCAACTGTCTCTGGAACACTTGTCCTGGAATCACACAAGAGACAGGCGACAGGTTGTGACCATAGCAGGGAAGAAAAGAAGGTCTAGTATAGGAAGGAAAGGGACGGGTAAGGGGAGTCTAGAGCCTCGGATTATGAATATGTCCGAAGGGGACAGTAGACTTCTCTCGGCACGTGAATCATTTATTTGTGGTACAGCTTGGTCATTTCAACACCAGGTCTGTTCACACACTGATCTATTTATAGTGAGATGAAAAAGAAGAAGAAACTATGTTTGCACTGCGTTAATTTTTGCATCTGATTGTGGACCAAAAAGTAATGGCACTGAAATTGGAAACACTGCACTTTACCACTACATTTTTGGTTTACAGTAAATTATAAAAAACACTAAACATTATAATAGAAGTAAACCTTCATGTTATATTGATCTACCCTACATGTACGTGAAAATAATTGTATAAAGTTGCAGTAAGAAAATATTCTCTTGTGCAGATGGCCCAATCTGTCTGTTTGAACATGAAGAATTAGTCCTAAATGTAAAATCTAACTTTATACCTGTGCATTTGCACATGATGTTACTACGAAATGTTATTAGGCTAGTGTGAACAGTATGAGGGTTGATATCAGTAGGACGTGCATCTCCATGCACTGTCTAGCATTACGGCCTTGGCATGGGGCGGTTTGGCAATAGTTTTGAACTTGACATTTCAGATCCCAATGGATGGACGGATTCTTTCTATTTTCTTCTTGGCCTACGTACGCTGTATGTTGTTTTCCTGTACCTCACATACTTCTCCTGAGAATTGATTGCGTAAAATAAGTTTTGTTGCGTACAGTCTGTGTCAAATTAAATGGTACAGTCGGGGGAAAAATAATTTAAGTGTGAAATCTTTTCAAATAATGTGTGTATGTGGTACCAAATTAAAGCCAGAAGATTTTTCTTGCTGATGCACTTTGTTCTGTATAATTTTCTTTTGTTAAACAAAAGTTATGCTAAATTTTGTGCGACGAGGAACAAATCGAAATTACGCACGTCTATTGTTCCATTATGCGAAACCTACACAAAAGCAGGACGTCGTGCGAAAATGGATTTTTCTTGACTGTAGAAAACTGGTCATATCTAAAAAATTACAGCACCAAATGTGATGGAAAAAATTGCAGAAGAAAGTTTGATTATCCTGCTTTATGAAAAAGCCAAACAATAATAGGTTCTAATTAATAGTCATACTATTAAAAAATGTTTTCCGACTGTACCATTTTTTTTGACACAGACTGTATATAGTGTGTATTAAGCAATACATGATTTACCTTACAAAATTCTTTTGAAGCATTGCCAACATGACTATTTTTCCATACTAGTACATCTGCATATTCCTAAAAAATTATTACATTGGAAAGCACTCAACGCAAATATGCATTTGTGGAGCAATGTCTTCATGCGATGGTAGACTGACACCATCACATTTCTATTTCTTTTTGTTCTTTACAATTTTAATTAAAAAGTTTGTAGGTATTGTTATATTTTATGATACCAGGGGAAGTAATTTTTGTAATCCCATAATAAAAATTTCTAAGAATTTGTGACAAATTCTTTTCTTTTACCAGAAGTTGGCCCATGAGTACCTTTTCGTGTACATGCATGCGGCTGCAAACATGAATATTTGATCCAGTCTACAATGTACACTGCAGGTGGTTCGTTTTAATCAAAGTGATTTTTCCTGGAATTTTGCCAGGATGTGGTGAACATTTTTCCCCCCACATTCATACCATGTTAACATACTCTCGGTATGATATGTAAGGAGCAATTTCATTCACATACCACATATAGGGAAAGCGTGAAAAATGCACTAAATAACTCAAAGGGATGTACTGGGCTTATTTCATTTAAACTTGCAACGATTATAAATTGCCAGCCATGTTATTTTGTGGTTGTCTAAAAGTACAAGTAATATATCACATATCTTGCCACAGACGGATCTGCAAATAGCGTGCACCTGCAACTCGTAATATCACAAAACCTGTAAGAGCGTACTTCTAGGGATGAGTTTGCGGATGCCACCACCGCGGAGTGCATTTTACGTTTTGATAATTTGGCCTTTCGTAATGGCTAATGGATGAGGAGGAATCAGGAATGGTAATCTGAATCTGTTTCAGAATGTGAATTTAATACCCTAGCTCCATTACTGGCTGACACAATGTATTATGTATTGTATCCCAGGGAATTCAAGAAGAAAACAAAAAAATGGTACATGCACATGTAGGAGGTACAAATATCTTGAATTATGGTTATAAAATTCGTTGAATCAATATACATGTATGCTCACTCAGAGGAGTAGTGCAATATTATAAAGGCAGCTTACTTATCAGAGCTACCTGCCCAAATGATCTCAATGTTTTTAGACCATCAAAACAAAATGAATGAACTATTTACAGTCTGATAGATATGTAAATGTTTGATTTTCCTGTGCTCAGACGTCACAGAGACTCAACGTCTGTGAGATGTCTCGAGAGACTTCTCTGAGACTTCTTCTTCTTCATCTTAGGGACTAGTCTCAAACCTGTCTCAAACCTATCACAAACTAGTCTCAAAACCCGTCACAAACTAGTCTCAAACTAGTCTCAAACCCGTCACAAACTAGTCACAGACTAGTCTCAAACCCGTCACAAACTAGTCTCAAACCCGTCACAAACTAGTCTCAAACTAGTCTCAAACCTGTCACAAAACTCGTCATAAACTAGTCTCAAACCCGTCACAAACTAGTCTCAAACCGCGTCATAACAGTCTCACCTGTTCACAAACTTAGTTCAAACGCTCATGAACTAGTACCAAACCTGCGTCAAACTGTCCAAACGTCACAACAGCTCAAACCCGTCTAACTAGCTCAAACCCGTCACAAACTAGTCTCAAACCCGTCACAAACATAGTCTCAAACCCGTCATGAAACTAGTCTCAAACGCGTCACAACTAGTCTCAAAACCCGTCATGAACTAGTCTCAAACCTGTCTCACAACTAGTCCAAGACCCGTCATGAACTAGTCTCAAACCGTCATGAACTAGTCTCAAACCCGTCATGAACTAGTCTCAACCCGTTATGAAAATAGTCTCAAACCCGTCACAAACCCGTCATGAGTTAGTCTCAAACCCGTCACAAACCGTATGAACTAGTCTCAAACCCGTCTCAAACCCATCTCAACCACCCGTCATGAAGCTAGTCTCAACCGTCACAATTATCTTAGTCCTTCAACACTGTCATGAACTAGTCTCATAACCCGTCCGTGCAACATAGTCTCAAACCCGTCATGAGTAGTCTCAACCCGTACAATTAAACTAAGTTCTTCAAACCGGTCATGAACTAGTCTCAAACCTGTCACAAACTAGTCTCAAACCCGTCACGAACTAGTCTCAAACCCGTCACGAACTAGTCTCAAACCCGTCACAAACTAGTCTCAAACCCGTCATGAACTAGTCTCAAACCCGTCACAAACTAGTCTCAAACCCGTCATGAACTAGTCTCAAACCCATCACATACGAGTCTCAAACCCGTCTCATGGCAAGTGAGACATACGGTACCACCATCAGCATGAAGGAAACTGTATTGACACAATGTGCAACCCTTCTGTACATAACTGTACAGTGTACATGTACAATGTATGTGTATGCATGCAAACAGTGAATGTACAAAATGTAAGCTGTGGAATGAATGAATCAGTTGAGAAAACACTTAATATTGAGGTTCAATCAAGTCCAATTCCTAGTCCATATAAATGTGGAGCTGAATAAACAAGGCCAATCGCCCTCGCCCCATCTCTCTAGCTGCTCTCTCTTTCCCACTTTCTTTTCTACTTTATTTCCCCCTCTCTCTCTATCCTTGTTTCATTCCCTCTTCTTCCTTGCATTCTCCCTTTCTCTTCTTTCTTTATCCTCCATTCTTTTCTGTTCTCTCTCCTTCATTCTTCCCCCTCTCTCCTTCTTTCTTCCCATTCTTGCTCCTTCTTTATCCCCGACTCATTCAGTCTCCCCCCTCTCCTTCATTCTTTTCCCTCCTGCTCCTTCTTTATTTCCACCTCTCCACTCACCTTTATTCTTTCCTCTCTCTCTCTCTCTCTCTTTTCCTTCTTTATCCACCTCTCCTTCCCCCCAATCCCTCTTCCTCCTCTCCCTCTTCCTCCTCTCCCTCTATCTCTCACTCACTTTCCTTATAAACCTTAACACTACTGATGCATGTTTTTTTTTTTTTTTTTTTTTTTTTTTTTTTTTTTGGTGGTTATCAATTCTGATCATTGGCTACCTGGAATTTGTAAAGGTCAAGAATGAATCTTTTTTATTTAGGATCAAAGGCATCGCTTTTTTCGCCATGTAAACATTGTAGTAGAGGCAATTTCCAACATTTTTACTTCAATGTAATTTACAAGATTTCTTCCATGATAAACAGTTTTGCACGTTAGATGATTGCAATTCTTGAAATTAATCAAAGGCAAGGAATGTAGCATGATTTATTCATGAATGTGTATGGATTCATTTAATTATTATCAAAGGCATGAATATTTTTTTCATGCAGATCATCTGGTAGATGATTCTTGATGTGACGTGATGTGATTCTTTCATGAAAGAAATCATGCATTTCATACTTACAATTGTACAAGGCAATAATTATTAATGGGATTCAGTAAAGGGCCTGTCCCACAGGAGGCGATTATTATTGCGACAATTAGCGGTCTTGTTGCGTTTGTGGCAGCAAGTTGTTGTAGCCTAGTGTAGATAGAGATATAGGTACACTGTATGTCTATTTAATATCGCATATTTTTAGCCGATCTCCTTACGATTTTGACATTCACAGGTTGTCGCCACAACGATCGCCTCCTGTGGGACAGGCCCTTAACTTTGTGGAGATGTGTTAGCATTTTGTTGTACATGTACATGTATAATGATGTTCAGAGAGGAGGGTTTGCAAAATAATCTATGTCTGATTACCACCATTTGAAGCTATACCAGTGTACATTTATGGTTTATGTAGTCCGAAACAACAGTCTGTGGGGATATTTAAAGTGTCTGGTATTTCCACTCACATTAACATTTTTGTTCCTCTTTTGTGCAGAATGTGGTGATGCCGTCAAGCGCATTTGTTAGGGCTTCATCATGATATTTTATCTGTATGAAATTTACATGTTGGGCTGCAACTCCCTAATCAAATCCCTTTTTAAAGAGTTTTATTTCTGTCACTGGAAATTCCTGCTTTTGATATTACGATAGATATGCATGTGGCTGTCTATTTTTGATTTCATTCTGTGAAAAATTGCTGCATTTGATTGGTGCGATGGGGAGATAGCATCATGCGCGGGTCTGTCAACTGCGGGATTGTATTTCAGATTGACTTCTGTTCTAATGCTGTGTAATCCCGCTCTATCAATTCCTCTGATCTTTCCAATGACTCTCTCTTGTAAAAATGAGCTTGCCGTGGCCCTGGGGAGAGGTGCATGTGTACTCACCACCCCCTGTATGTCTGTGAAATTAGTCGGTGTGAAAAGTGCTACAAAAGTGCACTCACTTGAACAGCCATTGTGTAGACTCATGAACATGGGTAGCAGGACGACTACTCCCAAGAAAATTACCCCCTCCCTATTTCTGGCCTGAAGGTCGTAGAGTTCAAGATGACTGCCAAATTATCAATAGGGGGATTGTTTTCATTTCCTGTAGAAGTTTTATCGTCTGTGTTACCCTTTCATAATTATAACCGTAAGCTGCATTATATTATCAAAAATAATTGCATTTATTTATTTGTTTTCTTTAAATTTTTTCCCCCCTGTAATTTGTATCTGATTTTGCTTTTAAATTTAATTGTTTTTATCTTTTGAAATGTACATGTACATGTAAATATTGTGATTTTATTGATTCAATAAAACATATTTAGGTTAGTTTTTTTTTGTTGGGTTAGAGGGTAGTAATGTGGTGGGTTTACACAATATGGCTGTCTGTTGCGGAAGGGGGGGGGGGGGTGGTCACATGTGTATAGTTGTCCTTCGTGTAGAACCTTTTAAAGCTTGTAAATAAGTGTGAAGAACATGCTTTTAAGAAATAGAAAACCCATGCAGTGAATACTATTACAAAGTCATTACCTGTAATAGGAGAATAAATAATCGTATCAAGTCAACTACCCCCAGGATAACTACCCCCCAGGATAACTATCCCCCAGGATAACTATCCCCCAGAAATAGGGTTATGTGTAGGGTTAATTTTTAGGTTGTAGATTTTTGGCGGGGGTAGTTGTCCATGAGGTAATTGTCTAGGGGGTACATTTGTAGTCGTCCAAGAACCAAAAATTATATTGCTAGCTTTTAGCACCATGTCATTGCCTTTTTAAAGCATACAGTAAAAATGAAAAGGAATTTCGCCGCCAGCGAAGAAAAAAGAAGAGACAAATTCGTCAAACATGTGACATAAGATCCGTAATATGCGGTCTGTAATCATGATGGATGCGTATGTGTTTGGTTTGTGACGTGAGGTATGTGATGTGCGGTTTGGAATCGTGATGGATGTGAATTATCGTGGGAAGTATATCAAATGGGAATGAATGACGGAATAGGAGAATGATCCAAAATTGTGAAAAGACAAGAGATGCTTGACTTTGTGTATTAATTCAACGCTCAACATTAGCATGTGCCCCATTGCCCGGGGCAACCAGATTTGACCCTCGGGCAATTGCTTGATCCAGGGGACCTGTAACCATAAATCTATAGGGACTTTGATGTAGTTTATTATTGTTACATTTACACTGTACATGTAGGCCTACATAATATGCATATATTTACAACTCCTCCTTCCTATTAGGAGTAATGTACATTCCAGAAATATACAGGTACAAACACATGTGTATAATATAAATCCTTTCCTAAGGACTGGGGAATTTTGTCCTAAATATATATATAAGAAGGGAATTTGATAGAATTATTGAGCGTTACTCAATGAAGTCATTTACATGTACATGTACATGTATGTAGGCCTACCAATGTACGTTTAAGCTGGATACATTTTTCAGTTCGTCCTGTGGAGAATCAAGGAAAAAAATACCTATCTACTATTGAACCAAATTGTTGTTTTTATTATCATAATTAATAATGATTATTTTATTTTTATCATTCTTTTGTTGCAGGTTGCCAGGAGGAGGGCAGCAGCTGCCTGAGGCCATCTCACCTTATAAACGCCCTCGCCCAATGAGCCCCCAGCATCGTGATGTTACGGCAGGAACATTGTATACCACACAGCCGGGCTACACCATGAGCCAGACACACGCAGTCGCAGGAATATACCCGCAGTCCCGCAACGTTGGTCGATATGTAAGTACAGAAGTTTGTTAGTGATTTTCTGTTTACTTCATTAATACAAGTATGTGTTGTAGTCATGAATCAAATCAAATAAAACTAAAAGGCTGTATTGAAGGAGGCCTGAAGCCCAGAAGATGATTTGATTGCAATGTTGGTTGATATGTTGCAGTAATTACAGAAGATTGTTCCTGATTTTCTATATTCTTCATTCATTTACATATGTTTTGTTGACAAATTAAATCACATTAAAATAAAAGGATGAACATCAATGGAATTCCGAAGCCCGACGTACATGTGCGACCGGTTGTGACCTATTCCTATGCCGTTCAGTTCTGCTGATGCTACGCTATTAGAAGCGGATGTCCCTCTTTACTCTTTGTCCTTTGATTACCAATGAATAGAGACCACAACCTTCATTATCTTTATATTTGAAATTAATGAAAGGAAACCCTGGTACACTAGGTTCCTGAAATGATATAGAAGGTAAAACAATGTTTTGTATGTTGGGGGGGGGGGGAGTTTACCGGTACATATCTGTATTCACTTTCTTTTGTTGGGGGAGGGGAGGGTGATGAATAGATCATCCCCTTCTAACAGAATAAAGTAATGCATATCTACGCCTTGTGAGCTTGTGAGTAAAGGTACTAGTATTACAAGGGATTCATTATTTTCCTGCGACTCATTAAATGTTTTGGGTACTCGAGAAACGTCTTTGAGACGTTTCCGCGACTGTCTGAAAACGTTTCAAACCCATCCCAAACTAGTCTCAAATCTTGTCTCATGGCAATAGAGAAACCACCACCAGACAAGTACATGTAGGCTACCACCACCCTCTCCGATGTATGACCTGGAATGACCTCTAGATCCCCAAAGCAAAGACCTTGCACCTGTGTTTGTTACAGGGGAAATTCCCTGATCTTCAAAGACATTGTAGAATTACCATAAATTGGAGGCTGTGTGAATGTGCTGGTCTATACCACCAATACATTAGTTTTAAAACATTTGGATAAAATGCAATATCATATTTCATGGTTATCATCTCAATCTAATATTGAAGGTTTATTTGTAAAAGCAAAATGAATCGTTCATGCACAGTCCTATATGTAAATGACACATGTTCATGTACAAATGTTGGCCACATCAAAATATTTCACTGAATTTGTTTGTTTTGGTTAGTTTTTTTTCCCCCAAGGGGAATTGCTTGACTGATTGGGAGGCCATGTGAATAAGATTGTCTTTACCGATACCAGCAATTATTTTGTTTATGATAGATCAATTACAAAATTGCATTTATAGTGATCACTTTTTCTAGAACACTCAAACTGAAGGTTTATTTGCGCATATAAATAATATTGATTGCGCAGTAAGTGAGCACAGTGTTGTAAACAAAAAAAATTGTATCACGTCTTTGGATGATAAACACATCGTTTGACCCTTTTATTATACTTAGCTGCCCCTTAAAATTTATATTTAAAAACAAAACGAAACAGTAGGCCTACATGTACAAGTAAATATTTACATGTAGGGTATAAAATAATGAATAATTGACTCTATCTTGCATCACTATACATGTACATGCATGTACAATTTATGGAATACAAGTTTACAAAATCTTAGATATATTGTACATTTAGGCCCTATTGTTAGACAGTAGATTATTCATTGTTTTTCAATGCCCTGACCATGGATTATGCATTAATACAGTACACACATGATATTGCCCCTGAATCTTGTCTTGGGCTATTCATAGGGTTGGGCAAATAATGACTTTTTTCTGAAAAGTTAATTCAAACAAGTTACTTCTATAGTCAAATTTGATGTAGAATCCAAAAATGACAATGATTTTTGTGTACGATGATGTCTGACGTCGCTAAAGTGCAAAAAAACAAAATAGTGTATTTTGCCCATTCATCACACACTTTATAGGTATAAACCGGTTTTAGTTTGTTTCTTTATGGATTTTGATGGTTTAAAAGCTCAAATCTGACAATTTTATCATGACCAAATGTACCTAATATGGTTATAGGTGTTAATTAGTGAATTTGATATGAGGTGATTTTTGCTCGATATTGACTGAAAGTAACTACCATAGGTAGGATTAATCATGTTGGATTAATCATGTTGGGTTCCCTGACACCCAAAAGACATATAAAAACGCAATTAAAAGTGGTTTATATGTATAAAAAGTATGATAATTGGGCATAATACGCTATTTTGGCGGCCATTTTGGTTTTTTGCACTTTAGCGACGTAAGACGTCATCGTATGCAAAAATAATTTTTCATTTTCAGTTTCTACGTCGAATTTTACTATAGAAACAACTTGTTTGAAAAAAAAAGTTGAGATTCGCCCAACCCTACTATTAATAGGGATGTCCACTAAAATTTTAAGTTATTTTTAAGTTGTTTTTGCTAGGTTTATTTGATAGAGCATTTTAAAAGAAACATTTTGGTACTTGAATTATTCACAATTGGATGTTCCGTTTCAAAGATATGACCCAAAGAGTGTCTCAGATTACCAATGAGCTGCTAGAACACTTTTACAAATTTCAGACAAAGCCAGAAAATGCAATAAAGCTCAAGTTTATGGTTCTTTGTCTTTGATTTATTAAACCAAATCATACCAAACATTTTCTATGTGTGTATCAACATGAAATGAGATTATAGTAACACAATTGAGTAGATTATACAAAGATACAGTTTATGGCAGTACAAAACTGATGTTTGACATGTATGTTACCGTATGTGATCCAATATGACCACCGTGGAAAAATACTCCATAGGGCATGTTTCAATAGAAACACCCTAGACAATGGGCTATTTCATGGTGGTGTGGCTCAGAGCTGAGTGTTAGACAGGGTAGAGTAATTTTAAAACTTAAATGGCCAGTGGAAACAGTGTTCTTTGTTTTTCACCCCAAAACATTTTTTGTTAAAAAATAGAATGAAATTTATAAATATCTACATGTACTTCTCCTTATCTGAATCTATTCCAATCATGAGAAATTTCAGTCATAACCACCATCACACAGAAGCATCACTTTGAACACGCTGTAATTTACTTATATCAATTTTTCCAACAGGAGAAGTTGATCTTCTGCTGAGGTATTTTCTAAGGAAGAAACTGACCAATTAGGAATAAAAATGATTGATATTTACCACTGGCCAAACGACAATTTCGAAAGCTGTTTTTTTATTGAAAATTTTGCTGTTTCTCTGCCTGTGTATTATTGAGTAGGGAGTGCATGGGTCATTGTTTGCATTGTAAATGCATGGGTGACTACATCCATACAGGAAGTGGAAACCGTTCTAGTGGCTTTTTGCTCTTGTTTGGCCATCCCTACTATTAATGTGAAAAACAGTACCACCATAATCAGTCAACCAACATAGGCATGTAATCCCACCTATTGAAAAATTCATGTGTTTAATTCGCCACGGTCCATTGGTAGAGTGGAAAAAGCCCATCTCACATTCTGGCATAAGAAACCGGTGGGAATTGTACCGTGTTTACACTGTGACTTGGCTTGCGGGTTCGACACAGTAATCTTGTTCGACACTGCAATTTTATGTCATGTAAGCAGGATCAGTGTGATCCGCGTTCCAGGTTCGACACGCCTTTTTTGCTCCACCAAATTCGTAGGTTTCGATCCGGGTGGTGGGTTCGACACGACAATTTTTCTATGTGTAAACTGAAAGCTGTGTCGAAGTCGATGACCTTGAGGTCAGATGTGGAACTTAGCTGTACATCACAACGCACATTAATGCATCCCTTTACTTTCGGTCTTGATCTGGGAGCCATGTTGAACTCGCCTTTTTTGTTGTGTATAAACACGATCACAGGTTCACTCTTTGCAGTGTTGAACCATTCCTGGGGATTTGACCAGAGAGCCGAGTCACAATGTAAACACAGTATTTGCCAGCTTCAAGAAACCTTGATATGTGAGTTGATGAATTGGGAGGGTGGCACTCAGTTGAATCTCCTGTGTAATGTTCTTGATTCATGGAGCTTTCCTAAATGAAATGCATTCTCCAAAAGACCTTGGAAGGAGTTGTACAATCAATGGTTCAGCTGCTTACTGACGTGCATACGGGATAAGCATTGAAGAAATGTATGTGACAGACTGAATTTATAATGCAAGAAGACTTCATTCACAGCGAGAGATCTATACATTTGAAAAGCAGCACGTAAATGTACATGTATGATATGTACATGTATAGAACATGGTGGCTTACATTGTACATAAATTTATATTAAATAGTGATAGTATTTTAAGAGTTGTGATTGATTGAAATGATGTCACGTGTCATTCACGTTTTTGTTACAGTGAACGGTTTTTGTTATATTGAACGTTTTTTTTGGTTATATTGAACGGTTTTTACCTGTGTTAAAATGAATGGTGAAATCGACTGCCTTGTTGTGCTAGCGCGTAATAACAGTAAAATGGTGCGCACAACAATAGATACACGGAGCAAGAATATACCTCACAATAGCTTAATTAGCACCAAAAGTTTGGCAAACATTGGCAAAGATAAAACCAGATTAGGCAAGGTCAAAGATTTAGGGGTCTATTTTAATACTATAATAAATAGTGCATGCTCTATTAATGCAACATTACTGACTATGTGAACTCCAAATACTAAATTATCCCTCGTGCACATCTGTTTCAACTCGGCCTACGGCCTCGGTGAAATAAATGTGCCCTCGGGATAATTTAGTATTTGTCGTGCACATAATCTAGTATGTTGCATTGTAGAGCATGCATTATTGATATAATATGCACCTTCTCCCACCAATAAGCCCACATATTTCTGTATTTGAATTATCAATTTTTTGAAGATACGTTTCTTTGAATATTTGATGGATAAAAAAGAAGAGAAGATTATCTTGAGCTTTGTATGAAGATTTAAATTATTAATATTTGAGTTTGCATTTGTGACATTTATTATCCGTGGAATAGTGACCATAATTTTACATGTATATGAGGTAATAACAAAACACTTCTAAAAAGCATACATGTACATGTACATGTACATTACAATGAAATAAAATTGTATCAAGATCTAGGTCACGTTCAGACATATTATGAAAATCATTTCCTTTGTGGTTTTCAAATGTGCATTGAATGAAGGAAAAGGGAGTTGCTGCATTTGAAATCATCCACCAAAATGTATGCTTTAAAGTAAAATGAAATGACAGTAAATTGCTGAAACGTGGGCATAATGGGTAATAAGATGGGCGTCGCCCCTTCAGGAATTATCTATCGACAAATTTATCTTTGAAATATGCAAATGAGTTTAATACAAGTAAATTGCTGTATATTTGATTTTCTGTCTTATACATGTAGGAAATGACAGATAAAATAATGTTACATTGTAGGCTACTTTCAATGTGGCAGGAACTCTATTCAGTCTGAGTCATATTTTATGTTTGCAGAATTGGTGCTCTTCAGGCCTTAAATGCAGGTTGTTCAGGTCTCAAGTTTAAAAGTGGCCTGAGTGCTACCAAATGGCAACACATGAAATGGCTACTGCAAATGTAACATCATGGCCCAACAGGCCCCCCTGAACAGTGCACATTGAAATATACTGACATGTAATTGGGCCAGGAGAAAATTCATTTGGTCACATTTGGTGAAGATAGAAAAAGAGAAAACAAAAGTGAAGGGTAACCCTGTTTATAAGTTTTGAATACTAAAATTTGTAAACATCTTGCTCTGCTGTGGTCACTGCTATACTACATGTGCACTGAAATGTGAAAAATCACAAGTAGTTCTGATCCAGCCTAAAAGGATGACATTTTGAAGGATGATGTTGTTTTCATGGCAGTATCTTCTGGGAGAGTTTGCTCTAATTTCAGAACTAAATTGGTCCTAGCCCCCGAAGGGCCCCTTGTGTCTTTCAAGTCAGACAAAATTGGTCCTAGCCCCCGAAGGCCCCTTGTGTCTTTCAAGTCGGATGGTTGCTTCATACCCATTCCCAAGTGACCGCTTGCGTTTTTTGCATGCACAGGGCAAGTAACGAAACATGCACATCTGGTATCCATACGTAAGCCTAATCAAAAGAAATGTAGTTCTATTCCCGGAACCAATCATTAGAGATCTAATGGTCTGACTAACATTTGTTGTTGTGGCTTGGCTCTAGCTAGTTAGTCTGTAAGATCGGCCCCTCTAGGTAACTTTTCCCCAAGTGCAGTCACATAATGTGCAAGCACCTGGACAATATTTATGTAATTTTTTATAAAACACATGTACATGTGTGACTCTTGAAGTGGCCTCATTATAATGATTGATAATGTTTGTGTATTATATCAATGAAACCTACCTAATTATTTAGTATAAAATCTAAAATTTGTCCTGTTATGAAATCTACATTGTACCTGTACACAAGTAATTAAAAGAGATGTGTATTATCTTTCGCATGTTATTGTACATTTACCTGATAATCAAGCATTCAATGAAAAACCACAAGCTGTTACAGATTAAATTAAAGGTGGTGTATAGTTTCGGGAGAAAGAAAAAATTAATTTGGATTCACATTCAGATAAATTATGAAAGATTGAATCCAATAACAATAATAAAGCAAATTATAGTACTTTAAATCTCGTTTTAATGTCTTTATTTCATAATATATGTATAAAAAATATAAGTCGGGGACCCGTCTCAGGTTTAAGCGCTCACTTGGAAAACCAATGGGGATTCTCTTGTGTGGGTGTTACACACAGATCTTCGCACTAATTCACGCCGTAACCTTCGGCGTGCGAACGTCTCAGCAGAGGTCTAAACGGCAGTTTAATTACGCTTCACTCAAAAATGTTCAATGAAATTCATTGGAAATAATGAAAGGAATGTCACAAAGTCTTACACACATATCTTTTAGTGCAATGTGGATAACATGTAACCACATTTGATCGATTTTGTGCCAATTCCTTTTTTGTTATCAAAACTATACACCGGGGCCCGTAACACAAAGGTTTGCGATCAATTGCAAATTTGAAAGAAGCCTTGTAATTGGTCACTGACCAGTCATTTGATCAAAAATTGCACGCAACAATGATTGTGATTGGCTATTGCAACTTTGCGATTGATTGCAAACCTTTGTGTTACGGCGCCCAGGTTTAAGCTCAAAGCAATTATTGCTGTTTACATTTACCATGTATAAACCGAGTCTGAGGTGGAGACTAGTGGATGACAGGCCAGGGGATCCTCTTGTTATTACACAGGGCCCCCATGTTCTCCTGTGACCTTTTCATGTTCCTTCCCATGTTGCCTTGCAGGGTCACATGGCGATGACCCAGACCTACATCTCGACAGACCCTCATCCACATTGAAATTTTTAATCCACTCTCTCTATTTGATGTAACTGGATAGATCTCTGCGTGCTCGCCTGCTTGGTGGTGTTGAAAATTGAATTATCCGGAAAGCATTTTTTAGGAGAGGCAGATATTGTGTTGCCCTGCCTCTCGGGTCCATGTCAGTTCCACTGCAATTATTATTGGCACTTGCCAGTTACAATTTGTGGCAGACACCATTGCATCGATATTTGTTGATTTGATAAAAGGAGAAAGAAAAGAATGATAAAATAGTATGTGAGATAAGTCTAGAGAAGGAAGCGTCCTTATAATAACCTTGTACGCCCCGCACTCTTGCCTTGCCTCAAAGAAGACTTTGCTTTTTGGTATTCTCCTTTTGTGAAGGGAACTTGTGCAGAATACTTTCCCTTTGTTTTGTTGAATTTCATTACTATAATGCATTGAAGCTTGGAAAGTTGAAGATTGAGTTTATATACTCTGATAAGTTTCTTTGCTAAGGACAGTACTCTGCCCACTTCGAAAAATATTCTTTGAAGCTTTGAGCCTAGCCTAACTTTGTCAATTTGAGTCAGGAGCAAAGTAGGGCTGCTAGTCTGCAAACACAGACTCCGATTTGATGTTTAGAGGAAAACCCTTCATATCACGATAGTCTCTAGTCGGGCTAATTGACTGGATAAGAAATAGCACGCTATTTGTCAAGAGCAAGCTAGTGAAGCGCCACCAATATTGGCATGCCAACTCTTTACACACCCAACCAACCCTTTCTTCTATTATCCCCATCTTGGATCCTATGAAAAAACAAGATGTTTGTTCTGGCTATTACAACAGAGAGTCCAGAGTCCATTGCAATTGACCTACATGATGGTTTTGTTATGTCTGGCTTTAGTAGCCATTGTTATATCTGCTGATGTCATTCATTCATATCTCTCTATGCATGATTAGCCTGATAATGTAGAATCTTGTTCACACGAAAGAAATTAAATATGTTGTACATAAATGTATTAAAAATGACTTCAGTCTTTTGTATTTTTCAGTATTTTGACCAAAATCGGCCATTGCATGCTGGCCACAAAACCGGTGTACTTGTAAAGACCATACAATCACTGAACATGAAGAGGATACACCCATTATATCGTCGGCTTGGAGCCACAAGGGCGCTTTTGCAGATCAAGGATGTTCCGTTTGGAGCCACAAGGGCGCTATTACCATTGACTTTGTACAATAATAGCGCCCTTCTGGCCTTCAACGGAACATCTATAAGATGCAATAACGCCCTTATGGCTCCCAACAGACGATATGTACACCGTACATGTACATGTAGATGTTGGCATTCATTTACGTAAGGTCTACATGTAGGAATGCGTTCACAATAGCACTCTGCTTTAAGGGCTGCATGTACAGTAGAAACTCATGGCCCAGAATACATTTGCATACTTAGAGTGTGTTCATTGTCCAGTTTCAAATTTATACGCCAACATGAATCATGATACAAAACGCAATCACAAAACACAAACACAAACGCGATCAGCGGTGCACCGTTCAGTGTCCAAAATTTAAACGTGTTTATACGTCGATCGTCTTTAAATTCCCCACTCACAAAAAACAAATATCTTCTCCTTTTTTCAATTGCACCGGAAGCTTCCATTGCGAGAGCACATTTAAACACGTTTGAAAACTCAATCCTGTTCAGTGTCGCATTTCGTTGCAATCGCGATGCTCAAGGTCGTAAAATTGAAGCTGATTGCGTTTGTAAACGCATCTTTTTCGGCGTTTAAATTTTCGGCGTTTAAATTTTGATTGAGATTTGAAACACGTTTATTTTTACGACCGGCGATGGGGGACAATGAACACCCTCTTTGTTTTTCTTTATCAGCGTTTTGTGTTTGCGTTTTGTATCATGATTCATGTTGGCGTATAAATTTGAAACTGGACATTGAACACTCTTAGTACTGTATTCACATTTGCAGAAGTGTGCATATCTCTACTCTTTTTTAGTATTATTGTCGCCCCTGCACATTGAAATATCACCTACATGTAAAATGTAGGGGCCTAAACGATCACTAGGCTATGTATTTTTGCACCTTTATTTGAATATGATATTTGCCCACCTATAGTCCTACTGTAATAGTGGAAATATTCGCGTTACATTAATTTTTAGCGAATTTCGTGCGAAGATCGGCAGGCGCGAATTTAAAAACGTGTGAATATATGAGCATGCTTTTCTATGCATGTATTGGGTGCATTCAATTGCGTGCTTGCTAAAATGCGGTACGAATTCAAGAACCTGTGAACATTCTTTGAGGCTGCTCAGCGCGCGAAAATAACAGCGAATAGGCCTACAGTATTTGTTTTTCTTTAAATTAATTATAGTATTGAAAAAACATGTAGGCCTATGTTAATATTTATTCAAGAGGGTTACAGAGTTATGTACATCCTCTTCAGTTCAAGAGATCCGGTTTCTAGTGGTTTATTGGTTTTCAGTATTGAAAGTATCACATCATGTAACTTTGGTGCAAATCATACAATACAGTCTTGTGTAAAACTAGCGTATTTGTGTTTTTTTGTATTGTTCAGAAATGTACATTCATCAATAAACTGATGTGCTGTTCTTACACACACAAAAATATATTTGCAACATTTATACACCCAAATACTGTATAAGTGGTTATTTTTGCGGTGACCTTATTTTTGCGAGACGGTCATCGCGAAAATTTGCACTTCAGTACAAGGCTATTTATAGTAATGAAATCATCACCAAAATCGCGAAATTTTGCTCTTGCGAACTTCCCTAACTAGTCCAAAATAGCAAAAATATCTGGACGCGAAAATATTGGCTTATACAGTAGATTTCTTTAGTGTAAAGGCTGTACACATACTAAAGTATACACATCTTGTGCATGTTCATACTCGCACTAAAACATACGTTTGTCCCTAGCGTTGCAGCTTTAAATTTAACCAGCAGCCATGCTGGGGGAACCATATGTCAAAAGCAGATAAATAGATTACAAACATGAATAGCAGTGGGATGCCAAGAGTTCACCTTATGTGCTTGGCAACGGGCCAGACCGCTGCCAGTAATGGGAGCAAGCCTTAAAACGCCACATCATAACAAACATGGCAAAGTTCGGCTTGGTTTAAAGGGAGAGTTCAGCTCTGAAAAACATAGCAAAGTCCGGCTTTGTTTAAAGGGATAGTTCAGATTTGATGATTGCAAGCTTGTAAATGCTACGTCAAAATAAACATGGCAAAGTCCGGCTTGGTTTAAAAAGAGATTTCAACTCTGAAAAACATGGCAAAGTCCGGCTTTGTTTAAAGGGATAGTTCAGCTCTGAAAAACATGGTATAGCCTGGCTTGGTTTAAAGGGAGAGTTCAGCTCTGAAAAACATGGCAAAGTTCGGCTTGGCTTAAAGGGAGAGTTCAGGTTTGATGATTGCAAGCTACATCAAAACAAATATGGCAAAGTCTGGCTTCGTTTAAAGGGATAGTTCAGCTCTGAAAAACATGGCAAAGACTGGCTTGGTTTAAAGGGATAGTTCAGCTCTGAAAAACATGGCAAAGTCTGGCTTGGTTTAAAGGGAGAGTTCAGGTTTGATGATTGCAAGCTTGTAATGCTACATCAAAACAAACATGGCAGAATCAGGCTTGGATATGGGCCTACCGGGAAAAGCGCAGTATAAATATTAAGTATTATTATTATTATTATTATTAAAGGGAGAGTTCAGCTTCGAAAATTGCAAGCTTATAATGCCAGATTACATGTATAACAAATATGACAAAGTCCGCCTTGGTTTAAAGGGAGAGTTTATGATTGATGTTTGTAAGCTTATAATACTGCATCATGAAAAACATGGCAAAGTCCTACTTAATAGTATAAAGGGAGATTTCAGCTCTAATAATTGCAAACTTATAAGGCTACATCATAACAAGCATACCAAAGTGTGGCTTTGTTTAAAGGCAGAGTTCAGCTCTGATGATTGCCAGCTTATGATGTGACATCATTACAAACATGACAAAGTTTGGCTCTGTTTAAAGGGAGAATTCAACTTTGATGATTGCAAGCTTATAATGGCACATCATAAAAAAAAACATGGCAAAGTCTGGCTTGGTTTAAAGGGAGAGTTTAGCTCTGATGATTGCAAGCTTATAATATTACATCACAACTAAAATGGTGAAATATTTGATATGAATTTACAGAATTTCAGTACCAGAGTAAAGATATTGAATGTTTAAATAAAGAAATCACAGGAAACCTGCATGACCTATCTTGATTGCAATTGATATAAACTTTTTGGTCACGATCCAAGTCTCATCTTTTCTTATAAAAATGCAAATATTGCTTAGATTGGCAACTGATCAATTTTTATTTTCTTGGCAGGTGATATGTTCAGTCAGGTCATTGGGGTAGGAGGATTATATCAATCATATTTGTTTGCTTATCTCCTTCTCTTTGGAATGCAATTCACCTCTAAAATTTATGATGTGAATTGAATTTGCTGGTATAGTAATTGCATATATATACATGTACATGTACAGGACCTACGTGTACATGTACATGTACATTTTCAAGGGGAAATTGTTCGTTGTTATGCTTCAAGAGTCTTTGCAATTGTAAAGATCAAATACATATCCTGAATTTTGATAAGAAATTCTAAATATTGAGGGAGAATATTTTTGTTTTAACATCACATTTTGGGAGGTCTGAACATTACATTAAATATTTTTCTTCAAACTTGTTCAATTTATGACTATAACGTAGAAAGAAATGTGTTTGTCATTGGCCTCATAGAGTATGCAAGTGTCAAGCTTATACACATAGATCTTGTGAGATGTAGGAATGGGGAATGACCTATTAAACTCACAGCAGAAAAGAAATAAGAAGATGTTGAGAGCGTAGCTGTTGAAGTTGGGGTGGGGGGGGGGGGGAGAAAAGATTTTCTATTTTAGAGTTCGCAATCATGGTAGGCCTATAGGGTTACTTCCTTCTCTCTTTCATCGCTGCATCATACATTGTAGTACTGGAGATGCCTTGCCTGGACAACACACTAACTTGTACAGTCAGAGTCACAAGTTATAAAGTTGCAGAGCCTAGGGCTGATGCTGCAATGTACCAATAAAGAACATAGCCTAATCTCTAAAATGTTGGCCTAAATGTAAGTGTAGATATCAACATGGCATAATTCTTTTGTACTGCATTGTCATTACAAATGATAATGGGTCATATTGATGCCTAATGAAATGGAGTAGACTCTGTACATATGGCACTGGTCATTCGTAAGGTACTCAAGTATTTGCTACTCCAGCTCACATTGCGGAGTGATATTCATTATTTATGTGACTAAACACAGTTAGCTTTTTGATTTTCTTTTATACTTCTTCCATGTAAACAATCCGAAACACAGACAATGCTGCAGACAAAACTCATAAAATATGCTGGCCATGGAAAATGGGGTAAAAAACAACAAAAAACAGACAACACAGAAAAAATACGCTGGCCATGGAAAATGGGGTAAAAAACAACAAAAACAGACAACACAGAATAGCTGCTGGCAAGAACTACACTTAATAATAATCAATATAAGGTTTTGTGATCGTATTCTGCTTTTATTTCGTTTGACATGACTGTGTGTCTTTGAGGTGGTGACATGTCTCAATTTACTGTAAATTCTATGATATACTGTAAACTGGAAATATTCGCGTACATTTATTTTCGCGGATTTCGCGCAAAGATCGTAGGCGGCGGAATTTAAAACACGAGATATAATGAGCATGATTTCTTATGCATGCTTTGAATGGTTTTAATTGCGTTCGTACATAAACTCAGCGCGAATTTAAGAACTCGCAAATATGTTTTGCGGCCTCTAAGCGCGAAAAATTATCGGCGAAATAACAGCGAATACAGTAACTCTTGATTCATATGCATATAAATGTCATAATATCAATTAGATTTAAATTAAACACGATCTCAAGAATGATGTGATGGTCGTGCAGTTCATAAGATGGCTTTAGAATATTGGTTAACATGTGGAAACATAATTTACTAGAGTCTCAATTTTACCCATAAATTAAAGAGTCTAGTCTGTGTCATGGAGAGTGTGCAGGTTTAGTTTTACCCAGGAACAATTAAACTATTCGCAGAAGGAGTTGTGGTTTTAGTGATTGGTCACATTAGTACTTCCCTTCAAAATGATGTCATGGCTTTGCCTAAGGTGTAACCTTGTTAAGATATTAGATAGTCTGTATCTTGTCTAGCTGCCAGACCTTGTTAAAGGAGAATTGTCCCTTTGTAGATAGTTGGCTTACTGTGGATGCAGAAAAATCAAATAAGCACATTAGTGAAGATTTGGTGAAATCGGATAATGATAAGAAAGTTATGGACATTTGAATATTGAGATCTCTAATGACATAGGAAATCTCCCATTGGCATCACGGTCACCATTTGTGATGTCACAAAGGGAGAACTCCCATATGGTGTGCACAAAATCTATTCATAATGTCTCTTTATTTTCATTCTAATGATAAAACAGCTTTTCTTTTCATGATACATTATGACTTTCATATATTTACAAGTCATCTCATAAAAATATTCTTTATTCTCCTTTAGAATCAAGAAAAAAGAGGATTTTAGTACAATGTGTATAATAGATATGGGAAAGATCTCCCTGCATTACATCACACATCATGGTCGCGTTGCCAATTGGAGGATCTCCATATCATAAGTGATCTTGAAATCTAAAAATTCATATCTCTCTTATTACATTGCCTGATTTTTTCTGAAACTTTCCCAATATGTTATGGGGGTTTGTCTCCATTCACTGAAGCTAAATTTCTCTGAGGGGATAATTCCCCTTTAAAGAGTAATGTGTCAGTATGTAGTCTGGCTGCCAGACCTTGTTAAAAATTATATTGCCTGAGTGTGAGATGTAATTGTACCTCCATTTTTCCTTACAAATTTTCTCTTTCATATCCTTAAAGTGTACTTGAATAATGTTGTTTTTCCTCCCTTTATGTTTCTTATTGGTATCGTGATTAAGGATTTAAAGAGAATCTAGTGTACATACATGTACATGTAGTGGGTATGGTGAACAAATTATGAGTATTCAAATTATTTGAAGTATAATGGTGAAAAAAGTCCATTGGCAATTCTCATGACAAAAACAATAATTTGGCTTTAACTTAGGAAGAAGAAGAGAACTTTGCAAGTGGTTGATTCTTCCTTTAAAAGCACTTGAATTCTCTTCTATCCTGGCTCAGATGTCATATTGTATCATGTGACAAAGTAGTGAAGGAAAACGAGCCCAGACGTTGGTAATATTCAGGACTATCCTCATTTTCAGTTTCAGTTTGACAGTTTTGAGCTGACATTTGTGTCTTTCAAAAATAGAACGAGAAGAAGGAAGAAGGGAAAGGAAGAGAGAGAGAGAAAGAGAGAAAAAACAAATCCCAGGGTTCAATGTCTGGATCAATGCCCTTGAGTCTCATGCTACATGTAGCTTTAAAGAGAAAATTCAAGATTGATGAGATAGAAATGGACTATGAATTAGGTGTGCTACTTTTATTAGATGTCTTGTTATCTTTTATATGAGCATTTTGTAAATAACAATATTTATTTTGTGTACAGTTTATGTGCAAACTGCATAAAAAAATAAACATTTAAGGAATAATCGAGCTTCAACTATACTATGGAGTTTTCAGTTAGCAAGTTCATTTTGTTCTGTGCTGCCTTTATGTTGTTAGGCACTTGTGAATGTGCAAGATTTAATCTTTTCTTTGATTTATCAGTTTTGTTAGCAAATAAGAAATGGTGTTAGTTGCGTTTTCAGCCCTTTGATTTTGTAGTAGATTTGATAAATTGGTGATGGTTTTCTGGTAACATATGAAAATCAACTGCAGACTCGATACTTTATGCGCAGTCACTTTTCAAAATCAATTTTATGATTAAAAAAAACGTGTGTGTTCACAGTAATAATGTGATGAACAAATTATATTAGATTCCAATCTTTCACAATACAGTCTCATAACCAGGACAGTACCTCAATGCCCCCCCCCAAAAAAACACAAAAAAAACAACAAAAAAAAACCACAAAAACAATGTGTAGTTAATTTCATTAGGAGAAATAAATGAAAGTCCAGGCCATTTTCATGGTAGCTGGCAGTGAGGTTTTCTGTTGCATCACCAGTACACAATATCATGTTTCTCTTTCTAATCTGTCCCAAATCATTTTAGCAAAGATCTTCAGGCAGTATTCACATTTGAAAATAAGATTACTATCCTTTTCAAAGATACACGCAGACGTGATTAAAGTGTTTTGTTACATGGGTGGTGAAAACATGGGGAAAAAAAGTTGCTGTGGATCCATGCCTACATTAGCTCCATTCACACGACCAGTCTTTACTCCAAGTTAACCCCAACTTTCCATCAAGAATTAAATACTTTATTACTTTGGGTTTACTCAGAGTTAAGACACGTGAGGACACATGTAGGGTTTTTTTTAGAGAGAATAAGACCATGATTTGAAGCCCTTCAATCCTCAAGATTACGAAACCTTGAGCATTGAAACATCAATGGTACCGTGTGAACATAACTATTCTGTAGGCCTACTCTGTTTAGTTGTGTGAACGTGCTCCACTGTGAATGGTTGAAACCTAACAGCAATGAAAGATGTTATTAGAATGAAATAGGAATGGCTCTGTGCCACATGTTCTTTGAGTTGCCTGGCTGACTGCAGGATATCCACATGTTCCTTCCTGGTTCCTTTAGAAGCATTTGTGTACAACAGTGAAAAGAGAGAGTTCAATGTTACCATGTCTGTGCTTTATGTTGCCCTGAAGCAGAAATGTACATGGGGTAATGTACATGGGTTAAGGGTGGTATCTCATTTCGCGGAGACGTCTCCGCGACAGATAAAAAGTATTAGAGACGTCTCCGATGTCGCGGAGACATCTCCGCGACAATTTTCAAAAACGGTAAAAAAGCACTTTCAAAGAACCGGCTCAAAGTAGTTTCCGCAACTCATGAAACGTCGCGGAGACCACGACGCGGAGACCGCGATGTCTCTGTGACAAGTTTCAAAAATTTGTCACGGAGACATCCCTGAAACGTTTCATGAGTCGTGGAAACTACGTTGAGACGGTTCTTTGCAAGTGCTTTGTTACAGTTTTTGTAAACTGTCTCAGAGACGTCTCTAATACTTTTTATCCGTCCCGGAGACGTCTCCGTGAAGTGAAATACCACCCTAATGTACATGGGGTAGTGTACAATGGGTAGTGTTATCCAAAGAAATACATGAAGGCTATTGTTTTACCAAAGGCAAAAATACATGGACATGTACAATTCAATATGTCCTACATAAATAGCCCTTTACCATGTGTACAGTAGTTGAAAATTATTTTACTCATCTATGCCACAGACTCTGGATCGAAGATGGCACAAGTTTTTACTGAACGTACATGTACACAAAATAAATTGTAAAAACCTATTTCTAAGATGTATCTGGTCATTTCATGGCAGAAAAAGTCCTTTGATCAGAGCAACTCTACATGTACCGTATAAGCCAATATTTTCGCGTACAGATAGTTTTTTCGATTTTGGACTAATTGGGAAAATTCGCGATCTTGGGCAAAATTTCACGATTTTGGTGATAACTTCATCACTATATTAAATAGCCTTGTATTGAAGTGGAAATTTCGCTATGACCGACTCGCGAAATTCGCGAAAATAAAATCACTGCGAAAATAACTACTTGTGTAGTCCTATTTTTTTTTTTTTTGTGCAGCCATGCTATTATATACATGTACCCATGCTAAATATTGCATACCCATTGTGATATTACAATTATATTATTTGCATTACTTTCTTAGTGGAATGCCATTAATTACCTAATTACAGTCAGACTCATGCTTTTTTTGTAAAAAGAAAAAAAACAAAACAAACTCTGTGAAACCAAAGCATTCACCCTTTTTTCTGTCTTGAATCAAATCTTTCATACATTTTTCTTTTCTACCTCTTGTTATTCAGTCTGTAGCTAGCCAGCTACTCTTGTCTTTGACATGATTCATACATGTATGTCCTAGTGATTGCAATTAAATTCATGTTGAATTGAAGTGAATTCATGTTTAGAGGGTAATGATGCATTTTATTACTCCTTTATGACAATCAATCAACATCTATCATTACCCCAATGGAGCGGAACTATCATTGAAACTACTAATACATTGTGACTAGAATTTCATGCATAACAAACAATGCAAATGAAAGTTAAAACTTAATGTACTTTAAAATGTTCAGTGCTTATGTATGTTTCTTTGTCTCGAACATTCAAAGCAAATGAGGCAAACTTGGGACTCATTTTGATTTATTTGAATATGCTGTGTTCCGAAGTGAATTTGTGAGGAGGGGAGGGGGGGGCGAGGTTGATTACATATATTAAAGACCAATATCAGTGTAGAATTCGTGGTAAATCCTCACTAATCTACTACAATCAACAACCAGATTTTATTATCGCAGGGTGAATCACCGGGTGTCAATATCACGCATATTTGGCTGGTATTCTCGAAGGTTGATTAACGTTTAATAGTAGGCCTACTAAATATGTATTCATATTCATTCCCGAACAATAGAGTGACTTATTTATTAGGCCTACTACTTTAGTCACCCTTCGAGAATACCAGCCATTATGCCTAAAAGATGTAATGTTCAGTTTAACAGGAATTCATCATAAAATAATGAGTCTTGGTCGTAAGCATAACATAATATTACAGGTCTTGACTGTACCATCTTTAGCCTTTTTTTCCCCTCTCTTAAAAAAAAAAAAAAAATTTAATCTACATGTAGAGATATAACGCTTTAAAAATGATGTCAAATTTTCTTTCTTGTCTTTGCAGGAGATGCCCCCCATGGAGTTCCGTGACCCCAGAGACTTGCATAGTTACGCAGGAAGCCAGGGCATTTTACGGAACAGAGGCAAGAGACCGTCTCTACTGACAGAGTTCCATGGAAAAATGGACAGAGATAGGTGGGTTGTGCTGTAATCGTGGAAATAATTGCGGTACATTAATTTTCGCGGATTTTGCATGAAGATAGGCAGGCACGAATTTAAAAACCCGCGAATGTATGAGCATGCTTTTTTGTGCATGTATTGGGAACGTTCAATTGCGTGCTTACGAACATGCAGCGCGAATTCAAGTACCTGTGAACAATCTTTGAGGCTCTGCAAAAGATTAATCACGCGAAATAACGGCGAATACATTATATTGATAATGAATATAGTGCGATATCCAAGTAGTACTTGTTCAAAGTGCTTTCCTCGATACCCCGGTCATTGGATTCCATTTGGATTGAATTTCACGCTAGCAGCCATTTTAGAGTCACATTATGAAAACATTTTATCAGCCAGGTACCCATTTTAACACCTGGGTGCTGTGTCACCAAGTCTTTCATAAAGTTATGAATGACTAAGTTACAAACAACTGGAATATGTTCTTGAGTAAACACTTTCTCAATCATTTAGCAAAACTCACCAGTCATTTGTAAAGATATCCGCAACTTACGAACGACTTGGTGAACCTCCACCCTGATTGTGGTAAAAGTATGTACATATTGTAGATAAAATGCCTAGCTCAAAAGATATAAAGCTGCTGATGCCGGGGATCGAACCCTTAGACCTTTGCATCCATGGTCGAGCGATATGTCCACTAGACTATGACATTTCTACTTGCTCATGTAAATAATATCAAATCAAATCAATTTTTAAAAACAAATTACACATTTTCGAACTTTATGAGAATACAAGTACATGTATGAAGAGGGTCATGAAGATGTTCAAATTAAATCTGATGGGGGTATATTTTCACTATCACATTGTGTTGAGAACAGGAGTGCTCTTTAACCCAATGTCTACCGGAAAGGAGTGGCCCCTGTTATATAATCTATTGGAAAGTGAGAATTTAGTAGTTAACGACGTACTTAACCTCATTCTTATAATCCCTGCTAATTCCTGGAGGAGTTCTAAGAAGTATGTATATAAACAAGATCCATGTACATCGTGACATTTCAAACAATACGCCCTCTCCCTTGTGGAGCTTCTCAATTAATCTGTGCATTGTTCGCCCTTATTGTGACGTCACTTCTCTGCGTTCATCCTGAGAGATTGGTCGACAACAGTGTAATCAATACCATGCATTGATCACTGTATTCCTCTTTTAAACTGATTACAAACCTCAAAACACTATAGTTTTCCTCGAATCACTCTGACTAATTTTTATTATTCCCCACGCTTTAATAGGATTCATTGTTCAGTAAAATATTTTTTTTATTTTTCGATCCTCACTCACGGTGCACAATTATGCTTTATACAGGCCTAGATAGAAAAAAGTACGTTGTTGACCTGCACAGAAAAGTAGGCCACTCATAATAATAAACGTTGGTGGGACATGTATTATTAAACGCACAAATTATTTCTCTTATTTCTTTTCTTTAAGGTTTCATCAATATTTGATATTCCTGTACCCATGCAATATTTCATTTGGAAATATGCATCTTTGCCTTTTCCTTTTCCATAATTCAGGGCAGATGTTAATAGCCAGGGAAAAGTCCTTAGTTGCCATGGTAACTTATTACAGGTTTTAATGAAATCGTGTTGAATGATAAATTCTGACAAGGCTACACTCTGATTATGAAAGATAGAGAAATATGGATGAAAACAAATTTGTTGGGTGAGAGGGGTGATAAAGATATGATAAAGAGACAAAGAGAGTATCATCATCATCATCATTTTTTATCATCATCATTATCATCATCATCATCATCATCATCATCATCATCATCATCATCATCATCATCATCATCATCATCATCATCATCATCATCATCATCATCATCATCATCCTCCTCCTCCTCCTCCTCCTTATCATCATCATCATCATCATCATCATTATCATCATCATCATCATCATCATCATCATCATCATCATCATCTAGTCCCTTTGTTGACGGTTGTGCACCTCCACAACTTTTGGTCTTGCACTCTTATTCTAATATTTTTGTACATGTATTTAATTCGATCCTTTTCATTTTCTGATATCATCCAACCAATTAATTCATTGTCTACCCCTCTCCTGTTAATCATCCACCATTCCTTCAAGTAGCATCTACTGACATACATGTATTCCTATTCCTGTCATCACATGGCCAACATACATAAACACAACATGTAGCTTTCTCCTTCCATCTTCATTGGACATATCAACATGTAATGTACATTAAATGTTATGTGACTGTGTCCATTCTTCATTGGACATGTTCTCTTAACATTAGCAGAATGAAAGTATACTGTACAGCTTGATGAATGTACAATGTATTGGATATGACTATTCCACACATTTCCCCCTCAGTAGTATGGTACCTTATACATTTATGTTCATGTAATGTTCTTTTGCTTCGTGTAATAAAAACTGAGTCGTTATTAAGCTTCAAGTGAGGATTTTATTTTTAAAAAGACGATTGGTGTAGTCTATTTTTTCGGAAAGCTGACTCACTTTTACAGACTGTACACGATTCAGAATGTGCCATGCAATTATGTCATGTTCCCTGTGTGTTTAAATTGCAAGTGATCACGTCATCCTGTGGGTTGACATTAATTATTATGCACACTTTGTGTGGTTACATCACTATTAAAGAGTGGTCTTTAACAGTCAAATATGTACTTGGCCTTTAAAGGGGTAGATCAGATTTGCCTATAAACTGTAGCATGTTTGTAAAGCTAGGCAGATAATGAAGTTGCTTGATTTTTATAAGGTAAAAATACCTTCAAAGATACCAAACCTCATGAAATAAACTATGGTACTCTAAGAGATGTGTTTTACTGCCTATTATTCTGCAAGTTCTCTCATAGTTATTAAATAAGAGAGACAAGGAAGATATTATTAGCTTAATGTACAGTTCCTCAGGAGGACATGGGCATCACCATTAAAAAAAAGGGTATGAATGAGGTCATAGGTCAGAGAAGTCAAAGTACATGTATGATAATTACGGATCTCGAAGGGAAGGTTTACATTTATATAGAGATACAGTCGTATATATTTTTTTTTACTTCACTTTCTTTATTTGTATTTTTAAAAATTAATTTTGACTTAATAATGAGAAGAGAATTTGAGAGATAGGGGGGGGGGGTGTGGAGGGAGAAGAAAATAAGAAAGGGCTACAGTCACACAAGAGTTTAGCAATAAGGAGTATTCTAAAAGTACTTTCAAGGAGCGGTTCCTCCGCTCTGTGCTCGACCTCTAGTAATTGGAGAAATTTAATTAATTTTATGTCTGCGCATGTTTGTGAATTCTCCAGGGTTCTTGAATTCCCTTCTTGATTGTCTCGGGCTGTGTTCATACGCACCAAATATCAACAAGTAGTGGAACAGGCGTGCATTCATACATGAAATGAAAATTCATTGCGTACAGTGCCTGTAGGGATGGGCATTAGTAATTAACATTTCTTACATTGTATGTGTCGGGAATTAGTTGAACAAGGTTCCATTTTACTCCATAATAATTTATTTCATAAGACAAGCACATGGATATAAACCAATAGCGATGCAGGTATCTTGGGTATTCACAATATCAAGCAAAAAATGTGGCATATTGTAAATACATGTGTGTAGCCTCAAGTGCAGCTGCATTGCCACTAACACACTCGTAACTGTGCATTATTTGTATAGTAAAAATTTATTTTGTGATGATGAAATTCCATTTAAAAAAAAAATTTTAATCCCCTCTCTTATTTTTTCCTTTAAATTTTATAGGGGACTTGTTTACCATCGGCAGTTTGAACCAGTCAGGTCATCAGGTAGCCAGCAGGCGTCGGCAGCGGAGGTGGCGGTAGCACCAAAGCGCCCTCGCTTGACGATGGGTGAGATGGACCACAAGCCAGTCCGTCCCGTCCCCCTTGGCAGCAGCCCTCAGGTGATGCCTGTACAGCAGCAGGAAATTAAGAAGGTATTAAACCTGTTAGTACTGTCCTTACAAAAAGACATGCCATACAGTCTTTTTGTAAGGGCACACAATTTTGAAAAATAGGTTGACCCCATTAGTATGGGGGGGGGGGGATTTAACGGCAACCCTTGACATTTTTTGTGATATATTTGTAACATGAGGGGTTGCGCCGTGTCGTTTCATGAGTATTTTCTTTTAAGTCTCATGCAACTTAGGACAGCCAAACTTATTATCACCTCCAACTCGCTGCGGGTAGATGAAATCTGTCGCCCCGGACGATTTGAAGCGCTGCAGGAAATCCTCGATGTACATTTTACCACATCGAGGAAAATATTATATCACGCGCGGCGCGCCAGCGCCAGATGGATTTCTAGTCGACGCGGCGGCCTGATGTCCGCTAGAATATATCGCGATGTGCATGCAATGCAATGCGCTAGCTAGATCACGGAAGCACTGCATGCATACAAGCGGCTAGATAGCCTCACTGTCCGCCTACTATACCGCGGTGTGCATGCAATGCAATGCGCTAGCTAAATCACGGAATCACTGTATCACCGTGTCGATGCGTGTCGCAGTAAAAGTTATATCAGTAAATAAGCATCAAAGAATAGTACTAGTGTGTAAGACAATTTCTCATCCAGAAGTACGGAAGTCTGGAAAAACATTCCCAACTTAATAACTACTCACTATAAGATCGTCTTTATCCATGATTATCCATGATATGCGCATGCAACCTCGTGGTTTCTTGTGCATTTTGTGGCAGAAGCATTGAAGCAACGATGCAGCGCAGTGCAGTGCACGTGTGGCAATGACGTAATCCCTCCAAATCAGGCCTAGGCGCCTCGATGACGATGATCGAGAGAGGAAAATAAAAAAAGGACCCGTAGTGGTTTATATTCTGTTTGTTTTTTTATTTTTTTATTTAACGCATCTTTGCATTTATTCTTTATTACTTTTTTTTTGGCGTCAGTTTTTTATACTGCCGTCTCATAACTCGATCCCTTCCTCCCATTCTTCTATCCCCTTCCTTCTTCATCGACGCTTCCTCTTCTATGTCCCAGAATATCATTTAATCTTCATAAAATATTCAATGTTCTTTTCTTATATGCACCTTTCAGCTTTACGCCTAGGGCTACTTGTGTTATTATTTAGTTTAAAGACTTCTCTTTAAATTATATATTAGTTATTGCAATGTGCTTATTTTCATATTTTGACTTTTAAATAAGCAATCACTTATTCAATGTTTTTGTCTTGGGGTTTTTGTTTTTTCGGTTTGTTTGTTTTGTTTTTGTTTTTTTGTTTTGTTTTTTTAGTAGGCTATATTAATTATTAAAATTGTGGTGTGACGACGATGATATGGTGGTGGTGGTGATATGGTGATGGTAATGGGTAATGATGATCATGATGCTGAATTGGTGGTGGTGGTAATGGTGGTGATGATGATCATCATTATCACCATATGCCTATATGACGAAGCTGATGGGATGTGCGTAAAGCCCGCTCACACTGTGCGATTTGCTGCGATGCGATTTTTTGGAACAATGGCAATGTTCCGTATTAAAATGTGACATATTCCATCATTCAAAATTATCTTATGAGAGGCAGAAAATGTATAGAAACAATGCAAGCGATTTTTCCCCAATGCGATCCGTTAATTGGGAGTAATGTCAAATAAGTTTAAAAATCGCAAGATCGCTGTGACGTCACTGCGATATAGAAACAATTTGATTTTATACTGAGAAGGGGGTTCGTAATAGCGTGAATTACAATTTTATTATTCACAGGAATACCAAAGAACTTGGACAGCATTAATTTCCTTGTTTTGAATGTCCACATCAAATAATAACAGTCTTCTCAAAAATCGAATCGCAGCACTAAATCGCAGTGTGAGACGGGCTTAAAAGTGAAACAAACACAATTTCATTATTCGTAGTAGACAAAATGCGTTTAGACCATATGGGATGAGACTGGACCAACTGAGTGAGTGGTATTTATGCATTTACCCCTCTTTCTTTGGACCACCCCCGCCACAACAAGCAGGCGCGGGTCCAGCCCCCCCCCCCCTCCCTAGCAAAGAAAAAAAAAAGAAAAAAGAAAAAGGGGAAAAAGGAAAGGAAAATAAAAATATAATAAAGGGGAAGCAAAGTAAAAATACTCTTAGACGACGAAAGGGCCGATTGACCAACGAAAAAGAATTGAGAGAACCTTGGCTCGCCCGGTGTAACGGTTAAAAAAATTTGGTGTACAAAATCTTAAATTCCGATTTTGGGCCCCCTGTAATGAAATCCTGCATCCGCCACTGACACAACAACAACAAAACTTTCCCAGGCCATTATTGTGGCTGCCCCGCCTAGTTTTGGACATGCATATGCAGAACATAACACGCGTATATAACACGTACGTACTCAAATCAAGATTTACCTCATTACGTATTCATATTTCTATTTTTAGATGCTGGTGTACACCATGCACCACAACACACACCGCGTACACCACGTACGGTGTGTATGTGTAAAGTTTCATAGCGCATATGCGCTATATAAATCACTGTTAATGATACTTAATGTACACGACGTGAGGTCGTATTGGTTATGTCGATAATCTATAAGAGAAAAAAATACAATTTTTGTGACATGTGACAATTGCCACAAAACATTCGTAACATTTAAATGTTGTATGTCAAAACTGCACTCAAATCTCATCTGTTCAAAATGCCTTCAAGTAGTTTCCAGTCATTTTCTTTCATTGCTTTTTTCATTTATCACCACCCCCTCCATACAAGTTTTGCTCTCTTTGAGCACATGATTATTAATGTGGAGACAGCGCTTAAGAGAATAGTCTATGTTATTATTATGATCGTTCACTACCAGCTATTCAATTCGAATGATTTCGGAAGCTTAACTGTTAACGCACTTTTATAATTGCTAGGTATCATATTTTTTAATCGCGAAATGAAATGAATGAAAATAGCAATTACCAAAATCAAACGTCCTTTTATAATCTCACTCCAATCCCCCCCCCCCCCCTTCTCGATTTGGTAACTTATGAGGGGTGCTGCAGTTTGAATTCATGCCACTTGGTCTACTCCCGCGTGATGTCCCCTAATGTTTGTGGGTGTATTATGGTACAACATGGTCTATATACCTAATTCGTTTACAATCATTCCATTTACTATTCAGTTTACTTAGTAGGATTGGGGGGGGGTGCGGTGTCCAGACACATAACAAAAATTAAGCTTGGTTTTTCATCTAAGATTAAGCCGAAAATGTATGTTGAATACTTCTTATCACCATCAATATTTGTTCTCCACAATATTTTCTGACATTTTGTGCTGAAAAACTTCAAAGATATTGATTTTAAACCCTTTCAAATGACTGGTTAAACTTGAGTGTCCGGATATCCAACTAATTGTCATGTAGCACATTTTTATAAATTTGTCTGATTTTCCAGTAAGGCATTAGCGGCTATCCCGGAGTGATGGGGGAGGGGACGTGTCCCCTCGATTTTTTTTTTTGGGGGGGGGTGGGGTGGTGAATTGTGAGCTGTTAGCTAGGATAGATATAGGATGGCTTCAATAAAACAGATTCCAGTCATTTCCTTCACATTATTCGACACACACATGCATATATAGTAATTAATTTGAATAGTGAGATTTAATTTCGGGGGAATTCACCAGATCTACGAATGGCTTTAACTAAGGCCCAACGAGGGACCATGGTCTTAACTAAGGCCAATGAGGGACCATTGGTCTTAACTAAGGCCCAAGGGATCATTGGTCTTAACTAAGGCCCACGATGTGTCATATTGGTCAAGTGATGGGGCATTGGTTCTTAAAGTTTGATTAAGGTAAGATTTTGTTTTCTTCTAAATTTGCAAAATAACCCAAATTCTAGATATAAAACAGCATTTAATAGCAGCTGAATACTCAGTATCTGGGGTAGCGCTACGGGAGCCGGGGGGGGGCACATAGGGATGTTGCCGTAAGATTTTTCAATTAATACAAGAGAGAAAGAGGAAGAGAAAGAAAAGGTTAGAGACGTTTCCCCACGGAATGGCATAAAAATTGAAGAAAAAAAAATGGTGGGGGGGCGACCGAAGAAGCAACCTAAATACCAGGGAATGGCACTACAAATAAAAAATAAAAAAATTGAGGGGCGACCGAAGAACTACTATATACCAGGGAAAGAGAGGGAGGATATTTAGACTTGCTATTGCAACTCAGATTAGATTTAGGAGAGAAAATTGTGAAATTATGAGATGTTCTGAAGGCTAAAATCCGAAGGAAAAAAAGAAAAAGAAAGAATAGTAGTAGGCCTACTAATAGTTTCAAAGAATATGTTGAGCAACTAAATCGCCGGACTACGATAATCATACTTCTTTGGCCGTGGGAAAACTCTGTAAACAATATTGAGCTTTACAGAGTTGAGTAAAAAAAAAACATGCACCATTATATTCAAACTATACATTCAGATTGGAAAGGTTTCCCTTTCCAACAAATACTCGTAAAATAATATTAAACAAATGTTAATAAATAAGACAAATAAACATAATATTATGAATACTGGTTTAACAGAGTCTGAACCGCAGACTATGGTGTCAGATTTTTGTTTTGGACCGAGGGAATTTTTTTGTAAACAATGCATTCAGAACGTGAAGTCAGAAATAAGAAAAAGAGAGGGAGGCAGACGTGCATTACTTGAAGTAGTAGGCCCTATCAGGAAATTGTTCTGTGACAACTTTATAATTCATTTTCCTTCTGAACATCTCATGCTAATAAAAAAAAATTGTCTCCAAAAAATGAACGTAAATATTATTACGAATTTAGAATCTAAAAAAGATCTTTTTCTTTTAATTTCAAACATAATGGCCGGTATTCTCGAAGCGTGACTAAAGTTAGTAGGCCTACTAAATACGTATTTAGTTACCCTTGCTATTCAAAGGTAACTAACTCAAGTTGAGATAGTCAGGGTGATTAGATACGTCATCAGCTCACTAACTTTAGTAGGGGTACTAAGTTAGTTTATACCTTTCGTGAATACCGGCCAATATTTTGAATTATTAAAGTTCAAGAGACTGACACCGAAAATTAATCAA
>CALNVZ010003434.1:31864026-31912351 GCA_940671915.1 Paracentrotus lividus | reverse complement strand
AAAAAGAGAGAGATCCTCTCTTTCTTTTAACATCTCAACACATCACTTCAAATGCGCCTTTTATTGCAACACACACACATCACACACACATGTACATTTACGTACATACTAGTTTACATGCACACTCAATGCAGTACGTCTAGTCTGGGTGTGTATTGTGGGAGCGTGAGCGCGCAAGCACATCATGACGTCACAACGCGCTGAAAGAAAACACGTCGGGTAGCAGCGGCGGGATGATTCACAGGTCACTGCAGGGTTTGTGAATATTAATTTTTTCCTCGTCGGCTTTGAAAGAGGAAAAATACATTCTGCAGTCATCCCGCCGCGAAGCCGCTTCTACCCGCGGCGGGTTGGAGGTGATAATAAGTTTGGCTGTCCTTATGAGACCAAATTTGTGATGCCCTGGTACCTGCTTCGGGAGCTATCCATAACTTTGTTAAAGTTTGTCAGACCCAGAAATGCTCTAAAACGGGATTTCATTTACAAAGTCAAAATGTTAAAATATAAGTCAAAATGTGTTTTCAGTCACAAATGAGTGATTATTTTTTTCTTTTATTGATAAAAGTCATTTAATTTGATGCTATTTATGACTGACAAGACTAAAAAATACCTTGGGACTATTAGGGTTAAAGGTAAAAACAACGCAAAATCAAAACAGAAATTGGAGAAACAACCAAAATAAAAGGAAATTGACGCTTGAGAGAGGTACATGTAGGTTGCAGTACTTTTAGAACAGGAACATACACAGGAAAGACTGTACATACAGTAAATCCAGGGTTGTGGCTGATCTACATGCAGGAAACAGTTGCTGGGTCGGGTCATGTTTCTTGAGAGTAAGAAATGTTTTGCTCATGCAGAAACAGATCGATTTCAGGTGCAACAGGAAATTTCCTAGTCTATGGTCATTTGTTGGAAATTAAAACATACCCTCTTTTTTTTTGCAATGAATTCTTGGAAATTTTCCAGGAACATTTAATTATAGTATAAATACTGCTTTATGCTGTGATAACAACCGGTCCTGCACCTCTCTGTGTCAAATGCAGGGAGGTGTACATCTTTTTCAGGCAGGCAGAAGCAACGTACTCTTGATACAACTATGTTGAAATGCAAGGAATTGCACCTAATTAAAAAAAGGAAAAGAAAGTTGCGATAATAATAACAATAATAATAATAGTAATAAAAATAATATTCTAATATAATATAATATAATATAGTTTAACTAGACAGATGGCGCTATACAAATGCCTTATTATTATTATTATTCTGGATTTATACAGCACATAGTACATAGTTAGACTATGCCTCTAAGTGCTTTACAGACATATTATTACCCCAGTCATCAGATTCAGGCTTGCCTGCACACAATGTGTGCACATTCTCCACTACCTGAAGAGCATTCAAGCCAGGCACCATTAAATGAGGTGCGCACATTGCTGATCAAACCACAATGATGTTAGAACCCTACCGGGTACCCACGTAGACACAACGCCTTGCCTGAGGACATAGGTGCCATACTGGGGATCAAATCCACGGTTCTTGCTTTCTAAGTCAAGTGATACGACCACTAGACTATGACACTTGAGTGCTACTTTGTTTTGACCTTTAAAGTAATTGTGTACTAATAGGTTTTATGGATTAGTTTCAAATCAAGAATGGAAAGAGGAAAAGACAAAGGCTAATTACACAGGCATTGTATGACACATTTAAGGAGAAATTCCCATTTTATTTTATCCTGACTTCAATCATAAAATATCCAAAGATAATGTGACCTTCTCGTTTCCTGTACGAAGGCACGTGTGATAGTTGGCAACCTTTCAGAACTTGAATTGTGGTTTGCAGGTGGTCTTATATCCATGACACATACAAAACAATGCAACTTCATCACATTCCAAATGTAATATCATCCAAGGTTACAGATATATGTTGTATTGTCCTCTTAGCAATGCATCGAGAGGACCAATACCTTTTAATATCGTCTGCGAAGAGCCTACAGGGTGTTACCTCACATTTGTTTGTATAGAGTACATGTAAACAACATTCATGCTCTTGCCAAACGATATCATCTTGGTTATAGAAGTTTAAAATGAACAAAAAACTCACCTCCTGCTTTCCAAAGATATCTTCAGGCCACAGGATGATTACATTTTTTTTCAAGCGGTATAAGGGTGCATTCATAGTCCAAAACTAAACTTAAACAGGAACATGAATGGTGATACAAAACAGAATAAAATCACGATTTACTTCAATAGAACTATACATTTGCCTACCATTGCTATTTGACCTCAAATCGCCGCAAACCGAAATTTACACCGAAATTTTTGCCCTATCATTCGCCTATTTACCCCCCACCCCCCATTGAATAGCGCCCTCCATTGACGAGGATGCGGCCGAAAGCGATCCTATACACTTCCTCTAATCTCTTCGCCTCCGTCGAGATAAGTCGTGTATTTTTGCCCGCGCCAAAAATAGCGTGTTTTTCTCCCTTTTGGGACTTCCTTGCGGTGTTTTGCGAGGTTATTTTGCTCAGGATAATCTTTTTGAGTATTCTGAGCTCTCCTTTTTGGTCTGGTCTTTTGGTTTTACCGAGATTTGATAGTTTTTATCTCTCGGTGATCGTTTATTTTCACGCTCTCTCTTCCCGTAGACTTCGTACGTTCATTACTGCGTGTATGTTAGACGTGTCGTGGTTTACTTTTGAGTGTTGTGTGTGTTGTGGCGCACAGAGTTTTTGTGCTCCGCTTTTTTGAGACCCGCCTATTTACCCCCTTTTTGTGTATTAACACCTTTCTCTCTCTTTTATTTTACAGATTCATCTTGTCTAATTTTCTTCTCGCGGGGGGGGGCCCATTCATATAGAAGGAAGCGGGGGAAGAAATTAGCGAGCAAGCGTGTGTTTTCTTCGGAGAAGTCCCCCCTTGCGGGGTGAGAGGCTTGTCGTTCGAGGAGGCGTTGGACGCTGTCCTTCCGCCTTCTTCACCACCTCGAACTTCGCGTGAGTATTTTTGGTCGAACACCGGCGACAAACCTAGCTGCTCGGGCTTCGTCGGTCCCTCAGAGTACGGACCGCTGTATGACCGCGCAGGATTGCGGCGTCCAGGACGATGACGATTACGCCCTCGCGCCGGATCGATAGTCCTTTGCCACGTTCGATCAACGGGAGATCTAAAACGGTTATACATCGGTTTCACAACAGGTGGCCGGTTCTCTGGTTAATTCAGTACTGGCTGAAGGCGCCGGGTTCATTTCTCTCACGGTGCCGAATCCCATTGTGCCTCTGGCTTCGCCTGGCATAACCGGATCGAGCTCGGTTTCTATATCGAGTTTGTCCGGACCGGATATCGCGCCGTACCCTTAACTGAGGTAAATCGGATCCGCGAGTCAGTTTCCGTACCGGTTTTGGTTGGAGTACCGTTCAGACGGACCTATATCCTCGGATAGTAGGCCGCTTGTCGTTACTCACTAGCCCGGATGACATGTCCAGAGCCTTCGCTCTGTTACTTGTCGGCGGATATCCGGCAGAACGGGACGTTCCCGACCATATCCGGTCGCCCACCTTTGGTGGGGGGTCCGTCTCTCTCCGTTTTCATACGGACATCGGCACCGTTCCTTAACTGAGGTAAATCGGATCCGCAAGTCGGTTTCCGCTACCGGTTTTTGGGAGTGTATTCCGTCCAATGCGGACCTGTATCCTCGGATAGTAGGCCGCACGTTGGTTCCTCACTAGCGCTGCTGACACGTTCAAAGCCGTCGCTTTGTTACTTGTCGGCGGATATCCGGCAGAGGCGGACGTCCCCGACCATATCCGGTCGCCCACCTTTGGTGGGGGGGGTCTGTCTCTCTCCTTTTTCATACGGATATCGGCGCCGTTCCCTTAACTGAGGTAATTCGGATCCGCAGGTCGTTTCCGTACCGGGTTTTGGAGTATATACCGTCCAATGCGACCTGTATCCTCTGATAGTAGGCCGCACATTGGTTCCTCACTAGCACGGCTGACACGCTCCAAAGCCGTCGCTTTGTTTTCTTGTCAGCGGGTAATCCGGTAAAGCGGGATGTCTCTCTCTCCGGTTTTATTCTCGGAGTGTGTCCCCTTCCTTTTCGGATACTACGTCGTTGAGGCGTGAAGGTTTTTCGGATCCCGTTCCGTTTTCTTTTCGAACCAGGTCCGTTATAGGCGGGCGTTTCTTTTTGAAGCCTACACCCCGTCTTCCAAGTCGTTTTCCTTTCGGATCGGCACCGCATCTGAGGCGGGCCCTTCCGTAGTGAAGCGTCGTAGACTTGCTTTTTCCGGATTCCGATCCGGTTCCGCGGGTTCAGTGCCCCTTTACAGGCGGGCACTTCGGTTTCAGAGCGACTTCTTCTGTTGCCGAATCCGGATCCGGTTTTCGATAGGAACTCTGTCCCCCTCAGGTTGGACACTTCCTTTTCGGGTAGACATCAACTCTCGGATGCCATTCGGGTAGTTGGGTGTACCTCCGGAGTTTCGCAAGTGTTTAAGCGTTACGTCACCACTTCCGATTCACCTCTATGGATGGTTCCCTCCCTCCTTGTGAGGAGTTGGATGCTTCCTCGTCAGACGATGAGATCTTTTCGGTGGTGGATTCTCACGACTCATGTTGAATCTCATCTGACTCCTGTACCGCCTTTCGGTTTTGTTAATTACGCGGGATCTCTCCCGGTTAATACTTCGTTGGATATTTTGTCTGACAAAAGTTGTACCTGAAGTCTTTGTAGAGCTTCCTGTGACGAAGCGAGTCACAGGCTTATTCCCTTTCTTTCGTTCCAGAGGGAAGTGACCCCTGAAACTTTCGGAGGGGCTTTAAGTTCTTTTCGGTTAGGTCGAAAGCTTTTACGTCCTTTCAGCTTTGAGTACAGGATTACCTTTTGTAATATCTGACTATCCGATTTTGACTTTCATCCACGAGTTGGGCGTTTCTCCGCCAGTTCGGGTCGAGATTCTCCTGGCCCTAGAGAATTTTGCGGCTACATCCTCCTTGTTGGATGATGCCCGTAGAGTTCATATGCTTGAAGACTCTTCATTTCAAGCAATCCCTCATCCCGGATATGGTCAGGAGTTTGACGTGACCTCCCCTTCCTTACGGGTGCAACTTGGCAGACGTTTTGCAATTTGAAGTTGACTCACGTTAGAAGGCCCAGGAATTGTCTACATTTCTTAGAGTGTTCGTCAGGCCCATCGTCTTTTAGGTCTGTTTTACCTGGCTTCTTCAAAGCTCCTCCTTTCAGGAAGGGCAAGAAGAAGAAGGACAAGAGGGTTTTCCGTTCCTGCTCGGTCGGCCTTGGCTGCTCCTACTCAGGATCGTAGTGGTAACCGTCTTTCTCCTGATTCTTATGATCGTCTGGTGCTTTTCAAAACCAGTCTCCTCGTCGAGGACGTGGAGGTGGTAGGAGCTTTTCCCGAGGCTTCGCGAAGAATCAGCCCTTTTCGTCGGGACGGGAAGCTTTTTTCCAGATTACTTCCCGAGTTCGCTTGGAGATCCGGTGGTGATCGACTTCGGAGGTTTCTTCCGACTTGGAAGTCGATCACGGTCGATGTCTTTGTCCTCGCCGTGATCAAGAACGGTCTTCGGACATTTCTAGTAGAGCCTTTTCCGAGGGGTTTTATCCGAAATCGATCACCGCCACATTAGATCCTTTTCAGGAACTTATTTCTCAGACGGACGGGTGAGGGATCACGACTTTCTGTGTCTCTCCCCGTTTTTGTGATCCCCAATCGTTCAGGCTCGCTCAGGATGATCCTCATTATGAAGAGGATCAACAGGCACATCGCAAAGTCACTTTTCAAGATGGACCCTTTGACCTCTATTCTTCCTGCTCTCGGTCAGGTCGACTTTGCGGTGTCTCTCGACCTGAACGATGCCTTTTTCCACATCCCAATAGACCCTTCGTCGAGGGATCTTTTGGGATTGTGCTATAGGAAAGGACTCTTTTCGCTTCAAAGCCCTTCTTTTGGTCTTTGTCCCGCTCCCAGAGTCTTCACCAGGGTGTTTTCGGTGTTTGATGTCTTTCCTCAGAGGCAAGGACCTTCGGATTTTAGCTTTCTTGACGATTGGCTTCTCGTCGCCCTTTCGGAGGTCCTGCTTTCACACCATTTTTCGATGTTAGTGAAAACGACCGAGATTTTGGGATTCATGATCAACTGGTCCAAGTCGGATTTAGTTCCCTCCCGAACTCCGATCTACTTGGAGGGCCCAGTTAGATATCAAGAATCAACTGGCTCGGCCGAGCCTTGAGAGGATTGAAGCTCTGGTCAGTCTTATCAGGTCCCTCCTGAGCATGCGGAAGGGTTCGAGCCGAGGTTTGTTTGAGATGGCTGGGGTTTTTAGCCAGCCTGGTGGACTTCTTGCCAATTTGTCGTCTCTTTATGAGACCTTTCCGGCTGCATCTCCTGAAGTTTTTCAGGCCGAACCTCAGCTCCCCTCTGGTCTGGTTTTTCTTGACGGTTAGAGATCAAGAAGCTTCTCTCTCCGTGGACGAACCGTACCTTCTTCAGGAGAAGAGATTCAAAGACCTCTTCACTCGATTACAGTGACCACGAACGAGTCTCTTCGAGGTTGGGGGGGGGGCCATTGTCAAGGTCGGATGGTTTCCGGATCTTGGGTCCTCCCGAGGCCGCTGCCTCACTTTAACTTTCTGGAACTTTGTCGGTTCTGTTATCCTTCAACGTTTTTCGCGGCCTTTTTTGTGGGCCGTCGGTGTTGATTCTCACGGACAACTCCTCTCGGAAGGCCTACATCAACATACAAGGAGGGACACACTCTTGGAGTGATCGATAGGTAGCGTTCCTCCTTTGGGAATGGTGCAATCGGGAGAAGATCGTCCCGGTTGCCTCCCACTCTCCAGGGGAGGACTTTCTTTTAGCAGACTTTCTATCCCTGGACAACAGACTTCCTCGGCTTTACTCCCGAGTCAGGGAGACTTCTGCTTTTTTTGGACACGTTCCCTCTTCTCTGGAAGGGTTGGAAGACTTTCGCTTTTCCACCATTCAAGTTGATCCTCTTTTCTCAGGAAGTTCAGGAGGATCAGACAACGGCGGTCTTGATTGCTCTCTACTGGCCGTTTCGGCCGCGGTTTTCAGGATCTTTTGCTCCTGTTAGCAGGAGAACCGCTGCCCCTTCAGGCCGTACCGGACTTAATTTCTCTTCCTTCGTCGGGGCTCTACATGCGATATCTACGCCCTTCTTTTAACTGCTTGGCCTCTTTCGGCCAGACGCTAGGGATGATGGCTTTTCAGCCGAGCAGCTGAGCTGCTAGTTGGAAGTAGACTGAGGTCGACTAGGATTGTATTCTTTTCGCGCCTTGGGCTTCCTGGCCTGGTTCGAACCTCTTGGCAGGGTTCCCCAGAGAGGCTCCTTTGCCTCTTATTGCCGATTTCCTTATTTCTCCAGCCTGGAGTTCTCCATAACTTTTGGAGGCTTTGTCTAAGCCACGTTCGAGCCTTTTTACTCGATTTACCTGTTAAATCAGTCCTTTAAGACTAGTTTCTCCTAGCAATAGTCTCTGGGCAAAGGAGGAGTTTCGCTACACGTTCTCTCAATATCACCTGGTCTTATTCGTTGGGAGAGATATGTGGTTCGTCTGATTCCTTTCACATCCTTCATAGCTTAGAAACAAACAGCCTCGTCGGACTCTATCGATGTTCTTCAGTCGTCCTCTGACAGGGTTCTCATCTTTCAGAAAAGACATTTTCTAGTGCCCCGTCAGGGCCCTCTTTTGGTTCGTCAAGTAGACTGAGAATCTTCGCACATCTTCACAGCTATTTGTTATTTCCCGTAAACCCCATAAAGGGTTTTCTAGAGATATGTTATCCCGGTGGTTAGTCTCCGCAATCAAGACTGCGGGGGTGAAGGCCCTTGTAGAGGGAACTTCTCCCAAGGCCCTTCAGACCAGGAACATCAGCTCCTTTTGGCCCTATTTACTAGGGTAGTGGTGGAAGATATTTGCAAGGCGGCCTTTTTGGCGTTCTGCAAATTCTTTCACCTCCTTTACCTGAATGGAATTGCTGCTAGTGAGGGTGTTTTCTCCACCGCACCTCTCAAAGCAGCGGCGTCCTCCATAGTTTCTTAACCGTTATAGTTGCCCTCCCGACTTTTGTCGGTGCTGGTCGTAGCAATGGTAGGCAAATGTATAGTTCTATTGAAGTAAATCATAAAAATTACAATCTAATTTTATTATTTACGATATAGAAATATACATTTGCCTACAATCCCTCCCTCGTCCCCCTTTCCGTTGCAACATACGGAAGTTTCTTGGGGCGATAGAGTTAGAGGAAGTGTATAGGATCGCTTTCGGCCGCATCCTCGTCAATGAGGGCGCTATTCAATGGGGGTGGGGTAAATAGGCGAATGAATAGGCAAAAATTTCGTGTGTAAATTTTCGGTTTGCGGCGATTTGAGGTCAAATAGCAATGGTAGGCAAATGTATATTTCTATATCGTAAATAATAAAATTAGATTGTAATTTTTATGATCTGCAGTGCACTGTTCATTGTAAAAAATTTAACACAGATTATACATGTATGTGGATTGTCTTTAAAAACACGCTCTCAGCGCAGCTTACTGCATGCGCAAATGCTCAAGGTCATGATAGTCGTAAAATAGTTGCTGAACGTCTTTAAATTTTCCCCACTATTGAGATCTGAAAGTTTATATTTTCTACTGAAAATTGGAACTATGAATGCAACGTTTTTTTCGTAATTGCGTTTTGTATCATGATTCATGCTCCTTTTTAAATCTCAAAATTGACTATGAACGCACCCCTAAGGAACTAATCACAACTAAACATTTGAAAGTCCATTTGAACTGAGCCCCCGCTAGTTTTAAACGGTACCTTCAGACTCTCAAGACACAATATACAGTCAACCTTGCATAAATCAAATTAGTTTGGACAGAAGATATAGCTTTGACTTACAAAAAAAAAACAATTGAATTCTGAAATGGTAAAAACGTAATATAAAGATAAGATGACTTTAAAAGACCTTTGATGTACGTGGTGGCTCAACTTATGCAAGGTTGACTGTACCTAAAAACCCATCTTTGGTTCCTTTGTCAAATCTAACAATTCAAAATATCCCACTGTCCATTACTTGTGTTTTTCAGGAGGCTCCGTTCATGCCGAAGGTGGAGAACATATCCCCTACACCCTGCGACCAGGAGGTGACCAACAAGATCTCCAAGGAGGGTCTGATCCAGTCAATGGATAAAGTGGATCGGGAGATTGCTAAGGTGGAATCACAAATCAGCAAACTCAAGAAGAAACAGGTGAGAAGAGATTGAGAGAATATCATGGGATGGGGTGAGAGAGGGAAGGAAAGAAGATAGAAGGAAGAAAGTTGAAATGGACAAAGTGGATAGGGAGGTTACAAAGGTAGAATCCCAGATCAGCAAACTCAAGAAGAAACAGGTAAAGGACATTGAAGGATTGAGATTGGGGTACAATGGGTAGCGATTATCAAGGGATGGGATGAGAGAGGGAAGGAAAGAAGATAGAAGGAAGAAAGTTGAGATAAACCAGGTGGATAGGGAGATTGCTAAGGTGGAATCACAGATCAGCAAACTCTAGAAGAAACAGGTATAGGAAGGATTCAGAAAGTGGTAGAAGGGCAAATTGCCAATTGGTCTAAACCCACTTTGACCAATGCCCCTTTGGTCTCATTCTACTGGGCCTAATTCCATTTCGTCTACAGTTCGTCTAATTACTTTTTGGTGTAATTGTTACTTCGCCTATTTACTATCATCTAATTTCCATTTTGTCATATGTCTACCTGGTCTACCACCACTTTGTCAATCCCTGTACTGAGCTGGTAACAGAATGATTATTCATTTCGGAATTAGACAAAAAAGGGGAAAAAAAAAAAGCTTATTAGACAAATTGTCAATTAGACCAAGTGGTCATTAAATGAGAAAACCAAACCAAGTATGCTGTAGATCAAAAGGGAATTAAAAGCTCTACAATTATGCAGCATATTTTCATAGTGCACGTTTTAAGGAGTAAATATTCCTGCCAGTTTCCAATTTCCCTCACCTGGGTTGAGTGCAACGCACTGTGGATAAATTTTTTGCTGATGGAAATTTACCCCAGTTGTTGAAGGGTTAAGGGACAGAGATGATAGGGTGTAGGGGTGAGGTATGGAATGGGGAAAGGGGATGAAGAGAGAGAAGAAAACATAGAACGAATACTATGAAAACTTAAGTATTTTTCTTTTTTCCTAACCCATAACAGCAAGAGCTGGAGCAGAGAGCTGCCCGTCCATTAGACACCGATAAGCCTTTATCACCAGTATCAGGGAGCGAACCCAAACAGCAGAACATTGTTCAGATTATCTATGCAGAAAATAAGGTAATTATTCATACTCTTTGAAGTCAGTCCAGAGGTCTGAAAGGTTCTCTACTTGATAGGGCTAGGCCAAATGTTTTGTTTGATCTGTAAGGACACTTTGTCCAAAACAAAAGAAATTATGATGTGGACGAGATTTTCTTGAGTTTGCAGTTGATCCGTTTGTTAATGGCTAGAAGTCCTCAAATGGCCAATGAAAAGCAAGTATATGTTCTCTGATTAAAGACTGATTAGTCTTTAGATTTACCTTTAATTGTACCTTGTGGTGTACTATATTTTAAACTGCTGTGCACATAATAAGTGAAATTAGTGTTTCAACTCGAAATATGAGCAATAAAGATACAATAAGGTTAACAAAGATAGACAGCAATAGATCGGGATAACTTGTAGTATGAGCATTGGCAGTTAATAAGAATATATTTGTGTATATTTCTTGGTTCATGCAGTTGTATAATGATTTAAATATTTCAGAGGAAGGCTGAAGCAGCACATAAAGTTCTCAACAACCTTGGTCCCATGAACGAACTGGTGAGTATTCCTTACTTTTTTTGGGTTTTTTTTATGCCTCCGCCACCGAAGGCATTATGTTTTCGGGTTGTCCGTCTGTACGTCCGTCCCGTTTTCGTTCTCGCGATAACTTAAGAACCGTTTGACGGATCACTTTCAAACTTGGATCATGTATGCATATGGTAGGGACAATGATCTGATAGACTTTGGGTCATTAGGTCAAAGGTCAAAGGTCACAGATTCATTGTATACATGAAAATGGTTCGTTCTCGCAATAACTTAAGAACGGTTTGACGGGTCAACTTCAAACTTGGATCATGTATGCATATGTAGGGACAATGAATGATTAGAATTTGGGTCATGAGGTCAAAGGTCACAGAGGTCATTGTGTACATGAAAATGGCTCGTTCTGCGATAACTTAAGAACCGTTTGAGGGATAAACTTGAAACTTGGGTCATATGTGATATATTGAGGGTCAATAACTTATTAGATTTTGGGGTCATGAGGTCAAAGGTCACAGGTCTTGTGTACGTGAAAATGGCTCTCGTTCTGCGATAACTTAAGAACCGTTTGAGGATCAACTTCAAACTTGGATTCATATTTACATATGGAGGACAATGAACTTATCAGTTTTGGGTCATGAGGTCAAAGGTCACAGAGTCATGTGTGTACATGAAAATGGCTTGTTCTCGCAATAAACTTAAAACCGTTTGACGGATCAATTTCAAACTTGGTCATATGTGCATATGGGACGGACAATAAACTGATTAGAATTTAGAGTCATGAGGTCAAAGTTCAAAGGCCACAGAGGACATTGTGTACGTGAAAATGGTTGTTCTGCGATAACTTTAAGAACAGTTTGATGGATGAACATCAAACTTGGTCATGCTGTGCATATGGTAGGACAATGAATTTATTATATTTTGAGGTCATGAAGTCAAAGGTCAAGGGTCACAGACGTCATTGTATACATGAAAATGGCACGTTCTTGCTGTAACTTCTGAACCGTTTTATGGATCAACTTCAACTGGGTCATGTGGGAGAAAGATGAACTGATTAGATTTTTGAGGTCAGGACATCAAAGGTCACTGGTTATTTATGTAAATGACTCGTTGTGCAATTTCTGAAGGACCTTTGACAGATCAACTTGAACATGTTTATCCTTTTTATACATCAAGTAGCCATTCTTCCTGAGTTGGAAATAATTCTGATGATACAACTTATAAATTTAGGGTCAATATCTCAAAGATGTCATGGTATAATGGATTAAAACTCAACATGCGCATGCCTTTTTTTTCCGATGTGGCAATACGGAGGCATGCCTTCCGACCGTGCGCGGTCGAAGATTCATCTAGTTTATCCATCATTATTAAAGGAGAATAATGATAATAATAATAATAATGACAATATTTATAATGCGCAACATATCCATCTCTAGAGATGCTCAAGGCGCATACAAAGTTACGATTATAGTAATAAATTCAACAAAATTAAGATTAAAATTTGAATTCAGATTGATTTTTCTGTTCCCCAAGGGTCTGTCTTAGGTCCACAATTGTTCAATTGTATAAAACAGAAAAATTATATTGGGTAAATAACTAGTAAGCTATGACCCTCAAACGAAACCCTGGCATTCTCCAGTGTGATGTCGTGCATGTCGTGAGTGTGAAAGTAGATTAAATTTCATGGGATTTCAAGATTAAAGATTCTTTCAAACCAATTAATGTTTGTGTGTGTACTGCAATCTACATCCATACAAGTGCATTTTCAATAAAATTTCCACTTTATATACAAATATTTACATCACAAAAAAGCTGGAAATGGGTTTGATTCCACATATTTTTTTTGTAAAAGCATAGAAGCTGGTTGAAATACATGAAAATCAGTACTAGTATTTTCAGGGTTGTTTGTATTTTGTGGAAATATTTTACACTTGTAAGAATGATGCAAATTAATATTTTCATTCATTTAAAACAGCTCACAAATCGTCTGCATATCCAGATTTTGTTATTTTTTGCTTGTAAAGCGAAAAACTGTTCTTGAAATGTGCTATATTAATAAATATGTTTGCACCGATATTTCTAATCTTCTTGTTGTTCATGAATGTTGTTCATGTTATTGATGTATTTGTTTTCTTCCTATTTACAGCCAATGTACAACCAGCCTTCAGATAGCGATCAGTATCAGGAAAAACATCAAGACGTGAGTAACAATAAGGAAGACAACATTTTATTTTTTTAAACGGGGGGGGGGGGGGGGGGGGGTGGGGGGTGGGGGGGGGGGGGGGGGGGGGGGGGGCGGGGGGGGGGGGGGTGGGCGGGTGGGTGGGGGGGGGGTAGGATGGGGGTGGGGGGGGGGGGGGGGGGGGGGGGGAGGGGGGGGGGGGGGGGGGGGGGGGGGGGGTGGGGGGGCGGGGGGGGGGGGGGGGGGGTGGAATATTTTTAAAGCGGTTATAGTTTTAGGATATCTAGAAAGGTTATTATTGACTATTTGATTTCATTGCCAGGTAATATGAAAGGTTGCATCCTAAAGCTATTGATGAGAATGTTTTTTTTATAAAACAATAATTAGCATGGAAACCATATGATTGTGGTCGCATATTTCTTAGAATACAAATGTAAAAGATTAAAAGAATAGGGAAAAGACGAGAAATAATAAGGGGACGAATTCATGGACTGAGAGGCACATAAAGTGAGAGAGGGCTTGAGATAGATGACAAAGAAAGAGGAAGGGACAGCGAGAGAGAGAGACAGAGAGACAGAGAGAGAGATAGAGAGAAAGAAAGAAGAAATAAGATTGAGAGAGGTAAAGGGAAAGAGAGAGAGAGAGAACTTTAAATAAAGGAGAAATAACACGATCGAATAGACTTAAAAAAAAAAAAAAAAAAAAAACTCATGAGAGGAAGGAAGAGAGATAACGAGAGAAGGATACTATGTAAAAACCACTTTTATGGGGCAGTATCCCAAAGCTCTTCAATAATTCATCAGCTTTTAGCATCGACTCCAGTGAGCCTACATCTATATTTAATATTCATCCAAGTAGGGGGTTGTAAATCTGCCAGACTAAGCCCTAACCCACTTCTTCTAAATGTCATAAACCCTGTTCACATTGAAAACTTATCTGCCAGTTTGCTGCAAAGGTTTCTGCATTTTTGCCGGTAGACTACAGATGATAGTGTATATGAATGAGTTTTCATAACGCACTGTTGAGTTTCCTTTTTTTTAAAAGACCATTTTGCTGATAGTTTGCCCCTCCCCCCAAAACCCCACAATTTTGTTGTATTATCACCGTATTTTTTGCAGAGTATATGAACGGGAGTTACATGTATGATTGTCAATGAAAAATAAGAATGCTTTTCAATACACATTGCCATTAATGCGGTATTTGTGAGTATGAACAGGTACGTTAAGTGATAATTTATAGAGAAGGCTATATCCACAGTCTATCAATCTAGATGAATATGGCTGTCTACACTATTTTACATGTTTTTTTTTCCCACTTTTTAGGATGAGGCTAAGTGTACAATGCACACAATTAATGCCAAATATTTAAAGCTTTAATTTATCGTTTGATTAATTCTAAATGCATAAATGTTCATTTGAAATTGGAATTATAATTGATTAAACTTACCGAGACTTTACTCCAGGTTTTAAACACTCATTATTGCCTGAAATATTGGATATTCATAGTCTCGTGTTGGGGAATTATAAACTTTGTGTCATTATTGAAGTTAAATCTGTCTGTAATATTAACTAGTTGCGTATCCTATTCAAAGAAAACTGTTGCTGAGCTAGCACCATGGGTGGCCTCGGATAGTGCTTGCGCTCTATAAGTTTTCACTATCATTATGAAAAGGGCAATTATCATTACTCTGCCATAAGGAGCATTCCAGCCATATAAAATACTTTTGAATCATTTTCATCATTTGTAGGAATTTGGAAATGAAGCACAGGTTGATCATGTACTTCAGGAAACAGAATCAGGCCAGGAAAACTAGGGTGAGTTTTAAAGAAATGTTTTAATGCTCTTCTTCAAGCTTGTACTTGTAATACTATGTAACTATATAATTTGTATATATATTCCTTAAAAATTGTTTTATCTTTATAAGTTTTTGTGAGAATTTGAAATAGATGCATTGAAAGGAGAATCCAACCCAAAGAGAGAATCAATCAATATTGGGAAGGGCAAAATAAGAGGAGTAATTAATTAATTTTTTTAAATCGGTTATAATGCACTTTGAAAATATGAAAATCTGTGTCCAAAACAAGTGGAGAGTAGTCCACAAGATCAGCCATTTTGAAGAAAGTTTACCAATTGGATTATTCCAATGGAAAGTAGAACGCTACTTTTCAAACTCCCATGACTTGCTCACTCGATTTTGACAAAACTTTCCAAAAAAAAATTTCCTGTCATTTTACCTTTTGTTTAAGATTGATTCCCTCCTTGGGCTGGATTCTCCTTTAATTAAATCAATTGTTTTTGCTATCTTTAAAATAGGAATAACACATCCATCTTTGTTCAAAAGATGGAGCTCATCTATATTCAATGTATCTTTGATGCTACCTCTTCACTGATATTGCCTTTCAGTGAACTTTCTTTCTATTCTAGATTAACCATAAGTAATTAATGTCAAAGTGTGTTCTTTGAGCTATGTAACATTTCATTGCCCAGTCGAGTATACAATGTAGTTGGGTAGAATTTATGTAATGTAAATTTCCAAAATATCTAGTCCAATTATCATTATTCTAATAAGAATTAATTTTAATTGATTGATGTTAACAGGAAGGGTTCATGTGCCAACGATACGGTCAGCTTATGGAGGCTTGGGAGAAGAAGATGGAGAGATTAGAAAACAATCCAAAAAGAAGGTAATTTATCACTCAAATTCAGACATCTATAACTAATTTATTCAAATACATGTAGTTTCAGATTCCAGTATATTATAGTCAATGATATTAAGCATTGACTTTGACTTCCAGGCCTTGTCTCTTGCAATCCTTAGAGTCCATCTATACTCTCAGTGATCAACTGAACGATATAAGTTGCAGATGTACTAATGCAGGAATCAATATATGGACAGATATGTAACATCACTTCTCTTTCTCTACAAATTTCAAGGGTTGAAAAAAGATAGAGGCTGCGTAGCTTGCCGCTGGTTGCTTATTGTCTCTTATGATGTTCACTAGTCAATCATGTTCAATTGTGTTCAATCAGCAGTACCCTACATGTATTTTGCCTGAAATATTGGCCAAGTTGTCTGATTTTATTGTATCCCCTTGCAGAGCTAAGGATGCCAAAGCAAGGGAGTTCTTTGAGAAGCAATTCCCAGAGATCAGGAAACAGAGAGAACAGCAGGAAAGATTCTCAAGGTAAATACCAAACATTAAACGAGTGCATGATATCTTTTAAAGCAAGCCTGTCCAAACCAATCGTGCGTAGGCCCTAATAGGGTATGTATTATCAAAAGCTTGTCTGATAAATCAACCGATTGATTTAACTATTGATTTTACATGGTATATTTCACTTTTGATAACTGGTAGCCTATGATTTGATTTATATAGCGAAACAATAATATTTTGAGGAGAAAAGTGCAGGTAACATATTTATTGTGGAATTAATGTACTGAGTAGCGAATACTTGTCTTATCATTCAAGGTTTGCCAATTTTATAAGACTTTCCCGCTATACTGTTGCATTCTGGGTTAGGAAACGAGACAGGTTGAGTAGTTGTGGACTTGAGATGAGGCTATGCAGAGCTGCTGGTTTGTACTGGCTTTTAAAGAATATGATGATCTTTTCCTTAATATCACCTGACGATACTAGTACTCTACTGACTGAGCTACATGGACATGCCTCCTAAATAAAATCAAATCAATATCTCTAAATCTCCCGCAGGGCTGGTACGAGGAGTAACTGGGGTAACATCGCTCGTAGCGATGCTGAGCTGGCTGAGATCGTGGATGGATTGAATGAGCAGGAAGCCAATGAGAAGCACATACGAAGCTTGGCTGTTATCCCTCCTATGCTCTATAACATGGAGCAAAGGAAAGTCAAGTTTGTCAACAGGAATGGTGAGTGAGGTCTCTTTAATATTTAAACCCTTAAAAGGCAAGACTCTCTTCAGTAATTTCTGATGTTGAACGGCCAAAATACTTCACACTTGGTGTGTAGGTATTCATTACCCTATGATGGTTGCTCTGTTTTTATATTATCGCTAATAATTATAAATTTTCCAAGAATGGCTATTTTCCTGGAAAGAGTATTGTAAAGCAAATTACCTTGTGATTTCTTCATAAAATACCTTGGTTTGGGAATCACCTCTATTGAATAAATTAGTTTTTGTTAATGGCCTTTTCTCATGGTTATGTAGATAGTTCAAATTGCCTCTGTTTCTATATTGACGTTCTTGTGGGGTTGAGGGGGTAGAATGTAGCAGTTCTGCACTAGGGATATAATTACCTTGGGGGAGGGGAATGTCATTGATAATGTAGGAAATTGTGAAGAATGGACAAATAAAATTTTAATGCTGCAATTCTGTAGAAACTCAATGTAATCTGATGATAAATGATTTACATCTCATTCTTAATTCCAGGTCTGGTGGAGGATGCAATGAACGAGCACAAGACTCGCATCCACATGAACCTGTGGACTGACGAGGAGAAGGAGATCTTCCGGGAGAAGTACCTCCAGCACCCTAAGAACTTTCTCTTGATCGCTTCCTACCTGGAGCGGAAGGACAGCTCGGACTGTGTGCTGTACTACTACCAGACCAAGAAGAACGAGAACTACAAACAGCAGCTCAGGAAGTCTCAGGCGAAACGGCGCAGGGGGTTCCCCCAGAAGAATTCGGGCAACGTGAGGGGTAACCAGGACGACGACGATAAGGATAATGACAAGGATGAGGACTCGAGTAACAAGTAAGATGGTGATGATAATGATGTCGACGACAGCAACAACAGTGATGATTGTGAGGATGATGATGATTAGGATGATGATGATGTTGTTGATGATGATGTTGTTGATGATGATGATTATGATGGTGAGGATGATGATGTTGATGATGATAACTATGATGGAGATGTTGATGATGATTATGATGATGATGATGATGATGATGATGTTGATGATTATGATTGTGAGGATGATGATGTTGATGATGATGATGATGATGATGATGATGATGATGATTAGGATGATGATAAGGATGATGATGTTGATGATTATGATGGTGAGGATGATGATGCTGATAATGATTATGATGATGAGGATGATGATGCTGATGATTATGATTAGGATGATGATTATGATGATTAGGATGATGATGTTGATGATGATTATGATGGTGAGGATGATGATGTTTATGATGATTATGATTAGAATGATGATTATGATTAGGATGATGATGTTGGTGATTATGATGATTAGGATGATGATGTTGATGATGATTATGATGGTGAGGATGATGATGCTGATAATGATTATGATGATGAGGATGATGATGATGATGATGATTATGATGATTAGGATGATGATGTTGATGATTATGATGGTGAGGATGATGATGCTCATAATGATTATGATGATGAGGATGATGATGATGAGGATGATGATGATGCTGATGATGATTATGATGGTGAGGATGATGATTAGGATGATGATGATGTTGTTGATGATTATGATGGTGAGGATGATGGTGGTGATGATGATGATGAGGATGATAGTTGTGATAACTATGATGGAGATGTTGATGATAATGAGAAAGGTGATATGAATGAGGGTAAAAGAGATGGAAGGGGATACTGCTAAGAAGTGGGATTGGGATGAGAAGGATGCCCAACAAGTCTACCTCTTAGAATATCCATCAAAGGTGTCTGAATATTAGACGATACTTGTGTATAAATGAAATGTGAATTTAATGTAAATTACATTGTTGCATGTAAAGTGATGACTCTGAGTTAGATCACAGAGACCTGATTTTAAGGCCAAAGAAACGTAGTTCTCTGTTTAGTCTATATTGCAATTTAGTTTCCTTGGTCCAACCAAATAAATTAATCTCTGTCACCTTTTCCTTTTTCCTATTCGGAACAGTGTTTTGTCTCAAGTTTAAAGCCAAGCTAGAGTTCTTACAGCCAAAATAATTTGAGATAAATCTGTAAGATATGTCCTCATATTGTTCCATTAACATATACATATGCCTCCACAAGATGATATCCACGTTTCGATAATGATTTCAGAAGAAATATTGAGAAAATATCGAAACAGTCCGTCAAATTGAGACTTGGAGTAGAGCGCTGTATCGCCACAAGTCACGGCACAACATACACACACAGAACCGGTGCGAATCGCGTGCACATGATTTACCTGTAGACTTTCCACATGGCCGTGTTAATCACGCATGTGCTTTGACGGGACGTCCAGATAGAGAAATTATGCTTATTTTGCTCTTTTCTCAGCAAATACGCAATTTTCTGTAAATTCCTTTGGTGTGTAGTATTTATTACCTATGCTTGAGATTGTGGTATGAACAAGAATGTTTTGATTTATTTAATCATCCCTACTACTCTAGATTATCTTTAAGCATTACAGATATAGTAATTAAATTTGTGTCCCTCTATTTTTTTTTCATAGTTCGTTAAACATGATTTTATTGATTTATCTTTTTTTTTTGCAGTCGTTCTGGAGACAAAGGAGGAGGAGAAGACAAAGATGGTGGAAGTTCCCAGAATGGGAGTGCTGCAGCCGGCTCAGAAAGTAAGCTCAAAATATATTCAAAAGATTTAGGTTTAACACATATTTTTTTTCAAAATAAGAGAACTGCTGAAACTGCTTATCCAGTAACGGAGCGCTAGTGGAGTAAAATTAAGTCAAAGGAGCCTGAGCTCTCGATCCTAGCAGAATCTTTGTCAGAGACAAAATGACACAGATATGTAGTAAACATACAAGTATATAGAGAAGGGAAGAAAAAGCTACAAGAAGCATAGAGAGAAAGAACAAAGGGAACAAAAGGGATGAAGTGAGAGGTGTGAGGGAGGCAGCCAATCAAAGAGCAAGGAGAGGTGTGAAATAAAACATATTTTTTTCAGAGACAAATAAATATTCAAGTATGCACAAAATATATTCAAGATACTTAGATACCTATTTACGGAGATAAATAACTATCTGAAACATTTACAAACATCATAAAATACAATAACAACTACAACAAACAAACAAGGCGATTGTGATGAGTTAAATGCAAATGATTATGTATTATCATTATTTTCAGTTTGATGGAATAGGTACAATATCTCTTATATTTTCTCACATTATTATGGACTGGAACTAAAATATTATAAAAGAATTTTCTTTTAATCCTCAAAATGGTATTTGGCGATTTTTGGTGGGTGATTGTAATGATAACCTTCAAATGTAAATTGTTTCAATCTTATAGGGTTTCAGGTACCAATTAGAGAGACAATTATCTCTAGGCATCTCTTGTATGAATCCAAACTCAGTGGCCCGAATTCACAAAGGTGGATTCTGCAAAATCCATGGTTTCAACCCTGGGTTTAACCTAGGGTTGGACCTAGGATTTTCAAAATGGTATTCACAAAGGTGGACTTGACTGAATCCACAGATCCACATCGTCATAAAACGTCATAATTAGGTTCAACTGTTGGTGAATCATAAACTGGTGGATCCGTGGAGCCGTCGATTAAAAAACCCACGGATCTACGGATCCGTGGGTTTTGCAGAATCCTCCTTTGTGAATTCGGGCCATTGACTCTGATAATCCCTTGTCTTATATGTCTTCTTTTATTCTCTTTGTTAAATTTTGTCTGTACGTACTTCCTATCCCTAATATCACAATTTATATGATGTTTTCACTGCTTCATAAAACCTTCTATTGAAGATAAGTGAATTCTACTATGTAATGCAGTAATCTTTAACAAATCCATGCCTTTTTCTTTTTCTCAGCATCTCCCAACAATTGTTCCCTGTGCAAGAACCCTTTAGACACATACAGTCTGAGTCGGCCTGTCAACAGAACCAACTGTGATTTGTTTGGAATGAACGAGGGTGATCTCAAGCCTGATATGAGAGTCTGTAGCCGCTGTCGTTTTCGCTCCATAAGAAGAAGGTATTTGACATGTTGAAAGAGTTAAGAGTCTCTTATTTTGTTTCCTTTCAGTTGCGTCTTCTGAATAGAGTTTGTGAATAAGGAATGTAAAAGGTACTTGTGCAGTGTTATCTTGCTGTTAATCACAAGGCTGTATAAGAGATAGATGGTTGATTGGGATTTGATAGACGTGTATCGACCATTCTTGTCACCATCCGAAAGAAGTTTCAGACATTTGATTCTGGGTCCAATCAGGGTAATTTGTAACTTACAATAAGTATTGTCGCTTGACTTCCTACTAACAGATTTGTTTACTTACTTCATTAATTTGGTATTTTGATTAAATCATTGCCAAGAGATGTTTCTATGACAAAGGATATTTTAGGCAGTTTATCGATAGTTACACATCGTTCTCAATTGACTATGAGGCCTCTATGTTATTACCAATCAGTGAAGATTCACATAATATATTGATCAATAGCTTTTTATCTCCATTATCTATCGGATATGCATATGTATTTATCATCTCATTTTTATATGATTTAATAATAATATGCTGGATTTATACAGTGATTAATACAAGGTTAACCCTATTCAGACTGGGCTTTTCAAGAGGAGATTTTGACTTGGGGGGGGGGGGGGGGGGGGGGGTCAATTTGACCCCCCCCTGAGATCTCGGCCGCGGATGGTCCGATCACCGCGAAATTTTGCGCGAACATCGCTGCACATGTAAAGGGTGTCGCTGGTATGTTTTTTTTGAAAAAAAATTCACGTATTTAATTTATGCATACTCATGTATGCAAATTAGATGCTTTTTTATGGAAATCGTTAATATTTCATTAATAAATATAGTTATGAAGCCCAAATTTTTTCTAAAAGTTGCTGAGTAGCAAAGACAACAGTATTGAATTGACAAATTCAGAAATTTCAAATTAATTCTTATGTATTCTTTTGTTTTTATTTCTTATGTATTTCTTTGTTTTTGTAATTTTTTATGCTTGAGAAATGTATTTTGATCAATATAAAGACATATTTAATCAATCAAAAGGCTCAGAAGGCACAATTATCAGTGTTATAAAGAAATTTAGAAAAAAGCAGTATTTTGTACACAAACGCATGCAAAATGACGATTTTCGTTCAATTTTGGCCTGACATGCGATTACATAATGTTGCGTAACGCGTCAACGGAGTGTCCTTTTTTTCGAACTTGGTGTCAAAATTTGCGAGAGACTTGAAAGAAAAAAGTCATAAAGCGCCGGGTTGCGATTCGCAGCGGTTGCGCGGCAGTCGCGGATTTCGTACAGGGGGGGTCAAATTGACCCCCCCCCCCCCCCAGTCTGAATAGGGTTAAACCAGTGTCTAAACGCGTTACAGTAATATCGTTACCTCCAGTAATCAGATTCAGGTTTGCCCTCACACAATGTGTGCACATTCTCCTCTCCCTCTGTAGCTTTCCAAGCACAATGAGGTACTGTATTTTTACGTATCATGACAATTTCTATTCCTGTCATCTTGTCCACTTGTAACAGTCGATGTCCTGTGCTGACATGTAAAACCCCAAGAAAGCGGGTGAGGCGGTTAAAACCTCTCCCTACTAAGTGGTTTGAGATCACCGACGATCAACGTAGGCTGCTGTCAGAAGAGCTGGGTATAGCCGTAGAGGTGACAAAGTGCTGCGCTGCTTGCTTCAATCGGATAGCAAGGAAACTAGGATCGGAAGGAACAGAACCAGAACCTCCCCTCCTGCCCCCACCCCCTCCCGAAGAGCTTGATCCAAGTAAGCTAAGAAATTGTATTTCAAAAATTATAGCCAAGATTCCACGTTCTTTCCATAAATAATTATTGATGTCATACTTGAACATATTTTGATAATATATAATATAATAATACCAGTAAACCTTTTGCTTGGATGAAAGTTTGTTAAAGTACAATCAATTCTAGTAAACTAGGTATGATGTTGTGAATGCCGTATGATGCAGAACAAGCAAAGATATCATTCTGAAGATAATTTTCCCTGGAAAAATGTCAAAGTAAATGCTTTTTGAAGCAGAATGCAGTATTAAATAGTTGATATTGATCTTCTCTTGTTCAGCTCTTGGTCCAGAGTCATCTCGATGGACGGAGGAAGAAATGAGTATAGCCAAAGCAGGTAAGAGATCAAAAAGAGAAATGTATTACTGTAAAAGTGGTTATTTTCGTGGTGAATTTATTTTCGCGAATTTCGCGCGTCGGTCATCGCGAACATTTCCACTTTAGTACAAGGCTATTTATAGTAATGAAATCAGCACCAAAATCGCGAAATTTTGCTCTCGCAAATTTCCCCAACTAGTCCAAAATCGCGAAAATGTCTGGACGTGAAAATATTGGCTTATACAGTAGCCTCTATCTCGATCGGGGCAAATAGGCTTTCATCAAAAATCAGAAGTCATTTTTGGATACGGTCTCCTGAAAGAAGGGTTCGAAAGATTGACTTTGACGAGAAGGTTAGAAGGATAAAGAGGAATAGGAAGACAGAGAGTTACATTTCTGAAGTGAATTGCTGCATGGAGAAGAAAATCAACCTTAACCACTTGACTGCTGGATGGTGCTAATTGCACAGTACGGGTATGACCAGCGTGGCGCTGGTCATACCAGACAGACAAAGCTCAGACAATAGCATGAGCACGTAATATCACGTGGTCCGTGCACAGTGTACAAACGCCAAGTACATAATATTACGTGGTCCGCAGCTAAGTGGTTAAAACAAAAAAAGAAAAAAAATAAAGAAAGAAGAAGAAAAAAAAAGAAAGTAGAATTCAGAATGGTTGCCCTTGTCTTATTAGAAAGGGAAAGCTGTGAAGTATTTAATGGAATAAGAAATTGCAACCTGCACTACATTATTCTAGTCAAATTGAGAATGACATCATAGGCTCCCGTTCTCGAAATGTATTACAGAAATGATCTTTAATACAAGAGAACTACTATCCTTTTTAAGTGATTTCTCGTCATCAATTTGCCTTCTTTTGACAGGATTGAGGCAGCATGGGCGTGATTGGCCAGCCATTGCTAAGATGGTAGGCTCCAAGTCGGATGCTCAGTGCAAGAACTTCTATTTCAACTACAAGACACGCCTTCACCTCAAACACATACTAGAAGAGCATCGGCATGAAAAGAAAGATGTACGTCCTTACTTTCATTGATCAGTATTTACCATTAATCCTTTGAAGTAATCTTTCGAAATGAAACCATGTTGAGAAGTTGAAGATTGGCAGTTTGTGTAGTAAAATAAATCTCTTGACTTTTTGTAAAATCCTACTGAGTAATTAAAAAAAAAAAAGAAAAAAAAAGTCTTTAGCTAGTAAGTTGGCACTACAGTTAACAAAACAAGGAATTTTTTTTTTTGTTGAACACACTTTTCTTTTAAATTGGCCATGATAAATTGTTTTATATTCCTCATGATATTCAGTTTGTTCTTGATTATCTTTGAATATCCCCTTCCAGAATAGTGTCATTAAAGTGTCATTAAAATATTTACTGTTAAGTTTGATTATTTATTTATTTATTTATTTATTTATTAATTGTAAATTTTTTCTTGTAAATCACTACTTTTTCTTATCTCTCTAACATAATTTTAGGGTGAACGTGAGCATCGTGTGTCGACTACTGAAAGTATGGCCTCTACAGTCACGGCAGGATCAGAAGATGAATTTCCTAATTTCAGTGATGAGGATAATGATGCGGACAATGATGAAAGCTCAGACACTGCTAGTGCAAGCGAGAATGATGAGAGTAACTCAAGAAAAGTCAAAGTTAAAGTAGAAAAGATGGAAGCAGATGAAATGACGACTCCATCCAGTTCAAGTTCGGATATGGTGACTTTAACCTCAAGGCCAGTGATGGCCACAAGTACAGCAGGGACGACGGTCTTATCCTCGTCGCATGTAGCATCAACTAGTTTGTCAATGTCTCAGGGTGGTGGCGGAAACAACGACAACAGTCAGTCCCTGACGGACAAAGTCAAAACAGAGAAAGTGGATGTTAAACAAGAACCGGACTCTGTGAATACACCAAAGGCTGAGGTCACCACCTTGGGCGTGACTGAATCTTCCGCTGATTCAGCATCGGTATCGACAGTAGGGGCAACCTCAGGACCTCTGCCTGTATCGTCAATCCCAACATCGTCATCATCATCACAGGTGTCAGTGCTACCGTCTCAGGGATTAAAGCAGGAGCCAGAGACGCATGTGATAGAGAGCGACGATTCCAGCGCGACTTGCAGCGCCGACGAGGGCACCCATCAGGACGACCTCATGTTTCATCATCACAGTTTAGGATCGAGGGCGCTGCCTGGTGGTGTGAAGCCTCCAGGCGCGGGTCACCTGGGTCAGAAATTTGGGGATAAGGTGACGTCTAGCGACGATAAAAAGTTCTTCAGCGCGGAAGCGATGAGGATGAATAATAGACAGGTGGATTCATCGTCGTCGTCGTCGTCTAAAGGAGATGTCAGCGGTGGGATGGAGAAGATCAAGATGGAGGAGAAAGAAGGGCATGGGAGTAGGAATCTGCAGAGAGTCATTCAAGAATGTCTGGGAAGAGATAGAGGTGTCAACAATATCAGAGACCTTATTGATTCAGCTATTGACAAACATTTAGGTTAGTCTTCGTTAGTGGGAAGTAGACACATGTAGATGGATGGAGTCATTTGTACATGTATCATTCACTGATAAATGTTACTTTTGTGCACTGGGCCATTCCTGTGTTAAAAACTCTAAGTTTCTCAGCCACTTGATGTTTGGGTAATGAAGGTGCTACTCTAGTCATATTGGAAAGGAAGAATCGTTTTGTGTTTACAAAGCCAACACATGTATTATTTGTTTCACTCCAGATGAGGAACCACTAATATTACCATGAATTATTTTAACACCTGTCAATGATAATATTGATATTACAGCTGTAAAAACTTTTGTTTTCTTTCATCATAATTCACTGACCTGCTTTTTTAAAATTCTTCTGTACTTCATCAATCTGTTTATAATATAATTCAACTCCAGGGCTCTGTTACACAAAGGTTTGCAATCACTTGCAAAATGACACTGACCAATGAAGATCATTGTTGCATGTGCTCTTTGTTAAAAATACATATAAGCAACCAATTATAAATGCTTTTTCAAATGAGCGATTGATCGCAACTCCTTGTGTTACGGGGTCTAATATGGACATCTATTGTAATGTTTAGTAAATTATAATTCTGAATAAATTCCTTCACTTGATGTTTTGGTTGATTTGTTCAGGTAACGACCCAAGTCCTGGAGGTCCACCCTTACCTGGCCAGGGTGGTTCAGGTGATGCTAAACCCCCGGTCATCGAGGTCAAGTACGAACCTCCACCACGGAAGACCTCTCACCCTGACTCCAGTGAAAGTAGCTTATCACGGCAGCAGCAGCAGGCCCAACAACCTGGGCAACAACCTTATCTCTCCCCTCATATATCCCACACTTCCCAACACCAGCCGATAGAGAGGGAACAAGGTGAGGTCGGCAGCTCTCATTCCGAGATGATGGCACGATACGGGAACCCCGTCCCTCCCCATTCGCACCTTCATGCTGCCTATCGCACGGGAGAGGCGTACGCCAAGGAGCTGCACAGACATCAGGCGGAGAGGATCGCCATCACATCCAAGTCGCCTGGGACGATGGGGTCGTCTCCGCGGCAACCGTATCCCCTCGCTCCAACTCGCCATACGCCCTCATCCCGGCAACCGACAAACATTCCCAGCCCCATCCCAGCACCTCCCAGGCTAGCAGGAACCAGATACAGCATCGACCTGGCAAGCAGGGGATTCCCCCGCCCGGTCCTCCACCGCCTCTCATCAACAACCCGTCGGGGAAGCCCCTGAAGGCAGAGAAAGCATCGGTTCTAAGTCAGGTCCATGGGGGAGGAGCAGGGTCCATCACTCAAGGCACTCCAGTCAATTTTGCTGTCTCCTCCTCACCATCTAAGTAAGTACCATAATGCTTCAGATTTAAAATTGCACCTCCTCATTTTCATCTTGCCTATTCATTCCTTGATCAGTTTTGATCAGTATTATAAGAAGAAAAGATTGTTAATTACTTTATGTGTTTGAGGCAGTTCTCTCCTTTTACAATGTACCAACCAGCTTATGTTTTTCATGTATTTGCTTCATGCAATCTCATTTGATTTCTTACGAGGTACTTGTGTTATATAGAGTCCTGTATTGGCTGTTGAAAATAAAATTGGATGTGCCTTCTTTGTACTAAACATTGGAGCATTAAAAACGGTTTTGTGCAATTCAACTCATGAGACAAACATTTTTATGTCATTACAAATTCACCACATGTTTGGTAGGCTTTAGTTCCATTCCAACGATGTCCATCCATCTTGTTTATAGGTACGAACAGAAGCCCCCTGTGTCCAGCTACGGGAGCATCATGAAGGGATACCCCTCCCAGGCCACCTCCCCCAGACACCAGGAGCCGGCAGGTGGTGGAGGGGGTGGGGCAGGTTCCATCACCCAGGGTACACCGGTCATGAGGAGAGAAAGAGGAGGGGCAGCAGGGGATCATCACCCCGCCCATCCTGGCTCCATTTCGAGGGGTACACCCATTGTAACCAGTCAACACGACCGGGATGTGTCCATTATCAAAGGTATGTTGCTGTGTCATAGCGTATTTATTTACATCAATAAATCTACTTTTCTACCTATGATTAGAGAAAAATAATATGTAGATATGTAGATTTATGTTGGAAAGAATGAATTTAGTGATAATTGTCATGATAATTTAGTGATAATTTGTCATGATTTACAACAAAAAATCAACATATCTTCCTATTATTCTGCTCTAAATCATAGGTAGATACATAGATTTATATCGTAAATGATAAAATAAGTGATAACTTTCCTGCTTGTCTCTATTTGAAATTGAACTGGGCAATGTGATTTTTAGCTTTAGAAAATTGATGAATGAAGTAGCATTTTGGGCTAGTCATTGAGAAAAATCAGAATGTTCTGGGAGTTAACTTAAAATAATGATTCAGGGACTTGTTATATGGTCGAGCGGTTTCTCAGATGGATGGGTAGAGGAATTCACGTCAATGCTTGAGCATCTCATAGGAGTAGTTCCTCTAAAAGAGTTCTTGGACAAGTAACCCATGGACAATTACCTCCTGGACAACTACCCCCCACCAATAATCTACCATCTAACTACACCTTATCCTAACCCTATTTTGGGGAGTTGAAAAATTGTCTTGGTATAATTGTCTGATATGCCTCTAAAGATGGGAGCAATGAGGACACCCTATTACAACACTTGCCTAAAAAATGATTCATGTAAGTAACATTTATTATTCCGACCAACCAGGCACGCCCGTCACATCCCAAGAGAACGCTCGAGCCAAGCGGGAGGCGTATGACCAGGATATCCTCAGGTATCACCATCAGCAGCAGCAGCAGCAGCAGCAGCAGCAGCATAATAGGCAGCAACAGGAGGCTGCAGCCAGGGCTTATGAGGCTGGTATACCTAGGGGTGCTCATCATCTTTATGATCAACAGGCTCAACAGGCAGCTGCAGCAAGAGGTTAGATGCATGGTCCTTGGGTTTCTGTCTTTCTTTTCTTGTGTCTTTATGTCTGTCTGTCTGTCTGTCTGTCTGTCTCTCTCTGTCCTTGTCTCGTACACCCTGGCTGCACCAGGAAGCTGCAGCCAGGGCTTATGAGGCTGGTATACCTAGGGTGCTCATCATCTCTATGATCAACAGGCAGCTGCAGCAAGAGGTTAGATGCACGGTCCTTGTGTTTCCCTCTGTCTCTTCCTCTGTGTGTTTGTGTCTGTCTCTGTCTTTGTTTGTGTCTCTCACACTTTTCTCCTCTGTATATCTTTATGTCTCTGTTTGTGTTTCTTACTCTCTTTCTGGGTCTTCCACTTTCTATCTCTCTCTCTTTCTCATTAACGATGTCTTATTATCAATCTGTGTCTCTCTGTCTCTCCCTCTACATTTCTCTTTATCTCTGTCTGTCCATCTCTGTTTGTCCATATCTCTGTTTGTCTCACCTTTTTCTCTATCTCTTTCTGTCCGTCTCTGTCTATCTGTTCGTCTCTCCATTCTGTCTCATTCTGCCTGCCTATTTCTCCTTCTCTATCTCTTTCTGTCCATCTCTGTCTCTCTGTCTCTTCATTTCTTTCTCTCTCTGTCTTTGTCTGTTCATCCTGTCTATATCTTACTGTCCAGCTCTGTTTCTCCTTCCATCTCTCCCTTCTGTTCTTGTCTCTATCTCTGTCTGGTCCCTCTCTCTCATTTCTTATATGTTCTCTGTCCACTACACACCATGTGCATGAAAACAGTGCAAGCTATTGTGCATGTTCAGACTGTTTAACAAGCAAGCCTGTAGTGGGACAGCGACATACTGAATGTTAGGGGAGATGTAGGAAGTTTCTTTGAATGCATGAATTGCATGATGGATCAAATTAATTGTTTGCCGAGTTACAGAAGGATGAAGGTATCACTCAGTGTTGGTAAAAGACGGTGAGGTACTTTCCTTGTTTTTCATTTTCGGATACACTAAATGGAAGGAACATCAAAGCCCCAAAATGTTTGCTTTAAAATGCTCCAAGCTTCAAGAAACCGTACCATTAATTTTGTTTTAATTTGGTCACTTATCTGATTCTCCAAAAATCTATGGCCATTATGCTTTATGGTCAATATCTCACAGATACTAACATTAAATGTTACAGATATGATTATTTTTGCATTGATGTATCTCAAAATATAGACAAAAATTATATTACTATCTAGAGGAGAACGATGTATTAACAAGAGAAAATAAATTTGTCCTGCCAGACAGTAATCGCAGCTGTAGGTGTCGTGATTTCGGGCTTAGATTAAACTGCACTGAGGAAAACACATTTCTCTGTCTTGATCAACACTGTATTATCTTGGACATTCTTCTGTCTCACAGCTAACAATGTTACTGCATGTAATTACCTCATTCCTCCCTGTTTTTAATGTTGTTTTTAATGTCCCACACACCAAACATTTACCTCAATCAGTGTGCTCCCATTCATTTCATTCAATAGCAATTCTCAAAAATTGATACATACAAAGGATATAGTTCATGTTATTTTCTGTTGTTCGTGTTTACTGTATTAACAGTATGTGTTTTTACTTTTTTGTTTGCTTAATGATTTGAGATAGAAAGTTTGGAAAGTTTTAGTTATTAGTAACTCTATTTGGGGATCAAAGCAGTAAATCAAAACAATCCATTTCCTTGCCTTTCTCCTTGATTTTCAGAATTTCTTGTTTTCTAAATGTTCATTTCTGTGAGATATCACTTGGGGCAGTGGTTTCTTTGTGACATGTTGTTATGGTATGGGTGTCAGAACAATTTTACACTTTATTTATGACAGCACAAATTGATTTCATAGTTTGCACAAAAAATAGTTTGTAATTAAAGCTTTTGTTCAATTTCATTTACCATTTTGGGTTATGTTACTTGTTTTTATTCAGAAAAAAAAAAGGCTTCACTTGCTTTGCTTTTGACACACGTTGTAGTTCATCCCCTTATCACCCTATTCCACCATGGTGACTTGTGTTATTTTCTTATTTTTATTTTGTATTTGCTTGTTTTCCCCCCTTGACCATTTGACTTGCTCGTATCTGCATCCCTCGTGCAATACAACAGAGTGGCTCAAACTTCTCTCCCATACAGGTATGCATTACGAGCGGATGCCCGCCGCCATCGACCCCAATCTTCTGATGGCCCGGAGCATCGCCCACTACGGCGAGAACACCGCTAACATGGTCCGCGGCCAGTACGAGTCGGGAGCGTACAGCAGCTCCAAGGAGACTATCGCAGGTGACTTCGCGACGGCCAAGCAGATGGGTTCGCGACCGCCCTTCCCGCCGACGCCGAACAGCAAGGATACGCGGATGTCACCACACCAAGAGGCGGTTGCAGCGGCGGCAGCAGCTGCAGCGGCAGGGAAGCGGTTCTCACCGGCGCTTAGTCATCATCCAGGAGCAGGTCACCTTGAGTTGCTGCAGTCTGGGCTACCTTCTGGTCTGGCAGCTACAATGATGCAGTATGGACATGGTTTACCAACACAGGTAATATATGCAACTCACATCAAAGTAAGACACAAGTCGTCGAGAAAATAGTCAAGGAAATAGGCAAAATAATAAAAAATGTCATTTTGGGGGAAACATATTTTTTATTTCCTTAATCTTTGATGTTTCATGTGTGCTCTGTAAAAAAAGTGAGCGAAAACAGTAATTAGAAAGTGTTTTAAAATTTATTGTTTTGCCGTTTTTCTTTACTCCGTGCTCGGCGATTTGTGTCTCCTTTTAATATGATGCATCACATATATGGATAATAGTGAATGTTCTAAAATACAATATTCTGGATTTTATGTACGACACATAAATGTGCTAAATTTTCTTGAGTTCATGTTTCATCCAGGCCTGAAGGCCGGGGTGCAGTCATCTTTCATGACAAATAATTTTTTGTATTTTTAATTTTTTTAGTCAATTCATGTATACATGACTGAAAATTTTCAGCTTTTCAGCTGAATTTAGTGTTTTTTTCTTCCTCAAATGCATGATTTCAGTGTTTTTCCCCCTCAAATGTATGCTTTTGTAGCCCAAATTGAGTTATTTTGCCACTATTTTATGACGTGTTCAGCTCTTTTTAGTCTTTTCAGTGTTTTATCACCAAGCAATTTTCATGCCTGTGTATAATGAACATTCATGATTGATAATAGTAATTCTAATCCTAGCTTTATCTGGTTTTATCTTATCCATTTTTTTTTGGTGCGAATAATGCTATTACCAGATTATTTTCCCTCTATAGAATGGAGTATTAACTTATGTGTACGTGGGTACACTTTGGTGATATTTTAGTCATTCTTATTTCAGCAATTATATCACGAATTAGCTTAAAAATGTCAGGTGATTCTTGTCTGACCTAAAGTTTTGCAATTAGGAATTCAGCATTAGCTGGAAGAGTGATTAAAAAAAAGAAAAAGATCCGGGACAATATTAGTTCCTTTATTGAATTTAGGCTTCACATGTAGTATTTATACATTTATCAAGTTTTGGCTATAGTAAACAATTTATTTGATTTTTCACATCTTAACTCCAAAATTTGTATTTCATGTCATTTGAAAACCATTCCATTCATGTATAATCCAATATCAAACTCTACAGGCCCGGTCTCACCGCCCAAACTTTGCTGGAGCGTTCCTTGAATGGTAGGGAGAGGGGGCTGAATTTCGACAACGCTCGTCACCGCGCACAACATGGGAAAACAATAGAAAACATGGGCATTGCCTTAGCGGTGCACCACTAAAGCCGTCATTGCTTTAGCGTTGGTTTAACGGTAGCGAGCGGTAGCGAGTCTTGGTTTAGCTCCAACACCTCCATACTAACGCAAAACCAAAGTTCATCACCACAATGGATCGCTGCTTCAACGCCCGACACCGTTCGAGCAATCCCATGTCCACTCGAAAAACGCTTACAACCGCTCCACCAAAGTTTGTGACAAAGCTGGCGAAGCAGCGGTGTTCCAGCGTTCAAGATTTCTGCGTTGGCCTAGCGGACCAAAGTGTCCACGAACTTGCGTCTAGCGGTGCCAAATTTTGACTGGGCGTTGTTGGAGCGGTGGTGAACTTTGCCAGAGCGGAAAATTGCCTGCTCCTCACTGCTCGCAATATTTTGTGCAGCTCAAAACTTTCGGAGTGGTAGGAGGCACCATCAGCGGTGGCCGACGGTATATGGCATTGCCTTAACGGTGGCCAACTTCTGTTAAACGGTGGTGAACGGTAACAAGCTGTGATTAATTTTTTTTCACCGCTCCAGGAACGCTCCAGCAAAGTTCGGGCGGTGAGACCGGGCCTTAAGGGAGTTATCTCGCTCCTTTATAATCTATATTTTGTTAAAGTTTAGAATAGAACTGACATTTCATAAGTAATCAATATTGGTTTTCTTTTAATATTTGATTTTTCAATGTGTTCCTAACCTTCATCTTGTTTGGTTATATTCATAGGGAGGCTTCATGTACCTGACACCCCAAGGCACTCCAATCGTCATACCCCCTGGTACCCCCCTCCCAGCCAATGCCTTCTTACCTGGCCATCCATACACCCCAACCTCCTCCAGCAGTCATAACCCCACCACCACCCAGCACCACTCCCCAAAGAGCCCCCACCCTTCACCCCATACCCCCGACTCGGAGTCCCGTCACCGGCACAACAAGTCAGCATCACCCCTAGTCCAACCAGAGCGGGCCTCCCCTAGCGACTACCCCCCTGGACATCCCCATCACCCGTCACGAGACCCTACCCGTCCGTGGCCTCCTGGTATGAGGGGGGAGGGAGGAGGAGGTGGCAGCCAGAAGTACCGGCCATCAGCTGGGAGAGGGAGTAGTCCGAGCAGTAGTGGGCATGGTCAGCATCCGCCCATCCAGGGGTCGGCCGTTCCTGCTGGGGGCAGCATCATGAGAGGTACCCCCGTCCGTCCAGCTCCTAGTATCGTGTCTGGGATGCCTAATCCTGAGCTCAGGGATTCAAGACCAGAACGGCACAGACCGGAGACCTCTCAGGGTAAGGATTATCATTAATCCTTTTATGATCAGACCTTTTTTAGGGGTTTATTTGATCGTCTTTTCTTCTGCAAATTGGGTACACTGGTTTTCTAGGTTAATTAACTAATAATTTAAACAAAATGTAATTTGTTTAAAAACACATTTACTAAGAAATAATCTATGCTTAAAAATTATTTTGATTTGCCAATTTCAATGGAAACATAGATTTTTAATGTCCGATTGTTGCCAACGTAAGGATTTTGATGCTTAATTTCCTTCTTTTAATTCCTGATGCCAAACCTAAAGAATTTTTTAGCCCGAATATATGAGGTTCATTTTGTCTTAAAAGGAACTTGAGGACATTTGAAGAGAAATCTTTTGCAGTGGACCTTTTATTTTGAGCTTTGATGTTTCTTAATTTTGATCTTCCTTTGTTACTATTATTGAGAATTATTACTAATGTTTTCTCCTAAATGTATGTTTTTGTCAGCAGCTAACAGCAGATTGCAATCATCCAGTAGTAGAGGTGAACCATACATTATTGATGAACATGACAGTGTCCCTACCCAGGCACACAAAGGTAGGCACATTTAAAGGGAATGTGTAACTTTCGGGAGGCTTGCAAAAATTTTAACTATGGGCCCTACATGATGTCAGTGCATGTCCTCATGTGTCAAGATAAACCCTGAAAATTTCTTTTCCATAGCCTCATTACATTTACTACTCATGAAATAGAAAAAAGAAGATGCTAATTGGGCTATTTTAATGTTATTCCTGTAGAAGATTGTGGGGATTTTTAAGCTTGAGTTAGATATTGATCACAACTCTGTATACAGAGAGGTGATTATAAATTTGCATTTGATTATGATCACTGCCATCACATTATAGGAAAAAAATATTTTAATGCATTTAATTTGATTCATTTCCCATTCTTTCAGATGTCAGGAAAGTGCACGGCTCGGAGTCCAGACTAAGCTCGGAATCGAGGCACAGCTCAGAGTCCAGACACACAGATAAAGGACCATCGCTGAACCCTGACAACAGGAGACCATCTTACAACAACGCCAGTCCTGGACCCGGAGGTGGGAGCGGAGGGACCAGACCCAGTCAGAGCCAGAGTCCTGCTGCAAGTGGTGCAGGGGGTAGGCAACATCACCAATCCCTGCCTCCCGATGAGGGTAAGGCTACTCCTAGATCCTCAGCCAACCGTGAAGCACTACCCAAGGATGTTGCTATGGATCCTCGCTTCCATGAGCTGGATAAGAAACAGCAGGAGCAGCTCAAAGAACTACCTGAATCTGGAGACGCGTCCAAACTATTTGCCTACTTGTTTAAACCTCAGCCGAAAGAAAAGAAGGAAGAAGACCATGGACAAGGGAGTACCTTCACAGCAGCTAATTTGATTGATGCCATCATCACTCGATCCATCAATCAGCCCAGTGGTGATGATGAGGTGTGTGTCAACGAGGCGTCACCCCGTGGCGGGAGCGGCTCTGAGAAGTCAGCTAGCAATCATGGCTCTGAGACCGTAAGTATAAGAGGTGATGGATCACCCGTGCCCTCGTCTTCAACAAACGAGGAACAGAAGAAGGTTCCTGAACCTCCAACTCTTATAGCCGACTCTCCTGTAAGGACTGTCCAGAATGCGGAATCGTCACAGCCATCAGATCAGTCGCCATCCAATCGTGGAAATGGTATGGTGGATAATGGAGGTAAAAGAACTATGACTCTCGCTGAACACATCCATTCCATAGTGTCCCTAGGCTATAACCCTGGTCAAGGACAGAAGCGTGGAGGACCAACGCCGAGCAGGGCGGATGCTGTCGTTGTAGACACCACTGAATCACCAGACCAGGGTGGATTAGTCAATCGCTTGAACCCAAGAGGACGTACTAGCACAGACGACAATGAGGTGGGATCGACCAATGATGCTCGAAGCAAGAGTCCTGCTTCGTCTGTTCGACCAAATGATGTCAGAGCATTGAGCGGTGAATGGAGATCTGGTGGTGATGGTTCTTCTGTTGCTCAAGCCATAGAGGCAAGTGTGAGGGGTTTACCTTTTGATCAAAGACCGGACCGCTCCAACCAAAATTCTCCTCGGGCTCGCATGACCTCTGAGCCCGTTCAACAGTCAAGTGTCTCTGAAGCCAGACCAGATAGCTACAGGAGCAGTAACCAAAGCTCAAATAGACTTTCACCCGTAGCCTCGTGGTCCAAGTACAGACACGAAGTGAATGGTCCAGATAGCAGTGTGGCTGCTCTAGCTATTTCCCAGATGAGAGAGCGTGTTCACAGCTCACAGGTCCCAACATCATCACCGCAGAGCTCAGATTCTAGTAATGCTAGATCCCACCCACATGGACAAAGGAGGCAATCTCCTGAAACTAGCAGTGACCCTAGACCTAGCTCCGCTGTTATACTAGATGCATTACCAGATACATCGCAAGATAGGAAAGCCATGTATGCTTCAGCCCTGCCAGATTCCAGGAGTATGCCTGGTTCAAGCAGCCAGGAGAAGATAGGTTCTTCCGCGTCTAGGGAAGCGCAGCATAGCATGCATAATAGTCTAGGATCGTTGAGTAGCAGTGCATCGATAGAACAGCCATCTCAAAGTGTAGATAGTATAGCCCATTCCAGGTTCCCTCCTCATAAAGAGGCACGGAACCGCTCCCCCGGTGCCAGCTCCGGATCCAGGTACCCAGGGACATACACCATCAATCTTCAGACGAGCATCAACCATATGATAGACTCGCAGGTCAGGATGGACCATGTGATAGATCTCTGCAGAGATCAGTTGGACGAGCTAGCGAATTATCAACTTGGTAGAGAGGGAGATGAATACCACGCTCCTCGCCTCCTCGCAATCCAAGCCGTGAGAGCCAGTACCAAGACAGATGAGAATCCACACTGCACGTGGACGAATCGAGTTCCCTATGAAGTGGAGAGACAGACCATGACAGCAGCCGAGCTAATGCCAGGATCTTTGCGAGCAGCAAACGAGAAAAGAGTCCTGCCAAATCTGTAGGGGACTCTGAACTAAGCTCTACAAATCCTGGTCTGCAGCAAGGCGGTAGCAGCGGAGGCAACGAGAAAAGCCATTCGAAAGTATCCAGTCAGCAGCAGACAAACTCTCAACAACCCGTCCAGTCTGTCATGGCCTCGTCCTCCTCCTCATCTGCCTCATCCGCTGCATCCTCAGCGCAACAACAGCAGCAGCAGAACTATCATTCTGGAGCGCCCCCTGCTGGCAACAACCCTTACGCCTATTCCGCCCTGTCACTCATGTCCGGTATCAACCCACACCCACATAGACTGACCAGTCCCCAGCTCAGGGTGCCTTCGCCGCATCCTAGCAGTCACAGATTATCCCCCGTCCCTGCCCCTCCCATGCCAGTCTCATCTATGTCTAGAGATATGTCAAGAGACAGGGAACCTAAACCCATCCTATCGGAACAGTATGAAACTCTCTCGGATAGCGATTGAGTATATGGAACAGTTACCCAGTGGAACATGTTAAATTCATAAAGTGACAATGAAATTGTAGTAGTTTACTTGGGCAGACAGTATGTTGCAACAAGAAAAAGATGTTTCAGTGTTAATTCTGAAAGACCCTCTGCTATGAAATTTTGGAATTACACCAAAAATAATGATCTTGTTTCACACTTTGTTGGACTCCGATTGATTAGGATACAGGTTTTTTCTCTGTGTAATATGTATTCCTATTGGAAAGGATCCTAAACTTTGATTTGTGCTTGGATTTCAATGTGTTATTAAGAAAATATGCCAAAGACCACTGAATGCCCAATATAGCAATTATGTTGATAATCAAGAGATAAATGTGTTATTACCTGTTCTGTAGAGATAATATTTGGTTTGTAGCTGTTGTACTACAGTATCAGTGTCCTTTTTCACATTGATAGCATCACCCTTTGTAAAACATGCTCAAATATCACATGAGAAAGCAGGTTTTATGTTTGAACTGTAAGAAAAGTGATCCACAATAAATGAATATTAAATTTTAATTGCTTTTTAATCATTACAACTGTTTGTACAAGAAAATCACAGAATCAGAGAGAAAAAATAGCCTCGCGTGATAATTTCCGAAGTTGAATATTTTGTAATACCCATTTAAGACAGTGAAATTGAACAGTTTCAGGTGTTTTTCTTTCATTCATTTTTTTTTTCATGAAAAAAATATAAATACTTCTTGAAAACAGAAATGGCATTTGCCTGATAAATGCTGCTGTGTTGTTAATGTAGGTAATACATCATTACATTCTGAGGGGTACAGACATCCTGCCAAGCCCCAATTTCTTTCCTTTATTTAATGACTATATCAATATAATGAAAATCCCATTACATGATTGGTACAAAAAGAACTATGACATTTTTATCCTCTCCACATTAGTGTATCACCAAGGGCTGACTGTGAGTGTTCATATAAATAATGAATATTTTCAATGTGGGAGAAAAAACTTGTTATTTTCTCTCCCCTTTGCTGGAAGCGTCTAGTTGTATCAGTGATATTCAATATTGGTTTGTATATTTTCTAGCATATCCTATGGTAGTGTTTTTCTTTTCTTTTTTTTTCTTTGTGAGAAAGCACTTGGTAATCTGAATATAGTAACTTTGTAGATGTTTTGTTCTGTTTGAGTTACATATTTTTTTTTTAAATGAAACTTTGTAGTTGTTTGTAACAAGTAAATGAGATACAACCTAGTTCTCATGTGAGGTTGTGTTGACTTTTTTTTTTCACTATTGAAATTGGTTATATCTGTAGCTTATGTTTGTAGAACACAATTAGAAAGTTAATATGATTTCGAGTTCCTGGCGATGTAAAATCCCAGATTATCTTCTTTCTTTTCGTCAAAATTTTGATGGCTCAATGGAATAAGATCAGGAAATAAGTTTTCAGGGAAAGAACAATTCGCAGAGTATAGCAAAAAAAAAGTAGCAATTTATTTAAAATCTTCCGTTGTTTGGCCTCAAAGTTTGTTGAGGGCCTGAAGGAATTTAGTGCTACGTGAAATTATTTGGTCTAACTTCCTTTCAGCTCTCAGCGGATAAGTACATGAATGCCAAATAGTCATTAATCAATGATCAGATAGTATATGCTTGTGACATCAAATTGGCAACACGGCATTGATAACTTCTACCAATTTCATTGTATGACAAAATGCTGCAAGGAGTATCTCTTTGCTGATATTATTATAGTGTGTACCTGGAGAACTTCTGCTTGAAGTGTGCAAGAGGTTATCTGTATTTTGTGCGTCCCTCCAACCGCAAGGAGGGATGCAAGTTTTGTGTCTTGATTTAAGGGTAGTGTAATGTTGACACTACCCTTTACGAGTAGCATTTGTTATATGAACACATGTATTATGTGTTCTGTGTTTAAACGAAAAGAAAAAAAATTACAACCAAAAAAAATATTCAAAGACAATTATGAAATGTGTACAGTTTTCTTTTTCGTGAAAATTTGAGTAAAGAAGATCGACAATGAACTTGTGAAAATGCAGGCCTGTGTCCATTTAGCGTTCTTTATTACATGTGTTCTGTTGTCTGATGGTAATAGGAAATATAACCCTGAAAGGAGCCTATGGAAATGAGATAATGTGGCCACCAAAGGGTTATGAAACACAGTGAACGAATGAGAGGTATATTGTCAATTGGAATAAAAGCCACTTTGACTAAATGGCCATTGGCCTCATCCCACGTGGTCTAATTCTATTTCGTCTACAACCAGTTTGTCTAATTACTTTTAGGTCCAACTGCCAGTTTGCCTATTCACCATTTTGTCTAATTCCCATTTCGTCTATACGTATAACCAAATATTCATTTGGAAATTAGACGATTTGGCTATTAGATGAATGGCAATTAGACCAAGTTGTCATAAGACCAAGTATGTTTTTGACCTAGGGGAAATTAGACCAAACTGTTAGTAAACCAAATGAGTTTTAGCCCATGTGGTATTTGACAAAAAGAGAACTGGGCCAACTGGTCTTAAACCAAGTGGATATAAATCGGTAAAGAAAGGATTAACCCATTAGAGACGGGGAACCAAATGTTTCTTGTATTAAGCCAACGGAAATTATCGTTATTATCATTATTTTAATCGGCTGAAGTTTATTCGGCAAAAGAAATTATATAAGAGTCATCAATGGGTTAAGGAGCACAGTGAATGAAAGATATACTGCATATATGTGACTCATCATATCGAAACCAGACACAAGTCGCCAGAAAAGAGTCAAAGATTCCAACAAAACAATACATTTTTAAAGGCTTTCCCCCAAATCATTTTTACTCATTTTTTTTTTTTACAGAGCATACAAGGAACATTGAAAATTCAGGAAAAAAAAAAAAAAAAATTCCCCCAAATAAGAAAATTTTTAGGATTTTGCCGATTTCCTCGACACTGTGCTGAATTTGCTTGGCGACTTGTGTCTGATTTTGATGTGATGCATCACATATGTTGGTGATGATGTTGTGCAGTCCACTTCTGTTATAACAAGCATTGATTGTAGCAAGTGAATTGGCTTGGTTCTCGGCATATTGTTATAACAGGAGTAGACTATACAGTGTATAAAAAAAAAGAGTAGGTCTACTCCATTTTCAAAGGGACCAGGGAAGCTCATCTATGTAACATAAAATCAAAGACTTATTCTTCACATTAAGCTTTGCTTGGATACATTTCTTGAATCATGAATGTAACTCATAAGCAATAACAGGTACAGAATTCATTTTTTGCAAGTTTTGAGAAAATGATACAAGAGCCGAGTGAATCCTGTCCCTGCTGTCTCATAGCACTGAATAGGATCGTGTGCGATGATGCGTAACACCAGTAAAAGGTTTCACTCGGTCTTTCACCCTTTGACAAAAACTGGATTTCGTACCCATCACCTTCATTGTAATGTAATTGGTAATGCATTACACCAATGATTTAAGAAAGGTATCATTGTTAAGGTGAGGAATTTGTCTTCAGTTATTTATATGACACAAATAAAAAGCCAAAATAGATGAGCTGGCCCCTCAAAAAATTGATTAACCTTTTTCTTTATATGCACTTTAGTTGAAATGTTATAGGTAACAAGGCTCTAAAATATGGGTGAACTTTCTTCAGGGACGCACTAAGTTCTCCAAAAGATATTTATTTATTGCATGCATTTACAGATTTTACAATACATGTACAATTATCAAGACAATTCTTATACACATTATATGTGTCTGTTTACAAATTGAAGAATCAGAAGCATATAAAAGTTTACATTGTTCCAGTTTTCAAAAACAGGGAAAATGTACCGTATCGTTTCCACAGTACAATGATATAGAACACGCGAAAAAAAAACTTTTGTCTATTACATATTCGTCACAAAATCAATTTTAAGATCAGATTTTGGCATAAAATCGTGAAATTATTTATATCCTGTGGCCAATTGACTTCAATTATTTTACCTTCTCTATCGCCGACCAAATGTAAATCAAATGAGTTATAAAGGCAACTGCACAAACGTACGACTTTTCTTCGAACGAATAACCAACTTTGGATATGAAATAAAGCGCACATATTTTGCAGTCGTATGACCGAAAGTCGTTCGGTGATCTTTAGCTGCATTCACACCGCTTGTTCAGATCTTGTGAGTGGCAATGCCACAAAGTTTGGCCATAGAGCAGGGCAACAGTCTGTTTAATTTGATGATCCTAGACATTTCCAAAAGATTAAGAGGTGGGTGTTACTGAAGTAAGTAAAGGCATTCCACCTAAGAGATTTCTTTAACCTTAATTGGACTGGGGGGGGGGGGGGCTAAAAGGCTTAAAAGCCCACCCCCCTTGACATTTTTCACGATAAATTTTTAACGTGAGAAGCTATGGCCGCGATATTCCATGACTCTTTTCTTTGAAGCCCAAATTTGCGACGCCCGGGTACCCGGTTCCGGAACTACGCATATTTATGTACATGTGTGTCAGACCCAAAATTGCTCAAAATTGTGTTTTTATGTACAAATCCGATGCAAATCCTGTATCTAGCCAAAATTCATAACTGTATAATTATTTTTATTTTCACTGATTAGAATCAATTGATTTCATGTTGTTTATGATCAGAAAAGTGTCGCCGACAATTTCCATTGAAAAAAAACAATAGAAAACAAAAAGTCGAAAAACAGAGAAATACATAAGAAATTCCAACAAACAATAAAATACGTAAGAAAACATTTTGATACCGATTTTTTTCATGTGCATTCGATTAGAATGTTGCAAAGAGTCTTTAAACAAAAAATGAGCACTTCATGGGCTTTATTTAATAATTTACTGCCAAATTCTAATTTCATGCATAAATTAGCATAATTAATTATTTAAAAATAACAATTTTTGAATAATCAAACAAATATACAATTCTGTAGATTATATCATGGGTGACGTGCGTGTCGATTTTCATTGCGATCGCGCAATCAACATCCAAAGATCTAAAGGGGGGCCCTTTAGCCCCCCCCCCCCCCCCCCCCCCCCCCCCCCCCCCCCCCCCCCCCCCCCCCCCCCCCGTCTTGCCAGCCTCCAAAAATAACTAGGGTAAAGATGTCCTCCTATTTTGTTGGCCCATGGTCTCGCAAGAAAATCTATCAATTCATAAATTACTACTGTATACCATAAGAGTGGTGTTTCACAAAGTTGTTTTTAAGTTACAAACTTAAAGAATGACTGGTGGATCAGTTCTTGTGCTAAATGATTGAGAATCTGACTACTAAAGCACCCAAGAACATTATTAGTAACTTTAGAAATGACTTGGTTAAACACCAACCAGATCTTTAAAACGATATTGCACTATCATCAGAGTGCAGAGTGTGAAAAGCATGAACAAAACATATCAAAACTACTCAATCCTAGTTTTCTGATTTTCTTCATTAATCATTTTTTTCTATTGAGTCAAGATTATATTAAACATAATAAAACATAAATTTGATTCAATATTCCCTGTAAATGTTTGTTGATTTTCCATACATTCCTATATAGACCTTATGCATATGACATCATAATTCATAGCGCCCTGGGTCAAGGGTGTATAGGAATATGTGTAAAAGGAGTTGTCAGAGATGTGCCAATTGCTTTCACAAACAAGTGCAAGGCAATGGCCGAAACCCCCAATAATAGAGGGCTATGATAAGCGCATAGGGACTTAAATTCATTTTTAGTGGTATGCGCTATACAAGAATGGTTCATTATTATTATTATTATGATGTCAATGCATAAGGTCTATAATGCAATTATAGGTTTTTATCCCGAAATGTACTATTCATGGTGAATTGCATTATCAAAACAATAATTTTTCAAGACTCCATCCAATACAGAAATCTATTTTAGACCACCCATATAGCGCTAGCCAATCTGATAAAATGGTGCACCTTAAGAAATTTGAATGTTGACTACAAAAAAGGGAACATTTCTCCCTCAAGCAGGAATATAACAGTAACTTCATGGTGCATAGGTAATCCACTGACAATATTGTAAATATGGCAAAACGGCTGCAAAAGACAAAATTAAGTCCTGAAAGTTGTTTTTACATTCTGTCAAAATACACAGATCAGTGAGATTCTCCACTCATAATAGTAAACCTTCATCTACCATCTCTTTATATCATCTCTTTGAGAGTAGGTTAAAGAAACAGATAGACACAAAGATTAAAAACATGAGCCAGGCTGACTGAAATCTCCATTAGAGACAAGAAAAGCTGTTCTGTATGCAAGTAAAGTGGAAACTTGTTATAAGGAGGTCCTTGGGACCATGGAAATTACCCTATTATATCAAGAATCTTGTTTAATATATCAAATCTCTTTATAACGATTTGGTAGTCAATGAAAGTTCAGGATACTTTATATTAAACAGGTTGCAAAGAGAAGCAATGTTCATTGAAGGGGTCTCTCTACACAGGTGTTTGCAGTCTTGCATTGTTTTTGACCTTTTTCCCAACACCATAATATTTGCTCTGTTGTTTTCTTGGAAACAGCTTTGTCCCTTGACAGGTTTTTCTGTTTCATTAGGAATTGTGTGAATTTAAGAAAAGTAACAGCCTGGCACATCAAAATCTTCATTTAGGACACTAAAACAAAGGGATCTTTACATATATTCTTCACCATTACTCTAAATTGAGTGAACTGGCCTCTAAGCATTGCAAACTTTTCGACAGGCATATACACTGTTGGGTACTCTCGACACACAGAATTTCTTCTCGGGACTGAAAATCTCCAATGCTTGCTCCATACACCAAGTGAGTCTTCCACTGGCAAGAATACTGCACCTTTGGAAACATTTCTCCCAAAAAGTAAATCCATGAGTCGTGTTGTATGGCAGTGAATCCCAAACCTTGAACATATCGTGACTCGGGAGCATAATCCAGGTTTCATTCTCCTTTCTCCGATTAAAGACGGAGGGTCTTGGGCTTCCATGGGTAATTTGACACCAGAGCATTTAGCTTCAAAGGTGGGTATTTCCAGTGCTTTTCACAAAGTCTGGGGTCAGCAATTTATGATCCAATCCCCGAGAAAGCCTGAGACACACTGGCTTTAAGATTAAAGACTGGAGCCAGAGTTTCATTCTAATCTTTCATCTCCTTCCTCCACCTCCTTGAGGCTAAGTACCTCCACCATTCCCTTCCCTCTGGTGCTTTCCCGGACCAGATCCTCCATCTCTCTGTAGCAACCAGGATCAGCTAGGACCACCTGAGGCCAAAGAACAGTATCATACAAGTATTCAATGATAATGATAACGGTTCTAGGACAACTACCCTCTAGACAATTACTCATGGACAACTACCCCCACAAAAACTCTACTACCTAACCGTAACGTTATTTCTGGGGGGGGGGGGGTAGTTTATCCACGGTGTAATTGTCAGGGGAGTAGTTGTCCTAATCACGAATGATAAAATTTTGCGCTCATCCGCTTCGAAGAATGCTAACGGCACTTAACAAATAGAATACATGAGTCAGTTATACCAAAGAGTAGATTGAAAATGTTACATACTAAAAAAGGATTAACATACAGAGTAATTTCTGATACTGAAAGATTACACATAAGACAAGCTTTCAAAATGAAAATAATTATTGGAATTTCTAAATTGGCAACACATTGATAAATATCTAATCGCTATTTTTAAGCACAAATGGGCGATGTTTTCAGTATGCAGATCATAATTTTAACAATGTTCTGTGTCACAGAATAGAGATTTTTTTTAAAAGGTTGCACAAGCGAAAAAAAAGTGTCAATTTGATGAAGTACTAGAAAAAGTCATTTCGAAATTGAGTGAAATCTTGTTCATCTACTGGCTCATTGCACTTACCATCTCTAGACTATCACTGAAGTTCTCTTCTTCAACTGTGGCTATCAGTTGAATCAGTTTGCTCTTGATCTTCTTAGCCTCCTTCCCTGGCAAGACTATCCTCAACCTCATCTGGGCGCGGTCTATCGCCATGGTTTCCGTCTCTCGCAGTTTCCGGATCACTTCCAGAGCCTTTTGCCCACAAAGAATTATTAAAAAAAAAAGTGATTTAGACAAGTAGAAAACATAGCATCTTCCTTGCATTTTTTTTTTTGTGCAAGTGCGTCTTTACAAAAAGCACTAATTATTTTATTATATTTTTTAATGTGATCAGTAAGTTACTTGTTTTTTTATCAGGGTAAAGCCTACCCATAATCTTTTGAGCAATTCCAAGAGAGATTTCTTTTGAATGAATCGGACTGAAGTGAATTGCAAAAGTTTGCACTTGTCATGAACCTCCTTCTCCTTCTCCTTCTATTCTTATCATTAATTTTTTTATTCTTTCTGCTCAATGAACATGTGTAACTCATATCATCATCAAAAGATGACGCAGAAATGTTTTTTATAAAACAAGACAGTCACAGCTATTACCAACCTGTTGTTTTGTACTCCTGTTTTGTTTGACCGAGTAATGAATATCCTTCATGGCTCTCTCAATCATTCCGACAGTGTAAGGTCTATTGGTCTCAGGGTTAACGCACTTCTCGGCTACGATCGTCGCGATGTCACGGAACATGGACTCAAGCTGCTGGTTACGCTCTTTGTCCGAGACTTGAAGTTCTCCCTTGGCCAAAATCTGCAGAAATTCGGGGAATCGTAGATGATGGGGTAATATATTGGTAAAAAAAATGCATTCAAATTCTCTGGATGTTAGGTGCCTAAATTTATATGATGTCAAAGGATTACATTCACATATAGATATTATATTTCAAATGCAGGAAACAAAATTGCACATATTCAGAAACCAGTATTTCTGGAACAAAACAAAGAGAGAATATTATTTGATTTCCGGTTCCATAAAAAAATGTATCTGAGAAAATCCTAAAGAGAAAAAAATATTTCGATTGCAACAAGCCCTTAATAATAAAGTTTTCGCTAGGGGCAGGCCATCATTTCATAGGGCACTTTTTCTTAAGTTCAGTGCAAATGCAAATGTGTAGAAAGGGCATTCAATCTTCCAAGGGCCAAACCAGGAAAATTTTGGAAGGCATCTAAGGCCAGTAGGGGGGGGTGGGGTCATCCAAGGCTGTGGCCTCCACGGCCTTCAATTAATATAAGCCCTGTGATGGTCCGATCTTTTGAACTAAATTGCAACGCACATAATCTTTATTGGCTATTTCCATTTAGTGATTGATTGTTTCTCACCTGTTAGAATTTCTGTTGTGTCCTCTGTTCCAAAGCTTTGACAAGATCCTTCTCTCTTTGCAACCTTCCTTTAGAGACATTTACAAAGACTGTGTGTGCTCTGCGTACCTCATCAATATTTTCTCTCTGTAATGAATCAATAATAATAAAAAAAAAAAAAAAACAAAAATTTTTAATAGGACCCCCATTAAATTCTTTTGACCCAGCTGTATTTTATAGTTCCCTATGTAGTTTATTTCTATGAACATTAGAATTCAGACATCCCTGATATCAGAATCACCACTAACAGTAATCGATATCACGATGAAAATCATCTTCATGAACTTAACAGCTTATCCTCATTCTATTACACATCACACATCAGAACAGCTCACCAACATGCAATCATCGTGTAATTAATCCTTTCTAAAGTCTGGAGAGTATCAGCAATTTTCCCAATATCAATTTCACCATCACCATCCATTATTATTTTCTTATATAAATTACTTTTGATCATCTAAATTATTTCCATCAATTTATCATCATCCATGTCATAAACAATACACATCATCATCTTCATCATCATCATCTCCATTATCATCATCTCCTCCATCATCATCATCATCATCATCATCATCATCGGCATCAGCATCCATATCATCATCTCCATCGTCACCATTATCATCATCATCATCACCATCATCATCATCACCATTAATCATCATCAATCATCATCATCATCTTCATCATCATACTCATCATCATCATCATCATCATCATCATCATCATCAGCCATTGCCAGCATAATCACTGATATAACATGAGAGAGATCTTACACTTTATTCCTCCATGACATGACCTTGTTCTTGTAGCATGCTATTTCGAACCTTTTCCCAGTTTTCTTGATTCGAACGATGGCAACATTTGTCAATCGGATCTGATTCGTTGGAGTAAAAATTTGTCCACCTCCAGACATGATGCAAATTTTTCCTCAATTAAAGCTTTCTAAATAAATAATTCCACAATATTTTTTCTTAGTTAAGAGTGTAGAAGACTCTAACGTTAGATCTACGGTACAGCTTTCTTCAAAGTTCGATCTAACTGTAGATTTTCTCGAGATCTGCAATCAACATCGAACATTTATACACACGTTGTGTAAAATCGGTTTCAGATTGTTTTGGATCGCAGGTATTGCGCAATCATTCGTCACACACATGACGCTCCGCACGCGCAGTTCGCAGCGCAGCGCGAGAGCGCAGCGGCACTGTCCTTGTGTACGGGTCGGTTGAATCAAGCTGCCCCGATGGACCCGGGCAGTTTCCACGCTTGAGCGCAGTATGAATGTCAGTCAGTCGATAGGCGCGCGTTAATCGTGAAAACGGGTTGCCGATTTTGAAACTTGATAATGGCTTGCATAAATATTACAATTTTTTTCATTATTTTGGACAAAAATTATCAGATTAAAATACACAGTAATTCAATTACTCTAAATATTATTTTAAAAATTTCATAAAACTCTGTTTCTGCTAACAAAAATATAAAGATGCATTCTATGTTTACAAGTTTTGTTATATAACAGCTGTTTCATGACCTTTTTACGTGACATTTTCATCATCAGCCGATGTTGACGCGCAGCTCAGAAAGGAAGTCCAATTTTTTGTTCTAACTTAATTTTCCTGAAGGCTGAAACGTTGTCACTATGGCGGATTCTTCAATAACAGGGTTCGCAGAAGAACTGGACGATTTGGCGAAAGAATATGAATCAATGAAGGTGGGGAAGCAGATCCTTATTTTAACTTTAATTTTCAACATCACTTTTTTTTTCTGCTGCTGGTTTAGCCGACACCCAGGTAGCAAGCCTGGCCTGGGCCAGTGGATCCCCGAGGCTCATTGCGGTACACACCGATAAACGTGTAAACTGGCTGTGTAGATTATTAGGGGGCGTTATCACATCAAGCGTTATTGTTAACACAAACACAGGAGATATCCCTTTATTGATATTTAATTGTTCTGTCTTTTTAATTCATCTCAAATTTTGCTATATGTAAGTTAGACTGACTAGATTTCAGGGGGGCGTTTCACGAAACCATGGACAAGTTAGTCATATCTTTATCCACCAACCACGTAGTTAGCTCCAATCTTACTAAGTCG
>CALNVZ010003434.1:31807569-31864001 GCA_940671915.1 Paracentrotus lividus | reverse complement strand
AACGCTCCCCCCGGTGCCAGCCGGATCCAGGTTACCCGGACATACACCATCAATCTTCAGACGGAGCATCACGCATAGATATGACTCGCAGTGTCAGGATGGACACATGTGATAGGACTCGCAGGTCAGGATGAGACCTACCTGCTACCACTTAGGTGAGAGGGGCAGAATGCAATGCCACGCTCTCAGCCTCCTTCGCCATCCAAGCGCGTGATAGCACCAGTACGCAGATTGAGAATCCACCACACTGCACTGTGGATCGACATGCGAGTCCCTATGAGTGAGGCAGCAGCCATTGAAGCAGAGCCGAGCTTAATAGCGCCAGGATCTTTTGCCGGACCAACCAAAGAGAAAGAGATCCTGCCAAAATCTGTAGGGACCTGAACTAAGCTCTCACAAATCCTGGTCTGCCAGGCAAGGCGGTAGCAGGACGGGCAACGAGAAAAGCCCATTCGAAAGTACCAGTCAGCAGCAGACAAACTCTCACAACCCGTCAGTCTGTCATGGCCTCGGTCCTCCTCTCATCTGCCTCTATCCGTGCAATCCTCAGCGCAAAACAAGCACCAGCAAAGAACTATCATTCTGGAAAGCGCCCCTGCTGGCAACAACCACTTACGCCTATTACCGGCCCTGTCCACTCATGTCCCGGTATACCCACACCTCACATAGACTGACCAGTCCCCAGCTCAAGGGTGCCGTTCGCCCGCTCCACGATTCCTAGCAGTCACAGATCTATCCCCCGCCTGCCCCTCCCAATCCAGTCTCACCGATCTATGTCTAGAGATCATGTCAAGGAGCAGGGAACCTAAACCCATCCTATCGGAAACAGTAATCGAAACTCTCTCGGACTAGCGATTGAGTAACTATGGAACAGTTACCAGTGGAACATGTTAAATTCATTAAAGTGACAATGAAATTGTAGTAGTTTTACTTGGGCAGACAGTATTGTTATGCAAACAAGAAAAAGATGTATTCAGTGTTAATTCTGAAAGACCCTCGTGCTCATGAATTTTGGAATTACACCAAAAATAAATGATCTGTTTCAACTTGCTGGATACCGATTGATTAGCGATACAGGTTTTTTCTCTGTGTAATATGTATTCTATTGGAAAGGATCTAAACGTTTGATTTGTGCTGTGGATTTCAATTGTTATTTAAGAAAATATCACAAACGACCACTGAACTCCAATATAGCAATTATGTTTATAATCAAGAGATCAAATGTGTTATTAACCCTGATTCTGAGAGATGTATTTTGGTTTGTAGCTGTCTGTATACATATCAGTTGTCCTTTTTCACATTTGATAGCATCACGCCTTTGTAAAAAGCATGCTCAAATATACATGAGACGAAGCAGGTTTTTAATGTTTGAACTGGTTAAGAAAAGTGCATCCACAATAAATGAATATTAAAAATTTTAATCTGCTTTTTAATCATTACAATGTTTGTACACAGAAAATCACAGGAATCTAGAGAGAAATAGCCCTCGCGTGATAATTTCCGAAGTTGAATGTTTTGTAATACCCACTTTAAGATCAGTGTATTAAATGAAGCAGTGTCAGAGTATGTTGTTTTCTTTCATCATATTTTTTTTTCCATGAAAAATATAAATACTGTCTTGAAAACAGAAATGGCATTTGCTGATAAATGCTGCTGTGTTGTAATGTTAGGTAATAACACAATTACATTCTGCGGGGTACAGACATCCTGCCAAGCCCCCAATTTCTTCTCCTTTATTTAATGACTATTATCAATAAATGAACAATCCCATTACATGATTGGTACACAAAAAGAATCAGATAGACATTTTTTCCTCTCGCACATTAGTGTATCCACCAAGCGGCTGACTGTGAGTGTTCAATATAAATAATGAATATTTTCAATGTGGGAGAAAAAAACTGTTATTATCTCTCCCCATTTGCTGGCCAAGCGTCTAGTTGTAATCAGATGATATTCAATATTGGTTTGTATATTTCTAGCATATCCTATGGTAGTGTTTTTCTCTTTTCTTTCATTGCTTTCTTTGTGAGAAGCACTTGATGTAATGCTGAATAATAGTAACTTTGTAGAATGTTCTTTGTTCTGTTTTGAGTTACATATTTTTTTTTTAAATGAAACTTTGTAGTTGTTTGTAACAAGTAAATGAGATACAACGCTTACGTGTCTCATGTGAGTTGTTTACTCTTTTTTTTTCACTATTGAAATGGTCTATATCCTGTACTTACTGAGTTTGCTCGACAGACGTTAATATGACTTCTCCCGAGTTCCTGGCGCAGTAAAATACCACAGATTATCTTCTTCTCTTTTCGTCAAAATTTTCGATGGCTCCAATGGCAATAAGATCACGGAAACTACAGTTTTTCCAGGCGCAAGGAACAATTGGCAAGTATATAGCACCCAAAAAACACAGTAGCACATTCTTTGCAAAATCTTCCCGTTGTTTGGCCTCAAAGTTTGTTGAGGGCCTGAAGGAATTTAGTGCTTACGTGAAATTATTTGGTCTAACTTACTTCAGCTCTCAGCGGATAAGTACATTGAATGCCAAATAGTCATTAATCAATGATATCAGATAGTATATGCTTGTCGACATCAAATTGGCAACACGACGCATTGATAACTTCTTACCATTTCATTGTTTGACAAACATGCCGGCAAGCGAGTATCTCTTTGCTGATATTATTAAGTGTGTACCTGGAACGAACTCTGCTTGAAGTGGTTGCAAGAGGTTATCTGTATTTGTGCGTCCTCAACTCGCAAGCGAGGGATGCAGTTATGGTGATGTCTTAATTATAAGGGTAGTGTAATTGGTATGATACTACACCTTTACGAGTAGACTTTGTTATATGAACACATGTAATAGTATTCTGTGTTTAAGAACACGAACAAAGAAAATTACCACACCAAAAAAAATATTCCAAAGACAGAATCTAATGAATGTGTACAGTTTTCTTTTTCGTGAAAACAACTTTGAGTAGACAAGATCGGACCAATGAACATTGGTGAAAGATGAGCAGGCCTGTGTCCATTAGCGTTCTTGTATTACAATTGTGTTATGCAGTTGTCTGATGCGCTAAAATGGAGTGAGAGAGAATGAACCTGAGTAAGAGCGCTTGAAAGAGAGTAATGGTTTAGGCGACCGAAAGGGTTGTAATACAGGAATCAACAGAGTATGCGAGACGAGAAATGAGAGGTCATTATGGGTTCAATTGAAATAAAAAGCCATTTACTAAATGGCCATAGGCCTCATAACCACCGTGGTTCTAACTTCTAGTTCGTCTACAACAAGGAAGAGTTTTGGGTCATAATTACTTTAGGCCCGAACTGTCCAGTTTGCGCTATTCACCATTTTGTTAATTCCCATTTCTCGTCGTCAATACGTTTAACCAACATAATATCATTCTGGAGATATAACGATTTGGCTATTAGAATGAATGGAATTAGACCAAAGTTAGTCAGTAAGACAATATGTTTTGACCTAGGGGAAATTAGACCAAACTGTTAAGTTAAACAAAATGAGTTTTAGCCATGTGGCTATTGTGACAAAAGCAGAACTGCGGGCCACTGGTCCTTAAACGCAAGTGGATATAGAATCGGTAAAGAAAGGATCCTAAACGGGGAACCAAATGTATCTGTATTTAAAGCCAACGGAAATTAATCGTTATTATCATTATTTTAAATCGGCTGAAGTTTCATTCGGCAAAAAAATAGTATATAAGAGTCATTCCAAATGGTAAGAGGAGCACAGTGAATAAAGATATACTGCATAATGTGACGTCATCATATCGAAACACCGCACTGGAATCCGTTGAAGAGTATGAAGATCCGATGCGTGGACAGAAAGTACGCGCAAAAGACCAGGACCAACAACCATACATTTTTTACAAGGGCTTTCTGTCGCAAATCTAGTTTTACTCGAATTTTTTTATTTTTTTACAGAGAGCACATTGGAACGAGAACAATTCAGAAAAATGAGGAAAAAAAAATGACAAATCCACACCATAAGGAGAAATTGTTTAGGATTTTGCCGGGACTTTTCCTCGCGACAGCTTAGTCGTAAATTTGCTTGGCGACTATTGTGTCTGACTTTTGGATGTGATGCATCACCATATGTTGGTTGATGATGCCTTGTGTGCAGTCACTTCCTGTGTATCACAAGGCATTGATTGTAGCAAGTGGACATTGGCTTGGTTCTCGGTCATAATTGTTATAAGCCAGGAGTAGACATACAGTGTCATAAAAAAAAAGAGTAGGTCTACTCCCATTTTCAACAGGGACCGAGGGAAGCTCCATCTATGTAACATATAAATCAGAAGGACTTATCTTCACTAAAAATTAAGCTTTGCTTGGATACCAGTTCTGTGAATCATGAAGTAAATCGCATAAGCGAATAACAGCGTACACGATTCATTTTCGTTGCCAAGTTTTAGAGAAAATGATACAAGAGCGAGTGAATCCTGTCCGCTGCTGTCTCATAGCACGGGAATAGGACGCTGTGCGATGATGCGCGTAACACAGTAAAAGGTATTCACTCGTCTTTCACCCTTATGACAAAAACTGGATTTCGTACCTCACCTTCATTGTAATGTAATTGGTAATGCATCTACAGCAAATGATTTAAGAAAGGTATCATTGTTAAGGTGAGGAATTTGTCTTCAGTTTATTTACTGATTGACACAAATAAAAAGCCAAAATAGAACTGAGCTGGCCCCATCAAAAAATTGATTAACCTGGTTTTCTTGTATATGCATTTAGTTGAACATGTTATAGGGTAACGAAGTGTCTCCTAAAAATATGGTGTGAACCTTCTTCAGGAGACCCTCAAGTTCTCCAAAAGATCTATTTATTTATTGCATGACAATCTTACAGATATTTACAATATCATGTACAATTATCTCCGAGACAATTCCTTTAATACACATAATTATTATGTGTCTGTTTACAAATTGAAGAATCAGAAAGCATCATAAAAAGTTTACATTTGGTTCCAGTTTTCAATAAACACGGAAAATGACGATCGCTTCACAGTAAACAATGATATAGAACACCGGAAAAAAAAAACGTTTTGTTCTATTACATATTCGTCACAAAATCAAATTTTAGAATCAGATTTGGCTAAACATCGTGAAATTATTATACTTCCTGTGGCCAATTGACTTCAATTATTTTACCTTCTCTATCGCCGACCAAATGTAAATCAAATGAGTATAAAGGCAACTGCCACAAACGTACGACTTTTTAACTTTCGAACGAATAACCAACTTTGGATATGAAATAAAAGCGCACATATTTTGCAGGTCTATGACGAAAGTCGTCTCGTGATCTTTAGACTGCATTCACACCGCTATGTTCAGATCTTGTGAAGTGGCAAGTGCCACGAGTAAGTTTGGCCATAGCAGCAGGGCAACAGTCTGTTTAATGATTGATCCTAGACATTTCCAAAAGATTAAGGGTGGTGGTTACTGCACTGGATAGTAAAAAGGCATTCCACCTAAGAGATTTCTTTTAACTTAACTTGGACTGGGGGGGTGGAGGGGGCTTTAACAAGGCTTAAAAGACCCACCCCCCTTGACATTATTTCGCACGATAAAGATTTTTACGTGACGAAAGCTATGGCCGCGATATTCCATGGACTCTTTTTCTTTGAAGGCGCCACATTGCGACGCCCGGGTACCTCGCGGTTCCGGAACTTACCATATTTATGTACCAGTGTGTCAGACCCAAAAATTGCTCAAAATTGGTGTTTTCTATGTACAAATCCATTGCAAAATCCTGTATCTAGCCAAAATCTCATTACACTGTATAATATTTTTATTTTCACTGATTAGATATCAATTGCTTCATGTTGTTTATGATCAGAAAGTTGTCGCCGCAATTTCCATTGAAAAAAACAATAGAAAACAAAAAGTCGAAAAACAGAGAATTACATAATGAATTCCAACAACAACAATAAAATACGTAAGAAACATCTTTGATACCGATTTTTTTCATGTGCATTCGATTAGAATGTCAAAGAGTCTTTAAACAAAAATATGAGCACTTCATGGGCTTTATTTAATAATATTTACTGCCAAATTCTAATTTCAATGCATAAATTAGCATAATTAATATATGTAAAAATAACTAAATTTTGAATAATCAAACATAGATTATACAATTCTGTAATTAATCATGGGTGACGTGCGTTCGCATTTTCAATTGCGATCATGCGCAATCAACCATCAGAAGATCTAAAAGGGGGCCCTTTAGCCCCCCCCCCCCCCCCCCCGTCTTTGCCACCTCCAAAAATAACTAGGGTAAAGGATGTCCCTCCTATTTTGTTGCCCATGTCTCGCAGACAATCTAATCAATTCCGATAAATTACTTACTGTTAACCATAAGAGTGGGTTCTCACAAAGGTTGTTTTAAACGTTACAAAACTTTAAGAATGACTGGTGGAATCAGTTCTCGTGCTTAACATGATTGGAATCTTTTTATGGACTACTAAAAGCCACCCAAGAACACTTATTAGTAACTTAGAAATGACTTGGTAACAGCCAACCAGATCATTTAAAACGATATTGCACTTATTCATCAGAGTGCAGAGTGTGAAAAAGCATGAACAAAACATATCAAACAAAACTACTCAATCCTAGTTTTCTGATTTTCTTCATTAATCATTTTTTCTATTGAGTCAAGATTATATTAAATACATAATAAACATAAATTTGATTCAGATATTCCCTTGTAAATTTTGTTGATATTCCATACATTCCATATAGACCTTATGACATATGACAGGGGGGGGGTCATAGGGGGGGGGAATCGGGGGGTCCCTTCTAGGTACAGTAAGTTCGGGAAGATCAAGCGAATAGGCAACATAGGAATAACATAAATCGTAGAAAGGATTGTCAAAGATGTGCCAATTGCTTTCACAAACAAGTGCAAGCAATGGCGATACCGCCCAATAATAGAGGCTATGCATAACGCGCATAGGACGCTGAATTCATATTTAGTGGTATGCGCTAATACAGAATGGTTCCATTATATATTAGTTATGATGTCAATGCATAACGGTCTATAATGACAGATTATAGTTTTCTAATCCGCCGAAATGTATATTCATGGTGAATTGCATTATCAAACCAAGTAATTTTTCACAGACTCATCCAATACAGCAATTCTATTAGCACCACCCACTATACGCGCTAGCCAATCTGATAAAATGACGTTGCACCTTAAGAAATTTGAATGCTTGACTAAAAAGAACAGGGACATTATTCTCCCTCAACAGGCAACTATAACAGTAACCTATGGTGCCATAGGTACATTCCACTGACATATTTAAATATGGCCAAACACGGCTGCAAAAGACAAAATAAGTCCCTGAAAGTATGTTTTTACAATCTGTCAAAGAATACACAGATCCCAGTGAGATTCTCAACTCATATAAGATAAACCTTCAACTTTACACCATCTCTTGTTATGATCACTATCTCTTTGGAGAGACTAGGGTAAAGAAACAGATAGACACAGAAGATTAAAACATGCAGCCTAGGCTGACTGAATCTCATTAGAGACAAGAAAAAGCTGTTCTGTATGCAGTAAAGGAAACTGTTTATAAGGAGGTCCTTGGGACATGGAAATTACGCATAATTTATTATCCAAGAATCTTGTTTAATATATCAAATCTCTTTATATACGATTTGGTAGCAATGAAAGTTCAGGAATACTTTTATATTAGAAACAGGTTGCCAAAGAGAAGCAATGTCTTTGAAGGGGTCTCTCTAACACAGGTGTTTGCAGTCTTGCATTGTTATTTGACTTCTTTCCCAACTACCATAATATTTGCTCTGTTGTTTTCTTGGAAACAGATTGTCCCTTGACAGGTTTTTTGTACTGATTTTCATTAGGAATTGTGTGAATTTAAGAAAAGGTTAACAAGCCCTGGCACATCAAAAATCTTCATTTAGGACCACTAAAAAAAGGATCTTTAACATATATTCTTCACACCTCATTTACGGTCTAAATTCGAGTGAACTGGCCTCTAAGCATTGCAAAACTTCTTCGACCAGGCATTACAGCTGTTGTGGGTACTCTCTGACAACACAGAATTCTCTTCTCGGAGACCTTGAAAATCTTCCAATGCTTGCTCCATACACCAAGTGAGTCTTCCACTGGCCAAGAATACGCTGCACCTCTGTTGATATGAAAACATTTTCTCGCACAAAAAGTAAACATCCATTGAGCTCAGTGTGTATGGCAGCTGTAGAATGCCAAACGCTGCAACATATCGTGACTCGTGGAGCCATAGATCCTACAAGGTTCATTCTTCCCTTTCTCCGATTAAAGACCGGAGGGTCATTGGGCTTCATGGGTAATTTTGTACACCAGAGCATTTGTAGTTCAAAGGGTGGGGTATTTCCATGGTCTTTTTCAACAAAGTCTGGGGCTCAGCAATATATGATCCAACCCGAGAAAGGCGCTGAGACACACTTGGCCTTTAAGATTAAAGAGACTGGAGCCGAGAAATTTTTCATTCTAATCTTTCATCTCTTCCGTCCCACCTCCTTGAGGCAAGTACTCCCACCATGTCCCTTCCTCTGGTTGCTTTTCCGGACCAGATAACTCCATCTCTCTGTAGCAAACCAGGATCAGCTAGGCACACTGAGGCCAAAGAACAAGTATCTACAAGTATTCAATGATAATGAAACCGGTTCTAGGACACTACCCTCTAGACAATTACTCATTGGGACAAGTACCCCACAAAAACTCTACTACCTAACCCGTAACGTTATTTCTGGGGGGGGGCGGGGTAGTTTATCCACGCGTGTAATTGTCAGGGGAGTAGTTTCCTAAATCACGAATGATTAAAATTTTTGCAGCTCATAGGTCCGTATCGATAGAATGCTACGCACTTAACAAATATGAATACATGATCCAGTGTATATACAAAGAGTAGGATTGAAAAATGTACATAGCTAATAAAGGATTAACATACAGCAGTATTTTCTGATACTGAAGATTACCACATAAGACAAGCTTTCAAAATGGAAAATCAATATGAGAATTTCAATTGGCAAACACATTGATAAATATCTAATCGCTATTTTTAAGAGCACAACATGTGGCGATGTTTCAGTATTGCCATCATATTTTAACGACAAGTTCCTGTGTTCACAGAATAGAGATTTATGTTAACAAGGTTTGCACAACCGCGAAAAAAAAAAGTGTCAATTTAGATGAAGTACTGGCAAAAAAGTCATTTTCGAAATGAGTGAAAATCTGCTATCATTCTACTGCCTCATTGCCACTCTACCAATCTTAGACTATCACTGAGGTTCTCTTCTTCAACTGTGGCTATCTAGGTTGAATCAGTTTGCTCTTGATCTTCTTTAGCCTCTTCACCTGAAGACATCCTCAACCGTCATCTGGGCGAGGTCTATCGCCATGGTTTCCGTCTCTCGGCAGTTTCCGGATCACTTCCAGAGCCTTTTGCCCACAAAGATTATAACAAAAAAAGTGATTTAAGGACAAGTAGAAAAACATAGCGATCTTTCTTAGCATTTTTTTTTTTGTGCAAGTGCGATCTTATACAAAAAGCACTAATTATTTATTAATTAGTTTTAATGTGATCAGGTAAGTACTTGTTTTATTTATCAGCGGTAAAGCCTACCCATATCTACTTGTGGCAATTCCAAGAGAGATTTCTTTTGAATGGAATCGGACTGAACGTGAATTGCAATAAAGTTTGCACTTGTATGAACACTCCTTCTCCCTGTCTCCTTCTATTCTTATCATTAATTTTTTTATTCTTTCTGCTCAATGAAACATTGTGTAACATCATATCATCATCAAAAATGAGCAGCAGAAGATGTTTTTTATAAAACACAGACCATCACACAGCTATTACCAACCCTGTTGTATTGTATCCTGTCTTGTTTGACCGCAGTATGAATTCCTTATAGGCTCTCTCAATCATCCGACCAGTGTAGAGGTCTATTGTCTCAAGGGTTAAGCGCACTTCTCGGCACGATGCGTCGCGATGTCACGGAACATGGACTCAAGCTGCTCGGTTACGCTCTTTGTCCGAGAGACTTGAAGGTCTCCCTTGGCCAAAATCTGCAGAACTTTTCGGGGAATCGTACGCATAGATGGGGTAAATATTATTGGTAAAAAAAATGCATTCAAATTCTCTGGAATGTTAGGTCCTTAAATTTATGATGGATGTCAAAGGATTGAATTCACATTATGATATTTAATTTCAAATGAGGACAACAAGAATTGCGACATATTCAGAAACCAGTATTTCTGAAGCAAAACAAAGGAGCAGAACTATTATTTGATTGTCCGGTTCCATAAAAAATGTATCTGAGAAAATCCTAAAGAGAAAAATAATTTCGATTGCAACAAGCCCTTAATAATAACAACGGCGTTTTTCGCTAGGGGAGGCCAATCATTTCATAGGCACCTTTTTCTTAAGTTTCAGAGCCGAAAATGCAAATGTGTAGAAGGGCATCAATCTTCCAAGGGCAAACCAGGAAATTTTGGTAAGGGGCTCATAAGGCCCAGTAGGGGGCGGGGTGGGGTCATCCAAGCGGCGTGGCCTCCCGGCCCTTCAAATTAATATAAGCCCTGTGATGGTCCGATCTTTTGACTAAATTGCAAACGCAAACATAATCTTTATTGGCTATTTCAATTTTAGTGATTGTTGTTTCTCTCACCTGTTAAAGATTCTCTGTTGTGGTCTCCGTGTTCCAAAGCTTTGACAAGATCCTCTCTCTTTGCAACCTGTCCTTTAGAGACATTACCAAAGACTCGGTGTGTGGTCTGCTAGTTACCTCATCAATATCTTTTCTCTCTGTAATGGAATAAATAATAATAAAAAAAAAAAAAAAAGAAAAATTTATAGGACCCCCATTAAATTTATTTGCCCAGCTGTATTTTATAGTCCCTAATGTAGTTTTATTTCTATGAACATTAGAATTTCAGCACACATCCTTGTATACAGGAATCACCAACTCAACAGCTAATCGATATCACGATAAAATCATCTTCTATGACTTAACAGCTATATCCTGCCATTCTATCCACATCATCCAGAACACAAGAACAGCTTCACCAACTATGCAATCAATCGTGTAATCTAATGGCCTTTCTAGAAGTCTTGGAGAGTATCCAGCAATTCCCAATATCAATTTCACCATCACCATCTCATATTATATTTCTCTATATACAAATTACTTCTTGATCATCAAATTAATTTTCCATCAATTTAATCATCATCCATGTCATAAAACAACCATATATCATCTTCATGCATCAAATTCTCCATTATCATCATCTCCTCCATCCATCATCATCATCATCATCATCATCAGATCATCGCATCAGCATCCATAATCATCTCATCCATCGTCACCATTATCATCATCATATCACCATATCATTCATCAACATGTAATCATAACATCATCAATACAATCATCATCATCGTTCATACATACCATACCTCATATCATCATCATGCATCGACTCATATCATTTTCCATCAGCCATTGCCAGCAATATCACTAGATATAACATGAGAGAGATCTTACAACTTTAATTTCCATCCATGACATGACCTTGTTCTTGTACATGCTTTTCGAACCGTTTTCCCAGTTTTCTTGATTCGCAACGACTGGCAAACATGTTGTCAATCGGATCTGATTCGTTGGCATGTAAAAATTTGCTCCTACCTCCAGACATGATGCAAAATTTTTCACTCAATTAAAGCTTTCAACAATAAATAATTTCACATATTTTTCTCTTAGTTAAGAGTGATAGAAGACTCTAACGTTAATCTATCGGTACAGCTTTCTTCAAAGTTCGACTAACTGCATAGAATTTTCTCGGAATTCTGCACATCAACAATTCGAACACTTTATACACACGCATGTGTAAAATCGGTTTTCAGATTGTTTTGCGATCGCAGGTATTGCGCAATCATTCGTCAACACACATGACGCTCGCCACGGCGCAGTTCAGCTGAAGTCGCGGGCACCGCGAGGAGCGGCCAGCGGCAAACTAGTCCTGTGTTGACGGGTCGGCGTGAAATCAGCTGCCCATGCCGCGGGCAGTTTTCACGCTTGGAGCGCAGATATGATTCAGTCAGTCAGTCGATACGGGCGCGCGGTTAATGCGTCGAAAACGGTTTGACCGGTAGTAATTCTGACAAGAAAATTGGCTTGCGCATCACCAAAATAACAATCATTGACATAAAATTACTTTTTTTCATTATTTTGGACAAAATATTCAGATTAAAATACACAGTAATTCAATTTATCTAAATATTATTTTAAAAAATTTCGATAAAACTCTGTTTCATGCTAACAAAAATTGTAAAGATGCATTCTATGTTTACAAGTTTTGTTATATAACAGCTGTTTCATTACCTCTTTCCCTGTGACATTTTCTCACTCAGCGCGATTGTTGAGACGCGCACGCCTCCAGAAAGGAGTCCAATTTTTTGTTACTAAACTTTAATTTTCCTGAAGGCTGAAAACGTTGTCCCTATGGCGGATTCTGTCATAACCAGGGTTCCGCAGAGAACTGGACGATTGTGCCGACAAAGAACTATGAATCAATGAAAGGTGGCGCAAGCACGCAATCCCTTCTATTTAACTGTTAATTTTCAACATTGCACTTTTTTGTTTCTGCTGCTGGTTTGGCCGACACCAGGTAGCAAAGCCCCTCTGCCTGGTGCCTTGCGATCCCCGAGAGCTCATGCGGCTACACCACTCGAATAAACGGTGTAAAACTCGCGCCCTGATGCGGTAGATTACATTATGGGAGGCGGTTATGCACATCAAGCGTTATTGTTAAACCAAACACAGGAAGCATATCCCTTTATTGATATTTAATTGTCTTGTCTTTTAATCTCATATCAAAATTTTGCTAATGTAAGTTAGACTGCACTAGATTTCAGGGGCTGGCGTTTTCACGAAAACCATGACAAGCTAGTTCATCATCTTTAATCACCACCACGGTACGTTAGCTCCAATCTTTACTAAAGTCGGTTACACAAAGCATCTTCGAGCTAGACAAATCTTGTGTAATATCGAATTATCCGGAGATGATGTACATCGAGCAATAGCCTAACTCACAGTTTTCGTTGATATTTAGAATTGCTGGTTTAGCACAAATTTTACATACTTGAGCGAAATTGAGAGTGCATAAAATCCGAGTCAATAACAGTATGAAGCTCATAAAATTAATAGTATAATTTATTATAGACTATGAATTAAAACCGCACAATGTTCTTTACTCGACCTATAATTTACGAAGGATCGTCAAATCCATGAAATTAACTATAGACCCACGATCAGAACATGAGATGGCGTAACGCCCCGGATGCGCGTAAGATTTCATAGTTTTTTCGTAATCAGACTAGTAAAAAAGATACGCTAGCTGAAAAGGAGCCTAGAATTGAGGTTTTTTCCCTAAATTTTTGTTTACTCACAAAAAAGAAAATTAATAGTCGCATTGTAATTTTAAAAAGAAATCTACGTTCTCAAAAATTATATTAAGTCTTTGGGACACTAATAGATCCGATATTTAACTACCGACGTAGTCTCTGACGGGTTCCCTTTATTTATAGCTTTATGGTAACGCTGAATAAGTGCTTTTGCAAATTTATATTCAATATTATGGATCTGTTCGATTGGATAACTAACTTACGAGATATATGCATTTCTTTATTGATAATAAAGAATCACTATAATGTGTTAACAACCAACTTATTTGTCGTTTCTAGATATTCAGACCAAAACTCCTGAAGTGTGCACATTTTTTCATGTGACTGAGAAAAATGAGAAAATCAGAGATTGTCGCGGCAAACTGCAATTCCGGCCCAAACCGATTCGCTTGCCAATAAATTTGCGTTTGCATTGAACGTATCAGCGCTCTCCAAAAGATATGACAGGTCCGGAGCTGTCATAGTTAATTAGTCACGCTTGTTGTCCCACGATCTTGTCAGAGAGGGCGCTTCGTGGAACCCGCTTGTGGACAAGTTGTTCACTATCTCCGATTTAGTCAAGAAGTTAGACTTATGACGGTTTCGTGAAACGCCCCCCAAGTGTTTCTTAAGTTAGTTGTTAATGTTAAGACCTTAAAAAAAAAAGTTTCAAGATTTAATATTTTAAGATGCAAATTTGCAAGATTTTCCACTCTTTTTTATTTTCATCTTTGTATTAATAATTAAGAGAGATAACCCCAATTAATTAAAACCAAATTTAGATGTAGATTAATTAGATCGGGAGTCTACGCTACTTTCTAAAAAAAAAAAAAAATGGTTTCTTTTTCTTTTTAGTTTATGATATGAGTTGGGCCATTCAGATTTGGCTGTGACACATGTTTCCTTGGCTTAAACAATTTTTAAATTGAACTTTAATTTAATTTTTCTTTTATTTCAGGAGCTTCATAAAAGTTACAAGGAGAAGCTGGAGGAAGTGCAGTCAATGCAGAAGAAATGTGCTACATTGGTGTCTCATCAGAAGAAGAGATATCGGGAGATTGGTGAAGGAATCATAGAGTAAGTATTTCATTCAATTTGATAATGATATACAGTCTGTGTAAAAAAAAATGGTACAGTCGGGGAAAAAATCATTTAGGTGTGAAATCTTTTCATATAATGTGTGTCTCTGGTGCCAAATTAAAGCCAAAAGATTTTTCTTGCTGATGCGCTTTGTCCTGTATAATTTGCTTTCGTAAAACAAAAGTTATGCTAAGTTTTGTGCGACGAGGAACAAATCAAAATTACGCACTTCTATTGTTCTGGAGCGCTGAATTCACGGTCATTATGCAAAATCATACACAAAGGCATGGGACGGCGTGCGAAAAAGGGATTTTTCTTGATTGTAAAAAATTAGTCATATCTCAAAAAATACTGCACCAAATGTGATGAAAAAAATTGCAGAAGAAAGTCTAATTTCCCTGCTTTGTGAAAATACGAAACAATATCAGGTTGTCATTTATCTTCATACTATAAAAAAATGTTTTCCACTTGTACCATTTTATTTGACACAGACTGTATATTTTTTAAATGCTCTGTTTTAATTATATTAGTCAACTTGGTATTAATGTATTTATATTTTGAATGTTTTTATTTCTAAAATAGTATTATTGTAATATTTCATGTATATTTTTGTGGGAGATAACTGATGTTGAGAGGCTACCTCTATCAATTAGATAATGAAAATTCAACAAATGATATAAAGATAAGCAATGTCTTGAGTAACTTTCACATCAGGAAACGGGCTGAGCTAACCACCTAAAAAAGAACAAAAAACTTCAATAAGGAATTATAAGCTTATTGAATTTCATTATGACTTTTTTTTTTTGTCTAGAGAGAAAATCAAATGATGCTGTAGGAAGGGGAAGTTCAAGTCAAACTTATTTAAACATGCTTTATACTTGTATTTTATTTGAAAGGAAAAGCAAAGGCCTGAGTGGGGAGGAGAAGGCAAAGTGCAACGAACTCAAGACTCTTGTGGAAGACAGAAAGAAGAACTGCAGGGAAGTTTTGGACACTCTTCCAAGGTCTAACAAGTAAGAATCTTTATCTATTTCAGTAAAACTAAAAAATTAATCGTCACACTATTTATTCTTGGGCTGGATTTGACCCTTTTTTTTAAGGAAAAAAGTTAAGAAAGGCCAACCTGAGAAACCTGGACAACTACCCCCACCAAAAGTCAACCCTAACTCTACACCTAACTCCTACCCTATTTCTGTACGGGGTAGTTTTCCAGGGCAACAATTGTCCAGGGGGAGTCCTGATACAGATGAACTATTTTAAGGATTTAAAGCCAACCTGATTAAAGATAGGAATTTAATGGAGGAAAAAAAAGCAGTAGTTCAGTACATGTAATTCTTTCTTTCTTGGTTGTTTACACTTCATTGGTTGAAGATTTATAGATCCAATGCAATATTTTGGTTAAAAGCTGAAGTGTTTTAAAAAGTAAATATTATATAGTAGATTGTCTGTATGGAAGTTCTTATTCTCACGTCCTGTTCTCTCTCTTTCCTTCCCAAGCTTTTTGTTGAGTACAACTCTTGGACCAGTCAGTGTCTCCATCTTGAGCAAAAAAGACAGGTAAGATGGGATCATTTATTAAAGTTCCTAAATATGTCATCAAACTACTGAAGAAGTAATGACACTCTATATCTTGGGTTCATTTGTAAAAGCCTAAATTAGTTGAAATCAGATTTACCCACCCGGTCCCTTTGCTCTTTCGATCAGATATACGACGATATATAAAAGGAATGCCCGAAATTTCTGGTGGAAATATGATCACACTCTTTAGCTTGTAAATATATTTTATGCACAAAAACCTAATTTTCAATCTGCTACCCTAAAAAAGGAACCAAGTGACAATTTTTTATCCTCTGTAAATGAGCAAAATGTACTGTCAGCATCAATCAAAGTTTTACAATGACATCAATGTAATATCTTAATGCATTACCAAACATGTCTTTTAACAGCTTGAAATTTATGTATAAAATTTTGTTGGTGAAATATGCAAACATCAATAACTCAATTAAAAAAAAAATATATAGTCTCTTACTTCCTTTTGTAAAAAATAGGGCACTGTATTCTACAATTGTCTTTCTTACCCCTGAACTGTCGTTTTTTTCTTGAAGCACCCTGTAGTATCACTTTGCTTTCATTTGAATCAGGTTTGCATACAAGGAGGAGTATGAGCGGTTCAAACTGTATCTTTCTATCATCATGTTGGTGGGAGCAACCATCAGTAATTCTTTCTTGAAGCACCCTGTAATGTAGTATTATCATTTTGTTTTCATTTGAATCAGGTTTGCATACAAGGAGGAGTATGAGCGGTTCAAACTGTATCTTTCTATTATCATGTTGGTGGGAGCAACCATCAGTAATTCTTTCTTGAAGCACCCTGTAATGTAGTATTATCATTTTGTTTTCATTTGAATCAGGTTTGCATACAAGGAGGAGTATGAGCGGTTCAAACTGTATCTTTCTATCATCATGTTGGTTAGTCACACCCACCAGTAATTCTTTCTTGAAGCACCCTGTAGTATTATCACTTTGTTTTCATTTGAATCAGGTTTGCATACAATGAGGAGTATGAGCGGTTCAAACTGTATCTTTCTATTATCATGTTGGTGGGAGCAACCACCAGTAATTCTTTCTTGAAGCACACTGTAGTGTAGTATTATCATTTTGTTTTCATTTGATTCAGGTTTGCTTACAAGGAGGAGTATGAGCGGTTCAAACTGTATCTTTCTATTATAATGCTGGTCGGAGCAACTATCAATACATTCTTCATCAAGAACAGGTATTTAATTTTTTTTTTTTTATTTATTTATATTTTGTTATTATTATTGTTTAAATTATTTTACTTATTTATTTATTAATGTACTTATTTTTTAAATTTTATTTATTTATTCTTTATTCATTTATTTATCCTTTTTTTTTTTTTAGGGGGGGGTCAGTTCTTTTTTTCGTTTTACATCTCAGCAGCAGCAAACCAATTTAATTGGCCTATTTGGGATTCTCCATCTGAGCTTGCTGGAATACCCAACTGTAAATATTTGCTTTTTGATGCGAGGCGGTTATTGTTAGAAAAATTGAATGTTATCTTCCCCCAAAATAGTTTTTTAACATTCAAAAACCGATGGGAACATAGTGGTTCCTGTATAAAGCCTATTTAATAACAGAATTCAGTAGTAAAATGTTTAATATCCTGCTGTTGGTATTTGATTAATGTTTACTCTTAATGTTTACTCTTATTTGAATATGCTTTAATATATGATAGAGCTGTATGATTGGGTCTATGACATTTGCACTGATGACAATTGCCCCACGGTCAATCTCTGTAATCAAATAGCTAACTTCAGCTTTGAACTAAACATTATTTACCTAACCCAAACCAAACATTAAACTCTATCGCATCTTTAATCGTAACCCTACATCTTAGACAAAATAAACTTAATTAATTTGTTAGAGTCATGTGATAAGGCATTAATCCTCATTCCCTAACTGGTCCTTTGGATCAAGGACTGAAAGCAAGTGGTCCCTTGGATTAAATTGATTGAAACTATTGATTTTTTAATAGCTGTCTGTCATACAGTACATGTATCATATTTAATGTATGCTTTATGGCATAGCGTGCAACAGCTGTAACCACCGGAAATTCTTTTCTCCTATTTTTCAATTAACAATGTCTGTCGTAAGCAATCAGTGACTATAAAATAAACTTTAATCATCTAAGGAGAATGTTTATCATTGTAGATATTTGGTTCTTAATTAATTTCCAAGTCATGCCTCTTTACTCTTTCATACAGCATTTGCTAACAAATTAATTCTATTGTTTCATTTTTAATTTACTAACATAGTTCCCAATGAATATTCCTAATGTTTATATTCCCTTTGAAAAAATTGCACTTCATTGCTTTTCAAAGAAAGAGAGGGCATTGTATTAAAGTACAATTGTACAAGAAAGAAATGGAATCATATGCAACGTAAATAAGATTATGCAACTAAAGTAACAATACTATCTTCCTGTGGTGCTTATAGAAAGTTGGAAAGAGTAATAGAAAACAATACATGTAGGTCAATGGAACTTTATCTTAATCGAAATAAAGAAAGTGAAAATGAATCACATAGGAAAATCTCATGAATTTATATGTTGGTACAAAATGTGCTTTTGTCAACAACGTTAAGAGTTATGGATTAAAAAGAAAATGTAGGTAAGGTTGTTTTTATACTTTTTACATAAATACTTCATTGAATCACAGTGCAGATCCAAACGAAGCCTCAATGTATTGGTAAGGGTAAAAAATGACTATGTATTCACATGTATAGTTACATCATTGCATTTAAATACAGTTTAGGCCAAAAGTTTACATACACCTGGTAAGAAAACATATAAATACAATTTTTACCACTATAAGAACATTGGGCATCATATATTTTGATGGAGATGGTTAGGTATGGTATCTAAATACAAAGAGTATGTTTTCATAAAATATATTTTGAAACATATATATGGTTGATCTTACTTCAGTTTGGATAAATTCAGTGGGTCAAAAGTTACATACACTAAATTGGTGATGGTGCTGCCAGTATTTTGCTTTATTTTTCATTTGTTCACTGGTTGAAGCTGTCAACAAGTTTTATGTGTACGTCTCCTGAAATTATTGTCCATTTCTCCAGCAAGACTGCAACAATTCAGTCCCATTTGTAGGTTTCATTTGGCGAATACCATTTTTGGGGTCTGCCCATATGGTTTCTACAGGGATTTGGTCTAGACATATGACAACCCCTCCTTAACCCCCTTTTTCTCAGTCTACCGACTCTAGAAACTAATTTACATAAATGTTTGGGTTATTGTGGTTATTAAAGACTCAATTTTAATATGGTTCCAACTTTTAGGCTGGCTTATTGATATGATGCTACATGCTCCAACATCACATTTCATAATCAATAGGGTTTATCAATGGGGTTTATACATTGTTCGTGTAGTGTGATGTTGAAGCATGTAGCATCATATCATATGCCAGCCTGAAACTAGCAACATATTAAAATTGGGTCTTCAGTCACCACAAAAACCAAAACATTAATTCGAGTTAGTTTAAGAAGGTGTGAAACAGAATAAAGGGGAGATTATGGAGGGGATGTCACATGTCTAGACCGGATCCCCGTAGAAACCATATGGACAGACTCAAAAAATGGCATTCGCCCAATTAAACCTGCAAATAGGACTGGATTGTTGCAATCTTGCTGGAGGAATGGACACTTATCTCAGGGGAAGTATACAGAAAGCTAGTTGACAGCTCCAACAAGTGAAAAAATGAAAAATAAAGCAAAATACAGGCAGCACCATCATCAATTTTGGTTAGTGTATAATGTAAACTTTTGACCCATTGAATTCATCCAAACTGAATTAGGATCAACCATATATATATTTCTAAATATTTTTTTACAAAGACATTATCTCTGGAAACAAAGGAGATACCATACCTAACCATCTCCATCAACATAAATGATGCCCAATGTTTTTATAGTGTTAAAATTCATATTTATATATGTTTTTTACCAGGTGTATGTAAACTTTTGGCCTCAACTGTATATGAATTTGTACAGTGAACATCACATCAATGTCCCGATGTGGGTCTTTACAATATTCTTACAATATTATCATCTCATAAGAAAATATATCACAACCCATGAATAACTGTTGTGATATTTTAATTTGTTGTCACTTATATCCCTGAGGCAAAGTCAATGACAGGTTATTCAGGGTGATTCCATGCTGTGTTGTATGGGACATTTTGACAACATTTTAACATGAAAATAGAAGAATATTTTTTTGATTGATGTTGATCCTTAAGTAGTACCAGAAGGTGCACAAGAACCAAGACTTAACTTGACTCAATTACACATCCTTTACAATTGAAATGAAAAATAGTACTGTGTCGTACGGGACACACAAAAAAAACAAACAAAAAACCAAAGACACCAAAACAACAAAAGCAAGGAATCACCCTTCATCCATGGAAATGATCTGTGAAATATATTCAAATCACATTTGTTAATTCAAATTTATGTCATGTTACACATAATTTCACTATACTCTTCAAATACATTTTATTTAACATGTAACTAACCACATTTCTCCATAACTCTTAATAAATTAACCCATCATTTTACCACTACTCCCCTCTAAATCCTTTGATCTACCAAGTCCCATGAACAGTCCTAATCGCATTGGCAGGTAAGCTAATGTACCATCAAGAATTTAATTGTTCATAATTTGTATTCACCCGATGGTACCTGCATTAAATTTTAGATAGTAGCTTCCTTCCTTCCTGATCGATATAATTTGTTTAGAGACAGAAGGGTATTAATATTTAAAGGGCAATTCCACCCTGGAATTCAGTTTGTTTTCAAGCAGGAAAAAAAAAAGAAGAGGAACATAGCTCTACATTAGCTGTGAAGGTTTGATGAAAATCTGTCACAATGATCATGAATAATAGTCAGAATTTTGATATCTGATATTGCTTGACAGCTACGTTTCCATAGGCCTACATGTATGTGTGTATAACACTAAATTCTACAAATTGGCATTTGAAAAAAAAAAGGTTTGTATATTAATATTTTCACCTGTGTATTTGACATTATCGAATACAAGTGCCTCTGCGAATAGATTTTTTCGTTCATTAAGAAGCATGTAAAAGGCAAATTCATGGAATTGACAATACACAACACATACATTAGGTGAGCAACTTGCAAGTGATCACAAAATCAAGATATTAAATTCTCACAACTTTGTTAAAATCCTTGGGTGGATTTTCCTCAAACCTTGACAGAAATGTTTCCCTTTTTCTGCTTTAATTAAAAACAATTTATTTTCAGAGTGAAATCGCCCTTTAAATAGAGAGTTAACTTCCTTAAATTGTCAATATGTAGAGTAGTTATACAGGGTCTGGTGAAATGCTTGAAGATCGTTGGTTATGTGATGCTGCATGCAATGTTTTATTGTTTAGTAATTGCCTACAAAGAGCAGGAGTTTATTGAATAAATCCATTTGATTATATGAGGTTATTAAAAAAAATTCCCTACCAGAAGAAAAGAGGATTTTAGACATTAAAAATATAGTAACAAAAGAAAGGAGGAGAGCAGGGTTCCCACAGTCATGGAAAATCCTGGAAAATCCTTGAAAATTTTGTGGTCATGGAAAGTCAGGGAAAAGTCAGGGAATTTGGAAAATTTGTGAAAAGTCATGGAAAAGTCATGGAATTCTGTTTTCAAATTTCTGTGGGAACCCTGGGATGGCTGTGAGGGGAGGTAGAGGCCATCATAACGTGTCTGGTTTTGGAAACCGTGCCAAAAAGGAAGTCATGGAAAGCAGCAATTTAGTCATGGAAAAGTTATGGAAAAGTCATGGAATTCTGTTTTCAAATTTCTGTGGGAACCCTGTGAGAGGAGAACAGAAATACAACTCATTTCAGAAAAAATGTATTTAATGAAGGAAACAAATTAAAATGATTGAAATGGACAGTTGAAAATGATTGTAGCGAACAGTTTTTTCCTGTTCAATGAGCAAAAAGAAAAGGGAGAAAGGATTAAAAATATACACTGGAGAGAGAGGTTGAAGAAGGGGCCTGCATAATGGAATACAATTCTGATTTATATTAATGAACGTGGGTTTTTAAAATATATTTTCATTTCAATATGAAATATAATCGTTGATTATTTGAAATGTTGTTATAGCTTTTTCCCTTGTACATGCTGTACGTGTACATGTACCTGGTTGGGCTCTTATCTGTGCTTGTAGATGTGGGCCTACATGTAGACGAATGAATCTTAAACTAGACATGATTAAAAGAGGTCATTTTAGTCTTTGCATGATTAAGATTTTTTGTTTAACTTAAATAAAAACTGAAGAAAGGCCAGACATAATACAAGAGTGCATGAATAATTCGGATTGTGATCTTTTCTTTTTCATTGCATGAATACACTTTGGGTTAAAATGTAAAATTTTTCTCAAAATTTTTGAAGAACACAAATATTTTGACTTGAATATAATTTCCTTCATGATCAATGTATGTGGAATGTTTAATGTTCAAGGTGTATGTAACTATTCATGTTCTATGTTTTTTTATGTATTTGTATTTATTTAATGTTTTCATGTTAATCGTTTTGTTGTTGGGGAATATACTTGGAATGAACATCTGAATTATTCACATTTAGATACATGTAAGTGTCACATATGTAGAAAAATAAAATGGAAATGATGTACATGAATACACAGCTTGCAATATGTCTGTGTTATTCGCTCTCCTTGCTTTTGTGTTATTGCATGTTACCCACTTTCCTCTATATACTCGAGAATAAATTATTGCCTATAATTACATACTGTATCAGAAGGATTTTTTTCCCATTGTGGGTTGATATCATCCTTTTTTTTTTTTTTTTTTTTTTTTTTTGGGGGGGGAGGGGGTTCTGTATTTGTCCCCCCTGTTAAATTTTCTTAAATTAGGGGTATGGAGATCAGGCATTGCAATTGGCACCTGTACTTTATGTACCTGCATATTACAATGTAACAGGCCCTTGTTAGTTTTGAACCCTTGCTGTTGATTTTGGGGAAATAGATTTTATTTAAAATTCAGAAAAATGCTGATCTGCCCATTCAACAGACTATAGGCCTATGCTTCCATACATGTATCTGGAAGTTATTGTTACTATTTATTTATGTAATTACATATTTATGTAATCTTATTGCTTAAACAGGATTTGTGATGCATGCTACCACTTTCTACTGGTCTGGTATTACTGTACTCTAGTTATCAGGGAATCTATTCTCAGGCATAATGGATCAAGGTAGGTAATAAAGTTAATTAGGCGTCTCCTCCAATCTGAAGGCGTCAGTTTCCCGCGGCTTCCTGGGAAACATTTGGCTTTCAGCTTTTAACATGTTTAACGTGCTTAAGCCGTATTAAGATTTTGGGATTCTATTCAAAAGCCGCGGGAAACTGACATCTTTTGATTGGAGAAGACACCTTATTAACTTTCAAAACAAGTGCGAAAGGGATCAAAATGATCCGTAAAAAACAAACTACATGTACTCAAAGTAGAAGAGTAAATACAGAGCAAATAGAAGTCATTTACTACTTAACTCTTAACATGCCATATTAATCTATAGCCAAAAAAGTAGACTTTCTATTAATAAAATCTTTTAAAATGGTATGAAATAGCCTTGCCTGGTGTAAATGACTGGAAATCAATCCACAGATACAATACAATCAACTGTGCTATTTGCAAAGCCTATACTGCAAGCAATCAAGAGAATATGGATTTTTACGATTGTATAGATAATAAGTACAATTGCACGAAAACGTGTCCGTGGCACGCTAAAGGTTAATAACAGTGAAAGTAGACCTAAATGAGGCCAGGCATATGGCCATGCGGTGGGAGACATGCTGTTTGAAAAGCTTTACAGTAACCATTTTCAAAATTAGAATTTTAGAATTTGAATCATATCTTTCTATAAAGTCTGATCCATCCGATGTGTGAATGGATCTGTGTAATATTTATGTTTCAGGATAAAAGGATGTTTGGTCATTCATTATTAATAATAATAATAATAATAATAATAGTTGCGATTTATATAGCGCCTAATATGAGACCATTTCATCTCTAAGCGCTTTACAATTATTATTACCCCGATCATCGGATGCTTGTAAGTCTTTCTGACACCTGTCCAATCCCAAGGGATCATTTCGAATCATGGCAGCCATTACGGCGCACTCTTTCCATTCCTATCAGATACCCATTTTGCACCTGGGTGGGGGAAAGCATGTAGAAAAAAATGCCCATGCTCAAGTGCCATACCTGACTGTTATGTCACCGTCTTTTGCATATTTTTCAGATCATTCTGTCCCTTTTCTAATTTATTTTATAATATCTCAACTGTTTTCTGCTTATTTTTCAGAATAAAAGGATGGTGGGTAGTCCATCATTACCTTACCGTTATGTTGACGTCTATCCTTCTGATTTGGCCAGACAGTGTCAGCTATCGCATGTTCAGAAATCAATTCATGCTCTTCTCTCTCTATCTCAGTAAGTACAGTACTCCATTTAAAAAAAAAAATCATTGGCAACTAATTTGAAGAAAACAAATTACTGAATTTATTTTGTTCTGTTTATAATGATGGATAACATTTATAGAGAACTTAACACAAAATTACTACGTTCACTTGATGTTCAAGTGCTTCTTCAATTGCTAACAAATTATTCCCGGGCTTAAGCCTCAATTACTACCCCAGAGCACATATGTTGTGTCCAATTTGGCCATTTGGTATGAACTACACTGTACCCTTTTACCTGGGTTGAGTGCGGCAGATTTAGATAAGTGTGTGTGTTTTCAAAGAGCTTTAAGATTTGCCCCACAAAGCAAATCTATTGAGCGCTTGACAATAACACTTGAAAAAATCCAGACATTTCAAAACTCCAGGCAGAGTCCAAGTCTGATTTGTGTTTGCATTTGTTAAATAATTTTGTTGATTTATCTCCGTTGAGATATGAAATATCTATAAATAAGGAGAATGAGCACTTGAAAGATGAGCTTTATCTTGCTACTTGTATTATCTTTCTATCTATTTATTAAATTTAGAACAGAACTGAGTATCTAAAAATAATAAGTGTTTGCATTAGGGCAACTTTGGGAAATAACCAGTCATTACAGCAAAGGGCAATGAGACAAGAATGATAAATGAATTCATCATTTAGCTTTACTATGGCATAGACTTGTGTTAGATTTATGTTCCACAGATCAATTTAGTGCTATTAGTGTATGTTCATAGAACACCCCACAATCATCAACTTAAATCAATCGAAATATAATATACTTGAGCTACTTAAATTTGATTATCTCTATTTATATTCCTTACATGTATCTATTGAATTTTTGTTGTTGTTGTTGAAACATTAGCCTACCCATCAAGAATAGAAAGAATGTCTGTCTATCACATGATTATGAAAATACATGCAATTGAGAATATTTTGTGATTTAACTTTACCATTAAACATGATCAGAAATTCAAAACTTTTCAATCAATTCTGTGTAATCACGTTCCTTTACTTTCAGGTGTTGTTCAGTTAATGTAGTATTACTACCAGAGTGGATGTGTGTAACAGCTCTCTGTATGATCTCTCTTTGTCTTGTAGGTGTTGTTCAATTAATGCAGTATTACTACCAGTGTGGATGTCTGTAACAGCTCTCTGTATGATCTTTCTTTGTCTTGTAGGTGTGGTTCAATTAATGCAGTATTACTACCAGAGTGGATGTCTGTAACAGCTCTCTGTATGATCTTTCTTTATCTTGTAGGTGTGTTCAATTAATGCAGTATTACTACCCAGAGTGGATATCTGTAACAGTTCTCTGTATGATCTTCCTTTATCTTGTAGGTGTGTTCAATTAATGCAGTATTACTACCAGAATGGATGTCTGTAACGGCTCTCTGTATGATCTTTCTTTATCTGTAGGTGTGGTTCAATTAATGCAGTATTACTCACAGAGCGGTGTCTGTAACAGCTCTCTGTATGATCTTTCTTTATCTTGTAGGTGTGGTTCAATTAATGCAGTATTACTACCAGAGCGGATGTCTGTAACAGCTCTCTGTATGACTTTCTTTATCTGTAGGTGTGTTCAATTATGCAGTATTACTACCAGAATGGATGTCTGTAACGGCTCTCTGTATGATCTTTTTATCTTGTAGGTGTGGTTCAATTAATGCAGTATTACTACCAGAGTGGATGTCTGTAACAGTTCTCTGTATGATCTTTATCTTTTGTGTAGGTGTGTTCTATAATGCAGTATAACTACCAGAATGGATGTCTGTAACGCCCTTTCTGTATGATCTTTCTTTATCTTGTAGGTGTGGTCAATTAATGCAGTATTACTACCAGAGTGGATGTCTGTAACAGTCTCTGTATGATCTTTCTTTATCTTTTAGGTGTGTTCAATTAATGCAGTATTACTACCAGATGGATGTTCTGTAACGGCTCTCTGTATGTACTTTCTTTACTTGTAGGTGTGGTTCAATTAATGCAGTATTACTACCAGAGAGCGGATGTCTGTAACAGCTCTCTGTATGATCTTTCTTTCTTGTAGTGTGGTTCAATTAATGCAGTTTTACTACCAGAGCGGATGTCTTGTACAGCTCTCTGTATGATCTTTCTTATCTTGTAGGTGTGTTCAATTAATGCAGTATTACTACCAGAATGGATGTCTGTAACGCTCTCTGTATGATCTTTCTTATCTTGTAGGTGTGGTTCAATTAATGCAGTATTACTACCAGAGGGATGTCTGTAAAGCTCTCTTGATGACTTTCTTTATCTTGTAGGTGTGTTCAATTAATTGCAGTATTCACTACGCCAACATGGATGTCTGTACACACTCTCTTGTATGATCTTTCTTTATCTTGTAGGTGTGTGTTCAATTAATGCAGTATTACTACCAGAATGGATGTCTGTAACAGCTCTCTGTATGATCTTTCTTTATCTTGTAGGTGTGGTTCAATTAATGCAGTATTACTACCAGAGCGGATGTCTATATAGATTAAGAGCTCTCGGAGAAAAGAGTGACATGTACATCACTGTAGGTAGGTATTTTAAAACTGATAGCTTGTTATATTAAGGGTTAGGTCTTTTCTCAATGTCCATAAGACTAGTCCAAAATTATGTAACTCAAGTCTCCTGAATTTCCAGGGAATCATATGAGATTCAAACATATTCAAGCTTTCTGAGACTTTTTTCCAGCCTTGACTAATTTTGGCTACAACTGGAAAGACTGGAGATGCTTTGCCGCGACGTCTCAAAGACTTTCCAGACACAAATGAGACTGCTGGGGATGTTGCAGTGACTTTCTGTATCTAATCTCTGGTCTCTGTGACTGATCTGTTGTGGCAGTAGTGGCTATGTCTCCACCAGTGATACCTTGTGCTAAATCTAGGATTTAAAGGGAAAGTTCACCCTGGAATTTTCATGGTCTTAAAAAATGCAGAAAAATAAAATAAAAATATATGTGAAAGTTTGAAGAAAATTGACCAAAAAATAGAGAAGTTATGAATAATTAAAATGTTGATTCTGTGACGCCACGTGCGAGCAGCTCTCCCATGTGTTGTACATGTAAATTCCATAAATTTGTCTTTTTTCATGGTTCTTGTTAAAGGAATGGGTTGAATTAATAGAGGCATGTATTTAAACATAGGTTTTATGATATATCAACCGCACAGGTGAAATAAATGATAATTTTTGGAAAAAAATGACACTTTATAGAATTTACATTACATAGCAAATAGGAGAGCAGCTTGCATATGACGTCACAGAATCAAAACTTTAAATATTGATAACTTCGTTGTGTTTTTTGCTGATTTTCTTCAAACCTTCACTCATACTGTTCCTTTATTTTTCTGAGATTTTTAAAACCAATTTAAACCCAGGGTGAACTTCCCCTTTAAGAAATCGCATTGCACTAGAAAAACACAGATCACAGAGTTTGGAATCAATTCTTACACACATAGCTTCTATCCTAAGGTGTATGGTTTGGTTGTCGGGTGTAGATGTCAAGTTAGGGAAAGATCCCCATCGCGTAATGGTCTTACTTCCTGAGCCAGAGCAGTAATTTAGTTTAAAGGGAATGTAGTGTAGTGGGAAGGTGTGGGAAAGATGAAGAAAATTATTGTGAGCTCTTCCATTATTTTCATGATATTTGGGAAGAATATCATAATAAAAAGCTCCACAAGAAAAGATTGGTCTTCAACTGCCCTGATATTCATAATATGATCCAAAATATACCACACAGCTAACATGTTTGGGTCCCGAACATTTTGTGTTGCCCCATTCATGCATTTCTGTGTAAGGGCATGTGACTCAAAGCTGAATTGGGTTAATTTCTTATCATTTTGGCGATTCCAAAACCTCACAGCACAAAATAATTCTTAGGTGAACTGTTATCAACCTTTCCAAATCACTTTTGGACAGTGTCTTCCACATTTCAATGTCATGACCAGAACAATTATTTCACTTTAACATGATGAGATTGCAAATCACAGGAGGTTAGTAGAATGGTTAGCTTATTGCTGCAATGTATTTATCAACCAGAAATCAAAGGCAGAAATTGTCCTGTCTTTTCAAACCTGCTCATTGGATGTATCATTGATGTCCCAACATATTTTCAGTATGCCACAGTCTTTACCAGTATACATGTGTATTTTCATTGGTTAATGGTTTTCTTGTTTTATTTTTTTTTCTCATTTACAGAGGGTTTCCAGCATTGGATGTGGAGGGGTTTGACATTTTTACTGCCATTTCTCTTTGTAGCTTACGTAAGTAGAAAGACAGTTATCAGATGTAGGAACTATGTTTACAAAATGAATATTTATATTATTTATATACAGTCAGGCAGTTTGTTTTGTTTCTACAAAAAGGAGTTTACATGCAACAAAATTAAAGGACTTACAGTTTTGATTGTGAAATGCGTGAAAAAGAAGCAAATTAAACCAGTGTTCAGGTGCTTGGATAGGCATACATAAAGAATTGGAATTTGGAATATTTATAGATGGATTTCAGAAATTTCAGAAATTCCCTGTTTGACCAAACACTGTAGAGGGCATGTAGGAATCATACTTGTGTAGCCCCATGTATGAATCTTACTGTAGTCAGTGGGTAAAGTGATTTCAATTAATTGTTCATGTTTATATTTCTAGGATTTCATATTAAGATTACCCCAATTTTTGTTATATGCAGTGTGTGAAGTATATCAGGCATATATTGATATCATAAAAGATCATTATAAAACAATATTTAATACATTTTGCTTCATTTTTTATTTGTTGTATGCCAAAGTTCTTGGCATCCCTTAGTAAATTTCTATATCTTTCTTGTCCTCCACAGATATTGCAGTTTTATAATGCATATTCTCTGTACCAAATCTCTAAACATCCTGATTGCAACGAATGGATGGTAAGATATTCTGATAATGGGACTGATGATGATGGTGAAGATGAAGATGATGATGGTGATGGAGATGATGCTAATTTTCATAATTGTGAGGATGAGGATGTTGATGATGAGGATGATGATGATGATGATGACGATGATGATAATGATGATAATGGTGTTGATGATAAAGATGATGATGATGATGATTGTGATGGCTTTGATGTTGATTGTCATGACGACGATAAAGATGATGATGATTATGTGATGATGATGCCGATGATGATGATGAAAGTGATAATATTAACCCTTTGCCTGCCATATTCGACTATAGTCACAATTTTACTATAAAATCGTAATAATTCATTTTCTTTGTAATGGCTGGGCTAAAAGATCTGAAAATGACTGATAATGCTAGGACCGAGTCTGCGGCATAATTTCTCGTAGTTCATACTAAGCAAATATTGTTATACTATTTTTAATAATTAAAGAGAAAAGTCCTCTTTTTTATGCTTAAAATTAATGTGGTGTGCAAAGAAAAGATGAAAATGATGATCATGATGAGGAGGAGGATAGTGATAATACTGATAAAGGATGATGATGACAAAGATTGATAATGATAAAATATGGCTCTGAAAGTGGTGGTGCTGAAGATTATTTTTGAAATGAAGAAGATGATGATGATAAGAATGATGATAATGATTTTTCTTATTGAAACATGAAATAAATTCTGGATGTGTTTTTTGATGATTGAGAGAAACATTTCATATTATTGTGTGTTTTTAGGCAGAGTGCAAGATGTTTTGATTGACTAACAATTAAATAAATTCAACTCATTCATTTTCCCCTTATAATCTAGGTCCCTGTTGCAAGTGTGATCTTCCTTTGTCTCTTCCTTGGTAACATGATTACGACGTCTGGAGTCATTCTCAACAAGTTCAAGGTCAAACAGTCGACCAGCTCAAGCCCTAAGAACAAGGGTTCATGATGCAAGCCTCGACACAACTTCATTGTGAGTCTCTTTACAAGGAATTGCCAGCCATTTTGTAGGTGCCCCAAGGGGTAAAAAAAAAATATATTGAGATGCTTTTGAACACAGCTAGTATTAAGCATGAAGCTACCAAATCTAATTTCAAAGATATTGCTAACAATTTCAGTGGCAGATTCAAGCGGGGGTGCAGAGGACATGCCCCTTCCCTCCCCCATAATTTTAAATTATTGATTGTACATGTTAAAATCAGAGAATTTTCAGCCACCCCGCCTCGATTAATTGTACAGGTTAAAAGAAAAATTTATATTGAACTGAAATTTTTGAAGGCAGCACCAACCAGTTTTAATTTTTTTTTCGAACATACATAAAATGAAAATGAAATATTAAAGGAGTGGAAACGGCCCTTTGAAATCTAGGTAAATAAAGGAGAGGAAATTGCTTTAAAACTCGAACAACACAATTTTAGATGCACAATATATCATTCTAAACAGGAAATGTTATCTCTATTTCCTTCTATCCAAATTTGAATATTTTATGATCCATTATTCTTTATAATTAGAAAAAATAATTTGTATTTAAGATATTAACAGGGTTGTGTATCATGACAGTGTATTCAGCTTACTCAAAGAAACTTATTTAATTATTGTTTAAAATTGACTTTATTATGTTTTATTCCCATGTATATAATATTAATGTGTTGAACCCGATAAAACAAAGACCAACAATGTGTATTAATGTGTATGTTTTGTTTGATAAGAGAACCATTACAGTTTTTATTTCTATTCGATCGTTTTATACATTTTTAATCATTCATACGGCCCCAAAGGATTTTTGTATGAAATGTTGAATATGTAGGTATATCTCAAGCAAAGATTTGAAATGAAACAGTTAATGCTCTTCACCCTCATCAATGACTATCTTTAATTCAAGGAATTATGTTACCATACGTTAGTACGTATCACGTATACAGTGCGTCCCAAAAAGAACTATACACTTTTGACAAGGCTACCAAATTAAAAATACATGATTTTTGGGGAAAAGGTTGAGATGTATATAAAACTCATATTCTCAACTATCATTATGACACACAAAAAAAACCCGCATTCTTCAGCGAGCAATGCCCACTTTTATGAAGGACACAAAAAAATAGCCTGCACAGGAATTCGCTTTTCATTTACCACCTGGGTATGGCATGCCAAGGATTCAAAGAAATAGTGGAATGGAATAAATGAATTGGCTAACAGAGTAAAAGATATATCAAAAGTCAGAAATAAACAATCAATATTATGCAAAATGTAGTTTTTCACCATTTTGTTTTCATATCATTGATTTTTGCACTGACTTCAGTTTATAATTGTGCAGATAAGATTTTCTCTTCCCAATTTTAAATGCCAAATTTCTTTAATGTTTTATTATTATTATTATTATTATGCACATTTTACATGATTTCATGAATTGTATATGAATTCTCATTGTGTGTGAATTGTGAAAATGGCAGTGCTCATGTGTTTCAATGCTGACGGAGTCTATCAAAAGAATTGTCTATGAAACCCTTAAAAAAATGTACATGTTGTACACACTAAAGCAGATGGTTTTAAATCCACATAGATTTTTACAATTGGCATACATGCATTGTATGCCTTGAAAATAGCCATTGTTGACAAGGCCTCAATTAACAAAAAGTCTCTTTAAAATATAATGTCTATTAGTGAAAATTATGGCATTCCATTCTGTGTAAATTTTCCAAAATATGTTTATACTAAAAGTTGTGAGCATTTTCAAAGTTGACAAATCATGTTCATGATTTTTTTTTTATTCCATTGCTAAAAAAAAATTAAATAGGAATTTTTAAAATATGTCTTGCCACCACTGTTATGTATAAACTGTTACTCTTTTACAAGATATTGAGGAAAATGTGACAATTTGCATTGCAGTGTATTTCATTGCATTATGTGTATAATTATGTAAAAGGAAATAAATTGACTTAAATTGCCCTTACCATGAAAAGAACCCCCAGACATTTAAGTTTAGTGTAATCATGTGTCAGATAATTAACTTGGTTCATTAAGTATTTGGTTTTATTTTTCCATTATGCCAGCAATGTATTGAGGATATCTGTAATTGTATGATATGATAATTGTCTGAAACATGTAAACTGTCTAAAAGTATAGGGTTAACTAATTTTGTTATTTGCAAATCATGTTTGCTTGAAATTGTTTTACCCCCTCGTTTTTAAACAAAGAGCTATGGATGCGAGTATATTTTTAAGAATATGTTTGTAAATAAATATATTTATGAATAATGGATGTAGAAGATTTGAATGAAAAGATGCATTATTAAAATGGTTGATCTATTAATTTAACTCTTTTCATGCTTTATGTTATCATTGTGAATGGAAGCACAGAGAGAGAGAGAGAGAGAGAGGAGAGAGAGAGGAGAGAGAGAGAGAGAGAGAGAGAGAGAGAGAGAGAGATTGAGAGAAAGAGAGAGAGAGAGAGAGAGAGAGAGAGAGGGAGAAAGAGAAGGAGAAAGAATAATGAGAAAGAGAGAGAAAGAGAGAGAGAGAGAGAGAGAAAGAGAAGGAGAAGGAGGAGAAAAAGAGAGAGAGAGAGAGATAGATAGACACAGAGAGAAAGGGGGCATAGAAAGAAAGGAAGATAGAGAGGGGGAGACATGGAAAGAGAGAAAGAGGAGGAGACATGGGCCGAAAGGAAGAGAGAGAAAAAAAGAAAGAAAAAGAGGATGTTGAAGGAAACCAAGACCCAAGCAAATCTTTTGACGAGTTAGGGTGAAAAGCATTCTTAAATCTGACGTATAGATACCAGTAATTAATTTTGGTCAACTGGATCATGATAGATGTTATTTCCACACACCCAATGTTAACCAAAAGAATTATTTTATCAAAGCAAATTATACAAGCAGCTCGGTCTATCGCACCAGTGTACATGTAGCATTGAGGAATTTTAAACATAAGTAAGGTAGCTCCAAATTATGGTGACCAACATACACAGTTTTGAAAGCCTATGCATCGAGTAATTTACCACTTTTTAATATGTTTTTTTTTCGGTAGATTGTTCTGGCCATCTGAGCTTATAAATGTCTTCTAGAAGAGACATGTTCACCTCTTGGCTTTCCGTTTCTTTTAATACTTTGATTTATCAGATACTACAAATACTAGCAAACAAAAATCTGGAAAGGGGAGAAGACACAGAGAGAGAAAGAGAGGGTGAAAAACAGACAGAGATTGACCACCAATGAAGATAGAAAATCTGAGATAATCTAAACACAACATCAAGTGTAAGTTCCCCCTACAGAAACCCATAAAATCTCCTAGTATTATTCAAGTTGAAAGCAAGCATAGAATATAGTTATGGTGTTTAGAATCAGATTCTCGAAAATTAGTGACATCCATGACTTAACGGCTGAATGAGCACAACATGAACACAAAAAGGCGCTTTTTCAAAAACTGCAAAATCATTGCAGAAAAAATGGCATTCCATTGTTCTTCCAACATCTGGGCCAGGTCAGCAAGGTTAGTGTTGGCATTAATGCGTGCAGCAGATTTGCTGTTTTTGAAAATTGGTTAATATTGTGCCCATTCAGCCGTTAAGACACAGATGTCGCTAATTTTTGAGAAACCGATTACTAACAATCCTACCTATGTTCCATGCTTGGTTTCAACTTGAATAATTTGTTATACTGGAATATTTGATGGGGGTCCTTAGGGGGGAACTTACTTTTGATGTTGTGTTTGTAATATTTATTAAAATCTCTCACTAGGAAAAGACTGACACAATGGGAAAGAAAAGAGTGGAATATTAAAGATGAGAGTTTGGTAGCTTACCAAAATGTAAATTTCCTCAGGCTTCGGCGGCTGAACCACATTGCAGGATTATGTACTGGAAGTATACACTTGTGCCCTCCTATATAGTAAGTCCATGGAAGAAAAGGGATGGGTTCAGTATATCCAATACATATTCTGCAAAAGGCACAGTGGCGGATCCAGGATTTCAGGAGGGGGGGGGGGGGGGGGGGCGCCGCCGCCGAAATTTTCAGATTTTAACATGTACGGTCAATGAGTGGTTTTCAAATTATAGGGGGTGCGCGTCCCCTGCGCCCCCGCCTGGATCCACCAATGAGGCATGATAAGTGGCCTTACTATACATTATCTTCTATGTTATTTTACTAACAAACAAATCAGTCAAGGACTCTCTCAGCTTTTTTATATCAATATTTTTTTCATTTAATACATGTACATTCATTATGTAATCTTCTTTTATTTTCATACATTACACCAACATGTTATAATATTCTCCTCAATAATAATACACACACTCCTATCGGTCAGGAAAACTCACATATTTCCTTTGAAAATTTATAGCTACCTTCAGGAGTTCATATTTTCAATCAACTTGTCACAAAAATGGGGGAGAGTAAATCGGGTACCACATTTAAATTCAAACTTCAACTCTACCGGATGAAAACCAAGGGCCCACTTAATTAATATTTCATAGTTTAATAATATCAAAGGGTGATAGAACATAACTATATAAGGGCATTGAACATTGATAGTAATATACAGTGTGATAGGTCAAATATGGAAAGTCAAATTGGAAATAACAGGTGCAACAATGTAACAATAAAAACCTCTGATTTATTATTATTCAAATTGGAAATAAGGGTGCAATGGTGTAACATTAAAAACGCAGATTTCTTACATTCATAGACGTGGTCTAGAGGTTAAGTGACCACATTATGGATCGCAAGGTTTAGGGATCAAATCTTTATTACAACACTATTATATCATTGGCATGACATCAATCTACACTTGACACTCTCTATCCAGGGGATGTAAAACACAAAATTAATTTTTGATACTGCATTTTCAGGGCTGCAGGTCTACAGTTTGTGTGATAAAAGTCAAGTAGAACTGCCTTTAGAGGGTTTGGTGATATGCACTGTACATGATGATACCTCCTGCATATCTAGATATGTGACTCATAATATCAAAATCAGACACAAGTCGCCAGAAAAGAGTCAAAGATTGCAACAAAACAATCCATTTTTAAAGGCCTTTCCCTAATCATTTCTAATCAATTTTTTTTTACAGAGCATACAAGCAACATTGAAAATTCAGAAGAAAAAAAAATTCCTCCCAAAAAAGGACAATTTTTATTATTTTGCCGATTTCCTTGACAGTGTTCTGAATTTGTTCAGCGACTTGTGTCTGATTTCGATGTGATGCATCACATATTTTCTAATGGTTGGAGTATCATTAGATTCACACAGTAACTACCAACTTCAGTTTTCCAAAATGTTAAATATAGAAACACTTGGCCTTCAAATGCATTTACTGTTTCCATCCTAAAAAGAAATTGAAATTGTAGAATAACACTACAAGACCTGAGGTTTTATCATTGGATTGACATCACGCACACACAATTAAAAAGCCAATGTTTAAAGTAGTAAGTGTAAAGTTTGGTATATATATACAGGGTGTCTCAGATGAAGCGGAACCCAAATGGTGGGTCGTTTTTCTCTATCAATGCACGCAAATTATTGAAATCTCAAATGCAATATTTTTAAGTTCAATCTTTCTTTTGACACTGAGCAAGAAATTAAAATTTTAAACTCCTTTTGCTCATCCATTCATTACTTTTTCATATTGTATTGAATGTAAAAAAAAAAAATGAAATATAGAATCATGAACTATAGTTCATGTATTGCTGAATTTTCACCTAGAATGAGAAAAATGACTGTCCTGTGGGGTGTAACACAAAAACTTACGATTGATTATTTCGCATTGGCCTCATTTTGAAACCAGGTACAGTCATGGATTAGAATTTGGATATGCTTAAGAGTAGGGTTAGGGCTAGGGTTAGGATTAAGATCATCAAGTTTGGAGCATCCTGTCAATGATGAGGCTACCGAGAAAAAAAAAATCAATCGTAAGTCTTTTTATCAATCGTAAGTCTTTGTGTTACACCCCACTGGATCTGCTTTTTCTGGGACACACAGTACAGGCATTTGATAAAAGAAAAAAATTGAAACAAAAAGCATTTGGATGCAACACATTTGATTTTCAGAATGTTGCCAAAATAAGGATTTTTACACTTGATTTCCTTCTTTTAATTCCTGATATCAAATGCCAAGTATTAACACTACAAAAAGGAGCTATTGTGTGCAGTATTTTTAATTTTCTGCTCATGCATCTGTTACATGTATATTTTTAAAGGCTTTAATTAGAATTTATCGAGTCGAACCACAAAATGTGGGAAAGTAATTATTGTGAATAGGAGCACATTTTATTCTATGATAAAAGAAGAGGGGTGTCGAACCATATATCTAGTTTTAAATTTTGTAGCTCTGAAAGAAATTACAACATTCCAACATCCCATAGAGAGTTGGTACACATATATTGCGTTAATAAAGATTTAATAAAGCTGGCCTGGAAACATACATGTAGTAGAAGATTCTAGCAGTTGTTTTTTTTAAATCAACCAAACCGTAAACAATTGTATCGAATAATATAGATTACTTTGAAAATTATTTTATTCAAGAATAGCACAGCTAAAGAGCTATTCGAATAACTGTACAATGTACAAAAACTTTTTAAAAAATGAAAGTATTGTTTAATACATGTATGTTATCATTTATAAACAATATCCGATGGGTTACCCCTTCTTTTTCCATATATATTTTATTTTATACTTTCCCTTATTTAAATAAGGATCCATGACTCTGCCCTAATACATATACAATTCTTGCAGCTAATTGCACGCTAAAATAAATCAATAGTCTTTCCTTCAGTTGACTATGATATTTATTTAGTAAATAAAACAGTTTTCAGGATACATTTCAGTATATCTGCTATCGGATAAATGTTAGTGTTGCATGTACATATGTATGTGCCAATGCATAAACAAAAAAAAGCACAAGATTGGGAGAAAATTGAGAAAAAACATATAAATGCAAACAAGCATAAGAATAAACATGTAGGCATTACAGCAAAAACATTGTAGTATACATTTTACATGTGTATTAAAAGAGAAACATATTTTAGCACTCACATGAATGTACGAATGTGGTGGAAAGGTAGTTGATGTTATTTGTATACAACCTAATTGCTTTCATCACTCCCATAGCATATTCCTATATGATAGAAATACAATAGCCTTAGGGGATATAGAGAGAGGGAGGATACATGTAGATATATATATATATATAGAGAGAGAGAGAGAGAGAGAGAGAGAGAGAGAGAGAGAGAGAGAGAGAGAGAGAGAGAGAGAGAGAGAGAGAGAGAGAGAGAGAGAGAGAGAGGGAAACAAGAGATTGAGAGAGAGAGAGAGGGAAACAAGAGATTCATGTAACAATCACTAGCATCCATATAAATTAACAAGACAAAGTATTTATAGACTGTAGACAAAGTGGTATTAGGCCCAGACATGTGTACATGATGTAAAGCCAAGACACAGAAAAATTATAAATTTTGGGAGTGCATAACAATCGTTACTCCTATACTGTGTGTGCTGACCAATACTATGTACTTGTTGGATATCTTAAGATAAATGTATACTCTATTTATGTGGATTGTATTGTTTTTTAATGCTTATGTTTTATAAATATGGTTAATTAGGGCTGTAAAGAGTAGAAATACAGGAACATGCTTAAGTTTTCAAGTTTCAGATCCTGGAATAATAGTAAGCGGAGAGAGAGAGAGAGAGGGAGAGAGAGAGAAAGAAAGAGAGGGGAGGGGGTGGGGCGGCTCAGGAAGATAATTCATATTTCTCTAACTTACACACACTTTAAAATAACACTTTGCCTGTACGTTATAATACTCTGTTTACATAATCATTCACATTCACAAACCCTTAATTACTCTCTCTCTCTCTGCCGTGATACTCGAACCGCTTGTTCACCTCCTGGCAAACATAATACAAATATTGCTATTTGTAGCCTAGACCCGCAGCAATGATCATAACAGAAACGAGACGTAAAGCAAAAGGAATAAGATGTATACTCATGACTTTATGCATTTCTTACATAAACAAGTGACAGCCATAAAGAAGCTTCCAGCATAATATATATTATTTTATTATTAAACAAGGGTGATGCTGGGGTCAGACTATTCAATATTTTCTTTCACACTTTTTTGAAATGTCAAATGGATTCACAATAATCATACATTTATAGTTTCATATATTTCAAATGGGGATTTCTTAATATGAATACTAAAATCGGGATACTATAGAGACTTATAATGCAGAGGGACGTAGGGAAACATACAGCTTTTAAATTGGGGCAAACATTGTACCTTCGACATTCATATCATAACAACTTAGTCGTCTAACTATTACCTTCTAACATTTCCTGGGTAAGGCTAGGCCCAAAAATACTCCCAGGGAATAAAAAAAGATGTCTGATTTGGTTTCGTTAATATCCTTTATACATTCAAAGCCCATTGAGCCTTGCGAGAGTGTTGCACCTGATATGGCAGCCAAGTGCGCATCTCAACCTTAATACACAGGAAAAAAAACATGATGATATAATAATCTGTTAGTTATTTCAGATTAATCTAGATTAATCTCTCACACCACAGGAAGGATAAAAGTGGAACGATCCCGGGGGAGTAAAACGAGATCGTTCTTCAGAAAGTTTTTCGTCATGATATATCCTCCAGTCTCCTCAGGAAAGTGAATCCAAGCTGCTTAGCGACAGCCATTTAATCACATACTTCATAAAATCTCTTAATCTCCATACCTACAACAAGCAATAATCTCCATAATCCTGCTACATCCCAATCATACTAGTATAACTGTTTAATCCTTGGTACTCCAATGATATAATCAATCCAGCATAACTCTTCTATAATATTCCATAAATTCTGAGTGCAACTTTTCTAATCTTGCAAATTCAAAAAATTTGCCACAGTCAAAACCATTTATCTCAATTTCAAGATGCCGTCGATTGACCAGCTTTCCGATTCCGGTTTGCAAAGATCCACTGGAACGTGGATTGACAGCTTATGCCACCGAGGATGTCTTTACTACTCCACAACAATGCGGGATTTAGCACCCTTGCAGCAGAAGTCCGCTGATCGATTTGCGAACGGGAAGATAAATGGACAGATGGTGAGAAAAAAAAAAGAGATGTTCATCGCAGAGTTCACATCAAAATATATCCGGGCAAACGTTCCATTCTTGTTTTTCCTTGCTGTTCCAGTATTCTCCTCTGTATGTGTATGCCATGGATTTGGTAATCTGGTCCATTCGTCTTTCAAACCAGACGGGACGATAGCCTTCAAATGGTTTGCCTGAGAAGAGGGAGAACAGATGGTAGAAAGAGAGATAAGATTATCAAAATTAATAATGGAGATATAGAAATATCATGTATTAATTATTATCATTATTATTATTAGTTCAGATCCAAAATATGCTTTTAATGTACAGTGCATCCTACATAAAAGTAAACCAAATTTGAGAGGCTCGTATTTGATTTATTTATTTATTTACCAACAACATCAAAAACAGTACAATACATTTCATAGAGCAATAATAACATTGACTGGTAAAAGGAGTCAGATAATAGCACAAGTGCTAGTCGAGCCTGACCCCTTATATCAATATTGTATAACCTACTTTTTACTATAAACAAAAGAATGATAATAGTAAATCAATAAATTTAGGTTTGTCACAACATATGATACTAATATGGTATTAAAATTGTATAACTTATGTGTCATTAATTCTTCTTGCTTTTGCCTAAACTTGGTACAAGGCAATTTTGATGCTTGTTTTTTTAAAGTCCAAGCGCTGAAGGATCACAAGCTACATTCCCATACCTGCTTCTGCTGCAAGGGCTGCTTCTGCTTCTCTCTTTTTTCTCTTTGTCCTCTGTTTCTCCTCCAGCCTGAGTTTCTCCTGATTAGCTTCGTCCCAGTAACCGTCTTCCATCAGTCGTTGATCAGGTCTCATCCTGCTGTCCGTGGGTGCCACGTCATCCTCGGGCTCGTTCATCGTCACGGCAAGCTCGTTGAAGTTGTACATCAGCTCGCAGTTTTGCCTGTTAGGAAAGGAGTATTTGCGAGTGAGTGAACAAGTACAATTACAAATGTCTAATCATTCAAATCATTTAGGTTTCGGGTCTGTTCATGCTATAATAAGTGAAATAAATGATCGAAAGAAGGGTATTCTCAATTTTTTTATTCCACTTATAAGCAGTCTCAGTTCATGAGTGGGGAAAAGCAAATCTGCATAATGAAGGTTTATTCTACGAGATTAAAGAGTTACTTTGCCCCAATTAATGGATGGTTGAGAATCAACCAGGAAAATACTTCAGGACATATACTGATTGGCGAAAGAACCAGTTCAATGCTGGGAAGGATTCTCTTATTTTAACAAGGTTATTGGTACAAAGCCAATGTTATGTTTTGGCAATATTTACTGACAAGTGCAGCGGTTAAAATTGCTGTTGTTATTGAACTGAAACTGATATCGCTCAGGTGTACAATGTTAAAATTGTGAAAAGGAAAACTGGTGTACATAGCAATGCGGTGTTAGACAGGGCTGGACTTTCCCTTAAAAGGGGTTGTTTAACTTTGTTCAAGAGCTAATAACAAATTAATCTTCTAGCTAATGCTGTAATCATAGTCGCAAGCATTTAGGTCAGACAAGAATCATCTGAGATTTTGAAGCAAATTGGTTGTTTCATTTCCAAGATATTGATGACCGACTACCACCAGTCATAAGTCTACCTAGGTATGCTTAAGATAACACTGCAGGCTAGCGATGGAAAATATTCACTTTTTAACTTATTGTGAAACATGAAAGATTGCTTATAAAATGAATTCATCTCAGAGTTTCCCCTTGACACATTATTACATGTAGGGTCCCACAGGTTAGATTTTTGCAAACCCCCACAAAGTTACTCAATCTCTTTAAAACTTTTTGACGACAAAGTAACTTACATAGGTGGATTCCTTTGCCAGAGTACTTTGGTTGCCCCACAGTTATAGACCGGCTTGCCCCGGCCAGACTTTTCTGTTGTGATGTTCTGCACCTCTGCATATTCCATCTTCTTATCCCACGTTCCTGATAGCACGTATTTGGCTGTGTTGTTAGCATCCATAATAACACCAGTTACCTGTAACACAGGAAATTAATTAAAATAGAAAAATACTTTTTTTTTCCCTCTCTCAAATAAAGAGTGAAATTTTTACCTCTTTCATATTGGATTTCAATAGGATTTAGTTTTAAAATATTTCTTTTTTTGGACAATCTAACATGTAGCCAATCTGAAATATGAATAGGGCTATTACACAAATAGTAGTGTACAGTAAAATTCATTTCAGAAAACACGTAGGTGTCTAGTGTTTGAGCACAGATGTGTATAAAGAGGCATCTTTTGCACAAAAAGGGTTATTGAGTTATGGTAATCACTTGTAAATAAATTTTTAATAAAATCACATGCAAGTTACATGAAAAAATAAAACATATCCCAACCAATATTGGGGGACAATTTACAAACGATGAATAAAAAGTTGAGGAAAGGGCAAAGAATCTTTATAAAAATAGCCTGTCACAAAAATAGTCACAATAAATTGCAATTTATTTGAAACATCCATTCTGATTGGTTCACAGTGAAACTTTTCTGCAAGAAGTCCATGCAACAAGGATGCTGATTGGTTTGAGAAATCCCATAATTTTGTATAGCAAATAGAAATCATAATAATGTGTCATTTCAATGATGTAACCATGGGGAACTCCAGCCCATGTACACTTGGGACACTAAGGAGAATTTCTATCACATTTTACAAATGAATGATTTGGTTCTGATTGGCTTACCTTTCTTGGTACATCTCTTGAAAAGTAGCTGGTTGGTTTGAAGTTTAGTCTACAGACATCTTTGGTTGTATGGTTAAGAAGCTCGCATTCACCAGACTGCAGGGGGGGGGGGAGAGGGAGAAAGAGAGTTCAAGATTACAAGTGTCAATGTAAAAAAAAAAATAATAAAAAAAAAACTGTAAAAGTTATAATATACTAGAAGCGCTTTGGTCTTAACAGATAAAGCGCTTTATAAGAAACCGGTATTATTATTATTATTACTCCAAAAATTCTCTGATTATCAATATACAGTCTGTATAGATATAAACATGGTACAAGCAAGAAACTTATTTTGTTATTACAGTATGAAGATAAATCACAACCTGGTCATTTTTTTTTTCTTTAAGCAAGAATTTTTTTCCCCCCATCACATTTGGTGCTGTAAATCTTGAAATAGGATAAGTGGTCTACAATTAAGAAAATCAATTTTAAAACTTTCTACGTGTCTGTGGAATTTTGTAGGTTTCAAATACAATAGGCTATGATGACCGATTTTCGCATAAGAAACCCTGTTCTTATTGATATCTCACCTGATACACCCATTGTTTGCCTACAATGATAATGGACTCTATTCTTACAAGAAACCCTAATCAAATTAATATCTTATCTGATCAACCTATAGTTTGCCTACTATGATGTTATTGACTCTATCCTAACTAGAAACCCTGATCAAATCAGTTTGATCCATATCTTCACTGATCCACCCATAGTTTGCCTACAATGATGTTATGGACGGTGACAGTGACCCGGGTGTAGGTGTAGTGACTACCAGACTTCTTACAAACCCTAGTACTCAATCATAAGAAACCCTGATCCATGACTTACCTGATTAACCCATAGTTTGCCTACAATGATGTTATGGACCCTAGTACTCAATCATAAGAAACCCTGATCCATATCTCACCTGATCCACCCATAGTTTGCTACAATGATGTTATGGACGGTGACAGTGACCCGGTGTAGGTGTAGTGACTACAGACTTCTTACAAACCCTAGTACTCAATCATAAGAAACCCTGATCCATGACTTACCTGATTAACCCATAGTTTGCCTACAATGATGTTATGGACCCTAGTACTCATCATAAGAAACCCTGATCCATATCTCACCTGATCCACCCATAGTTTGCCTAGAATGATGTTATGGACGTGACAGTGACCCGGGTGTAGGTGTAGCGACTACCAGACTTCTTACAGACCCTAGTACTCAATCATAAGAAACCCTGATCCATGACTTACCTGATCCACCCATAGTTTGCCTACAATGATGTTATGGACCCTAGTACTCAATCATAAGAAACCCTGATCCATATCTCACCTGATCCACCCCATGTTTGCCCTACAATGATGTTATGGACGGTGACAGTGACCCGGGTGTAGGTGTAGTGACTACCAGACTTCTTGAAGGAGATATGGGCAGTACCCTGAGGGAAGATCTGCAGGTACTTGCCACGGAACTTGCTGCTGATGGTGGTCTCCATCCACAGTGTCCAGTCCTTGCTTTCCACATGGAAGGCTGCAGCAGGAGGGTGATGGCTCACCTATAAATTTAATGAGGGATCAGTTCATAATTGGTCTTCATGTACCAGATACTTTGTAAAACATATTGGTGCATTCATGGTCAATCCTTAAATTTAATCAGGAACATAAATCATAATACAAAACAGAATATATAAAGAGAAACAAAGGTAGCGTTAATCAGGGTTCCCACAGAAATTTGAAAACAGAATTCCATGACTTTTCCATGACTTTTCCATGACTAAATTGCTGCTTTCCATGACTTCCTTTCTCGCACGGTTTCCAAAATCAGACACAATATGGACTCCACCTCCCCTCACAGCCATCCGTTCCATCCACTATCTTAATCATGACATTATCATTAGCACATGGGCTGTTTCTGCCCAGGGTACCATTTTCATTTCACCAACACCCAAAATTCAAAATTATCTTGAACACAAACTCATGTAATTTTCTTGAACTGACAGATTTCCTTGAACTAAACACAACACAAAAAGAAAGTTCCCCCTATTTCAAAATTTTTAAAATAGGAGTTAAAAAATCAAATTACATGTCCATGTAGGGAATTTAATTAGCTACCATGGGAGCAAATTTTAGGAAAAATCATCGAGTCATGCTTCAGTGAGCAATGGTTGAATGCAAAAATGTCATTTTTTGAAGTTCACAAGCCTAAAATCACAAGTTTGATTCAATGATATCGAACAATTTTTAGATTTTAAACATTTCACGAATCAGAATGGACGCAAAACGTGCTTCCAAACATACAGAAAGGATGTCTGCGCAAAATTTTATGGTTGAGTGAGCATGCAGCAAAAAATGCCGAAACAGCGATTTTTACTTCTTTTCCATTGTAAAATTGTTCAAATATGATGGGATTCATTTCTAGGAAGAGTGTTTTTTGCAAACTTTTGCAAAAAATTTAAATCAATTCACAGCTGAATGAACACCATAAAATACCATGTAAAAAACACTAGAGGATTCTTTCCATTTTGTACACTAAAAATCATGTGGATATCTGTTTTTGTATTATTTTTATGACAGGTGCAAGTGTGTACATGATCATATTGCATTTATTTAAAAATTCATGCTTCAGAGAGCATGTGGCTTTGGTAAAGCTATTTTTTTTTTATTAGAGACCAAATTAAATTGCCTACTTTGCTTAACCATAACAATTCGTTTAAAAGTATTCATTTGATTTCATTTTCACAAAAATTCTGAAATTTTGATGCTTCAGTGAACACAAGATATGAGAAATACAATAAAAAAGGAAGAAAGTTTACGGCCCTGGCACGGCTAAATGGCACGTCCGATTCTTAATTTGACCTACAGTAAGTTCCTGTTAGTTAATGACTTTCCAAAGATTTGTGCCAAGTTTCAAGAATTAACTCACAGTATAACAACAACAAAAACTAGAACTGCAATCGTTGACATGAACGATGTGCGTGCATTGACGCCTTGACTAAAGGATATCAATGATTATTAAAATGTAAGCATATATTTTGAAATATATTGGGAAGCGGACGTAAGCTTTACATAATATACAATATCTGTGTGTAAAACGAATACGCTTTGTGTACTACAGTGCAATTTTGAAAACTTGGCTGTCAATATTATCTGGCGTGCACATGGCTCTGTCAAATTTGCAATTATTAGGCAAGCGGGTATAATGGCTCCTACTAAAATGTGATTTACTCGAAATTTTCTGTGACAACCTATATTATATTTGGTATCAATGGAAAGGCAATTTAAATGTGGTCATTGTGACGTCAATTTTAGAAGCAAATATTGAACGACAATGACGTAATGCTTTGTTACGTAATCCATTGAAAATTCGCTATTTTTTTGTCGCATAACTTTTTTGATGACGTCATCAAATTTTACAAAAATTGGCAGATAATTGTGAAATGTATTGATACATATGCCTGCCAAGTTTCAAGTCCCTAGATTGAATATTCGCTCTTTTAGGGGAAGTTAAACTTGTTTTCCTGGTATCGATAATTTTTTATTTTGTACAACCTTTTTGAGCAATTTGGTCAATGAATCGATATATTTTTCTTTACATTGCTGGAAAGTACATAGTCTGAACTACCTAAATCCAAAAAGGGTACGGTTTTAACAAGGCCACAACGCAGATGCAGCCTCTTGGATTTTAGCCAAATTTTGAAACTTTAGAGGGCGCTATTTTCATTTTGCGTATTTATTGGAGCGTGAAACATGTGGAGGTGTGTGCACATTCATTAGAATAACATGCCCTGAAAATTTGAAGCAAAATGAAATTGATTTAAGAAAGTTATAGCCATTTTTGCATGTTTTTTAGTCACAATTTTTCATTTCATAACGGAGTTGATTTTTGAAATTACTTAAAAATATGAAGATGGTTTTGAAATAAAAAGTTGTTGGATGCATTTGAAAGGTGAATTCATGGACTATATATTGAATTTTGTTAGAAGTTTGTAGCATCTAGGATGATGGAGATATTGAAGTTGGAAGAATTGCTTTCACATGACCAAAATTGGACAAAATGGCCAATGGACGGTCACAGATGAGTGATTTTGGAAATTGAAAATGTCAGGGGATCAAGAGTAGATCATGGATGACATGTCTACGAAGTTTGAACGAATTTGGACGAGTAGTTTGACCTTGACAGGTATAACAAAGATCATGTGTTAAATGAATGGCTTTTTTGACTGGAAAAAGAAGAAAAAGAAGAAGAAGAAGAAGATGGCGGAATAGGAATATTGAACGATAACATGGCATTGTCGCTGGAGCGTCAATGCAATTACAATGAAAATGGATAATACATGTATTTGACTTTTGTTCATTATTGATTTCCTCACATTGACTTTATGTATAGAGTTTGAACAAAAAGTGAACAAAAGTAAAATATTTCCCATTTTCATTGTCAATTTTTGTTTGTTATACTATGATTAATTCTTGAAACTCGGCACATATCTTTAGCAAAGTAAGCAATTTAATTGTTTGGTCATAAAAATAATACAAAAACAGATATTCACATAATTTTTAGTGTACAAAATACTTACTTAGTGTTTTTCACATGGTATTTTATGGTGTTCATTCAACTGTGAATTGCTTTAAATATTTTGCAAAAGTTAAAAACACTCTTCCTAGACATGAATCCCATCATATTTGATCAATTTTACCATGGCAAAGAAGTAAAAATCGCAGTTTTGGCATTTTTGCTGCATGCTTACTCACTGTGAAATTTTACGGAAATGTCCTTTTGTTTTCAAATTTCTGTGGGAACCCTGAATTATATGAAGACGAAACACTTTACATATGATACACATGAGCCAATCGTTACAAAAGAGTGACATTTCAGTTTTACAATACGGTGACATTAAAAAAAAAAAGGCTAACAAAAACATCCTCATCCTAAATTCTCAACATATAGTGCTGCATTTCACTCTACATTACAAAAAATATAGGTTTTTGTGAATATAACACAGCCACAATCCACATTCCTCACTCAAAATACTCATGGACGTGAAAAAAACTGTTCACTCCTGACATTCAATTTGGACAACCAGACTACAGAAAATTTCATCTACTTTCAATGATATTATATAAGATGCCGATCAGTCAATACATGTTTAATATGTCACATTTTGTCACCAGTTTTGCTTTTTTAGTTGTTTTCAGATAATTTAAATTTCAAGTTTTGTACAATTTTACTCAAAATTCATGGCAATTAGTTGACATATCAAATCACAACTGATCAATCACTACCAACATGGCTATCAGAACATAATACATCCAAAGGGTTCTGAATTTCTTAGTTACACAAGATGTTTCAATTGCTGTTTTGGTGTCAATGAATGTGTCCTCTCCGGAAAAGTTACTTTTAAAATGAAGTTTAATGAAATATCAAAATAGGCATCAAATGTTCAATTTTCAAGATATCCTCATGATTTTTGGACCATAGAGAGAAATACAGTTGTCAATTTAGCTGGTATCCTCAAATTGTATCACAAATGCCCTTATTAAATGCTATTTCAACCTCACTAGTCCTAACACTAAGTAACCCAGGGAACAAATCATTATCAGAGCAATAGGTACTGGCAACTAACACTGCAATTATAGTGAAAGTGGAAATCACAAAACTGGTAAAAATGGAAATCATGAACACCAATTATAATAGCAGAGTATGAGAGTTGCGAGACACGACAAACTGGAAAGCTGCCATAGCCAAGAGGTAAATGCAATTCCATGACTTTTCCATGACCAAAATCCCCTTTCCATGACTTTTCACAAATTTTCCAAATTCCCTGACTTTTCCCTGACTTTCCATGACCACAAATTTTTCCAGGATTTTCCAGGATTTTCCATGACCGTGGGAACCCTGGTTAATGGTACCAATTTCCAGTTGTAAATATAAACGTCTTCCAGTTCTCCATTCGGAAGAAAATTTAAATGCAGAAAAAGGTGCGTTTAAAGACGACCAGCTTTGAATTTAGGACCATCATGACCTTGAGCATTGCGAATACAAAAAAGCTCCGCAGAGAGGGGTGAATTTAAAGACAATCCATGGATAGTCAGCATTAAATTTTTGACCAAAAACGGTGCACCATGTTCTGTGGTCAACATGGAAGGCGATAGCAACAGTTGAAAAACAACTTGGCTACATAAATCAATTATACGGTCTAAGGTTCAAATCCTGACTGTTCAATTAAACCAAACAGTTCAAAACCACTGGGCCACATGTACCCATTGTAAGGTCTGAGGTTCAAATCCTACCTGTTCACTTATTGCTCTCCACCCCAAGTCGTCCATCCTATCGCACTCGAAGGTCTCCCCGAGGAGAGGGTTGAACGGCTTGGTCGTACGCACCGATGTCTCAGCGTACGCCGACGTGATGAAAGCGGCCACGTAAGCCATCTCCTCGCATGTGTCGTCGCATTGGGCGGCCATGCTTAGGAGGTCGCTGTAGAACATGTCCTCCGTCAGCCGTTGTAACATCGACATCGGTTCGTTGAAGTTGACCTGGGGAAGGGTAGAGAGAGAGAGAAATATATTATTGACTCATGGCTTGAATTTAGCAGTTCCACAGTGCCAATAGCCACCTGAAACTTTGTTGCATCACCTAAAAAATAAACCAAATTCTCCATTCAACTATGTAGATTGCATACTCCAATGGGGCCAATGGCCACCCGAAAAATTCAAGAGTGAGTTGGAGTGTTTCTTTAGATTATATGGACAGTGGAAGATTAACCAGCTGATTAAAATAACATCATATGAATTTTTACATTAGATATATTAATAAAGATTGCTGAAACTTAAGTATAGGAATGTGGGAAGGTCTTAAAAACATACAAAAACATAAAAAATATACATGTACATGTAGATGGTAATAAATCAAGGTATATTTTCTGACACCAAGACAGTTGTTCGAAAAACCATCTCGGGAATGATCGGGGGGGGGGAACTGATTAAATGTGAATTGAACACAAGTGGGGATAAAGAGGGTTTCTCATTGTTTGCAATATAGGGACTCTATTTTGGAATAGAACTAGTTGTAAACAAAGTGGTTATTGTTCAAGATTGTTATACCCAACTCACACCATCAAGTGACACCACTTTGATAATGTAACAAACAAAAATCAGTAGTACACCTCGATATGCCAACGCTTTTGCCAAATTGGGGTCTAATAGTGGTATGACTGAAGTATTAAAGATGTATCAGACTTCCTTTTCCAAAGCATCTAAAAGTGGTTTAAGAGTCCATCTGGGGATTGATGCTTGGTATCAAATGAAGGATACTTGAATTTTGTTAAGAGAAATTGACCACAAGTGGGAAGGCTTGAAAAAGGGTTTTGTGGTTTGAAACCTTGAAATTGTATAAAGGATTAGGACTAGCTGTAAACATGTATTATAAAGACAATTCTTGATAAAGGTTGATTACATCATTTGTCAGCTACATGCACATGTGTACAGCCGTATGAAATTATATGTAGTATTCTATTCTCAAACAACAGTTCAGCTTTGTTCATCTTGCTTGATATAAATTGCGATCTAAGGGGAAGTGACTAAGAAGAGTTTAATTCGTAACTACTACAGTACAAACTTGGTTTGCAAGTTTTTTAAAGATACAAATACATGTATATTTGCATTCATTTCTTAATGTACATGTATTTCATTGTCACATGTTTAACACTCGTAATTAAATATATTTGTCATATGTTTAACACACATAATGAAATACATTTTGGATTGAATACAATCGATAACATGTTCCTGTATTTGGAAAGATAAATCCATGAATTCAAATCCAAAACGCAAGCCATCTCATTGAATTCACAATGCAAAACCACAAGAAGAAGAAGAAAAAAAAAAGATTTCAAGTGTTCACTATTCTTTGAGAGATTGTTACATTAAAGTGGACACTTCTGAGAAGGCCAAATGCTATATGCAAGATGACGCCCTCTTGAAATTATACCATACTGCTTCTAACCAAACCTGTGCCTGAAAAGCTACACTGACAAAACCAGACACCAACTAACAAAATACCAGTCAGGAGATTGCATTACACTGAATGGCAGAGATTTACTTGTTTTGAAGTCAGTTTGAAAGTGTGACTGGGGTTTGGTGCATTACTATTCATTTATGCTTACACTGGCCAAAGTGACCTGAAAATGCAGATTGGTGTTTGGAGGGTGGTATGCGAGTGGATGGCACAAGGAGAGCGTGGGTGTAAGGAGATATGTAGGCTACAGTTCAAATCATTTGGATGTCTTGGATTATTCACCATTGTGGGGACACTATCAGCTGTATTGTAGTTTAATCTCCTTGTTGTAGACATGCATAGGGTGTACACATGTATTTGATTTATCATTGCATGAGTTATTAAAAACATGGGATTGGGAAAGAGTAAGAAATCTAGTCTGTTTTGTAAAATTATTATGGTTTCTTGGGTAATTCCAACCTTTGGGGACATTATGATCTGAATTGGAGATTAATCACTATTAGATTTATATCACGGTATCTAATAGATACACATCATTAACACCAAAACCATAATCATCACCACCACCACCACCATCATCATCATAAGCATCCTCCTCCCCTCCACATACTCCTCTTAACCTCCATCACCATCATCATCATCATCATCATCATCACCATCACAATCACCATCACCACCATCATCATCATCACCATCACCATCTTCACCACCATCAATCATCATCATCATCATCATCATCATCATCATGTTTCTTACTGGCATGGGTATTCTTGATAGCTCTTTGCCGATGCAGTTCTGAATGATACTCCACAGGCTCAGGCTATGGTTGGGTTTCTCATCATCATTATCATCATCATTATCACCATTATCATCCTCATCATCATCCTCATCATATTAACCAACGCCATCATCACCATCAAAATCACCATCACCATGATCATTGTCACTATCATCATTATCATCACCATCATCATCATCATCATCATCATCGTCATCATCATCGTCATCATCACCATCATCATCATCATCATCATCATCATCATCATCATCATCATCATCATCATCATCATCATCATTATCATCATCATCATAATCATCATCACCATCATCATCATCTTCATCACCTTATTTACCACCACCATCATCATCATCATCATCACCGTCACCAACATCATCACCATCACCATCATCAATCATCATCATGTCTTCTTACTGGCATGGGTATTCTTGATAGCTCTTTGCCGATGCAGTTCTTAATGATACTCCACAGGCTTAGGCTATGGTTGGGTTTCTCTGGGATCTTCTTACGCCTTTGTTTCACCATTGGACCGACTTTGGGCTGTGTCTTCAACCGATGGGGTAGCTGTCAAAGAAAAGGAAAAACAGATCCCTCATAAATGTTGATAGATAATAACAATTTGCTTCTTAAATATTGCTAAACATCTATTTAATCTTATCAGTAATGGATCAATACTCTTATAATTTCTTGTACAATAAAACAGATATAGAGTCAGGGATCACAGTCTGGGATAAAATGTTGGTTGAGCGGTAATGCTCATTGTCGGGTCTGGCCATCATCCTTCAAACTGACATGGATCTGACCTAGGTTCAAATCCAAATCTTGTCTTTTAGATGGTGATGTTAAAGGTCCACCCCAGAATTGAACAATCATATCATTAAAAAAGTCCCTTGAATAGGACTTCAAGCCCATATATTCATCAGTATATTTGACAGTTGAGTAAATATTTAGAAATGTATCACACCATTTCATGATTTAAGATAAATTCTTCCATATTATGGAAATATTCCCTTTATAAAGAGGGCGTGGAAATAAAATTTGATCTATGAACTCACAATTTTTTTCTTCATGCATTTTGTTAATGACTATAGAAATAAACTTTGATCTATTAACTCACATTGTTTCCTTCGTCCAATTTGTTTATCTGGACCACGGCCTCTACCCCTGGCTGCATCTCTTCTCCGCTGCTGGCTTCAGTACTGGCCACACTCCCTTCACTTGGAGTTCTCCTGTCAAACATGACAACATGACATGATTTATAATATGTGGCAATGTAGTATGTCATATTCTGTTACCATGGCAATGTAGTATGTCATATTCTCTTACAATTCTGTTATAATAATGTGTCTATAGGAAATCATGACACATTTCATTTGCTAAGTATCCTTACATGGTTCACAATATGTAAAACTGTGATTATTATCCCTCTATAGACTGCTGTGTTAACTTAAGCGTACCCAGGTACGCTTATGACTATGACGATATTCAGTCATCACAATCTGCAATTAAAGGATTAGCTTCAAAATCTCGGGTGATTCATGTCTGACCTAAAGGTTTACAATTATGATTATAGCATTACATTAAGCTGGAAATTTTTTTTTTTTAGACCCTGAACAAATTTAAAGTATCCCTTTAAAAATGAAAGACATGGTTTACCTGTGATGCAGGTTGGAGTTATCTCTTGGCAGTTGAACAGAGGTGGTGAATTGGAATTGCTCTATGGCATCAAAGAACTCGTTCTCGTCATCATCGCTATGCTCCTCCTTACTATCGTCAGAGTTTACTGTACAAAGATACAAAATATAATGATAAATAATAATAAATAAAAAAATAAGGAAAAAAGAAACGGCACGAAAGTTGACAAGTATGAAAATATGAAGAAAAAAAGTATTAAAAAAAGAGCAAAGAAAATGGGATCCATTGGGATCCCGATGTCTTTGTTCATTTGTACATATTACATACTTCTTGTCAGTTTCTTTATATTCAAAAAGCTGCATCGAGTCTGAGGTACAGAGATACACCTTGCTAATAAGAATCGGATGCTCAAAACCACTCAAAATGGTGTCATATAAACAATTTGAAGCATATCCCACAAAAACTAAAAAATCTTAGAGATCCATCTGTGAACTTGTTGATTATGTAATTTCAAAACCTATATCCTTGTTGAGGTAAAATCCTTTACAGGTCGACAGGAGTTCTTGCAACTGTATCTCCTTTGTACAGTATGAATGTTAACAGCAGATATTGTCTCTGTAAATTTCGCCTGAACTCTTTCTTAAAAAAACTTCTGACAAATGCTTACAAAACAGAAACTTACTTGTTGGATTTCGTTTCTAGATTAAAAGACGGATGGACAGACAGGAATTACACAAACAAACAGCCTCAAATAGAGCACGATGTACAGTTGAAGTTACAGTCTCTGTACATATACATGTATCACAGATAAACAGACGGGCAAATACACCAACAAACAAATAGAGCAATGTGTACAGATGAACTTGCAGTCCCTGTACATATATTCCTGTACACAAGCCTAACCCGACACCTACAGGCACATCCCAACACTTACAAGCACAAACTGAAACTTACTCGTGATTCTCTCGAGTAGGGTTTCCTCTGTGGATCAAGCGAATGCAAAACCCACTTAATCTTTATTTTCGCTTCACAATCCCGTAGACAGGATGCGTGTGGCAGAGGTTATATACGAGACAAGCAAAATACTGCAGGAAACAGTCTCTCTATCTGTCCTTCCTGCCTATATGTACTGTACATGCATTAGAAGTACTTATACATGATCTTCAAGGCTGATAGATTTTATTCACCCACATTAAACAGTCTGTATTCTCACCCATACTGTATAAGCCCTTTTTTTCACGATTTGGCACTAGTTTGGAACATTCGCGATTAATTTAACGTTTTTTGTGATGTTTTCATTACTATAAATAGCGTTAAGCTGAAGTAGGAATTTTTGCGAATATGGACTCGCAAAATTTGAAAAACTAAAACCACCTCGAAAAATGACCACTTATACAATATATGTTTTTTGTTACCAGCAAGATGGACGCTGCAACATATCCTTTAACATAGAACCAATACCATTTTAGCTGGCTGTGAACAGACAATATTTCATGAGCCCCCCCCCCCACACACACACACACACAAACACATACTCATTAAATACTAAAATTCACAAACAAATCTTATCCTAATGAGTTGTATGGATTCTAGGTCATTGATTAAGAATGTAAGGTTTTGTTTTTAAATTTATGTTTTTTTTTTTTTAGTTCTTTAGGTGGGTGTGAGGAACTAAATATGGAAATATAATAAGTTCACAGATATGTTGTTTTGAAATAAGAAACAATATTTGTTGCTATTTTAAATGGAAAGATGTTATGAATAGTTCCTTCAAAAACACCTCAAGAATATTAATTGCCTTTGGCTAATGGTGTGTAATTAATGAGCTTACAGTGATCATACTAAAAACATAATAAACATGGCAACAATTAGTGATACATTACTTTCTGGTAAAGTACTTTGATACTGATTTGAGAAAGTATATTTTGATGATATAGTTGGTCATATTTAATTTAAGTGGGACATTCAGCTGAAATTTCAATGTGGTGCTGTGCCTTTGAAAATGCAAATTAGGATCTGAAATCAACACAAAGGCTTCTTTACAATACAACCAATTATTTAAGTTCAAACATTAAGTGATCCAGCTTTCTTACGCTGAATAATTGAGCAAACAGGAATTTACACGTATGGGACTATGGTGCTTTAAATGCCTCTTATTCTTAATACTAGTCACTTTTGTCTGATTTTTTTTGCTTAAAGTAATTTTCATGATCTACTCTAACATAACATAAAAACACAGGTAATTTGGATCTAGTTATTTACTTGAAATGTTGAATTTAAGGCACTGGTCGTGTCACTCACGTTTTGGATGTCGTGTCACTCACGACATATAGAAGTGGACCATTTTCCAAAGAGAGGGAATTATTGATAAGGACAATAAATGTCAGAGAGGTACACTATTCATGTACATATACCAGCACTTATGGTACTCTTAGAGATCTACTTGGGCACAAATCCAACCATAACCAATAATGGTCAGAAACCCATGTCTTTTTTTTGTCGTGTCACTCACGCACTGTTTTTTAATCATAATTTCCAGTACTAATTGTAAAATTCAAATCCAACTGGTAATGACACATGCCACTCCTACATTATACATAATATGGTAGTCATGATCCATTCATAACCTACAAGTGCGAAGATATGTGGCCTTCTAATAGTCCAAATGTCGTGTCACTCACGATTAAATATGACCAGTTCGCAGTTCGAAATAGAAATAAAACTACAAGGCTGAATGAGTAATAAAAAAAAAAATACTAGAGGTAATGACACTTCCTTTGAATTCATCCTCATGACCTAGTTTCAGTTCTTCCACTTTAAACCTTTCAAGTCTAAACAATATGAAATCAATGTGAACAGAATAGTACAATTATATTTGTAGTCACAAGACCAATACATGTTAATTTACAAGGACACTTATAGTGAAATTTTATTTTTATCATTGTAGGGATATCTTGATATATTTTTATATATACATCTGACCATCTATTTGTATCAGGTAGTCCCAACCCATGGGAGACGTGGGTGTGGAAGACAGTGAAAAACTTATCTTGAAATATTGACAACTAAATACTGGAGTAGAGGGTAGTGACGAGCTGAGAAAATATCTGCTTTTCTTCGCTCATTTTTTTTTCATATCTTATATTTATTCAAATTATATGCTTGACAGAAACAGCTAGAGGATTCATACTACATGTAGGTCTTGGCAGATAAACCAACCTGGTATAGGTAGGTAGGTATATTCATATTGATCAGTAATTTGCACATTTGCAATTATGAAAGTAACTTTGAAATGTTTGAAATACAAATACATTTATAGTTAACCCACTCTATAAATTCTAAAATTATGGGAACGTAGACCGGGTAATGTCAGGTAAATAAGTATTGGGTAATAAATACTATCATGTTCCGTACAAGGTCAAAGTTCCAGTATTCTGATCTATACACAACAAAAAAAGTAAGTCCCCCCCTAATCAAAATGATGTAACTTTTGAACCAAGAGGAGTTTTACGAATGTCATTACATGTTTTACTTCCGAAAAGTGACCATTGTCTTTGACTTGCTCATTAAGCCATGACTCAACAAATTTCAGTAAAATCCAAACCAAAGGTACTATAAAATACCTACAAC
>CALNVZ010003434.1:31770771-31805851 GCA_940671915.1 Paracentrotus lividus | reverse complement strand
TTCTCTCCAAATTATCGTACAAAAAACAAGCTCGTTCAAAAGTTACATCATTTTGATTAGGGGGGGACTTACTTTTTTTGTTGTGTATAGTTCTATCTCTTCATGTGTAGTCTATAATCAAAAACCCAACCTTGATATATTTTAAGAATACTGTTAATAGTTAATAGTGTGCACTTTCGTACTCCTTGAGATGTGTTATTCAAAAATACTAAGAGGAAACCCAACTTTGATTATCACTGAGCGTGAAAGTGAAGCACTCACAATTTTGCAAGACTTTTTGAGAACAATGAGGTTCAGCGATGCATAATATTGGTGAGCTGAGAGACATATCATTAGAATGGTAATGAGTTGCACTTTACAGTGATATAAATTTCATAAATACTACTGAAATATTTTTCAAAGTATTAATGATCAAACTTGGGTTTCTTTTATTCGACACATCCGGTAATACTCAATACAAACTTGGAGGGAGAGGTTTCCCGATGTGTAACGACAAAATGCTCATATCTTTAAGATTCTTGGACCATATCACATAAAATTTCATCCAGTTGTAGAACACGAATGGTAGTTTACGGGTGTAGAGTTATAAACAATAGAGTCTTGTAATTTTAATATTATATCTAAAGTGCCATTAGTATTTTTTGTGGGACACACTGTATGTATACTTTACATCTGAATTGAAAATTTAAACAAAGGACAGGCAAAACTTTTTTCCCAATCTAATTCTCAAAAATTTATTATGAAGCTATAATTTACATATCATTTACAGGAAATAAAAATACAAATTGAAATGAGCAGGGAACAATTCACTTTGAACAGGGGAGAATAGGTGATACTTTCAACAAAGAGATATACTTCCATTTTATTCTATTTTCAGCATGTATTATATAGAATTAATAAAAATTAAATCGTGGTCAGGGAAAGTTTTTTGATGCCGGATAGGAAAGATTAGGTTTCCATTTCTTACAAACTATAAAATCAGTTTCATTTTAATTTCATTTCATCCTATGTTATCCTATTAATTTAATTTTTTATGTAAATAATGCTTTTGAGATGAAAATTATTGCAGAGAGTTATGTCAGGGTGCTATTTTAGTAAAATCCCTGTGCATATAATATACAATAGAGATTATAATTCAATTTTCGTACCTTGGTGGCGAGTATTACATTCCCTGCCCTAGAGCATGCATAGGTTTTGTGCTGTATAAGCTATGCATTCTTTGTCATTACAGAAGATCGGTGTGGTATAACTTTCATGTCTAAATATAGACTGCTGGGGGCGCAACTACCTAATGATATTACACCGAAAGTAATCCCCTCTTAGGCGCAGAATATAGAAAGTGGTTTCTGTGACAACGAGTCCCATTTCACATTTATAAGAGATCATTCTTAGGACCGGACATGATAGCGCAATCGGTTAGAGCACCCGTAAAAAGGTAGCCCACCTTGCTTTCATGAACGGGAGGTCGTGAGTTCGAAACCCGGCCGAGTCATATCAAAGACTTACAAAAATGGTACCTAAAGTTGCCTTTTTACAATACAAGGAGCTTAGGGGTAATAATAACATCATGCAGGGCCCGCTGGGAGAACAGTTGTCAGAACTGAAGTGGCTACCCTGGGTAAATAAAACCATATTATTATTATTATTATTATTATTATTCAGGTATGAAGTATGGACTTTCACATTTCATTTTGTATCAAAACATGTACAGGTAACTTGTAAAAAGGCCATTTGATGTTTGGACAGATCTTGTAAAGAGATCTTGGAGATTTCCTATATTTCAATTACCAATATTTTCACTACTTTTGACTTCATGTATATGGAGGTAAGGGAATTCACAAGGGCTTAATTTCATGCTATAAATAGCTTTTATATATTTAAGTAGAAAATTTCTTGAGGTAAGACCAGAGAATATTGCGAAAATAAAACATTTACGAAATTTTTTAATTTTAACATGTAGAGACCATTTACCATAAGTACTGTCTATAATTGCACATGTGTTTAATAATATATGGCAATAAATCAAAATGAAATTTATTATTCTAGGTATTAAAGAAAAGATTGTTGCCTGATCAGTGGGGTGTAACACAAAGACTTACGATTGATTAAAAGTTACGATTGATTTTTTTCTTGGTAACCTCATTTGAAAATCAGGTACAGTCATGGATTAGGATTTGGATGTGATTAAGAGAAGGATTAGGGCTAGGGTTAGGATTAAGATCATCAACTTTAAAGCATCCTGTCCATGATGAGGCTACCGAGAAAAAAAATCAATCGTAACTTTTAATCAATCGTAAGTCTTTGTGTTACACCGGCCATATCTGATAAAGAGAGAAGAGGAGAGGCATATGTGTGGGAGAAAGAGATGCAGCAAGACAAAAAAAAAAGAGAGAGAGAGAGAATGAGAGAACTAGAGACTACACAGATTTATAAAGCAGGGCATCTGAAACAAAGTATGTTACTTGTGCCATTGACTTCAATTATAGCAAACTCAGTATATTAAATCTCTGTACAAATGCCGTATTCATACAGCATACACAAAACGGAAATCGCTGCACAATCATTTTTACTTTTGTGCATGACTCATCGTGAACAGCGACATTCGTTCAATACCCTTGGTTAACATTAAGTGCATGCCTTAATGCACAATTCCCTCCCTCGAATGATTTGCAGTATTGATAACTTGATTTTAAGACGCATGGAGACACATCGAAACAGCTTTTCATTCATTAGGGATTGGTTGCTCATATGACTGTAAATGGAGGACTCAACAATGAGTGTTGCCCCTAGCAACCATATATAACTATGAACAATGATGGATAAAATTCCAAAGAGATATGTTTGAAGTATGATTAATTAGCTGAAAGCCTGAAAGGTAGGCCTAAAGTTAAATGATTTAAAAAAAAAATAAAGGCATTCTAGCTGTCAGTAGAGGTAGAATACCTTTATCACATGGAAATTAGACACCAAGGACTAGTTATTCAGGGAATTTTACATTTATTTAAAATTTATATAATTTATTTGTTTATTCTTTAAATTATTGGCTCTAGCTACTTCATTCAAAATTCTTGAAAGGGATATTTTTTTTTACCAATAGTGTAAATAATACATCGTTCAATGAAAGTGCATTTGTACAATAATGTTTGAACGAGTAAGACAAATATACGGAGAGACAATATAGCAGCAATAATTTGGATGGTCAGACTGGCTAGAGAGGCAGATGGACGTTACCTCTGTATTAAACTATATGAATTAACAACCTTCTGCAGCTAAGTAGGTCATGTGTTAAATCAATGGGATTGATTCAATCAATGAATTGGACCATTACACTGAGGCTCTGCAAGAAAGGGAGGACGAACAAAAAGGAATGCCCGGGCACTCGTCCAGCCACGCGAGAGGACCGTACGTTGATTAGGGCATGAAATTAAATTGCGTTCGTGCGTCAGCGTGCACTTAATGAACAAGCGTGAGGTCCGCTAACTATGTGCTGTCATGGTAAAAACAAACAGAGGAAGAATAGCCTGCAGCAATGGCTTGTCCTGTGTATGCATTATTTACTTTTTAATTGTAAAACATATAGAATGAAAATAAGATGTGTGAAAAAGGGACGCATTAGCTCGTAATATACTTCTTTAAGTTGAACATTCATATGACAAATGAAACACGAATACACTGACGTGCTGAAAAAGCAGTCTTTTCAAGGCTCATGTGAGCTTTCGTGTAAATAAATAACTTCAATCAAACCATACAACATTATGTTGTTTGTGCAATGTCCATGTATGCTCTACAGAGTACAAATAAATCTTCATGCAATTTCATTTTCTTTTTGTACAGATTCCCTGAAAAATTGTGTCATACACATGTACATAATGTAATACTAGCTGTCAGATAATGTTATTAGAATGTATCCTTACCTGCCTAAGCTGCTTCAAGTGCAATTATTCCACAATAAGTTATCTTCAAGTACGTGAATGTGTTAAAACTGACACTATTTTAGTGAGGCTATTTTAGCAGAGGCAGGCAAGTCATGGAGAGCATACCCTGGAAAATGAATTAATAGTCCCTAGAATATCATTTTATGCTGTTTATATACCCAATGGTTTATCCTATTTGGAGCAAATTAGTTGACACACCTAGTACCTCAATCTTGTATTATCCTATTAAAACATCAATTGAATAAAAAGGTGAAGGGAAAACAGAATAGTTTTGACGTACTCTGGGTGGACCCCGAGTACAAATACACAAAATGTGGCTTTATTTTTGCAAGGAAAGAAACAAATGGGTTCGTAAATTTGATGTTTATGACGGTGATAATAACACCAGGCACGCTTGTTAGGGGTAGTAAACAGCTTGTCAATGCGTATGATACATACGTAGGTGATGGCCTACCCTTATTCACGGAATCCTAACACGTAAAGATAGTAAAGCCAGCGCAGTTAACGCTCTTGTGTCGTCACACAGCAAATTGGCAAGTCTATTGCTCCCTATCGCAGCAGTAGCGTTGCATATCTCAGCTTGACGTCATCAGCAATTAATACCGGTGTAGGGGAGGGGATGCAGGTGTGAGAGAGATGGGGAGATGAGCAAGGGAATGAAAGAGAGGTGAAGAGGAGATATAGAGGGTAGTGGGAGAGAGAGAGATAGAGAGAGAAAGAGAGAGAGAGATAGAATATACTTGAGTATGGGAGAATGAGAAAGAAGGTTTTTGGAAATATTCAGGCATGAAAATTGCTTGGTGATAAAAACACTACAAAGACTAAAAAAAGCTGAACATGGCATGAAATAGTGGCAAAATAGTTCAATTTGGGCTAAAAAGCATACATTTAAGGAAGAAAAACACTGAAATCAGCTGAAAAGCTGAAAATTTTCATGCTTGAATATTAGAGGATTAAGAGCAACTACAGAAGATACAGAGGATAACAGGGCAAAGAGAATAAAAGTGTAAGCAAGAGAAAGATTAAGAGAGGAAGAGAAAGATGAAAGAGAGTTGAAGAGGAGATACAGAGGGTAGTGGGAGGAAGAAAGATAGAAAGAGATGGTGATATAGAATGTTTGGAGGATGGGAGAATGAGAAAGAAAGATTTGGAACATTAGAGGAATAGGAGCAAATAGAGAGGATACAGAGGATAAAAATGCAGAGAGAATGCAGGTGTAAGCAAGAGAAAGATTGAGAGAAGAAGAGAAAGATGAAAGAGATATGGAAAGGAAATATAGAGATAGAGAGAGACAGAGAAATGGAGAATGAGAGATCTGGGTCTGGGAGATTGAGAAAGAACTGAAATCCATTGTAGCTGTATAGGTAAAAGAGACCATGTAAAAAGATGGGGGACAAAAAGATTTTACAGAAATCATTTAAACAATATTACGAGAATATGAGAGAATAAAATAAGTGAGAGACAGAGAGGGAGAGCAGTGAATAAGAGAGGGTGAAAGAGACAGATTTAAAAAAGAATTTTAAGGAGAGGAAATATAGCATATCAATAATGAAAATATATGAATCTACAATAGAAGAGAAGAATAGGAAATACATATAGGGACAATCACAAATAAGAATCTACAATAGAAACGTCATCGGCAATTAATGAATAAAATTACACAATGAAATGGCTGATTATGAAAATGGGAGATGGAAGAGAAAGAGAACAAATTATGCTGTGCATATGTACATGTGGCTGGCCTAGGAGAGATTGAGGGGTAGTAGCTCACTGTAATAATTGATTAAACACTGACCAGCCTAGAGATGACCTATACTGCTCTATTAAAGGGAACAATCGTTACACTGCAGTTGTGTAAATATGAGAAATATTGACTATCACAGAGAAATAGAGAGATCTATGTTGTAACATGAACATGCATCGTCTAATAGATTCCAGAAGGATGCAAATTATGAATAGAAAGTAAAGATAGTAAAAGCAGAAGTAGTAGAAGCAGTACAAGTAGAAGCAGAAATAGCAAAAGTAGATATTGTGGAAGTAGAAGTAATAAAATTATGAGGACATGTAGTAACAGTAGAAACAGATGAAGTAGTGGAAGTAGTAGAAGTCATAGTTATGAAAGTAAAATTAGTAGAAGCAGAGGTAGAAATGGGCAGTTCCAAGGTAACGGAGTGACATTCAGAAGCAACATTTCAGCATTCAAACAAGTTTATCATCCATACTTTAATCTTTATGTACAAAGAAATGGTTCATGACAAAAGCTGATGGTACCCTCTTTTCAAAATGATAATTTTTTTTATAGTGATCCTCTTAATTAATGAGATATGAATATTCATAATCATGGTTACGGAGTGACGCAAAATGGACATGCATATTTGAGAAGAAAACATTTTGCTTAAACTCTATGAAATTTAAATGGCTATCACAATTTTGAGTTATTGATTGGATTCTATGTTATTCTAGGTATAATATGCCACTTTGCATAAAAAAATTGGTTGAATATTTTGATAATTATGACTTAAAACTTGGACCCTTGTCCGGTTACAGAGTGACGGTTACGGAGTGACATCTGGTTTCCCGGTCTTTTTCGTGAGGAGAAATGCATTATAAAAAAATATTAATACCAAAGTTTGTTGGAGTAGACCATGACAATAACATTAAGCCAAAAAAATTGGCAAAAAGTGACGAGATATAAGAATTAGAGGCATTTAAAGCCCCATAGTCCCATACGTGCAAATTTGGGTTTGATCAATTATTCAGCGCAAGAATACTGAATCGCAATTTTTAAAACTTAAATAATTGGTTGTATTGTAAAGAAGCCCTTTGTGGTAATTTCAGATCCTAATTTGCATTTTCAAAGGCGCAGCGGCACATTGAAATTTCAGCTCCATGTCCTGTTTTGCTTGGAACTGCCCAAATAGTGAAAATAGTAGAAGTCAAACAAGTAAACTTAGCAGAAATAGGAGTAGTAGAAGTGGAAGTAGCAGAAGCAGATGCAGAAGTAGTAGAAGTAGAAATATTAAACACAGAAATTGTGAACGTAGAAGTGGTAGAAGTAGTGGCAGAAGTAGAAGTAGACATAGTAGAAGTAGAAGTAGACATAGCAGAAGTAGACGTAGTAGAAGGATACATAGAAGGGAAAATGGTTGAAGCAGAAATATGGAAATTAGAAGTAGAAATATTCAAAGTAGATGTAGAAGTAATAGACGTATAAATAGCAGAAGCAGAAGTAGTGGAAGCAGAAGATCAAGAACAGATAGTAAAAGTAGAAATCGTGAAAGTAGAAGTGGTAGAAGTGGTAGAAGTAGTAGAAGCAGTAGTAGTAGAAGTAGTACAAGAAGTAGAAATAGACGTAGTAGAAGGATATATAGAAGAAAAAATGGTTGAAGCAGAAATATGGAAACTAAGTAGAAGTAGTAGAAGTCGTAATAGAAGAAGCAGAAGTAGTGGAATTAGTAGAAGCAGAAGCAGTAGCAGAAGTAGTAGTAGAAATAGCAGACATAGAAGTAATAGAAGTAGAACTAGTAGAACCAGAAGTAGTATAAATAGAAAAAGTAGTAGTAATAGAAGTAGAAGTAGTAGACGTAGTAGAAGTAGTAGTAGTTGAAGTAGAAGTAGTAGAAGTAGAAGTAGTAGATGTAGTAGAAGTAGAAGTAGTAGATGTAGAAGTAGTAGAAGTAGAAGTACATTGTAGTAGAAGTAGAAGTAGAAGTAGTAGTAGAAGCAGTAGTAGTAGAAGTAGTAGAAGTAGAATTAGAAGTAGTAGAAGTAGAAGTAGAAGTAGTAGTAGTAGAAGTAGAAGTAGTAGTAGTAGAAGTAGAAGTAGTAGAAGTAGAAGTAGTAGAAGTAGAAGTAGAAGTAGAAGTAGACGTGGTAGAAATAGAAGTAGTAGAAGTAGAAGTAGTAGAAGTAGAAGTAGTAGAAGTAGAAGTAGTAGAAGTAGAAGTAGTAGAAGTAGTAGACGTAGTAGAAGTAGTAGTAGTAGTAGTAGAAGTAGTAGAAGTAGAAGTAGTAGAAGTAGAAGTAGAAGTAGTAGAAGTAGAAGTAGTAGAAGTAGAAGAAGTAGTAGAAGTAGAAGTAGAGTAGAAGTAGAAGTATAAGTATAAGTAGCAGTAGCAGTAGTAGTAGTAGTAATAGTAGTAGTAGTAGTAGTATCACAAATTGTATCAGGATCATATACTAGTACATGCCAGCCTGCCTTATTCACCCCATAGCTCACTACGCAATATTAACCTACAAGTTATTGATTCGACACACAAATTCTGAAAAGTGAATCAGCGCACAAAGGAAATGTGAAAGTGACTTTCATGTCTAGAATTTCATTTTCAACACCAAGCAGAAGAAATCCATCTGATTTCCCCCCCCCCCTGCAGTTTGCTTGTTTCAATACAGGGATGTTGTAACATTCCCTAGATTACTCATTGCTAAGAGGCCTCAAAAAGGAATGACTTGTAATGAAGGATAGGTCAGAGAAATCTGGTTTTCTCAAAAAGAGAAAGCAAAATAAAGCAATTTCGATCAATGACAAGACAGAATTTAAAATATATGGACATTTGATGTTAATATTCCAGTATGAACAAAATTACTGTTTGTACTTTTTTACTATCAAAAGACTGATCAAGGAAGACAAAAAGGAAACCTAAACAAATACAGATATATGGTCTTTCTGCAGAGGTTGCTTTAAAACAGGTTTAAATAAAAACTGCATTTAAAATACTGTCCAGCAAAGTGGGAAAAACAGACATTAAATGCAATGATGATGATGATAAATGGCTAAAGCATTCTGGCAAATCTTGCCCATTTATTCTGAGCAATTTAATTTTGCCATTTTAATTTCAAACTTTTTTGCTCATCGTGTCAAAGCATAGAAGAAATCTACAAAGTTTATAAAAATGCAAATTGAAATTTTACTTGAATTGTGTTGCTTCTTACCGGGAACATGACTAATTGTATACAAGGTTACCACCTCTGGGCAAATTCAATTCTTTCATTCTCCTGAACAACTTCAACGAGATTGCAGAAGAATTACATTCTCGGTAAGAGACAAGAATCATTTTAAAAGATTAACACTGTCCGAGAAATTCATCCACGGAGAACAAATTCTCAAATCTGATTTCCATTACAAGCCAATCCATTGCTTCGGGGCACTTGCAGTAATGGCGGGCACGCCGTGAAGAGGAAAGAATTATTCAATTTTGTTTTCCTCCTTCCATCTATCGTGAATCTATGGTTTGTATCCACTTGGTCTAAAAGCAGTTGGTCCAATTCTAAGATTGTCTAATAAGCCAATGTGGTCTACTAACAATTTGGTCTAATTTCTCCTTGGTCTAATACATACTTGGTCTAAATCTCACCTCGTCTAATCACCAATTCGTTTTACAGCCAAATTGTTTAATGGCATTTTCATCTAATTCCCAAATGAATATTTGGTCCGTTAACAGTTTGTTACAGGGATTGACTAAATGGTGTTAGACCAAGTGGACATTAGACGAAATGGACATTACACAAAATGGAGAATGAAACAAAATGGTAAATAGGGGACATTTACCTTTGGTTTTGTCTTGGTTGGCTTCCCGGCAAGCTAGCTCCAGTGAGTTGTGTTGTTTGGCAAGAGTTTCAATGGTCTCCTCTAGACGGATCCGCTGTGTGTGTTCATAGTGAATAGCCTTCTGCCACTTTCGCCCATGCGTCTGGGCTAGCTCCAGGAAGTCTGCGCATGCCTGTACAAAAGAAATATGTATATTAGAAATACAGAAGTTATCTTTTGAAACAAGAAAAACTGCCTAAATTTTCTATCCTTCGGGTTTATATCAGATTCCATAGCTTCTGATTGCTCCAGCATTGAAAGCTAAGGGGTTTCTGGGAAGGACACCAGAATTAAAGGGTTTGCCATAGCTCAGTGTAACCCTAGTCCTCCCTATTTATTTGTATTAGGTTTCATGCTGTAGACTAAAATAACAAGAGATCTATCCTTTTTTTTAATCATTTCTACAGGGTCAACACGTTCCATGTTGTTTGGGGGTGGGCATGTCTTGTTTTTCACTTTCTCTCCTACATTTTAAAAATATTATAGGAAAATCTAACGAACTGCAAGGGCCAGAGTAATTCATAACTCATCAGATTTACAACTCATAATTTATAATTCATAATGCAATACTACGAAATCATCAGTGTATTTTCAAAATAATCGCATATGATCACATTGTTCAAATAGCAAAATTAAATCTCAACATGCAAATTATATCAATTTCATGAAGATATAGCTCTCATGAGTTTCTCAATATTATTTTTACTCATTTATTCCAGCTTTATACCAGATGTCCACATAACTAATTCATTCACCAGTACGAAATAGCTAGCTCTGAAATTAATAGGAAATCCATACTGGTGTTACTTTGCAACAGACGGCAAGGTAGTCACAACAGATGGTATTTGTAAACAGAAAGGTTAAAATATTGTCTGGTATGTTAATGAAATGTACTTTAGCAATTTATGTTAATATAGTATCATAAGTGAGATCTTTATATTAACATCCCTCTCTGTAATTAAGAATATATATTTTTTTATATATCCTCATTTCACACAACTTTTAAAAAATATATACAGTTTTTACATCTTCAATCTAAAAAGGGGAATATGTATTATCAATGAATTGTGTTGTTGTTTTGTTATATACATGTATATATATATATATTCGTATAATATAATTGTTTTTAGGGGGCAGGTATTCTTTTATAATTGCTGATATTTTTTTCTTATAAAAAGTTCTATGAAAGGTGAAAACACAACTACAATGTAATCATTTCAAAATAATCCTGAAGAATATTTTTTTAATGTGATAATTTTCTCCTTATACAATAAAAAAAACTTCCAGAGAGCAGCAGATGAATGCCTGCATCTGTGGAACTCAAATATATCAACATCCATACAATGTTATATTGGGCAAATGCAGTAGGGAAGCCAATGCTTCATCGATTCATAGCCAGGTTTTTATGAGTTTCTCCTGTCATTGTATGCATTGCAGCAGAATGATTAATTGTTTAACAAGGGAAATGCAATGAAGCTCACTTATCTAAATCAATAGGAGATCATTTGATTGACATGCACATGAATGATGGGTAATGGTTGGATAAAAGAAATTTAAATGGCGAGAACAGTACATACAGAGCGATTTATCTCTGGAGATGTCTGAATAGCCAAGCTAGGGTATATGCTTCCCCCACAATACCATAATATGGCCATATTTCGGGGTCTCCTATCAGCAAAGTAGCTGCAATGTAAAATAGGTAAAACCACTACACTGCATTATTGAAAGTCATTACAACACTACTGTATTAAAGCAATTCGCAAAATAGCAGCAAGATTATCCCGAGATGCCACTCAGTATCCTTCAAAAATCCTAAAATTGGCAAAAAATCCTAAAAACGCATGAGGGCGAAAAAAGCTGGGAAAAAAAACAAAACAAAAGAAAAACAAAGTAATTTTCCTGAATTCAGGAATTCCCTGATAAGTGGCATCTTTGATTATTAGTAATCTTGAGGGTAGGTAATTTATATGAACTGGACCAATCAGTTCTAGACCCCCCCCCCACATATTGAGGAATTTATAAGCAAGAAATCTTTTAGAGTGCCTTTACACAATTCGTCGCTGTTTTTACGAACCGTCATAAACCGAATATTTGGTCAAATTTTCGAAATTGGGTTTTTTCAATATTCTTAAAGCTTGTATTCAACTCTATCGAATGACCAAATTTCAGGTCGAAATCTTAATTATTTTAAAAATAAGAGAAGATTCAAATTTCGTTCAAAACGTCGCATCGCTTCCAGTGATTTTACGAAGCGTCCTAAACCATTGTTTCTACAATATAGGAGTCTCCAGAATGGCGCGCAACCCGACCTACATATGGGTGAGCGGTGAGCGTATGCATTGAATGATTTTACGAACCGTTCTATCTCGTGGTTTAGGGTGCTAAAAAACATGCGCGTGAGACGCATGATTTTACGAAGTGACCTTATCCCCCTGTTTGTCGTAAAAATAATCAGTTTCTAAAATACTACCTTCCATTTTATTCTAAATATTTAAAATTCAAACCCCGATTGCAAATAATTTCTTTCATATTGTAAAATTATAGAATTTATGCTGTACATTGATATAATTATTTGCCGTGGTTTCCTTCAAAGCGCGAAGTTATGAGCGTCAGAAGAACATCCAAACTTTGAACGCGATTATCTCAAAAGCTGGTTTTGGAAACTCGGCGAGGTGTAGGACGGTTCGTAAAATCACTGACGAATTGAGATGCGCTGAAACACCCACAAATATATGACGCACAGCAAAGGCAATACAACACACAATGTGTGATCATTATCAACGTCATTTCAATTTCTATCCTGAAAATGATGCACAAGGCTAGGCTAATTATTTATCTTTTCAGAAAAGCTTTATAATAGCATGTGTGCTTTATGACAAAGGTTTCCATCAACCTAAATTTCAGTGGTCAGATTATATCACTCCGTATGAGTAGTTCTTTCTATGTTGATAAATGCACTTTGAATCCAAGCAAAAGTAATGTTTCCACTCAGAATATCAATTCATAAATCTTGTCAACATGAATTGCTTATAAATCCATTTTTAAAAATTTCATGAGAAAATATCGATTTTTAAAAGATACTGTCTCCATTTTAAAGGTTTAAAACCTGGATTTTTTTAAATAAAAAAAAGAGCAAATCACCCATTAAAATAAAAAAAGGATTTAAAGGTAGTATCATCCTTTTGCAGGCAAAAATATTACATTTCTAGTTTTTGAGAGGATATAGTAGTATATCTATCAATGACTATATCTTCCCACAACACCATTAAGCTCCAATGTGTATGTTTGTCATTATATTGCGATTATCAAACTTCATTCCTATTTTTTTGAACCTCAAAAAATATACCGTACGGTGTGAACCGTTGACCGTTAGCGCAGATAATAATGGACGCTGATGCGCCATGTGTATATTGCTGTGTGTGGTCCGTGCTGCACGCGCTGTAATATCAGCGATGTTAATGGAGAGCTGGTCTAGATTGGTAGTCAGATTTTTGTTTCATATTACTGAATAGACAGTATAGGTTGATCATATTCTAAAGTTATGCCTAGTTGCATTAGTTTTCGCAATTTGTGAAAAAGGATGACACTACCTTTAATGACATTTACATTTCTGTATCCAGTTTACCAGCGGGCATATCCTCATATTAAACACTTATTTTTACAACTGTTTTTATTTGTTCGTTTGTTTACTGTTTTTTTATTTTGTTTGTTGTTTGTTGTTTGTTTGTTTGTGTTTGTTTTTAGCAGATCCCCTGAAACTGGCAATAATAATCCAATATTTTAGTCTATAGCAAGGTGGAGATTCAATTCATGGAAACATAACAAACTTTTCCATGTATTGTGAATTCAAGCATCAATGATAATCCGTATAATCTAATATTAAGCCCTGATTTTGAAAACTCAGCATACAACCCCCAAAATAAAGACATCAGTTTTTCTGTTGGCTTCCTACAATTCTCAATGTCCCACATGTTTATCAATGCTGTATGTTTCAAGATAATATAGTGTAGAGGGAAAGATTAACAAAATTATTATGAACTTTCCTATAATTTTAACGGTATTTTGCAAGAATAACATAGTGAAAAGGTCGAAAGTAAAGGATTGCTCTTCAATTGCCCTGATAGTCATAAATGACCCAATGTATATACAAATTCGATTTGGGTGATGTTTTGTCATGGTGGCAGCCATTGCTGGGGGCTTCCAATGTACTACGTATGCTCCTTGTGTGCGCATGTTTGCGTAACAAAGGAAAACATACAAACACGAAGACATACATTAACATGGCGCATGCGTAGTACACAGGGTAACCCCCAGCTATATGGCGGGCACATAGAGGGCTCATTTCCATGAAATGCTGCCCGAATTCGTCTATACCCAAAGCAGCTGAAATGTTTGAGCAGAAAATTTTGTGCAGTCCCATACGTATGTATTTGTAAGTGTACTTCATGTGCCTCTAATAAGAATTGGGTTAATTCATTATCGCTTTTGCATAAACAAAACCTCACAGCACACAATAATGCTTAGGTGAATTGCTATCAACCTTTCCAAACCTTTTTAGAGAGTGTCTTCCACATTTCAATCTCATGACTAGATCAGTAATTTCAGTTTAAATCATGGTAAAAACATAAAACCTCCATGCATGTTTGTGAATTTGGGCATCACCAATATTTCTCATACTCCAATATTAATCCCCGATTTGCAAAAATAGCACTTTGGTTTCCTCTCTCTGCGCCTCACACCTGGCCCAGTTTGTCAGAGCAATCAATTATGGATAAGACTCATCACTCTCATTACACACAGTGATGTTCCTTGCTCTATTAACAAGAGAGGCTACTTCATATTTTAAAGGTAGTACTTGAAACCAATCTTGTGCATTAGCTGGGTAATGAAAATGAAACCTGTGACCTGTGACATGTGTGATTCTGGAATGTGCATCAATGATTGTTTGAGCCAGCTAGGAGTGTTTGATTGGTTGATTGATTGCTATATGTAAGTACGCAACCAGGGGCCTATGCCTGTAAGTCCTATTCAAGAGAATTGGTATTGAGGATTAATGCCTTACCAAAGGGCACTGGCATATTAACTTGGTTTTGAACCTGGCATCACAGTCCTTACAAATAAGCTTATGAAAACTTATGGTGCTCATACCTACCTAGTGATGCCAGACTAACGTAGTTGAATCAAGCAGTTGAAGTAAAATTCTATTAAATGCCATGAGGCCAAACAATTTTGTTGGTATATGAAATGCCGTCACGACATCGAATGATGTCAGACAATATAAAGGGTGTTTTTTTTTACATGAAAAGCCAACATCACAACTCTTCACCCCCCAAAAAAAATTAATTAAATTGAAATAAAGTTAATGTTGTACCATAAAATTGTTGTGCCTTCATCGAATTCAACAGAAACTAGATACAACTACTACCTCGTTTACACTGTGACTTGGGTCGCGGGTTCGACACGGCAATCGTGCTCGACACGGCAGTTTTATGCCATGTAAATGGGATCACTGTGATCCGCAACCCGGATTCGACACGTCTTTTTTGCTCCGCCAAAATCGTAGGTTTCGATCCAGGGGGCGGGTTCGACACGGCAATTTTTACGTGTGTAAACAGAAAGTCGTGTCTAAGTCGATGACCTTAAGGTCAGATTTGTAATCTGGCTATACATCACAACACACATTAATGACACCCTTTACTTCCGGTCCTGATCTGGGAGCCGTGTTGAACTCACCTTTTTTGTTGTGTATAAACACGATCACAGGTTCACTCTTTGCAGTGTCCAACCCTTCTTTTAAGGATTTGACACGAGAGCCTAGTTACAATGTAAACGCGGTATACATACCCCATGCATTCTGGAATCTGGAATCAAGGTGTTGGTGTAAACATAACCTTTCACTTATAAACGTGATGGCCCTTAAAGGGGAAGTTCACCCTGGAATTTTATTGGTCTTAAAAAATGAAGAAAAATAAAAGAAAAATATGAGTGAAGGTTTGGAGAAAATCGACGAATAAATTATGAAGTTATGAATATTCAAAGTTTTGATTATGTGACGTCACATGCGAGCAGATCTCCTATGTGTTATGTAGTGTAATTCCATAAAATGTCATTTTTTTCAAAAGAAATTAATTATGTCACCTGTGCGGTCGATATACCATCAAACATGTGTTCATATACATGACTATATCAAATTGACCCATTCCTTTATCAAGAACCATGACAAAAAGACAAATTTATGGAATTTACATACACAACCAATGGGAGAGCTGCTCGCACGTGACGTCACACAATCAAAACTTTAAATATTCATAACTTCGCTATATTTTGGTCGATTTTCTTCAAACTTTCACTAATATTTTTATTTTATTTTTTTTCATTTTTCAAGACCAATAAAATTCCAGGGTGAACTTCCCCTTTAAAGGACATATAGCATAAGGTTAGTAGGTATAAACGCACCCGTTTGCTCATTAGCGATCAGCTCTTACCATTACTACACAGGGCCTTTAATAAGGCATATAGCAGAGGCTCTCTTAAGTGTATATTAATGATGGTAGCAGGCAAAGCAAGGTCATTTAGGTACAAGTAGAAGTGCAGTAGCCACAAGCTCGCTTGCCGACCGGGAACTGGTTTATAAGACTAAACACTTGCAATGTGTAGTTAGGGTCTGAATTGTAGAACTATAAAGTGTATACTACAGTGCGTCCCAAAAAGAACTATACACTTTTGAAATGGCTGCCAAACAAAAAGTATATTTTTTTAGGTAATGAAATTTACATTTATAGAAAGCTCATTATCCCAAATTTCATATGACATCAAAAACTCCGAAAATAAGTCATGCATGAATGAGCAGCGTTCACTTTTGTAAAGGGTATGGAAATTAGGGTGCGCAGGAATTGCCATACCAATTTGTATGAGGAAAGTCATTTGGAGCTTAAGGAATTAAGGATGATATGCAGAATTACTGATCCATTATGATGAGTTGGGGTTTGCTAAGTGAAGTTTGTGGAATTGGGGATTATATTTTCATGCATGAGTGAACAGGAATATGTATTTCCTATTGTTGCATTGTAACTTTCCAAGGTTTCTTCAGTGGTGTGTTAGTGGTAGTCAGGATGGGGTGCAGAACAGGCGAGATGCAGGGTAAGATTTTTGATCAATTTTGATAATCGTTTTCATGATCTTTTGGATTGTCTGAATGTCTAACATCAGTGATGTTCTTTTTTTTTTCAACAAACATTTTTTTAGAGTATTCACTTTACATAATCCCACCTGGATATTAAGTAATTCAATGAGAAATTTAGATAATCTTACAGTAATTGAAATGTGGGGCAGGCATATTACGATGTCACTGATGTTTAAACCCCCCCCCCCCAAAAAAAAAAAAAAAAAAAAAAAAAAAAGATGCGAGGAGGTAGCCAGGATATTTGGAGTAGAAACGAATGAATATGAATGGCCAAAACACACCCATGCAAAAAGAGAGAGATAGATAGAGAAAATTGAGGGAGACAGGGAGAGAAAGGAAGACAAAGAGAGAGAGAGAGGGAGGAAGACAGAGAGAGAGGGGGGAAGACAAAGAGAGAGAGAGAGAGAGAGAGAAAGAGGGAGGGAGAGAAAAGGAAGAGAGATAGAGATTAAACACACCACTGAAGGACCTTATTAAATATACCTTGGAAAGTTAAAATGCAACAATAGGAAATACATATTCCTGTTCACTCATGCATGACAATGTAATCCCCAATTCCACTTAGCAAACCCCAACTCATCATAATGGATCAGTAATTCTGCATATCATCCCCATTTTCCATAAGCTCCAAATGACTTTCCTCATACAAAATGGTAGGGCAATTCCTGCGCACCCTAATTTCCATACCCTTTACAAAAGTGAACGCTGCTCATTCATGCATGACTTATTTTCGGAGTTTTTGATGTCATATGAATTTTGGGATAATGAGCTTTCCATACATGTAAATTTCATTACCTAAAATCATATATTTTTTATTTGGCAGCCATTTCAAAAGTGTATAGTTCTTTTTGGGACGCACTGTACATCACATAGGCAGCCCATTAGTCATACCTGACCAAGGTGAGTTAAAATTAGTACCTGTTTAAAGGAAGGAATCCTTGAATACTGTATTCGCTGTTATTTTCGTGCGATTAATTTTTCGCGCTGAGCGGCCTCAAAGAATATTCACAGGTTCTTGAATTCGCAGTGCATGTTAGTAAGCGTGCAATTGAACCCAATACATGTATTAAAAAACATGATTACATATTTGTGGGTTTTTAAATTCGAGCCTGCCGATCTATGCGCGAAATCCACGAAAATTAATGTATTGCGAATATTTCCATGATTACAGTACATACATGTAGTATGGGAGCAAGACTAACTTCTGCTCGGCCAGTGGAATGGGGGACTAGTAAAATGTAGGTTCAGGATTGGAATCTAAGTCAAAGCACTTGTCAAACTTGGGTCTGTTAGAAGGGATCTTTGAGAACTTGAGTAACGCAGTATGGTAGCAAGACTAACAGCTGGCTCGGTCAGTAGAATGGTAGACTCGTAAATGCAAGGTTACAGTGTTGAAACAGAGTCAAAGCAAATTTATCCTACCTCCTTGGGTGGATTACTAAAAACAAATTTTAAAATTACTTTATTCGATATCAGCAAGGTAAAAAAAAAAAATCAATAAAAACCTAAATGCAATTAATAAAAACAGGGTTAGAAATAAAATGTGTTCCATTTTCCCTGGCCAAGAAAAAACGGCTTTACTGTACTCGTGGAAATATTCGTGGTACATTAATTTTTGAGGATTTTGTGCAAAGACTGGCAGGCATGAACTTAAAAACATGCAAATAAATGAGCATGCTTTCTCATGCATGTTTTATATGGGTTCAATTGCCTTCTTACGTAAATGCAGCGCGAATTTAAAAACCCGTCTATATGTTTTGAGAAAGCTCAACGCGAAAAAATTAATCACGCGAAAATAACAGCGAATACAGTATATAAATCCAACTTATGCTCTGTGCGATGTACCTGGTTGCTGCACTCCATATTTCACAGTCCAAGACTAACAAAACTAGGCTAGGCTCCAGGCTTTCTGAAAATCTGTTTATAAGTAGTAGAATAGAGTATGCACACTTAGACTATGCATGACAACTCCTATTATATGGTGACGGTCTAAATAATTAAAGCAGTGCTACTTTGGATTAATTAAAGTGAGCCCTGATGACTTTCTCTGTGTGCTCTACCTAGGATTCAAAACAGATGATCTTTCTATTTTAAAGTGTTTATGAATTTGGAGAGAGCCAGAGTCACAAAGTTTTGCTTTTAGCCGTCAACTGACTTAGATAATACACACCCTCACACAATTTGCAATTCCCGAATTCTAATAAAGCTCAAAATTGTATTGTCTGAAACTTTTTTTTTTTCTTACCCACTGAGCAGTGCCAGATCAACATTGCTCTATCCCTTTCTTGTTGAATGCCAAACAGGGTAAAAGCTACTTCTCCATTTTTAACATCTCTTATTATGACAGAGCCCGGGTTTAAACCCATGACCTCCCGACTATGAGGCAGACTTTCTATCCACTGAGCCAACATATCAAGTGAAGGTGAACTTTTGCTAATTATTTTCAATACAATGATGTACATACATGTAACAGTTCATGAGCATTCAGATATGACCAATGTACTATCAAAAAATTAAAAACATACTTTTTGATACATTATTAAATCTATTGCCAGTCAATTTTTTTTTTTCTGTCCTCAGCGATTCTTTAAAGGCTTTTTTCCCCTCATTTCTGACTCACCCAGCTGATGCAAGGAAAGGCCTCACACGAATGCTCTCAAATGGCATAAGAAATGTGGGGCACAGGGGCAGCAGACACTCTGAATAATTCATGCGCTGCTACTAAGAATTAGCTAAGAGATGTGCTATTATAATACTCCATTTAAGAAGACAAGACCTGAAACACACACTCCATAATACTACAGCCATGTTCTTGTATTTTTTTTCTGTATGGATTTTGAATAATTCATGCACCGCTACTAAGAATTAGCTAAGAGATGTGCTATTTTAATAGTCCATTTAAGAAGACAAAACCTGAAACACACTCCATAATACTACACCCATGTTCTTGTATTTTATTCTGTATGGATTTTGAATAATTCATGGACCGCTACTAAGAATTAGCTAAGAGATGAGCGATTTTAATACTCCATTTAAGAAGACAAGACCTGAAACACACACTCCATAATACTACAGCCATGTTCTTGTATTTTTTTGTATGGATTTTGAATAATTCATGCACCGCTACTAGAAATTAGCTAAGAGATGTGCTATTTTAATAGTCCATTTAAGAAGACAAAACCTGAAACACACTCCATAATACTACACCCATGTTCTTGTATTTTATTCTGTATGGATTTTAAATAATTCATGGACCGCTACTAAGAATTAGCTATTAAAGAGATGAGCGATTTTAATACTCCATTTAAGAAGACAAGACCTGAAACACACACTCCATAATACTACAGCCATGTTCTTGTATTTTTTTTCTGTATGGATTTTGAATAATTCATGCACCGCTACTAAGAATTAGCTAGGAGATGTGCGATTATTAATAGTCCATTTAAAAAGACTATATATAGACCTGAAACACACACTCATTAATACTACACCCATGTTCTTGTATTTTTTTCTGTATGGATTTTGAATAATTCCTGCACCGCTACTAAGAATTAGCTAAGAGATGTGCTATTCTAATACTCCATTTGATAAGACAAGACCTGAAATACATACTCCATAATACTAAAGCCATGTTCTTGTATTTTTTTTTCTGTATGGATTTTGAATAATTCATGCACCGCTACTAAGAATTAGCTAAGAGATGTGCGATTATAATAGTCCATTTAAGAAGACTAGAACCGAAACACACACTCCTACAGCCATGTTCTCCTAACAGAAAGTGATCTCTTTATTTTTTCCGTATGGATTCTGTACGAGGCCATTTCAGGTGGTTGCTAGGTATAGGTGAAGAAAGTCGTAGCAGGTACTTGACTATACTTCAAGATGTTATTTCACACCGGCTTTTTAAGGACATCAGGTCACCCCTCAAATTAATTTCTTTGAATTTGGTTGATTATTAGGATTCTCACTATGTAGTTAAAGTTAGCCAATATCAGATTTTTCCTTTAAAAAGTAATAAGAGGAATAAGTTTTTAAAAAGTCCATCATCTGGCCATCACAATTGTTTTGTGTGTTTTTTCTTATTGCAAAAGATATCTTGCCACATCTCTACATTGAAATCTAAGCATATTGTTGGGCTTAATTAACAAACAAATTTCTATATGTTATTAAACTTATATTATACCACTTATAACCTATAAAATATAAATTCATAATTTGCTGAGTCATAGTATAACACATTAACTACTAGTACATGTACTGAATACCCATTGATTTCATACACAAACCATTCAGTTCGCTTAAGGCGGGCTTATTTGATACAAACATTCAAACAAGGGAATTCATATTGTCCAAAGTTGTGGGTATTCCTATGAATACCAAAATTGAATTTCAAGGCGATTGCGAACCCCCTTCTCCGTATAAAATCAAATTGTTTCCATATCGCAGTGACGTCACAATGATCTCGCGATTTTAAGGTAACTTGACCTTTACCCCTAATCAAAGGCTCGCATTGGACCAAACTTTCGATTACAATGTTTCTTTAAAATTTTTACCTCTCATAAGATAACTTTGCATGTTTCAAATGTCACATTTATAATGCAAACTACAATTTGTTTTTAAAAACGCATCGTGTGAACCCACCCTTAGTCAATTGGCTAACTCCTGTACATGTTCAGGATAAAAGTTCAAGAATTTTTCACTCTTAACATAAGATTTGTATACTGATGAACGAGTAAATAAACTGCCCTTTGTCCGACATTTAATATCCATTTTTAGACAATAACCTAGAGATGACCTTCAAAACATACTGATCAACTCTCTTCAATAATTAGGCAATTACATTATGTCTACCATGAGTAGGTGGGAAAACAAAAACCGCAAGGCCGTAAAACGCTTCGCTCAATTGCGTTTATAATTTCCAATTTGCTTAAAACCAACACCAATGTGTGCACCAAACATAATTTTTCGCGCACTCCCTCTCTGTGGAGTGTCTATATGTCCTAGTAGCCCCGTTCATATCTTATCAACAAGATTACTTTAAATGTTGCTGCCATTTTGCAGATGTGAACGGGTGTCAATAATGCAGTAAGTTCTGAGGTTTATTCTAAGGCTATTTTGCACCCACTTACATCAAAACAATACTTTCTATGACACTATTTTCTTTAGACAATATGAACAGGCTTTAAAACTTATACTGATGTGCAATGGCAACATTGTGGTATAAATCATGTATAACTTTGGCTCATCTCTCTTTCTCTTTACCCCCCCCCTCCTCTAGCTCTTTCTCTCCCCCCCCCTCTATTTCCCCAAAAGCTCCTATCTGAATACAACCATGAATAATGTTATGTGTCAGATAAAAACATATTGAAGTATTTTAAATTGCTGCTAGAAAAGAACAATTGAAAGCTGAACGTGATAATTACTTTAAAAATGATTATTTTTTTTTTTCTCCAACAGGGGATAATATAACCCCCCCTCCCCTGAAAAAAAATCCCATTAATTTCCAGCTCAAAAACCACCATCTCCAATTTGTGTCCAGTAAAAAAACTGAAAATAATGTAAGCAATACCCCTTCACTCCAGTAAACAAAGATAGCTCATGTAAACAACAATATATCACTAATCAGAAGTGTGCTCACCAAAAATAACAATTCACCCCCCCCCTCTTCCCCAAGGAAATTTTTGCCACTGTTTGTAGGCTATCATTTCTATGCATTCTTATACCACCATGTTAACATCTACTCTAGATCTCACAAATATCACGAAGTGGCCTAGCTTGGTAGTTGTCAATACTCTCACACTGACCATACAGATTATGCATATAGTGAAATGGCCTATTGAGACTTAGCTTGCCAGAATGCCTTAAATATTGATGTGATATGTATATATAGTACTGTCTCTCTCTCTCTCTCTCTCTCTCGTTCACTTTATTATGTGACCCTACTATAAAGTATATTGATCAATAAAGTTCTCTATTAACCTTGCTCAGTATATGGTCATAAGCATGCACACAATACGGACAACACAATTTACATAGTGTACATGTATATATCTATAACAATCTTTTAAATAGGCATAGATACTTAGCTTTGTGTACTGTAGTATGGTGTTGAAATTGCAGATGACATGGATACAAAAAAAAACAAAAAACAACAATTTTTTTACATTTTTGACAGATACTTGTAAAAATATATATTTTTTTGCAAATGTTGCAAAGAATGAATTGCAAAAAAAAAAATAACAATCTTTTAAATAGGCATAGATACTTAGCTTTGGGTACTGTAGTATGGTGTTGAAAATGCAGATGACATGGATACAAAAAACCCCCAAAAAACAATTTTTTTAATTTTTGACAGATACTTGTAAAAATATATATTTTTTTGCAAATGTTGCAAAGAATGAATTGCAAAAAAAAAAATAATTTGTTAAATTTGATTCATTGTATGTGATATTATCTATAACAAGATTGAAAAAATGTATGAATTTAAATTTGTGACTTTAAATAGTTTTTGGCCTGAGAAGATTATTTAATTGCTACAGTAAATGTCCAGTTTTATTTTTTTTATCTTGCTACTTATTTTGCAACCCAGGCTATTATGGATTGATTTGTATTTTTTTAAAAACTGAAATATAGATATATCTACCATTTTTCTATCTATCATGTATAAAACATAAACCTAGAATAATTGGCATGCATTACACGTAGTTCAATCATTTATAATAACAAATCAGTACGTATTCTTTTATCGCACAATATGTAAACAAAATTCAGTATAAAACCTGTTTGAATCAGGAAACATACATTACCTAAAATCATGAAATATCCTTCTTTAATCCTTTGGTTTACATATCGCTATCGCTCACATCCAACACAACATGGCAATCATTTGATGAAAAAAGACAATCCCCACCTATTCAAAATTTTGTCAGCTGTAACACAAATTAACCACAGACTCCAATCACCTGCCCCACCGTGGCACGCAACACGCTCCCCTTCCCTGCAATACAGAATAACAAGAAGACGAAGCGACGCTCATTAGAGAAACGACGTTTGTTGGTCCCGATTGACCTCGGTCTTCCCTTTCTAACGATGGTTTCCCCCGGAGCAGGTCTCAGTGCTCCGAGCTGCCGAGCGGTATTACGGACGTCTCTCTTATTGATTTAGCGCCGGCGAGTGAAGCCTGCTAGCTTTGCTGCTCGTGTCATGATGACAGAGAAGCAGCTATGGGCTTCATTGATTAGCTGGCAGCATGGGGGAGCCCTAGCGTTCAGAGTAGCACTCGTATGTTGAGCAGAATTCTTTGGTTTTGTTTATATTCAATTGATCACAGATGATGATTTGGGTTTGCTCCCAGTAAGTTATTCAATGACTGCCACAATGTATGTACATCATGTACGTCGAGCATGATTTACTTTGTGAAAGAATACTGGATGCTTTAACTCAGTGGGGGGCGGATCCAGGATTACAAAATACTGGGGGCACTTTGCCCAAAAAGGGGATGAGCCACCCAAATTTTTCAATTTTAACATGCGTAGTCAAGTGATTTTTCAAATTATAGAGAGGGTGCGAGTCCCCTGTGCCCCCGTCTGGATCTGCCACTGCTTTAACTTCATTCTCAGCTAGTTACTATATCTCACTGCTGAATCAGACATCATACAATGTTGGTTTGCAGGAATTCCCAGACTTTCCATGACTTTTGAAACAAGAATTCCATGAGTTTCAGAGAGTCAAAAGGATTTAAATATTTGCTAGAGTTTAAAAAAAAAAACAACATTTCTGTATTCTGTAATTTTTTCATTGATCCATGATCTTTTCATAAAAATATTACTTTTCCATGACTTTTATGGCCTGGAAAATCACAAAGCCGAATTCCACAGATGACTTTTCAGGTTTAACACGACAGGTAAGGAACCTCTAAATGCATGAGGAACCTGGCTTTATAGGTTTAGCGCCCTTCTGGCTCCCTTCAGGAAAATTTTTTCTCATCAATATCAGTACCTTTGGTTTGAATATAGTCAGCCCTTATGCCAAAAGGGCCTTATCATTTTCAGTATGAGTACAACATAAATGGCCTTTAAAAATGTTCAGGCCTTTTTGGCATGGGTCAGATGATATGAGTAGCTATACAACACCGAAGTCATGAATCAAGACCAAGTAAGGCGCTGGCCTTATGTCAAAAGGACCATAACATTTTCGAAGGCCATTCATATCGTACACATAAAAAAATGGTAAAGTCCTTTTAGCATGAGGCCGACAAAGGGGTCAAATAAGGGGAAAAGTATGTGAGTTAGCGTCGTTTTGCCACTAAACAAACGAGGCCCATGGTTTCTCATTGACCAGTTCAACTGGTAATCTTCTTCAAGATACATAATAAGCAATCCAACTCCTCCCAACTTACAACAATCAAGATCTACTCAAGCAGAAATGTTTATAAAATGAACAATGACAAATTACAAAGTGTCATAATAAATGCTTTGGTTTTAAATATTCGCAATAATATTACCACCAAAGGAATGGCAGGAACTTTCAAATACTATTATCATAAAAATAATATATAGACTATCGAATTCTAAAATGAAAGTACCAGGAGGCCTATTCCAGGAAATGTTTAAAAAAAAGTGAACATGGAGAAACTGAATTGTTCTGTTCTCCATTGAAATATAAGTCTGCATGGATTGCAAATCCAAGAAAGATCAAAATTTCTCCTTCTTTGCCTCTCTCCGTCTTTGCAAATATGAGCTTGGAATGGCTATCTCATCTCTATAAAACAAAAGCAATATGTCTTGCCCTCAAACTACTTAGATACACTGTCTAAATTAGACCTCAGTCCCCAAAGGTCAACGATATAAACAAACAGAGAGGCTCATGGGATACATCTCTTGCTTCGTTATGCGCGATCATTACCACTCTGCTATCGAGTGCCCGTATAAAGTGTCGTAGATCGTTGGATCGAGTCACATGACTATGTCTCGGGAGAAAAGCTGATTATTTGTCTTTGATTTAGTTTGACGAAATATAGAGCAGTTTCTTTCCTCTTGGGCCGTCTATGGAAACATATTACGGGAATTTGCTCTTAACGCGACTCGCAGGCAATGTGTCACTACGTTTAAGCCCTTCCAGGCATACGCAGAAGATACAGCAGACACGTTGTTTTAAGCATGATATTGGACTATACGGTCTGTGTCAATTAAAATGGTACAGTTGAAAAACATTGTTTCAAATTCTGAAAATTAATCACATTCTAAAAGTGTTTGATATTTCCATAAAGTAGAAAAATCAGGCTTTCTTCTGCAATTTTTTAAATCCCATTTGCTGCTGTAGATCTTGAGATATGACCAGTTTTCTATAATCAAGAAAAAATGTATGCACATGCTTCTCTAAGGGTTTCGCACATAATAGCCATGAATTCAGCGCACTGAGACAATAGATGTGTGTAATTTTGATTAGCTCATCGCTGCACAAAGTTTAGCATAACTTTTGTTTTACCAAAGCAAATTATATAAAACAAAGTGCATCAGCGAGAAGAATCATTTGGCTTTAAGTTCGTACCACATTCATACATCATTTGAGAAGATTTCATAGCTAAATAATTTTTTCCCGACTGTACCATTGTTTTTGACACAGACTGTATTGATTAACACAGTCCTACAATAAAACACATTATCTAAAGAGACATTTGCAAATACCATGCGTTACACAAGAATGGACTTGAAATGGTTATTTTCAATCTGACTAAATTATGAACCCACATCCCAGTACAGAGTGTACAATTTTCTGGGATGCACTGTATTCTAGTGATAAATCTATGCCGAGATCACAAGATATCAAGTCTTAGTCCATCCACGAAGCGAATAATATCAAAGGGTCATCTCAAATTCATAAGATAAAGATCACTTAACCCATTGAGGACTGTGCCCGAATATAATCGGGCTGAGTTCTATGGGAAATGCGTGATATAGCGAAATCAGCTCGTCTCCAACATAAAGAGCAACAGAGAAAATAGAGCTTGAATACATATTCATGTATTTGTACAATGCAATATACATGTACCCAGCAGAAGGGCAGGAAAAAAAATTGGGGCAAATCATCAGAAACTTCAAATTTGTGATTAAATGATAGAGAAGAGATCTTTCATAATGATTCACAACCCCTTGAATATAGTCATAATACCTACATCTCAATTCGAGAGTGATACTTCAATCCTTGATCATTTATAACAAGTAAAATTCCACCTTTTTGACCAAATTTGTATTTGCGCCCTTTTTCCGGGCCTAAACAAATTATTCATGATGTCCTACTATTTTTCACAGGTGTGTGGATCAAGGGGGCATTGAATTTTAAGCTAATGGATATCTGGAGAAAAATACTTGTATATTGATTGAGGTATCTGCATTAATGCCAAAGCATCTGTCCTGTAATATTTTGGTCAAGGTGACTTTGACCGTCATTGAAGCCCCTGTTTTATAACACCATCAAGGTACAGATATCATTGCATGTGCTGAGAATGCAAGAAAAATTGTGACAGAACAGTTTCTGAAAAAATATTTATAAAAACATGGTGCAGATAAATTAGGTTGAAGAGCATGCTTTTGTATACAGAGAGCCCAAATGCTTTCTCGAAATAAAAATTATACCTGAAAATTGAAGTTAAAGTATAACTGAAATCATATCTCTTCTCATATCCTTTCCGACTCTATAAATCTTCTTTTTTTTTGTATGTCATCCCCCTCCTTTGTGATATAAAAGTCCTTATGGCTATTTTGCAGTTATTTTACTTCTTATCATTGTCAAATAATTGTCAACAGGTATATTTATTGAGCATCTTTGAATGATACTCAGTACATGTATTGCCCCACTACGCTAATTCCCTATTTTCTATAAAAATAAAAAAACTGAAACAAAATATCTTATTTATTGTTATGCTAAAGATTCTCAATTCAGGCAACATGCAGCAACTAGTTCTCATCATTCGTTGCTAGCATTGCCACTACAAAATAGGTAAAGCCAAAAACTAAACAGGATTATGGAATCATATTGTGGGCTGGATCATGTAAGCTAGTTAGGAGAAAAACATGATCAGATTACATTGTCATTATGTTCCCCGAATCTGTGCAGTAATTGCATTAGCTGGGGGGTGCTTTCATGGTGCACAAATGTAAGTGAGATGAGGCTCATAGATAATGTAGAATGGGGTGAAAAGATCAAGCCATGTCTTGTGAAGATGATCTAAGATAGATTAATCAAAAGTGCGATATCTTGATAACAGGTATCTTGGGTGGAAGGATGAGAACATTAAGGGAATATTTGAGAAAAATCTTTTCATTTAATACATATTTTATGAATGTGAAAAGTTTAGATCGCAATAACCAATGTTTTAAATGTAATCATAAATGAATAATTGCTAATCTTTTAACTGAATTTTATTTATGAAGCAATTACATGTAGATCTTTACAAACAAGCGACCAAGGGAATCTCAAACAATATACAAAATTAAAGTACATACAGCTTTCCATATAAAAATTACATCTTTAATAGCATGTTAACACAGATGTCAACATGCCATTTGAAAGTGCCTTATGGAGTAATTATGTCATATCAGAATACATGTCTTACTTTCTTTTTTATGTGTATGTCAATTTCACTCAACTTCGTGAAAATGTATAAGGGCCATTCCACGGTAACTCGCGTTACAAATAACCGGTACCTTTAACGATTAAAGTCCTCTATCTTTGAAACTGTTTGGATCTACAAATTACTTTTTGCACCATATGTAAAGGAGACATAGACTAACCAAATGGATTAAAAAGAAAAATATTTTTCAAGTTCGTTCAGATTCTCAGGTCGTTAAACTTCGGTAACTCGCGTTACGCAAAAAGGACATGGTCAAAATCATGATACAGATTAGGGTGAATTGTTCCTAAACTATACCATGTTGACAAAAAAATTCCTATCATAAACTGAACTTAGCATATTTCTAACCTATCCACTGCATCAAAGTGAAGAAAAAATGAACGGGTAAAATTCAGGGAGCGTTAATTACGGTAACTCGCGTTACGGTAACTCACGTTACAGTTTGTCCGTCAAGATATATTTTGAATTTTCATAGCTTTTCTGTGACTTCAGATTGAATTTCATTATTAATTTAGGTGTGACTTAATATTCTTCAGATCATCCAGTTGGAAAAATTGCAAAAGGAATTATAGTTCTCTGTCAAAGTCTAAAAAACTTTTTAAAATTGCATGTAGTCCCACATGCTTCAAACTATGTATAGTTCAGATTCTCCTACAAGGACATACAATTTGAAGGTAAAATCCAACTAAATTTGTGTCCCCCAATGTAATAATAATTTCAGAGAAGTTTAAAGCCCAAAGTATTACCTGAATTTGAGATAAAGCAAAAAGAAGAAAACAACAAATGTCCTCCCGACCGTGGAATGGCCCATAAGGCAAAACAGACATATTTCCCATAGAAGGTATCAATACCATGACATTAAATGTAAAACCAAGATAAATAAAAAAGCACTTTGCAGATATGCTAATGTGAATAAGTGCAAGCATTAAGGGGGCCTCATTAAGTCATTCGTCAACCCAAATTTAAATAATTGAATTTAATTGGCGGAATGGCTATGCCCTTCAAAATAAAATCAATGATAAAAAAGGGGGCAAGCAGGGTAGATGAAACTGGGATTTGGGAGGCTAATAATGAGATTATGAAATTACTTTTAAGCTTTAAATGCCACTCTATCGTTGATTCACAATATGTCACTATCTTACATCTATCCCCAATACATAACTAATGACAAAAGGTACTTTATAAACACTTTCCTAAAGGGCCTGTCCCACAGGAGGCGATCGTTGTGGCGACAACCTATGCATGTTAGAACCTGCCAGAATCGTGTCAGAATCGTAGGTGACCGAAGATGATATACGTATCTACGACTCTGTCTACGATAGGCTACGACATCGACTTACTTCCACGCAAACAATAGACTAACAATAGTTTGTATCCGATAATACAATAGTCTCGACCTCGCGATCTCGCAGCTCGACTTCTCTCGTCGCAGCTTAATCAACCAAAAATATGAACTTGCGCACTGTGGCGATCCTTGCGACTGACACAGGCGATCGAGTGTTTTCTACCTGATGGCGGCCTGTCGCCTTTATATTTGTGATAGTCCTCTCAGTCGCGCATTATAATTTGGGTCGGTGAGTGATTTTTGAAAATTTCAAAAATCAGCGGCGACTGTACAGTATCTGAATGGGAGACCGATCCTGATTTTGGTGATGTAGGTGGCGACAAAGCCGTAGCGGCTTAAATTTCACTGGCCTTTTGTTGAAAAAGTTGAATTATCTCTCCTCTCACTATAAATAAACTTATTAAGAAATATGTTCATACTTTTCTGCCAAAAACCATTGTGATTACATGCACATGCAGCTCTTCGCCTTTCTGCAGATAGAATCCACTATCCAGCCATTGGCCGTTGCTATGTACGGCAAGCATATGCATCTGACAAGCTTTGGCTAGTCAAAAAAAAAATTCTATGATGTATGGATAAGATGTATGTTTCTATTTAAAAAAGACAGCTGGATTATTACAAACAATTTTTAAAATTTTTCGTCTAAGATATGAACGTACTCAAATTGCTTTATGTGAGGGAGTTCATGAACTTGAAATTAAACGGACAATGTAAGTTGCATAAAGGGTTCAAATAATGAAAACAACCAAATGTATCAAGAAAATCTAATCAAGATATGAACGCATTGAATGCATTTTTAAAAATACTCCTTAAAAGGAGATTACCAATGAATAAAGGGTTAAAAGTATAAAACATACACAAAGAAAAACAAAAACAAAGCAAAAAATTAATCTAAATTTTTTTTTTCTATTTTGTATCTACTCAAGATATGAACATATTGATAATTTTTTTTTTCAAGGAGTATAGATATAAATTATGATGATAAACATTGAAACAAAATAAGTATAATCACACCAGAAAAATTGAGAATTTTTTTTTTCACTTGTTATCTACTCAAGATGTGAACGTACTATTGACTATTTAAAAAATAAAACGTAACAAAAATAAACCACATGAATCGTGACAATTATTTTGTCTTTAGTTTTCATCTTCTCAGGATTATGAAATGAAATTATGGCACTATAAATTGGTTTGAATAAAGTTATAGACAATGAAGATGACCGAGTGCTTGGTGTAGAAATTCTTAAGATAGCTCGTAAAATATGACTACTTTTTTCTTGTGTTTATAAGCCGTCTTTAATAAATTATGTTTTCCCAGGGCTGGGGATACACAGCTCAGACTTAATAGGTAAGGCACCTAGCAGGGTGACCTCTATTAATTACATGTATTCATTAAAATTAAAAAAAAAATCATCTGTACTCACCGGTTTGACCAGACGGCCCAATATCGGTTTGTGTATTCCACAATTAATTAGAAGACCTCCTTTATAAATCAATAAATGAATTGGGTTGCTCTGTACATGTAGGTATAGTTGTAAAGTCCAGTGCATTTACATACGACTCCTCTGCTAAGCTAGCCTTCACAACCACATACAACTGAAGCACAAGGTGTTCACAACAATTGCACCTCTCAAATCACAAAGTACAATGCTATCTGCTTTTAGAAATTATGAAGTTATGAGCAGCTCCACAAATTGATTAATCACAGTGCAAAAGCAGGACAGAGCTCCATACCGGTCAAGGATGATTATGTTCGGTGTGATAATTTAACCATCTGAATCTATTAGTTCATCAGTGGTTTACAATGCAAGCACTGGTAGTACACGACATTGATGATTGTAGAACTATAGGTCAAAGGTCAAGGGCACTGTTGACAATGAAATCACAGTTTGGATGCTCTCCACTTTTTACAAGATTATTGATGCCGGAAAATGGTTATTATGAGGTACACACACAAAATGTTATTTGCAACAAGATGGGACTGTTTTGATTTTTGAAAGCAACTATGGAACTAATAATAATCACACACATAAGATGTTGCAGAATTAAAAGATTCCTTCTTGAACATCGAGGTATTGTTACTCCTTTGATAATTCTACACAGATTGTATAGATTTTGTCATCCAACTGATGCGTTACTTTCCTCACACATGGATAACTGTACATGTACATGTACATGTATTTGTGCAAAGAGATTTTAGACACAGAACTCACAGCTGATCTTTTGAATACATAGAAATGCACGTACGAAGCAGTGAGCTGCCCGAATCGAGAGAGTGGTGAGAAGCTAATTCAATAAATCCAACAGAGATACAGATGTATACGAGAAAGGTAAATTAGGCAGGCCGAGTCAGCTCCATCAAAGAGGGAGAGAGGGACGGAGAGAGATGAGAAAACGAGACTGAAATGGGAAAAATATGCAAATTGAGGCTCGATGACTCCTGCAAGTGGAGTTTGATGCGAGAAAGCAGCTCAAAAGAAGACAAAAGACTAAGAGAAGCAGACGCAGCGAGAGAGTTGTGTTAAGAGCAGAACGAGCGAGATATACACTGTGTGCAATACTGTGTGTAGGGAGGAGGAGGATGATGGTGATGTTGTCTGTGTAGGGATGCGCATAGCGGAGGAAGATGTTTATGAGCAAGCATGGGAGAAACACAAGGGGGCCCTCTAGAACTGATGAAGGATGCTGTGGAAAATTCCGGCACACAAGCCTTTCCGACCGGTAAACACTGGTTTGGCGATCAGTGCTTTGGCACATGGAAAGTCATTCATCCTCCTCTCGCCCTCTCTTTCTCAAGCCCTTTTATTATCTTCCATTCCTGTAACACCTTGCAGTGCTCTATCTCTCTTTCATCTATCTTCTGTGGAGTTCACCTATTGATCTTTTGAATCTTATCCCAAAATATTTTTCTTTCTCTCTCAACTTGTTATCTCTCCTTCTTTTGTTTTTGATCAAGAAAACTGATCTACAAAGTATTTTTTACAACTCTAGAAAAATCTTGCTAACTCATAAACAACTTTAATAATCCTTGCCTTATATTTCCTTGTTGCTTTCTATTTTATTTTATTTTTAGACATGTTCATCGCTAAATATGTAGAATGAATATCAGGAAAGAGTGAATTTATTATGAAATTCAAGTGAATTTGGGGAGAAATCATTTTCACTCCATTTTTTTGCTTTTGGAGTGACCTCAGAGATCACTCAAAGAGATCTGCAAGAGTGAACTTTTTCACTTGCTTTTTTTTTTATAATCTTTTTTAGAGAGTATGCTGCATTCATCATCTCTAGAATGGGGATATGGAATTAGATTATTCAATCAGTAGCTTTTAATTGAATAACATCTGCGGACATGCGGTTCACAATCATCTTTCCTAAGAATTAATCATCCACTTATTATCCTTGCAAAATAAATACTCCTTGATTTCGCAGTCTCATATTATTACCAACACATCTTTCTACAAGTCGGTCCCTATATAAATGTAACACTTACAATGTGTAAACACCAGAGTAATGCAATTATGCAGGAGCAAGAGAGAGAACGTTAGATGCTGAGGGACATGTTACAGATCTATAAACTAATCAGAGATATTTAATTCCAGCATATCAACCCCCTACTGTGTTTTTGAGTGTGCATGCCTCTCTCTCTCTTTCTCTCAAGATTTTTAAATCTGAAATTCTTATCTGAGATATAAATGAATATAGGCTACCCTAATGCAATCATTACATTTTCTCTATCTCCCTCTTGTCTGCTCGATATCCCAACTTTCCAATCATACATTCTCCCATCTATCGCTCTACTTCTCCCCATCCCTCCATTTCTCTTCCATTCTACTCTCTTGCTTCATCTTATTTTTTTGCAACTGTTAAGTAGCTAATAGGAAGTTATTCTCAGGGCATGCTGCTAATTTTGTTGTTCTTCCTCGCTCTGCTTCTCTCTCTCTCTTTCTTTCTTTCTGCCCTCAAACATTCTCTCTTATTCTTTCAATCAAGTAGCAAATATCAGCATATTCTTGGGTTAGAACACAGTCCTGTCACATGCTACATTTTCTCATTTTTTTTTTTTTTAATATTCCCTCACTCTGCTTTTCTCTCCATTTTTCTGCCTCTGTACTCTCCCACTCTGTCTCTCATTCTTTCAATCAAGTAGCTCAGCAAATATGACACTATTCTTAGGTTCTCACAGTCCTGACACAAAATTCACTTTCTCAAATTTTTGAACTCTTCCCTTTCTCCTTTTCTCCCTTCCTTTCTTTCTTCCTCTTTTTCCCTCCCACTCTGCCTCTCATTCTTTCAATCAAGTAGCAGCAAGTATGACCCTATTCTAAGGTTAAATTCTCACAGTCCTAACACACACTACACATTCTCAATTTTGTCAACTCTTCCCTCTCTCTGCTTCTCCTCCATTTTACATCCTCTTTTCTCTCACACTCAGTCTCTCATTTTTTCAATCAAGTAGACCAAGTATGACCCTATTCTAGTTTCTCAGTCTTGACACATACTAAATTTTTTTCAACTTTGTCAACTCTTCCCTCACTCTGCTTCTCTCTCCATTTCTCTTCCTCTTTTCTCTCACATTGTCTTTCATTCTTTCAATCAAGTAGCAAGTATGACCCTATTCTTAGGTTCACACAGTCCTGACACAAACTACATTTTCTCCATTTTAACTCTTCCCTCTCTCTCTCTCTCTATTCCTTTCTCTTCCTCTCTACTCTCACACTCAGTCTCTTATTCATCAACTAGCAGCAAGTATGACTCCATTCTTAGGTTCTCACAGTCCTGACAAAGATAACATTTTCTCCATTTTAACTCTTCCCTCTATCTCTCTCTCTCTCTGTTCCTTTCTCTTCCTCTCTACTCTCACACTCAGTCTCTTATAAGCAGCAAGTATGACTCTATTTTTAGGTTCTCACAGTATCAACATACACTACACTTTCTCAATTTTGTCAACTCTTCCCTCGCTCTGCTTCTCCCTCCATTTCTCTTCCTCTATACTCTATCTGTCTCTCGTTCTTTCAATCAAGTAGCAAGTATGACCTTATTCTAGGGTGAGAAACCTACGCTAAGGGACACGGCTTATTCAAACGCATCAGGCTCATATGAGATGCACATATCTTGAGGGGCCGGTTGCTACGTGCTCAGACACCTCATATTGGTGGATGTGTAATAATTGGTGATAGCCACTTCACTGCATCAGCTTATGAATCGGTCGGTCTTGGTTAATAGTGTTTCTCTAAAATTCTGCCTAGTTTCCTTATATTCTGATCTTTGGTCAATCCTCTCACATTCTTTGTCATTCCTCATCTTTCTGCTTCATATCACTCCCTCTCTCTTTCTTTCTCTCTATCTCCTTTTCAATCTTGCTTCTCCATTATTTCATCTGTCTCTATTGAGTTTAACT
>CALNVZ010003434.1:31674363-31769593 GCA_940671915.1 Paracentrotus lividus | reverse complement strand
CCCCCCCCCACCCCTCACCCACCCATCTTCGGTTACTGAAGAGCTTTTAAATGGCCACTTGCAAAAAGACTTTAATTTTGCGGACCCTTGCTCATTAGATCAACAGTCCTTGCTTACATAAATTCTCGGAGGAACTCCAGCATATTTGAGTTAGGAGAGCGGGTCGGTAATTTGAGAAGGAAAAGACAGTGGAATGAGGCGGAGGGCACGAGGGGACCCGGCTGTATGTTTATTTGATCGCACTGGTGCAAAGTGGCCCCTCATACTCATTGTGGGTGTGTGTAAAGGAGGGGGGTTTAAGGAATGGGTTGTGTATGTACATGCATGGGACAGAGAAAGAGACTGGGTAATTTCTTTGTGAGTACTTTACCATTTTGCCTTTTTCCATGAAAGTATACTGCCACCTCAAAACTGTCTCATACAATATTTTGAATGCACAATGTTTATATGGCATGTTAAAATGTCACAATGCTGCCCCATGCAATGTGATACACAATATTCAACTTTTTCTGTCCCTGGCATTCCAATGGTTGATTTTTTTATTTATTATTATTATTATTTTTTTTTTTTACTTTGTATCATTTTATACAGAAAGTAATTGTTCTTTGCCAAATAAATAACAGTATTTCCAAATTTCAAGAATAGACAAAACAGTATGGCATCATACATGTACATGTATGCAATATTTTTTTACAAATTTATAGAAGGCATTTTGAGGAGGTAAACCCATATGGGAACAGGGCATTAATATTTTCAAGGCTTCAGTCAAAAAGCAATAAATTATAATTACACTCTACAAGTTAAAAAAATATATCATTCTTCATGAAAAAATTATTTTTTTTCATTTAGGCCTACATGTTACTGGAAAATGCACAAACACCAGTATTTGTTGAGCTGAAGAGAATTATAATCTGAAGATACCAAAATCCTGAACAGCAATTTCTTCTGTCTATTTAACAATTCCTCTTGATCATATTAATTGCCTTGTTATGTCATTGGATTGTACTACCAGACTGAAAAATAACCCATTAAGGGCCTCTAATAAATACTGAACAAAAGCATCCCCTTCACTTTCGCCTTCTTACCCCCCGCCCCCCCCCGCTCGCTCTCTCTCTCTCTCTCCTCTCTCACATCACCTCTCTTTCATCTTTGAGTTGTATTCACAAGAGTGGCCCAGAGTGCAAGCTGATACACTGGGCTTTTAACATGAACAACCTCTCTCCCCCCCCCTAATCTGTCTCTCTCCCTTTCCCCTATCTATCTCCCCCTTCTTTCTTTCTCTCTCTATCCTCCATGTAATGTCACTCTTTTTTCATCCTTGAGTTGTATTACCAGCCTGCAAGCTGACACATTGGGCCTCTAATAAATACATCAACCAGGCTTCAAGATTACCATCCACGACAACGGACATGACACGAACAAACACACATCATCTCCAATATCATTCCAAAACCATCATGAATAAAGCAAGATGGCTTCTCGCGAATAAAGCCGGCACGTCCTTTGACGTAAACGAAGCACCGGGAGAGGGCAATATACCGCTGATGTACATGGCTATCAAGTTGAGAAGCTTGTAAGACGATAACCTCATAATACGACGAGGGGGTATCGTAAGATGATGAGGGTAAATATATGAGCATCGGTACTCGGGAAAACGAAGAGGCCAGATTCACAGCCTGGTGCTTATCATAATTTGATGGTGTGTGTGTGTGTATTTGACAAGCTGGTAATATTTGTATGGTATCGTCTTCATCTATCTGAGGAAATGTATTAACTAATATCATGTATGTACACCTGTTAAGTGCATGCATGCCTATGGAGCATTATTGTCTTAAAGGGATTAAGTAACTATTTTGTGGAGGCATGAAAAAAAATCTAAGCCGTGAGACCCTACATGCTGTCAGTGGATGTATATGTCAAGAGGAAACCCTGAAAAATCCATTTCTTTAGCATCATTACATGCTTCACAATAAGTACAAAAGTGATTATTTATCCTCCATAGACTGCAGCGTTAATTTCAGCATATCCAGGGACGTTTAAAGCTCAACTTGAGTAGTTGAAGCCAAAAGTAAATAGGAAGGGATTGTATTGATGTGTCCTCACATTGTTCCATTTATATATAAATATACCTGCACGAGATATATTTATCTTCTATGCACGATTTCAGGTGAAATTTAGAGTAAATAGTGGTCAGGAAGGTTAAATTGATGCAGGTCGGAACTTCACTACCTCGCCAGAACTCCCCGCACACAATAACGCACACATACGGTGCGAACTGCGGGCATGCAACCGTTAAATACGCTTTGCACGTGGTCACCGCACAGCTGTGAGAAGTGACCATGTGGTGAAGGCCCGACAAATTTCCTTTATTTGCTCATTACTCAGCTATTTTACATTTTCTACCAAAATCATTTGGGAATTATAATCTAATTTCAATTTCACTAATTCTAGTGTAAACTTGTTTTGATTCTGTTGGACATTATCACTACAACTAAAGTTTATCTTTAAGACTTATGGTGATATCCAGCCATCTCAGCAATTAAACTACCAATTAGCTTCAAAATCTCATGCAATTCCTTTCTGACCTACATGTAAAGGTTTGCAATTATGATAACTGCATTAGCTGGAAGAGTTTTATTTGTGTGAATTGTTAAACAGTCCCCTGAAGCCATTGACTACGGCATTCTCTCTTTTCTATTTACTTTATACAGCGACCACTGGGTTCTGGTTTTAAAAAAAAAAACGGTTAATGTGCCTTTGAATCTCCTATTTTCCTATTTTGTTTGTTTGTCTCGTTCGTTATGCTAAAATGTCACAGTTTGTGCCCAAACTTTTTGAACGACCAATAACCAATGTTAGCAAAGTATGTAGACAAATGTGCTATTGACTCAATGTTTTAGATCCCTCAGTACAAAAATATAACCATGCAAAAATGTCCATTTTACATTATCTTTTAGGCATCTCCTCTTTACCTCCTCCATGTGTTTCTTCTATTCTCACATTAATATTTTAAATCTATGCATATTTATCTCAAAAATTTATTCAAATGATTAGTTTCTTCCTCTAGTAGATTGTCAAGATATAACAAAGTATCTTCATTTGATATAAATCCCATCCCACTTATGAAAATAGGACCACAGCTGAACATGCATGTAAATCCATGTAAATGCAGTATTTTCACTGTATTACATGTAGATGCTAAGGTTTGTGTTGAATACAAATTAGCACAGCTTCACAATATTCCATCAAAAGAGGGCAGCATACAACATCACAATGAAAGATAGATGGAGTTGACTAGATAAAGCTCAACTCGATTTATCAAATCTCGACGATACGTACTCTCTATTCATACAATGCTTAATTAATTTTGTAATATTATAAGAACCAAATGTTCCTAGTTATTTTCAGCAGCAGTTAAATTGGCAAGGTAAGTTTACCGTTTACATTTCCACCCAAAAAAAAACAACAAAGGAATAAATACTGAAAAATTTGAATTCATGATGTCAATCACTACCTGAAATAATGATCCAAATCATTATCCAAATAAAAATTGACTTAAATTGGCAACTTTGAATAAACTAAACAATGATAATCACCAGCCACATGTGTATGTAGGTAATGTACACATAAAAAACACACGACTAGACTTACATTGATCATGGCGTTGGATGTTATCCGGAACAACGTCGCCCTCTCGTTGATCCCCTTCAAGCGTGATGACGCCGACGCCGGCTCGTCTGTGGTCTCCAACTCTGAGAGCGACCTCTGTAGGGCTGCACCGTGCTTGACAATGAGGTCGTTACAGGTGTTAAGGTCCTCTAGTTTGCTGGTGAGTTGGCGGAGGGTCGTCTGTACCTCGTTGTGATCTGTTTCCTGGGATGGCAGCTTCTCATCGTCATCTGCAAGGGAAGAGGGGAAAAGTGTCACAAATATTGAGATTATTCTATGTATTTCAGCTCCTGCCATAAATAGCTAAGGGGCCAGTTGCATAAACTTACCATTAAACATAGGATACATGACTCTGCAATCAATAGTAACTACCATGGTAATACTGCTCAATGGCCAATCAAAATTCATGTTTCCCTTGAAGTTAACATTGAAAATTACAAGTTTTTTGCAATGGGGCTCAGATACCCATAATCTACGATACCGTACTTGACCTAGGTGATAAAAATGGGTAAGGTACAAAAAAAATACTTGAATGCTGTGATTGGCTATTATCGGGGTAACTAGCTTGGGGTATAATTGAACACAAAGCACTGAGAAACATTAAGGTGAATGTTGTATTAAGCGTCATTATCATTATACCCTCTGCAGGGCGCTACAAACCCACTTGCCCGCTTGCCCGGGGCAAGTGAAAACCACTGGCGGGCAAGTAAAGATCAAATTAACTTGCCCGATCGGGCAAGCAATGATTTGAGAGGAATGTATATATGTGCAACATTTCACCTAAAGAACACAATGAAATACGAATCAGACAAAATATCACACACAAAAAATGCCTGAATAGTCTTGTATGCAATCTTCCTATATGCTCGTCGTTTATGGACTCTTATTAGGTCTCAGATGGTAGTTGCTATTAACAATAAAATCATGATTAGGGTCTAAACAAAGAAAATGAAAAGAAAATCCGGGCAAGCGTCTTTTTCTTGTGGGCAAGCAAAACCAAATTTCACTTGCCCGATAGGGCAAGCAAAAAAAAAAATTTTTTGTAGAGGCCTGTTTCTGAAACTCAAGAATCTAATTTCATAACATAAAGTTCATTGTTAAATTCTATGAATTATATAAAGACCGTTTTCCTTCTTTCTCAAGATGAGTTCTATAATCAAGGGTAGTGAAATATAATTTTTTCAAAGACTAACCTTTGTTTTTTGTCATTGCTTATTACAATTGTTTAATTAATCAAACACACTTGCTCTTTAAAGGGGAAGTTCACCCTGGAATTTTATTGGTCTTAAAAAATGAAGAAAAATAATAGAAAAATAATAGTGAAGATTTGAAGAAAATCGACCAAAAAATAGCGAAGTTATGAATATTTCAAGTTTTGATTCTGTGACGTCACGTGCGAGCAGCTCTCCCATTGGTTGTGTATGTAAATTCCATAAATTTGTCTTTTTGTCATGGTTCTTGATAAAGGAGTGGGTCAATTTGATATAGTCATGTATATGAACATATGTCTGATGGTAAATCGACCGCACAGGTGACATAATTATTTTCCTCTGAAAAAAAAAGATATTTTATGGAATTTACACTACATAACACATAGGAGACCTGCTCGCATGTGACATCACAGAATCAAAACTTTGAATATTCATAACTTCATCATATTTTGGTCGATTTCCCCCAAACCTTCACTCATATTTTTCTTTTATTTTTCTGCATCTTTTAAGATCAATAAAATTCCAGGGTGAACTTTCCCTTTAATGATGAATGCACAGCTGAATGCACTACATTCAGTAATAAAGATATATTTCACACACATTCCTCCATACTCATAACTATACTACATGCAGAGAAACTCTATCCCTGCTCTTTGGATTTGGGAAAGAGAGAAAAGTGTTGTTTGCACAAGGTCCCAGCATGACAGGATTAAATCAATAGCGAGTGCAATCTGTTGCATTTTGTTCTGTTTATAATATGGATCTCGGTTATAATATATTTGATAACATGCCATGAACATGTACATGTACATCAAACGTTTGCAAACCATCTGGGACTACACAATGATTTGTTGCAAAATAATGACTCAAATAATGAAGTTTCACGTTTCTTTTGGCAATACATGTACATGAACACCATTGTCTTAATAAAGATACACCATGAAATAATTCAGAAAAAGGAAAAGCTAAAAAAGACAAGAAAAAAAAAAGAAAAAAAAAAAAAGGAAGAGAATAGTTGAATATTTAATATTCATTAAAAAAAAGTAAATGCAGGTTATTAATAAAACAGTTGAGTCTTTCAAATCCAACTCCCTTAAAATTTATTATCTTCCTTCATAACTTTGGGAAACTGATATAAAATCACCATGAACTTCATTGATGTACCCTTGATTTTCTTTTAATTCAAGATAGCACAACAATAGCATTATATCACCAGCAGCGAGGCAGAGGGCAGAATATTAAACTTTATTTTAGAAGCATCTCTATAACAGCCTCCTCGTTCTTATATTATTTGCCTTGTACATGTACAATGTATGTGGTAACATTATGTACTGCCTAAACATGAACTTCACACAGCATGTTGTACACACTGAACCTTCACATTTAATTAATGTCATGATTAAAACATGCCAACCAGAAATGAACCACAGCCTAATCCATGTTCATGCATGAGCTAAAATATGTAGCCCAAGTTTGCAGCAAACAAATAGACGTTAAAAAGCTGAGATACCAAAATCACTGCCATTTCACCAATGCAAACACAGGTTATTAATTTACAGTTAAAAGGGTGTAAACACTGTGCAGCCGTATAGGAGATAAGACCTTTTTTGCTCTGACAAATCTATCAGAAGCTGATTTATCAATCAGCATGCACTTCAAGACCCTCACACACTGTTAATTTTTAACCATGGAAACTCCTGATAGCAAGCATTTATATAAACAGAAGTAAAATGATTATAAAACATCATGGCTTGGGATCAGTCTGTACCATGTCAGAGGTTTCGTGACAGGTTTAACTTTCAAATCAAAAGCACAGACCTTATACATGTACATGTTATGCAGTTGGAAATGTCCATGAAGTTGGCTCAACACCGAATTTGCATGGTTCTCACAAATTTATGGGAAGTCCAGTTCTGTCATTCAATCATATTCTTTGTCAAACTATGAGGTTTTTTTTTTTTCTTTTTTAAAGTAAAAAAAAATAAAAGAATTAAAAGAAAGAAAAAACAAAGCATTTGCATAAATATAAACTGTTCATTTCCATGAAACACACTTGTATCAGAAAAAATGTACCAGGTTCACGTATGATACGGTTCCCTCAATTAAAGCAACATCAATTTTTTATTTTTTTCATCTACGAAAGTTTAAAAATCTTATGGATACATGTATGGTGGATATAATTACTCTTGGGTTCCAACCATGACATTTAGAATAGACTTACATATTTTCTCAAATGTGTCACTCATCATCGCCCACATACACATAGTTTTGAATTGTCTGTGACAGCTTTTTTGTGGTTAAAGGTGTTTTTTTCGTCATATTGACATTTACAATAGAATTTGATATTTTGCACCTAATATCAGGCTACTCGATTGTAAGCTAAACCCCGACTCAACACAATTTTTCTCTTTGCAGGGCTCCATATTGGGCGAAAAATATATAGTAGGCCTACATCATGTATGTACTGTGTGCCACTTATGATGGCATCTCACTTTTTGGAGACGGGTTTGAGACAGATTTAGGACTACTTGAAGACAGTTTTTAGATGGTTTTTAAACTTGGCGTGGAGACATCTCCGAGGCGTCTCCTGATTCCCCCCGACGTTTCATGAGTCTCGGGAATCTCAAAATCATCTCAAAGTAGTCCTAAATCTGTCTCCGTGACGGAAAAAAAAGTAACCAAGACGCCTCTGATAATCTTTTTGTTCCGTCGTGGAAACGTCTCTAATACTTTTTTTTCCGTCGCTGAGACGGATTTGGAACTACTTTGAGATGCTTTTGCAATTCCAGAGTTTCATGAAACGTCGCTGGGACTTGGGAGACGTCTCCCCAACAAGTTACAAAACCGTCTCGATACCGTCCCAAAGTAGTCCCAAAGTAGTCCCAAATCCATCTCAAAATCGTCTCTGCAAAGTGAGATACCACCATTAATAACAAGCCCTGTTAAAATGAATACAATGGAATGATACATGTAGATGTAGAGATTGTATCAACAAAGTCTGCAATAGGGCAGGTCCAAGCTAATGTCCCCCCAACACCTCAAATTTAAAATTCATTGAAATATGACAAATGATATGTCATTTGAAAGCCAAAATGTTGAAGTTTTTGGTTCTGTTAAGAAAAATGAAAAAAAATGTACTAATGACATGTCAAGGTCATGTTTATGAATTTTAATTAGGTAGTGTGACGTATGGGACATTACATTTCAATTTTTAATGCCCTCATAAAATAATATTTTGAATTCTAACCTAGGAGGACATAGAGACATCAGTACTAGAATACTAGAAAAAAATAAATGATTAAGTGAAATTAATTAATTATGCAAATTAGGTCTGATCCAAAGTGCAATGTCCCGTACGTCACAAATTTAGGTATGTTTTTTTTTATTTAAACATGGAAAAATTAAATTTTTTAAGTGAAATCATAGGAAGTTCTAATTTATAAAGGTCTTGCTAATCTAAAATTACCATTGACATTTTTAACTGACCTTTCACCTTGATTACATAATCAAATTAGAATTTGTGACGTACAGGAATCTTGTTGTACGTACGGGACATCCTATGTAAAATCAATGCAAACAGTGTGGTTACAGGCAATAATCTGTAAAACCTTTTTTCTTGTGAGAAATTTAACACATAATGATACAAATCCATACTAGTGACATTGAAATAGGATGTTTCAAGGTCACTTGGTCACTCAAGGTCATTTAGGTCACAATTATTTAAATTTAAAATGATTTCTATTGACATCGGCAATTTCCTAGTAATTGTTTGAGTACTTGGAGAATTTCCAAGGCAAATTTTGTGTAAATTTTAACAGCAGGTTTAATTTCACATCACACTCTAATTTGAAGTAGCATCTTAGCCATGTGATATGTTTTCATGGTCCTTTAAATCTACAAATGTAGCCTGAGTCGTCCTCAATTCTGTAAGTCACAGGCACATACATGATCATTTGGTATTGGCATTGCTGTACAAAAAAAAAGCAGGTTTTTTTTCCAGAATTGTATTTGATACCATATTCCACAAAGGACTTGACATGTAAACATTGTCTTTTATTAATAATAGATATCACAGCAATATTTTGGTTCTGGAAAAATAGACAGTCCATTTTGAAAAATACAAGAAATTTACATTACATGTATATTTGTACATCACATAAGACAATTAATTCAATTAAAAATATAATTAACAGTCTAGTTTGAACTCATTTTTTTTAATGAACAGATGGACTCCCATTACTAATCATGTTATCAAAGAGAATAATAAATTAATTCAGTTATTTTCTGAAATCTGAATTTTAACTAATTTCAGTGCCAGAGTTGTATTTTCCCATTCACTTTGTACAGGGACATTTGTCCCGTACGTCACTGTCCCGTACGTCACACACAGCGCTCGTTTACAAGTTTTACTCATTACACAAAAATGTTTTGTTTGAAAAATTATGTATTTTGGGGATTGATACTTGGATTTATATGGAATGGATATGTGATCAATAGAAATATAAGTAAAGTTTAGATTCACAGAATTTTAATGATGAATTCTTTTTTTGAAAATCAACAATTTGTCTGGTCCCGTACGTCACAGAGCACATTAATGATGATAAAATTTAATTAACAAAGTCCCAAGAGGTAAAATTTTCTGGAAGTGGAAGGGGCCCCAATACCTATCATATCAACTTAAAATATATTAAAACACATCTCTTTTTATATCAGAAATATGGGTCTAAACTCTCTGAATGTCCCGTACGTCACAGGCCAAATAGCTTGGACCTGCCCAATATATAGCAGTCATGCATGGCCATGTAAATATTTGAAAAATTGAGAAAACTATAGTTTATGTTAACTGCTTCATTAAAAGTGTTGCACTGTATTTTTGAGTATGCAATTTATACAAACAATATGAATACTGTATGAAAATATTGTAAAACATGCACACATGTATATGTACATGTGTACCAGTACAAAATGTATTCAAACCTCCCCACGCACAACCAAAATATGATGTAATTCAAATAAAATGAGGTATTAAACTGCATGAAAACTGGAAATACTAATGTATCAATACAGTACAAGGAAAACAGAAACACTCTTCAATGGGAAACCTCAAATTGAAATGTACATATAGTGGCACCCCAAGTGAAAAGCAAATTGATCAGAATAAAAGCAAATTGGAATACCTTTAGGCCACTGTACAATTGTCCATGGCAGCCCAGCTGAAATAAAGCAGTAATAGCTTGAATCAAAGTTATCAAACAAGAGTCAAAGAAAACAAACTACAAGTATACAAAAAAGTGTTTAAAGCATTTTCATTTCTGAATTATAAAAGAAAATACAAAAATGTATATTAAATAAGAATTAAAAAAGAAGAAACATGCATTAAAATGTGTGAATAATACTGCGATCCCTCACATTTATCCCCAAGTTGATTTCTATCCTTCAGGTTGATGTCAAGTTCTATAGCTTTTGACCACTTAAAATTTAAGGTTTTTGGGGGACGAACATTGACATAGGGTTTGCCATGGCTCAGTCGGTAGAGTGCTTGTCTGGTACTCAGGAGGTTTCAGGTTCAAATCCCAATGGAATTCCATTTTCTTTGCTCAGTTTTTCATATAATTTATATTTTAGGATGCCACACAGGCAAACACTTACAAAACTAGATCACAAATTTCCTGGCCTATCAGTGAAACCGGTTCTGCACAATATGACTATTCATTAACATTAATCTTTATAATTACAAGAGTTCAGGCAAAATTATAGCTTAAAATGTACAGTACATGTACATACATCTAACATCTCATTGCAGAAAGTGGATGTACTCGGACAATATGTCTTAAACGCCCAAGAACAAATTGAAAATAATAAAAGAATTCAATTATTTCAGCTCTATTCAAACAGCAAAGTCTCAATGCAACATAATAAATTGATAAAAATATCAATACATTATGGAGGTCATATCAACATTGATAAGGCTTTATAGCGACAATAGAAAACATACATATACATGTAGAATAGGATAAAATGTGAAATGTACTGAGTAAATATTCATGCATGGTAGTCATGACATTGACTTCAATCATATATTCACACCTCCACAAAAAATGCCAAACAACAAAACTAGAAAATAATTTGTTGAGGCGTAAATAACTAACATAAAGCACATACATGTATCATGCAAATATTATAAACCTTGTACATTATGTGAAACTAAGCAAATATAAAAACATGCTACAATGAACAAATGCATTGAAAACAGTGCAGGAAAATCAATATCAACAGAACCTCCCCCACCCCACACAGAAAATATACAGGGTGTCCCAGATATGTAAAGCAGAACCTAAATGGTCAGTTGGGTTTTTTTTTTCTCTTTGAATGCAAGCAAATCATTTTTAAGTTTAATCTATTCTTTTCTAATGATACCTATGGATACAATTCGAAAGAGAAATGCATTCCTAAACAAGAAGTGTTTGAGATTAAATTGCAAAACTGGGTTTGCACAGCATGAGTAGGTGGAATTTGGAAGGATGGAAACTACTTTGCTGAACAAAGGAAAGGTTCATTATCATTTCTTTTATGTTCTTTTTCAAGTTTTATTCATCAAATCTCTCAATGATACATGTACTTAATACAAAGGGCCATCCCTTGGTGTGGGAATCCTGTGCGATTTCTGTTACTTTAATGATAGATCTGCAAATCGGTCTTGAAATTTAAATTTTAAAATCCTCTTGAACATCCATGCATGAATCCTTTGTATTGTATTTGGTGTCAAAAGAATGTAGAAAAGATTAATCCTAGTATGATGCAATTACTATTTCCTTAATTACTTGCTTTCACTGAGAAAACTGACTTTGGGCTTCGCTTTTTCTTGGACACATTGTACAATGTATATCTTTCAATATCGATCAATCTTTGTTGAACTATTCTCATACATGCTGGTAGTTTGATCCCATTTACACTGCTAAACTTACTCAAAACCGAATAATAATCAACATGATTTTAACCATTCACTTAATATCAGGTCAATCATTTGGTTACTCTACATTGTGCGCTGGTTCCATTGATGTGACAGTGGTGTATTACTATACTCAGAAAGCTTAGGCCTACTTGCACATAATATTTTTTCTTGGGAAGCTACAGGCCATATCACCTTTCTTTTCCAAGTGTCAATATGCATGGTGTCTATATCACAATACTGCAGACATTGCACCATTCTATTTGGAGTACTTTAGTTTGATCGCACAATTTGTCATCTTTTAATAGCAACATTTTTTTTTTCTTGATAAAGACTATTCCATTCATTTTCTCGCAATTCTTAAATTACACTTTGTCTACAGAAACTATTTCATGGTCAGTCCTACTTTGCCTAAACTCCCTTCAGGTTAATAGCTCCCTACTTTTTCTCAACTCTTTCCAGGTCAGCCCCTCCTTGGTCTAAACTCTTTCCAGGTCAGCCCCTCCTCTGCCTAAAATCTTCCCAGGCCAGCCCCCTCCCAACCTCTAAATTCCAGGTCAGCCAGCCCCCTCTTTCCAGGTCAACCCCCTCTTTCCAGGTCAGCCCCCTATTTCCAGGTCAGCCCCTCCTGTGTCTTAACTCTTTTTATGTCAGCCCACCACCCCTTCACTGAACTCTTCCCATGTCACCCATTCAAAAGGTGTTGAGTTTCATTTAATAGTTGGATGTAAAATGTATATTACGTTACCTGCCCATAGTATGTTATCTCCAGCCATAGTGCTACACGTGCCGCATATCAACCAGTTTCCCATGAGAGAGCTGGATGAACAGCCGAAATCAAGCTTCTCGTGTAAAGCGATTCGGTCCCAGACATATACAAGAATGTGAACATCGTCAGTCGTTAATAAGATAATTTTAATCCGTCTCTCCGTAAAAGCATAAACAAGCACTCAAGACAAGTAGGTTGCATGCATGCTCAAGAACATGAATATGAGCATCACCGGCAGTTAACAAGATTAGTTAATCCGTCTCCTCATAAGCATATAAGAGAAATGGCACATACATGTACTATAGAGAGAGAGAGAGCGTCTAGCTCATTACATGATTAGCCAAGCAGCTGACTAGTTCAATGAGGCGTAGCGAGACGACGATGCAACAGCACACATTCCACAGAGATCTCGGTCGGTCGGTCGCAGGGTCCTCGGTAAGCTTTGACAGATTAGACGAATATCCTTGAAGGCAGTCTTGGTAGATGCTAACACTATGACAGCCAAACCAGACAAACAGAAAGTTATAACTAATTTTCCAGAATGATCAACAGTACTTGTTTGCAAACGTGCATTTTGTAGACCTGCTGCTTGCTAATTAATCAATATTTGCTTCCAGGAAAAATGGTACGCATGGTCGACACATTCCGCTAGTAATGAAATGGATCATGTAGATAATACATGTACGTACAGCATAATACTAGTTCAATGTACAAGAACACATCAGGAGACCAACATGTACCATAGAAGATTTAACAACCCTCTTTCTCTGAGCAACAAATATCCAATATCCACTACAGGTAGAAGGTCTCTGTCTTGTCAAAATCATCAAAGGGCTCCAGAAATCATCCACACATATCTATTACGATGTTCCTCCACTGATAAACAAGGCGACAACACAAAGATATCATGTACCTAAAAACTACATACTGTTTATTCACAACAATGTTTAATACATGTAGCCTCAGTACTGATAGTAGCCGCATCCGTTCTTCAAAGCAGAGTCAAGCACTGCTTCCTGTTTGTACATTTCCACAAAAAAAAGAAAAAAAACCCCCAAAAGTCTTAATGCTCTACTCCTTTATTCACAAACCGTTTGTTTTTATGAATTGCCATTTAGAATTTGGTAAAAATATCAAAGATAGGTCTAGAGATCTATAGTTAGAGCATCAACATGAAACCATTCAAGTTTCATTCAATTTCTAGCTTATTCCTCCTACACATTACAGGCTGGATGTTTAGAGGTTGGAGGTTGGATGTTTGAAAAAGTCTGCATGCATTCAAAGTTCTTCGACTCCTCCCGCTAGTAAATCCATGAATTTTCTCTCTTTCCTCCATGCACTGACTGGATGTTGATGCGATTAACCCTGTCTAGAGATGTTCAACTCCTTCTGAACTTGACTCAAAACTTTATGATTTATGTGCACATGAATGTTTATGTAAACGGTCAGTGCCACCATAATTTCCAATGCGATTAACCCTGAATTCATCCCCTGCCTCCACACTTTACAATGTATATGAAACATACAAAGTCCAATCATGTGGATATATGCATGGTCAAGAAATGGCAGTACCATCATTAATTTTATATACATGTACCAATGCGTCTTAGAAAGTGAGATTCAGATTAAATTAATAAAAGACTGTTTGGGATTTGGCTGTTACTGGTATGGATACATGTAAACATGTACATGTATGTCATCAAATCATAAGTAACTCTGCAAACTTCCTGCTTTTTACATTTTACATGTATCTGCAATGTACATACATTTTGTACATTGAATGTAAGGGTTTATTTGGTGCTCAGTTACAGTAATGCAGTATAAAAAAAGTTATGAAGACATAAAATTTATTAACCCTCAGGCCGCTACAAAAAATTTATTTTTCACTTGCCCTATTGGGCAAGTGAAATTTTTTTTTGCTTGCCCAAGAGGAAAAAACACTTGCCCAAATTTTATTTTCATTTTCTTTGTGTAAAGATATTTTTGAGTAGCAATATCATCTCATAAATGTCCACAAACAAAGAGCCTATTAAAAAGACAAAAGCACCACTAAATTCGGATCTTTAAAAAAAAAAAAAAAAAAAAAAAAATTAGAAAATAAAAAAAAATAAAAATAATATATTAAAAAATTAATAATTGAATAATTATATCTTATTTTCATGTAACAAACCTAGAAACTAGAGAATCTTCGACCGAAGCGCACCTGGTCGGAAGGCAATGCGCATGTAGTATTTTCTATCACATTTATACTACATCTTTGAATTTGACCCTCCAATTATTAAAGTTTAGTATCATCAGAAATTATTCCAATCAGGAAGGATGGCTACTATGTAATTAAATTAGGAATAACTGCTTTAAGTCTGATCTGTCAAAGGTCTTTCAGAATTGGCACAAACACGATTTTACATAATAACCATGACTTTGATCTCTGACCTCAAAATTTCTAATCAGTCATCTTCCTCCCACAACCCGAGTTTGAAGTTGATCCATAAAACGTTTCAAGAATAAAGCTAAGAACGTGCAATTTTCATTGTATAAATGACGTTGTGACCCTTGACTCTGACTTCATAGACCTCCAAATAATAAATATCTTGTCCCTACCATATGCATATTGAGCCATAGTTTGAATTGATCCGTCAAACACGGTTTTTAGTTTATTGCGAGAACAAGCCATTTTCTTGTATAATGACCTCTGCTGACTTTGACCTCATGACCCCAAAATTCTGATAAGTTCATTGCTCCCTCCCATATGTAAATATGTCCAAGTTTGAAGTTGATCCCTCAAACGGTTCTTAAGTATCACAAAGAAACGAGAGCCATTTTCAATCGTACACAATGACTGTGACCTTGACCTCATGACCCCAAATCTAATAAGTTATTGACCCCATATAATGCAACATATGGACCCAGTTTTCAAGTTTATCCCTCAAACGCGTTCTTAAGTTCTATCGCAAGAACGAGCCATTTTCATGTACACAATGACCTCTGTGACCTTTGCCTCATGACCCCAATATTCTAATCAGTTCATTGGTCCCTACCAAATCATACTATGATCAATTTTTGAAGTTGACCCCTCAAACCGGTTCTTAAGTTACAGCAAGAACGTGCCATTTTCATGTATACAATGACGTCTGTGACCCTTGACCTTTGACTTCATCGACCTCAATATAATAAATTCATTGTCCTACCCATAGCACATATGACCCAGTTTTGAAATTGATCCGATAAAACGGTTTTTAAGTTTATTGTGCGAGAACAAGCCATTTTTCATGTACATATGACCTCTGTGACCCTTTGACCTCAATGACCTCAAAATCTGATAAGCTTCATTGTCCCTCCCATATGTAAATATGATCCAAGTTTGAAGTTGATCCCTCAAACGGTTCTTAAGTTATCACAAGAACGAAGCCATTTTCACGTACACAATGACCTGTGACTTTGACCTCATGACCCCAAATTCTAATAAGTTTTTATTGACTCATATATGCACATATGACCAAGTTTCAAGTTTTCCAACGGTTCTAAGTTATCGCAAGAACGAGAGCCATTCTGTACACAATGACCTCTGTGACTTATGACCTCATGACCCAAATTCTAATCAGTTCATTGTCCCTACCATATGCTTACATATCCAATTTTGAAGTTGACCCGTCAAACCATCTTAAGTTATTGCGAGAACTAACCATTTTCATGTATACAATGACATCTGTGACCTTTGACCTTTGACCTCATGATCCTAAAATCTATCAGTTCATTGCCCCTCCCATAGGCAACATTACCACAAGTTTGAAGTTGACCCGTAAAACGGTTTTTAAGTTATGGCGAGAACGAGCATTTTCATGCATCCAATGACCTCTGTGACCTTTGGACCTAATGACCCAAAGTCTATCAGATTCATTGTCCTACCATATGCATACATGATCCAGTTTGAAAGTGACGTCAAAACGGTTCTATAAGTTATCGCGAGAACGAAACAGGAACGGACGTACGGACGGACGGACGGACAACCGAACATAATGCCTCCGCACCACTTCGGTGGCGAAGCATAAATAGCATTAGAAATGAATACATTAACAAAGGTAAAGAAAGAAAATATATCCGAATTTAATTATTTTCTCATCTATAAATATTACAATGAGTCTGTATGTTAACTAGCACACCATACATCGGAAGCTCTGCAGATCGGCGAGATGTTTTGAATAACAAATTGGCTTATTTCACAAGTTTTAGGGATTTTATTTTCAATGTATAAGGGTAATGTTTTCTAACAGAAGGAGAGCCCTGTGCAAGTATTTTGTCTAGTTCGTGTTTATAAACACGTCTTTTATTGTGTTTTTTAGATGAAATGTTATGGGCAAATCGTTGATGCTGATACCCAGCACCGACGATTGCCTGGGCCGCTGGGGCTGGCTGCAAAGGCGCCTTCGACACGCTCAAATCATCACTTGCCCGATCGGGAAAGTGACTTTGAACTTTGCTTGCCCGCCCGTTGTTTTCACTTGCCCCGGGCAAGCGGGTTTGTCGCGCCCTGACCCTTCCTCAGATAGAACTCAAATAGTTCTACATGTAGGACAACTACCCCTGCTAAATATCTACCCCTAAACTCTACACCTAACCCTAACCCTATTTCTGTTGAGTAGTTATGGTAATTGTCCAGGGATAGTTGTCCTGATACAAAGTCAATCCTACAGTGTCTGGATATTAGCCACAACTATGAAGTCTGGGAAAGATTTAATAATATCACTCATCTTGGTAAACACTCCATATCTTGCAACCATGTTACAGACATGCCAAGTTCAAAATAAAAATTTCCGTGAGATCATTCACATCGTGTTTGAAAGCGGTGCGCATGCGGCGCGCGTTACCACATGTGCGCGCGCGTACATGTAGTAGTAATTTGTACACAACAGAGGCGCGCGCGCACGCTACATACGTTTCACGTAGTAAGCTATCTTGCATATAACGATCGCCTGCTTGGAAACATCGCAATTGCAATTGATGCATGACAAAACTGGCGATATTTAGGGTTTTGAGACACCAAAATGGTTAAAAAATCTGTAATAATGCTACTTTTTCTCATTTTGCGTGAGAAATGGGGTGTTCTGCGTGAGATCGTGAGACGGACCCGAAATGCGTGATTCTCACGCAAGATGCGTGAGACTTGGCATGTATGATGTTATTCGCACTCCGACTGAACTCAACATTCATCCAAATGAAAATTGGATGACTCACATAAAAAAGCTCACCATTGATGTTGGTATGAGTTGTCATAGCAACCATACAATGTAGAATACTTGTAGGAGGGGTACAATTAAAACTTCCAATCACAACAACAGTTTGCCACTCAATAAATAGTTCTCTAGATATGATTCCTTTAGAGTTGGTGCATCTAAAACAATACCAATATTAAAACTTCTACAGAGGAAGATTAGACTATCTAAAAAGTCTCCTCTATCGGTCTTCAAAGGTTACACGGTCATTCAAACTTTGGTCCAATTATAGAGCAAAAACTGGTTGATGTTGAAGACTTCTATCACATGTACAGGCTTTGCAGACCAATATCGAGCATGTGCATCACATGTGTACTCCAAATACTTTGAAAATCTACAATTTCTATGCATAGTGAAAAGAGTTCAGATAAAAAAACTGACATAGCAATAGAAAATATATCCTGTATAGATCTAATTGTAGAGAGCAACAGAGTGCTCATGTAAAGCAGGCAACTACATTGTGTACATGTAAGCCTATGAGTAATGCAATGAAAATGATGGTACAGTGAAGCATCACAGCACCACATACATGTAACAATGACAAAGTCTGCATAGCTTTGTTCTATGTCTCCCAACAAAAGCGACAACAACAACAGTTGTACTGCTAGAGGTCTACCAGAGTCTGGAATGCAGAGCCTCTAATAGGGGCTTGTTAATTTCTTGATTACATCTTCCAGCTCCACAGACCTGCCTTCATAGTATTTGCATGTTGCCTTCTAACGGGCTACTGCCCGGGTGGTGCACTACCCCCCCCCCCACACCCCCTTGAATAAAACAATAATTAGCAAAGATGCCCCCCACAAAATAGAAGAAAAAAACCTCCAAGCATTAATTTTGTAAAATCAATGTGAAATAAATCACAGAGGAAGCTACATTGTACATGTAGACAACATGAAACTTGATTCAGCCATTTCAAGTGTAAAGGACATTTCAAATGAGATGGGGAAAATCAAAGCCTAAATGTACGCGCAAGAATAAGTTCTAGGCCTCTAACTACCTTCACCATTCAAGTCTACAAAATCACTTTCACAATTCAATTCTACATCTCTGCAAGATAATGACCTCCAATCATCTCTGATGACTTCTAAAGAACATAAAGCTCCTGTGGGATTGAAAAGTGCCTTGGCCTCCGTAATCTTGTCAATTATGTCAAGCCCGTCACATACATTTGTATAATAGGGGCCAGCAATATATGCTCTCTCAAATAAAAGAAAATCAAAAGTTGCCAGACCAATGGCTTGTCAAAGGCTAGCCTGTCATAGCAACAACAAATGTAAACAAGGTGAACTCTATCTACATTTGTATATAAAAGTCCATCTACGGAGCAGGTGAATTCATCAGGGTACTAGAGGATGCAAACATTTTACTCTTACAGCTGTTTATATTGTGATCATTAAAAATTGTTAAAGAATAAAATATTCAAATATATACACTGTACATGTACTCTTTAAATAATAGCAGTTTTCCAGTTACATGTAATTGCTCAAAGTGCTATACAGTATACTATTAACATGTTCATTTGGATTCAATTCCATGATTGTATACAGTGCCTGGATATGAAATTACTCTCCCGGGCACCCATTTAATACTTGGGTATGTTACGGTAAAATGGCTAAAATGGGTAATGGGTAAAATGCCTTGTCCCAGGACGTATGTACATTGAGTGCCTGTAACGAGGATCGAACCCAAGACCTTTACATACAAAGTCAAGAGGTACAACCACTAGACTATGAACTACTTCTTTTTAAAACATTGCTCTTGAGCACCTTGAGATGTAGGTATCAACTAAAAGTCAAATATTCTGTTCAAAAATTTATTGTACAAGTTCTGGGAGTAAATTTAGGGTCTGGGACTGCAGTATATGTAGAGAGCTCTGCTTCATCTCTCTAAAAAAAAAATCATAAATTACACTGAATTCCATTTTTCAATTGAATCTGAATCTTTTCCACTGTTCAAAAGGTTTTGATGGGAATAGAGCTCCTCCTCTTGGATTCAAATGCTGTCTCTGACATTTCTTAATGATCCAATTTACGGGAGAACGACCCTTTTTCCCTTCATCTACCTGAAAGAAATTTTGTAAAGCCCATCTGCTTAAGTTTCAGCTCCTCACAATGACGTCAAACTTTATAGCATCTCGTATGCCCGGAGCAAGAAAGACACTAAATCATGCTTTTATACAGAGTAAACAGCCTTCTGGCTCTACATCGTCAACAGTATTAAATATGGATGGTGTTTATCCTTGTACATGTATGTCTCATGCCTAAAGGGCCCTGAAAGTCGGAGATCGTGGGGAATACGCATTTTTCCTGAGCTCCATTGACTCGTACACAATAGACAGTGGCTTAAGCATGGGTCGGCCTACTGGGGATTAACATTCGGACAGCACGAACATGACGAAGTTGACCAAATTCAGTCAGTAAATAGGGTCAGTAGCTTCGGATTCTCGAGTCCTCAACAATTCTTAGTTTATAGACTCTCAACGGGTCTCTTCGTATAAATTCAAAGAGAGGACTTGTATAATGCTCCATTTCAAAAACAAAACATACGTTAGATTTACTTCGGAATTCTGGTTAGTTAGTCTAGCCATGAAGGATTATCTCCAGACGGGTTGGCGCTGAAGATTACGCAACACGCCTCAGGCTCTGATTGGAATGTTATTATTTCATCCGAGATTTCCCCATGTTTTATCAATTTTACGTCCCTTTAATATTCCTATTAAACTGCAGATCTGATCACCATGCTGATTCCTTTTTAAGCCCCAAACAAGCAGATAGCTCATAGAGCTCTGCCACATGTAATTCCTAAAGGGTTCATTAGGTTTCAGGTGTTCAAAGAAAGCATGTAGGCAGATATAAAGAAAAAATATAATACTGTACATGTTTACCATATATGTACCCAATTTGGGCTATTGTTTCCAAAGGTTTCGTTTCCTGTTACCTACTCCACATGGGTCAAGTGTGGCAAATATAAATAAATGCCTTGCCAAGGACATGAGTGCTATATCAGGTATCCAATGCTTCAATGCAAGGCCTACCAGTATATGAATGTAGATCACAATGTAGCAAACAATTAGTGATAAAAACTACATGTTAAAAGAGAATAATGACAGGAAAGTGATGCAATAGTGGTGGATGCAGGCCAAGGAGATGTCATTCCTTCCACTCTCTACCAGTTTATGTACATGTAGGGTGCATTCGTGGTCAAAAACAAAATTTAAACAGGAACATGAATCATGATACAAAACGCAACCACAACTCAGCGCCGCTTACTACATGTGCATTCGCAATGCTCAAAGCCATGATGGTCATAAAATTGAGCTGATCATCTTTCAAAACGCACCTTTTTCTGCATTTAAATTTTCCTCAGAATGGAGAACTGAAAGACGTTTATATTTATGACCAGAAATTAGAACCATGAATGCCACCTTTGTTTCTCTTTATCTGTGTTTTGAAAATTTGCATTTTGCATCATGACTCGTGTTCCTGTTTAAATCTAGAAATTGACCATGAACTCACCAATAGACAACTCAATCTAGGCCAAAGTGCATTTGAATCTGGATTGATATCCATACCATGGACATGGGAGACTCAATGTTTGTTTTATTAGACAAACTGCCAGACGGACTCAAAATAATCAAGAGTTCCCTGGTGCATAGGAAAGCTCCAATCTGTAATGTATAAATGTACATGTAGTCTAGTTGTCTCAAAGGGGGTAGGGTGAACTCAAAATCTAAGCCTTAAAGCAATAGTAGGCCAAGATCAGGCAACCCTTATAATTTAGTGTACACTGTAAATCAATAAAAAAAATAAATATATATTTTAAGTGCAAATAAGTCATGACTTTGACAGCTTTTGAAGGTGGGGTTCAGAGATATGTGGTAAATGGTGAGCAAGGTTCATACACACAAGTCCAGGCTGCCACTCTTCCTTCTTGTGGTTGTCAGATTTATGAATCGTGGAAAAGACTGTCTCACAGTGATTGGGGAAGATTGATTACGCATGAACACCTACAATTCATGCTGTAATGTCTTGGAATGACCAAAATAAAGAATCAATGCAAAATGTATGGAACTACAACTATACATAAAATTTCTTCAGGCCCAACAATTCAAGCTGTTTCTTGTCATATCATGGCTATAAAGGCAATAGAAGATCAATAATTCTTCCAACATTAAAGTAGCATTAAAATATCTTTAAAGGTGGTGTACAGTTTCGGGAGAAAGAAATAATTAATTTGGATTCACATTTAGATAGATTATGAAAGATTGAATCCAATAATAACAATAATAACAATAATAAAGCAAATTATAGTACTGTATAAGCCAATATTTTCGCGTCCAGATATTTTCGCGATTTTGGACTAGTTGGGGAAATTCGCGGGAGCAAAATTTCGCGATTTTGGTGATGACTTCATTACTATAAATAGCCTTGTACTAAGGTGGAAATTTTCGCGATGACCAACTCGCGAAATTCGCGAAAATAAAGTCATCGCGAAAATAACCACTTATACAGTACTTTAAATCTCGTTTTAGTGTCTTTATTTCATAATATAAGTATAAAAAAGATAAGACGGGGACCCGTCTCAGGTTAGCGCTCATGTGGAAAACCAATGGGGATTCTCTTGTGTAGGTGTTACACACAGATCTTCGCACTAATTCACGCCGTAACCTCCGGCGTGCGAAAGTCTCAGCACAGGTCTAAACGGCAGTTGAATTACACTTCATTCAAACTTTTTCAATGGAATTCATCGGAAAAAAGGAAAGGAATGTCACAAGATCTCTCACGCATATCTTTTAGTGCAATGTGGACAACATGTAACCACATTTGATCGGTTTTGTGCCAATTCCTTTTTTGTTACCAAAGCTTGTTGTCTTTTTGTATATGGCAATGTGTTTTGAACTCGCCACCCAAAAAGGGTGGTTTTGTTACGCTTTTCCAAATTTTGTTTCAGTAAATGTATGATATCTTGGCTAAATAGCTCTGCGTATTGCCTTGAACTTGGTGTTATTTAAAAGCTGAATGCAAGCTCTATCAGACCTGTGAATTTTAGCATACAATGTACTTGCGCTTGAAATCGCGACACGGCACGTGATAGAATACAAAAAGGCAAGGGTGGTTGAGGGGGGGGGAAGAGGTATACACAAAGTCTATGGGATTTTGCACCCTCCTGTGCATTCGAAACATCATAACCATGATAACTTTATGGATATTTATTTTTGTGCTGTGAGCTTTTAGGACTTAATAGCCTAGAGTCTCATGCATCTTTTGATACCACATTTATAAAGTTCTAGCGATTTGGTAATGTGCAGCTCCGAAAATTGCCGCCCTGCGCGCGGTTAAAAATAACAATTTTCCCCATTGACTGTGTATTGTACATAAAGTAACTCGCTACAGTTCCTGCTGTATGTGAAGTGACATTACATAAATGGAGATAACTCAAAAATTAATTGAGATACTGGTCTGAAACTTTATGAGCTTATTTATTACAAGATAGCCAACCTACATGCAAGTTTTTATAAACTTTGGACCCACCATGGCTGAGATCTTGAGGAGGGGGCGACCCCCTCCCCGGCCCAGGTTGACCAAAATATTTGGGCCCTTTTATGGTATAGAATTTTTTTTATTAAATGAAGAAACCCCCTATAACTAGATATATTTTCTGAAAGGAAATTTCAAGAGCAATTCAAATATGGTGAGAAATTAAGACCTGAATCAAAGGAAGAAAAAATATTGGGGGCTGCAATAAAAAAATGTTAGGGCCCCCAAAAATTCAATATTTTGATTAAAATATGTTACTACTTCACGCTACACTGTAGTGGATGGAATTTTTGGACTCTACAGGACATTACCTTTCAAAAAATGTATACTTTTGTAGGGTTAGAGTTGATATTTCAAAAGTTAGGACTGATAGGTGCATGATTTTTAGATTTAGGTGGTGTATTACACAAAAGGGGGCGAGTTCAAAACGCATGGCCATATTAGAAACCATTCCCACTACAGCATACTGAAGATTCCCTTTAATATAAAATTAAAATTTTCATGCCCATATACACATGATGCGCTTGAACAATTACACAGATTTTCAAATGCCACCATTTTCACATAAAATGGAATATTTTAACGACACTTTATACACTTGCAGTGGTTGAATCAGGAGTACTACATGGGCATGTCCCCCCCCCCCCATCTTTAAAAATGAAAAAAAAACCACATTGAAATCAATATCAGAACATTTTCATCCCTGCCCCCCCCCCCATTTTCTAATCTTATATTCCCCGCTTCACCTGATAGCAGAGATCACAATAGAATATTTATTTTTCATATTTCAAACTATACACTGCACTTTAAATGGGTAAAACATATATCATGTAAAAAGTCTATTTGATTGCCCTATTTCGCTAATTGCTTGTTTTGTTGATTGCTTTAGCAGGAAATGAATCGTCTGCATTCCCACTTTTCCTGCATCAATGCCTTTTGTTCAGGTGATTTTAATTTCCTAATGGTACATGTAGCCACAACAATCGAACTAGGCCTACATCAATATACAGACTTGTGAGTATTGTGTGAAGTGCTATAAAAGTGTTACGATCTACATATTATCATTACATGTATCATACCTGCACTTGATCAAATTGACAATAACATTTAATGCTGAATCACAATTTCAAATGTAGAGAACTCCAAACTTACCAGTGTAAAGGAATATGAAAAAAAAAATCCTCCAACTCTGATCTACTATAAAAGCAGCACTGATTTAATATTCACTCCTTAAAAGCAATAATGACCATGCAACATCCAAGAGTAAAACTGAACATACATGTAACCAGTTGAAATGGAGAGTGAAAGAAAGTGGACTGCCCACAACATTCAGTCACAGGACAATGATTAATTCAAAAGTAAAAGGCCTACACAATTCCTTCCTGAACACAACAATTGTTATTTTCCTCAGAAAGGTTACCAAACTTTTTATATCCTTCAGCCGACTTTTATACATTCTGTAGAGATCATGAGAGCTACATATACTGTGCAAGGCTGAATTTACATCACTTATTATTTACATTATGTCAGATAAACCTAATAACCTCATGTTAATGAAAAATGAATTGTGAACAGATCAAAACCAAATTAATATTGCAAAAGTATTTCTTGCATAAATGTTGCAATGAAACAATGTTTGTAGGTCCATCTGATAATACGTACATGTAACTTGTATACATTTCTACAGTGCAATCCTGTTAACAAGGTGCTCAATACCTGAACCCAATGCTCTTTTTGAATGTTTGAAATTGAGACTTAGTCGGAGCAGTTAGGGATTTTTGGTGCATATTGTTTCTAAAAGCGCCAAATTTGGCACATAGGTTGCTTATACCATACTCTTTCAATTTCTGATGGGCGCCAAGAACGGCGCCCCCTGGGGCGGCCATGGTTGCCAAATTCAAAATGGCTGCCATCTGAGTGAAGATTCTCAAAGAAAAGGGCTGAAATAATGTAGATTTATATTATTTTCTGGTTTTATGGCTTACCGAATATAGCTATGGTAGTATTCCAAAGAAAAAATGTAATAGTTTTGCTATGGGGGCTTCAAAATGGTCATTTTTTAAATAAAAAGTTGAATTTATGGAAAAAATAGCCCCTTTACGTTAGGAGCCCCTATTAATATCATCGTAAGTCCTTATTTTGGCATACAGGTTGCCAATACTGTGCTCTTTTAATTTCTGATGGGCAATAAGTATTGCGCCCCCAGAGGCGTCCATATTAGGAAAATCAAAAACCTGTAACATTTGAGTGAAGTTTCTAAAGGAAAAGGGTTGAAATAGACTTTTTACATTCAATTGGGGGTTCTAAAGCTCACTAGGCCATGCGTTTTAAGTTGGGCCCATGTTGTGTGACACACTCAAAATTTGTACTAATCGTGCGCATTTCCATGAAGTGGCTCTAAACTTTTTCAAATTTTATTATTAACCCCACAAAAGTATACATTTTCTGGAAGCTGAATGTCTGAGGAGTTCAAAATGCACTTAAAATTAACATAGGTGGCGCCCTTGAAAGGTATGAATCTTAGAACCTGAAAAATTTGTGAAAAACGATGGCTTTGGAAAAAAATTGCAAAAAAAATACTATTTACCCTACACATTATTTACTGCAGATTTGAACTCGTCACTTTTAGAGCTTCCAAACAGGTATAACTTTCTATACCCTGGGAGAATTTAACGCATTTGCTCCAGGCTGGAATGATGACTTCGAAAATTTCAATTTTTTAAGAAATGTATCTGTTGCAGTGTTCTAAGTACTGTTAACCCTGTTTAAGATACTAGACATATAATGAAAGGATCCTATAAGTTGCAAGGCAGATAGAAGTAGCAAAGTAGTACTGACATGTGAATGTCCTTTGTCTGGTAAACATTATTAACCATAATGTTGCATATAAGAGCCCTTTGGCTGTAAAGAAATTGTCATTTATGTAGTACAGTCACAATGTACTACATGTACAGTGTACAACACTAAATCTGTTAATTACTAAATATATGGATCATAAACAAGCTAAAGTATTTCACCTGGTTGTAAGCATTCCAATTAAATTTATACACCCTACTACATGTATGAACTTGATTTAACTAATGCACCACCGCATGAGCTAAATTTCTGCACCGACTCCTCCTCCGCCCTGATCTTCGTTTAACAATAAATGAAGAGAACATAATATCTTTAACATGATTGAACGCATGAATTTATTTGCCCTACATAATAGCTGTGATTTAAGTCAAACTTCAGCTTTATACATGTACATGTCCTTGTATATATGTGTTGAGTTTTGTCTAAACAACACTACTTTTGAGGAGCAGATGTCAAATTACAACTTTTGCAAGGCTCCGAACTCAGAAGCATGCTAATTACTGTAATTAATGTAATCAAAATTCCTCAACTACATATAAACTATCAAATCAAAGCTACATTGATTATTTCAGCAGGGTTTATGATTTCAATCCAAAGATATTCTTCTGTGCACTTGATTTAACTCATTACAGCACATTTGCCAAATTTGCTGCGCGCCACTCCTCCTGCGCCGACTCCTCCTCACCCCTGACTCTCGTTAATTAACAGTTAATTAACAGACAATGATGAATTGTGACATTTTTAAAACATGTATTTTGTTGCCTACATGAGAGCTTTAATTTAAGAGCAAATTCAGCTATATAGCTTGTATAGTTTTTAAGTAAATCAATAAACAAAATCAAATTTGAGGAGCAGATGTCACAACTCCACCTTTTTAAGGGCCCAACTCAAAACGCATGGCCACTAGATAATTTTGCATTAAAATGGTATTCTTAAAAGGGGCATCTGAGGGGCGAAATGGCCCTTCTATGTTAGTAGTATTGTCATTTTACACATGTTTGGAATATACATGTACACCATACTTGTTTCATGAGCTCAGCGGGGCGCCCTCGGGCTGGTCTTAAATGGCCAAAGCAAAAATGAATGCATTCTGAAAACAGAATGAAGGTAAATATGCTATGTATAAGGCTCCAATAAACTCCTAAAATATATATTTAAGGGGTCTAGGGGATTTGATCATTCAAATCTGAAGTTATTCCATTGATTGATTTGACTCAAGATCACATTATATGTCATTTTCTCACGGCCACACTCTCTCAGGGGTACCAATAATATCATTTTAGAATATGTGGCTAAGATATTCTTATAGCATCACATTAGTATGCAGCCTGTACATGCAGATAAATATATATTTCCATATTGCAAGAAGGCCTTTGTCAATATGTAATTTCAAACTGAAAGCCTAGAATATCTGGGGTTTGATGCAATGCAGAATTTGAATATGTGTTAATGTGTTATTTTATTGATTTTATGTCATCATGTTTGCACAGGGTCACTGAACGATATTTATGGCACATATGACCCTTCTTAATATCTTTGATTACTTATCATGAGAACATTTAAACCACAATACATGCACTTGTTCCATGTCCTTTCTTGTTTTCAGGCAGAGGCTGAGAATGGGATGTATTTTTTTCCATATATGGAAACAAATTGCAAACAATAGCCGAACAAAAATCCACCCATAATAAAAAATACCACCTAGAAAAGGGTCAAATATGAATAGCCAAGTTGTGTCCTCCATTACTAACATTGTACCTCACAGCAATACTATAGGAGACCATCGTTAACTTGAATGGCCTTCTCTTCCAGTTTAAGGAGAGTGTTCAAGATCAACAACACTGTTGTAGAATATAATATAATATTATTATTATGCACTGGATCGCGCTTTCGAAAAGAGCAACAATAACAGTAGTTTTTAGGGTGTGCCCCAGTCTATTGAACAAAAACAAACTGTACTGTGAGAAAAAGACTCTAATCTTAAAGAATTAAAATCCTGTGAATGGAACAGAACATTATAGAGGTCCCTCAAAAAGAAGGACCATTTTGTCTCATTTTAGCTCCTGAAATGGTAGTCATTCTAACCATTCCAGCACCCCAATGGGCCACCGCCAGGCATAAATGCAGTTTAGAAATACAAAATTACTTCAAATCAAGAGAAAAACATCATATTAAAATTTTCTGATCCCACAACCCCTTTAACATGTGTTTTGGGGTTTTATCAAGCCTTTTTGTACAATATTTCATTTCATTTCGAGTATCCATTTTGGAATTGACCATCATGGCTGCCTCATGGGTGCCATTCTTGAAATGTGAAACAGGTATGGTATTGTTCAAACTAGGTGATAATTGAACTTCATAGCCTTTAATCTTTGATTATATAGGGACTCCTCATATAGAATGGACATTTTGCCCCAAAAGACCTGGTTTATAACCATTTGAAACCCCCATATTGAAAGTTTATGACACCACATTGATGAAATAGCATCATATTCACATTCAGTAAGCCATAAAACCCATAATAATAAGAACCCTTTATCATTTCAATAGCCTTTTATCCTTGAAACTTTTTTTTTTAATTAAGTGTTTTATTCAATCAAAAACAATCAAAGTGTATTTTCTTAGAAATTTAATTCAGTTAGCAGCCATTTTAGGTTTGCCCATGATGACTATCCTTGGGGGCGCTCTTCATGACATAATAGGGGGTTCCTAACGTAGAGGGGCCTTTTTTCACATAAATTCAGGTTTTTATTGAAAAATGACTATTCTGAAGCCCCCATAGTAAAACAATTACATTAGATCGATGGAACAATATCATAGTCATATTTAGTAAGCCATAAAACCAGAAAATATTATCAATCTATGTCACTTGAGCCCTCTTCCTTGAGAAACTTCACTCTGAGAGCGGCCATTTTGGATTTGACCGCTATGGCCGACACAGGGGGCGCCCTTCTTGGCGCCCATAAAAAATGGAAAGAGTATGGTATAGGCCACCTATATACCAAAATATGAATTCTTTCTCTTTATAATTACATAATAGGTGGCTCCTAACAAAAGGGGCCCCTTTTTCACCTAAATTTAGGTTTTTGTCAAAAAATGACTATTTTGAAGCCCCCATAGCAAAATAATTACATTAGATCGATGGAATAGTATCGTAGTCATATTCAGTAAGCCATAAAACCAGAAAATACTATCAATTTATGTCATTTTAGCCCTTTTCCTTGAGAAACTTCAATCAGAGGGCGGCCATTTTGGATTTGACCACTATGGCCGACACAGGGGGCGCCCTTCTTGGCGCCCATCAAAAATGGAAAGAGTATGGTATAGGCCACCTATGTACCAAATTTGGCGCTTTTAGAAGAATCTGCACCAACCAACCACTATTTAGCCCTAACAGCCCTGACTAACTGGGTCACTTCGTTAAATTAACTTTAATCTCATTGTATCTGTGCTTGGTATAACAGGTGTAGACTGTACTTGCAATATTAATGAATAAGAAATTTAATTGATAAAACCAATACAATCAGAAGCTACTTCCCTTTGTCTACATGTACAAACTTTGTCCACAATAAAAATACCTGTAGTAGTGTTTAGAAATTTATAGAAATGAAGTCCCACTAATTTTATTGTAAATCCATTTCTCTACTTAAGATGAAATATGAATCGATTCTGGTAGGCAGCTGATTGGCAAATTTCCAGACAAACAATAAGAAAAATATCAAAGAGTGCAAACATGTTATCATAACTTTTTCTTTGACTTTGTTTGGTGGGGTTTTTTCTAGCTTGAGAGTTACAGGGTTACATGTAATACAATTTATTTCATGTATGAGACTGGAGCTTTTGTACTTATTTCATGTACTCACATGATAATTTAATGCTTTTCAATTAATAAATAGAAAAGAAAGGTTAAAAGCACACCACAAAAGTTTTAGCCAGACAAACAGTGTTAACAGTACTTTCATCACAATACATATAGACAGACCTTACAGTAATCACAGGTCAAATGTTGTTGCAATAGACTATAAAGGCCCTGTCACATCAGCCTTGCGATGAGTTACGGGCGAGTTGCGAGCAGGGATTTTTCAGCACGCATCAATATTTCTGCGTGCAACAAGGATTTTCACAAGTTTTGCGTGCGTCTTACCTGCTGTACTCGTTTAACTTACTGTCTAATTGCGTGTATTGCGTGTGACCTACGGGTCAGCCGCATGCAAGCTTCAAAACTGATCCGTGTGAGGTATGAGTGACATACAGGAATCTCCAAAATAGTGAAGGGATCAGCCAAGAGAGAGAGAGAGAGAGCTGCGTGGTAACTGCGTGTAAATTGCTTGCACTGTGCGAGTTTGGAGAAACCATCATTTCTCAAATACTTCCCTGAAATAACCTGCCCTGTGAGATGTCATATATTTTTGGCCGCAGAGATCCGCCAGCAATCTGCATACTTTGAGCGGGTTTATTGCGCGTGACTTGCGACTGCTGCGGGTCTTCTACTGTTGTTCTGCGTGTACCTCTGCAGGCAATCACCCGTGAATCACCCGGAACAAGTTTTGAGCATGTTCAAAACTTTTCTGCAAGCAAATCAGACTTGCATGCGTACCTGCGGGCAAATACTTAGAAGATAGGTGCGAGATACTGTCAACGCGAGCGACCTGCAAGTAGCAAAAATTGTCACCCTTAACTCATCCGCAAGGCTGATGTGACAGGGCCTTTATAGTAAATGAATGATACAAACATTCCCATAAAAATGAGACATCTGCCACTGTATGGAAACGAATCAGAATCAGAATTCTAAATTGGTAAGAATGCTGTATACATGTACATGTAAGTTCCATCTAAAAATCTTTACAAATTCTAGAATTCCAGATATTTTCGTATGAACGATACGTTCACACTTGAACATTTGAGACAATAGGGTTACACGTAGGTACAGTACAAGTACCGCCTGAGATCAACGTCACATCTGATGGCAATCGATTGAGTGCAGTTGGACACAAAGTGAATGGGGATGATGTCATTTGATTGCAATCAACTGTGACGTTGATCTCAGGCGGTACTGTACATTGTCTTTACATGTATTTCAGGGTGAAAGTTAGCCATTCAAATAGTGTTAGGGATTGACCACAGAGCAAATCTTACTGGAGTAAATGTCAGACCTGATGATTCGGTAATATGGTATAAATGGAAATGTACTAGTATTGTAAATCACTGAAGCAGAGAGCGCTGGCATGCGCATTAATGGACGTCGAGTGATACACACACAAGCCACACAGAACGCTGCCGGACATTGGACGATGCACTACTAGAAGTCTACAAATGTACACTTACAAGACCAAGTATGTATGAGACCAAGGAGAACTTCTAAGACCAAATATATACCAAATGGGTTCAGCTGATGTGATAATAGACAATGAAGAATGGGACCCACTGCACATTCGGCCTCGAGGGTATAAACCAAAATTCAATTTGAGTGACTGTGACTTACCTGAATCTTCTTCCATCATCTGTATAGCCTTAGCTTTTGCCAGTTCGAGGGCGGTCACCCAGCGCTGGCGTTCCACCTCTGAACTGGATTTCAGATGAAACGTTTGCGCCCCGCTAGAGATCACAAAGTTGCAGGAATCCTCGGTATCAATATAGGCTCCAGCAAGGTTGATGGTTCCCCTGCATGTGTGGGACATCTCTGTCTGATTTCTGAGTGAAAAAGAATGATATTAAAGAAAGATCAATTTCATTGAATCTTGTATCAGGAATGCCACCCCTAGAAAAAATACCCTCCAGGGCTCCGTAACACAAAGATTTGCAATCAATCGCAAAATGGCAGTAGCCAATCAAAATTGTTGTTTCACATGCTTTTTGCTCGAAAGACTGACCAGCCACCAATCACAGTAGTTCTCCCAAATTTGCAATTGATCGCAAACCTTTATGTTACGGGGCCCAGGACAACTACCCCCTGAAGGGTTAGGGGGGAGATTTTTGGTGGGTAATTGTCTGGGGATACTTGTCCTAGAACCCATACCAATGAAGTCTGTAAAGTACCCTTGTATTAAATAAAAAGAATTAGGATTAATTTGAAAATTCAAACAGCCAGTCTGACTGGTTTACATTGAGATTTTATGCATGAACTGCCTAAAACAAGGATCCTTATTGGCTATGCTATTGATTTGCAATAAACTGTGACTCTCGGTGTTACGGGGCCCTGTTAACTCCATTTGTATACAAAAAAATAGTTTTGTAGGATGATGGTCATCATTCATGATCTAGATACCTACTCAAGGAGGCAAGAACATCATCAGTTGATAGAATTATTGACTTTACCCAACTACTAAGGAAGCAATTATGTATAAAGCAACCAGGGGGTCTACATGTACACCTACAAAAAAACTTTTAAGTCCTATCCCAGGGACTTAGTATCGAGGATTAACTTCTGAACCTTCTTAAGTTGTAGTCAGTAGGGCGGTACTCCAAATGTCACAAACTTGAAAAATTGCCCTAGACCAAAGGGCATTAGTGCATCAAACCAGAGATGAACACTCTACATGTATAAGGGTTTGATTTTTTCATCTAGAACCTAAATAAACTCAAACAAATACATAGTACTATATATAAAAAGTAAATTTCCTAAAATCATACTTCATTTTATTTATTTATAGAGTCTTTTTGTCTCTTTTTTTAGTATGGTAGCTCTGTTTTTCACGGAGGCCCTGCAAAAACATTCTTCTAAACAAACATACATGTACAAATTGACATAAATAAAAACTTTCAATATTGCCTCATAACAAAGGAGTGACAGCTCAATTAGTAGAGCAGTGGCCTCGTTATAGACATGGAATTGATCAAGTGTTCTGGGATCTTATTCTACAACTGTTGCCAATTTGCAAATAAACAGTTATAAAGGTCAAGTTGGACCAGACCTCTCTTTATCTTTATGCAGCGTCCTCTCCTGGTGGAATCGAGGAGCTCAATTCAAGCATAAGTACATTATTGAAAATGCAAGAACTGAAAATTGAATGAACATGAGATGTAATTCATGGTAGGGGTTCATAAAGCTCAAGGTTCATAAAGCTACGCACTGCAAAATACGCACTTAAGTGAATGGGGCCAAAATATGCACTCGCATAATACAGGCACCAAAATATGCACTCGCATAATACAGGCGCCGTCATAGCAAAATAGTGTTTCATTTCAAAGTTCAAAATTCGACCTTTTACGGCTAGAAACATAGAATAGATGCAAGGTGCTAAAAAGGTAAAAATTATTGAATTGTGGTAACTATTTCATAATATATCATGAAAATTTGGAAGACAACACATAGTTCAAAGTGTTAAATCAAACTTCAATTTGAGTGCGTAGACTTATGAACCGTTCTTTTCTGACAGCAACGGAGGAGAGGGTTTCGATCTCGCCGCGATTTTCATAATTGCTGTTAGTTTTATTCCATGTTTTTTGTACCAAGTTACAAGTTAATCCTCACAAAATGTTGCAAAAGATGGTATAAAAAAAGTAACATGAAATATTAAATTCTATGACTTCTAAATCGTCAAAAACTAAGTGCATAGCTTTATGACCCCCGTTCTTATAAGAAATGAAATTGAGATCAAAAGGGAAAACTATTTAAAGTCAAAATCTTTACAAAACTTATTAGATTTTTAGATCATTGTAGCTCTACATTATGTAGAATCTAGCTAACGTTAGAGTCCAGACAAAATGTGTTGACCTTTTAGGCCTAGATCTAATGATTGTTTATTTCATGATCGTTTAATAGAAATTAGAATAATTTTGATTTTCAACTTGTCATTCATACCGCTGATTATTCGACCCTAATTTTTGCACTGGAATTTGGAAACTGCACCACAGGAGAAGGGATGGGGATGCATGAATTGAAAATTAAGCCCGAGCAGTTTTGCTTCAATGATTTTTTTTTTTTCTCCAGAAGATAATTATGAGTGGGATGACTGTGACACATCGCCAGTGTCATTGTCATGTTGTTATCAGGGCTGCCAACTCTCACGCAATCTGCGTGAGTCTCACGCAATTCACCCAAATCTCACGGTCTCACGCTAATCAACGAAGTTCTCACTCCAAACCCCCAAAATAGAAAGTACAAACAAAAAGTCTCCAAAATTCCTAGTATTTCGGATATTCCATATGCCCCGGTCGAAAGTTTCAACATTTAAACCATATGCGCAAAGCTAAACCAATGGAAATCGGTTTCGGTTGCCGCGCAAACACGAGCTAATTTAATTGCGACGCCTTCACTCTCATGATGCGCATGCGAAGTATTATGTCGACTGCCGCTGTACGTCGCGCCCGGGCCCAAGCCCCGTGTGGCTCAGCAGAGTTTGCGCTCGCGATGGCCACGTACGTCTGTCAACTATAGCCCTCTACGACCAGACAGTACAGCGCTGATTATCGTTCATGGTGAGTTGAAAATAAACTCCTTACAAAATCACGATCTTTTTGATGATTTCGAATTTCGATTGTTGTATCTGAGAGTGAGAATGATTTTGGAAGGGTGCTTGTAGAAGGTAGATATCATTACCCTAGAATTATATTAACAACTATGTTCTGTGTGTTTTTATTGAGAACGAAATGTAGATCTAAGTTAAAATTTTCCGAACAGTGTGTGTTTTTTGCACGAGAGTCGAGCGGCCGTGAAGTGAGACATGACCGGCCAGGCCTAGACGGCGGACGATCTATGTTAGATTTAGTACATGAATCCTGCCTTTTAATTGTAGAAATCATGACTAAAGTATGCACCAGATTACACCATTTCAAATGTCAAATTGTAAAAGCTTCCCTACCGTGGAAGGGAACCCCCCTTCCACACCTTCCCCCCCTCGGCGCTTCGCGCCCTCGCAGTATCTCACTCCAAACTTTCACTCAGGGTTGGCAGCCCTGTGTTATTGTGAATTAAATTGTATTGACTTTTTGTTTGTTTCTTTTTTCCTTTTTTGTTTTGCTTTGTGTCTTTTTTTAGTGAATGACAAACCTTCTCATCATGACAAGACAAAACAAGACAATATCTTTTCTTATATTGTCATTAAATCTTCATGATCTTGACCAAAGATTTTCACTAGATTACTTTTCACTGACATGAAGTATGAGGCCATAAATTTGAGATTGACTTAAATTATTCATTGAGTTGAATGATTTCAAATGTCTGAAAAATAATATTGATTTTGGAAAACATAATAATTTTAAAAAAAAATTCTTTGAGTTCGAATTGAAGTTTGACGAACCTGTAATAAGAGAGTAACTCGTTCGACAGCACAAACCATCGTCTCTGATAGCCTTTGATGTAATTTGTCCATTTATATAACCATCCTTGAAAGGTTTCGGGAGCTTTAGCTTCCGCCATTCTGTTTAAAATTCGACCAGATTTCGGCAGAATATTTACTTCAGCTCAGACTCAGTCGATCGCATACAATTACAAATGAACGATATCATATCGCGAATACATACACGTAGACCGTATACGTGCGGTATTGACATGACATATGACGAGTGCCTGGAAAAAGTCACCCTAAAATGATTCGGCCGTCAATCTATTTTTGCATTTGCTTATACAAGTACATGTAGATAGCAGCCTGACAAGGGATCGAGTTCATTTAAATCGGATCAGATGTCGAGGGGGGGGGGGGGGGGGGGGGGGGCTGAATTTGGCCACGCCCACCCTCGTCCTCAACAATGAAGTTCATTTTGACAAACAATGAATTATTTCTCATGTTGCCCTGTTTCTGAATCATCTATAAATGGATCTTTCCATACTCTCACCTATCTGCTCCAGTAGTAGCGCCTATTTTAGGGTCTACACTCTTGATAACTTTTCCCCCCTTTTTTTAAAGGAGGAGTCCGGGCTGAAATGAAAAAGTTTTGTAAAATTAAGTAAAATTCATCAAGCACAACACAGAAAATTTCATCAAAATCGGATGAAAAATAACAAAGTTATGCATTTTTTAGGTATTGACTTTTTTTTGGAAAAACAGTTCTTGGCAATTGTCTCATTGTCTCATTTGAATATTCAAATGAGCAAACTGATGATGTCACAGTCCCCCTACTTCTTGTGTATTTTATTATATGAAATCCTAATTATCTCATTTTTTTCATATATTGCGTATACAGAAAATCTGTCCCTCATACTGAAATAAGTATTATTTAGCACTTGTGACCTTGAACATTCCACAAGGATTAATCCCTCTTTTTATGTCCTTGAGGCAGAAAATCTTGATAATTGGTATTTCATACTATAAAATACAAAGAAAGTAGGGGGACTGAGACATCATCAGTTTGCCAATTTGAAGATCTGTTTCCTAAAAAATTCAAAACTTAAGAAAATTCATAACTGTGCTATTTCTTATCCGATTTTGATGAAATTTTCGGTGTTGTGCTTTTTCTATTTTACTTTATTTTTCTAATAATGCAAACTCCAGCCCGGATGAGTCCTTTAAGGTCGTGTGTCATGAGTTGGGGGCAAAATGCGTTACATGTCCAAAAAGTTGGAGAAATACGCATTGTCACAGTCAAATGTCTCTAGTTGCTTTGTAGTGAACCAGACCTGTATAAAAGTAGGCCTACATAAATATTGAAAGCTTATATTGTAAGGAAGATGATTAACATTCTTTATTACCTGTAGGCCTACAGGGTGTGTAATAAAAGCTATACAAGGTGATGCAAAAAAAAAAAATGGTTTAAAAAGTGCCACCGATTCTATGGTCAGTAATTTCTTATTCCTTGCACCAATTGAAATGAATCAACTTGGACTGTGTTAATAAGACCCTATGCTTTAAAAAAATATAAACTTGTAATACAAAACTATTTTGTCCAACCGCGCTACAAGGTGTCAAAAAAAAAAAAGGAAAACAAATGTAGTAAAAATGTGGCGTAAACCCTTTCTTCTACACGTATTACTTTTTTTAAACAAATAATTACAATGTTTAAATATTGCAAGAAAAATGTTTCAACTCAACTCTGTATTTACATACATGCAAAGAAAAGGAAGAAGAAAAAAAAGAAAAAAAAACCATAAAACTGCATGTACAGGATGTTAAAAAAGGGTAAATTACCATTTTAATGCAATGCCATTCAATTACTGTATGGTCATTCCATGCCAAATCACCCAAATTCCATTTCCGATTTTGCTGAAACTTTGTGTACTTCTTGAGAGTCATCCAACAACACCAAATTTTAAATTTCAAGTCGATCGGTTGAGGGGTTCGGGAGATACGGTCCATATAATTTCGAGATTTTCTGCAAAAAGGGGCGTGGTCGCCTACCTTTTAACCCATATATCTTGGGAACCACTGGGTCATTCTTCACAAAATGGGTATTTTTGGAAAGGGGATTCATCAACGATTTCAAATCTGCCATCGTTATGTCCTTTCATTTGAGATTACCACGTACCAGTATTTTTAAGGGATATTTTGTTGCAATATTTGGTACCTGCAATGCATTGTGTATGAGGGTGCATGCTTGAAGTATGTTTTAATTGATTAATTACTTAATTAAAAATTAATTAATTGAATTTTTTAAATTTACACTTCTACAAGCACTAGCTGTGTTTTTAGTGGATTCCCCGGCATGCATGCATGCCTCTCCACATGTCAAGCAAATAACGGTCAAGATTTTGTTCGAAAAGGTATATAACTTTAGCTTGCCAGGGCGAGTCGGCAGTATTGGCAATTGATTTTATTACAATACCTTCAAATAATACTGGAATTCTCTCCCTAATCACATCAAAGCAATAGAAAACTTCGCACATTTCAGAACAAGTAAAGAAACCTCCCCCCCCAAAAAAAAATTTTATGCAAATGCACACAACACACACACAACACACACACATCACACACACACACACACACACACACACACACACACACACACAGCCAAGTGTTGATCTATGTAAGCTCTTAGAAGATCTTGGTTTCTTTCTGTGTTGAAGTGTTTTTGCATGTATAGGACTTACAAGGTCAAATATACATGTATATAATATTATAAAAGAGTTTTAGTTGGAATCACTTTTTGTTAGCTCAAGGGGGGGGGGTTCATGGGCGTGTATTCTTGAAGAGGGCGGGGGGCCTTTCTTCCCCTGGTAGGTGAAATGGGCCCGCATTGAAAACGAAGAAAGAGGGAAAGTTCTTCCGATAAAGAATACGTTTAGCTTCTAAAAACGGGCCGTTATCACCCATGACTAAATAATTAATTCCGCAATTATTATCTACTTCGTTCATGAAGAAGTTATTTCGAAACATTATCGGCGACGAATTCTTAATCTTCCGATGAATATTAATTTCCGCTGATAATGTTTTTAGATAATTTCTTTCATAAATAAATACGGAACGAATACAACTGCGGAATTAGTTATTTAGTTATGGACTGTTTAACGGCCCGATTTTAGAAGCGAAACTATTCTTTATCAGTAAAAGTTGATAATTTTGTGCAATAAATTCTCCGAAAATCAAAATTTAATAGCAGAAGCTGTTAAATAAGGACATCCCCTCCCCCCCCCAAAAAAAAAAATCCCCCAAAATTATCTGGAGGTTATTCACGGGTGACAAACAGTCCCCAACATTCTTAATCAATTCGCTCAGGCAGCAATAGCTCAGATAAAATAAAAATCAAGATGCTTGATCTACGCCACTTCTTGATGCAACACATGCCTTGCCCCCAAATATATCATCTTCCGCTGAGACTATTATTGCATAGCATCCTATTATTCTTTAATTACAACACCGTTTTGTTACTAAAATAAGTTTATTTCATTTTCGGACAAACGAACCTTATTTCATTTTCGGACTAACGAACCTTATTTCATTTTCGGATTAACGAACCTTATTTCATTTTCGGACTAACGAACCTCATTCTATTTTCGGAATACCGCACCTTATTCTATTTTCGGAATAACGACCTTTCCCCATTTGTCGATACGACACATCAACCCCCCCCCCGCGCGACTATCGGACCCCGTGGACTAACGGACCCGAGACCGTACTATCGGACCCGCGGATCGGGCTGTAGCCGAAAAAAAGGGGGAAGAGCAGGAAGAAAGAAAGAAATATGAAATAAAAGTATAGGGAAGATATTTGTTCCAGATTTTCCACCTGAACTCATCAAATGCGTAACATAGGCGGACACTTACTACTCACTGGTATTGCAACATAAATAAAATGCTATATTTTTCAAGTTTACAAGTCTTTTACATGTTGTCATATTTCATTCATGGACAGAGATTTGCCGAATATTTTTGTATATTTTGAAAGAGGATTGTCTCTTTTTATTCCTGAGAGCAGTAAATGACCAGACCCGGACAATGTTTAAACAAAGTTGCCACAAGAGAGCAAAGGCCCCGAAAAATTAAATTTTAAGAGGTTGGGATTATCAGTGCATAAAATTATTAAGGAGGAGTCATATTTCTCCGCAAACTGTTTACATGTTTCCATTATCATTGTGGCAAATTGATAATGGCCAACAAGGTAGCTTTACAATGGCAGACAAAAGGAGCAACATCCTGAGAAGATGAATTTATTTATGTCGTTGCCAAGGAAAAATTTAGTCCCGTATTGCAATGACGATTTAATGCAAGTTTATTCCTGGAAAAAACTTGCATTAAACCCCCGAACCCCCCCCCCCCCTAGTTACGGGCCTGCGTTGGCCCAACGGCAAGAATAACGTTGGCCTAACGTAACCACGACCATTGCCGATGTTAGCCCAACGTAACCTATCTGGGTAGCAGGGCCGTCACCAGCTTTTTTCTAGGGGAGGTGCGTTTCGGAGTCAATATCCATTTTTAGGGGGCGAAGCGACCAGGCCCGCGTGAGCCTAGCGAGCGAGCAGGGGGGGTATAGGAGGGGGTGTCTCACGGCACCTCCTATACACCATAGAGAGATTTTTTTTTTTTTTTTTCGCAATGAAAAAAAAGAAAGAAGATAATTCCTTTTATGATGTAGGCCTAAACATGTGAGCGCTAAGCCCGAGAGGAAAGCTTTCTGTATATCGACTGAAGAAAAAGAATTTCGTTTAACCATTGTTTTGTGCTTTGTTTGCGAGCGCGAAGCGCGAGCCGAAAATTTTGCCTTATAACCACATGAAGGCATTGGTTTTTACACATATTGTGCGCCATACTTCTTAATTAACAGGTCTGTTTATAATGGTCTCAATAAATGTCTGTATATCCTTTTGGATCGAACGTGATGAAGTCAGAGTATTATGTGTGATCTTTGTCTTCTATTTGGCTTGCGAGCGCGAAGCGCGAGCTGGAAATTTGCCTTATAATGAACTTTTTTAAAATTCCCCCACGAGCTGATAATCACCGCCCTTTAACAAAATGCGAAAGCGAAGCGCGAGCGAAATTAAATCTTATTTAAGAATGTTCAATATAAATGATTGTAGTCCCTTTCGGGAAATGATAATTCCTTTTTTAAGCATGCACGTAGCGGGGCAAAAGCTTTCAAATAATATTGAAGAAAGAATATTTTGTTTATTAATTATCTTATTTTTTTGGTTGCGAGCGCGAAGCGCGAGCCGCAAATTTGCCACATATCAACATGAAGGCATTGTATTTCACACATATTTTGCCCCTTACTTCTTTTTAAATTCCTTTAGGAGCTGATAACCACCGCCCTTTGACAAAATGCGAGCGCCAAGCGAGAATGAAAATCACATTAATAGTCTATAAATTTAATGTTTGTAATCCCTTTCTGAATATAATGATAATTTTTGTAAACATACGAGCGCGAAGCGCGAGCGGAAAATCGTATGTAGATCGAGAACTGAAAACGAAGTATTAATCATTGGCTTTTGTTTGTTTTATTTTTAAAGTTTATAGCATACATGCATGCCCAACATTTTTTGTTATAATGACCTGAATGCAGGGCAGTTAAAACTTTTTTTTGCAACTGACTAAAGCATCTCCTAAAATTGATGATAATTTTTTGTAATAGAATTAGACAACCATAGGAGAGTGCGCTTGGAAAAAATAAAAATAATGCCATTTCTTTAGGCATTTAGGAGTTATCAAATTTATTTGTAACTCTAAATTAAAAGAAGATGTAGGCCTAATCCTTAGAGAAAAAAAAAGTTTCGAGCGCGAAGCGAGAGAAAAATTACGTAATTTGGGAGATATGGGTCGGCTGCTGCAGGGAAATGATGTCCAAAGAAGGAGCGGGAGAGCAAAATACTTCAACTTTATACTCTATCACATTTCGAATTTAGTGGCGCGGGTTAGTCTTGATAGGTGCCGGTGTTCAAAACAACTTGAGCGGGACTGATTAGTACCCCCCCCCGCACCCATCGCACCCCCTCCTGGCGACGACCATTCTCCTCTTTTCGCATCCCTTTTTTTTCTCTCTTTCTTCTCTTTTGAATATTTTTTTTTTTTTTTTTTTTTTTTTTGTTCTGAAGGGGGTGCGTTCGCACCCCCCCCCCTGGCGACGGCCCTGGGGTATGTGTTATGGGGTGTTATGTAGGCCTAATATTAATTCCATAAAATGTCTCTTTTTTTTCAGAAAAAAATTATTTCACCTTCGTGGTCAACATACCATCAAACCTATGTTCATATATATGCCTATTCCTTTATCAAGAAGCATGAAAAAAAAGACAAATTTATGGAATAGGCCTACATATACATGGGAGAGCTGGTCGCACGTGACGTCACAGTCTCACAGAATCAAAACTTTACATATTCATAACTTGGATATTTTTTGGTTGATTTTCCTCAAACTTTCACTCATATTTTTCTATATTAAAAAAAAAACAACAAAAAAAACAATAAAATTCAAGGATGTACTTTCCCTGTTCCTTTCACTTTGAAATTTTCATTTTCGTTATAAGATTGATTTTCTTTTAGGGTTTTGGTTCCTCTTTATGTGGTTGAAATATTTTGGTCGACATGTCTGAAATCTTTACGTGAGAAAGGCGGTGGCCAATTTAAAAAGTTACTAATAATACAATGATTATAGGTAAAATATATCATATGTATTAAATTTGTATTTTATTTATAGGATAACCAAAATATATTTAGTATTCTTTTAATTATGAAATATTCAAAAATGTGGATTAGTGACGGATTTATTAAGTTTATTAAAAAATAGAATTATTAATTTTGAACAAGCCAAGCTTATTTTGGCTCGGATCTTGTAAAGTCCAATAGGTAAGTTAAAATGAATGTTTTTATGGTTTTACGGGAGGAATATTGAAGTAAATTATAAAATTTGTATTGATACGTTAACTATGATATGATTTCCTTCGTTGAGAATGTTCTAATTTATCTCTATTTAATAGTAGATCTAGATCTAAACGTTACTGTTGTTAAAAGTAGTCCCACCCGTTAGTTTTTATGTTGGATTTTGACTTTTGTGGCGTCTATTAGAATATAAATGGATAATGGATAGAGTCTACTCGGCAAGGGTCGAATTTTGGGCACTTTACTCTACCTTAGTCCACGCAGTACATTACTCCATACACCCTCTAATACGTGCGATGCGACGCGGTATGTGCGCTCAATTTCTTGAACGGTCGAGAAAACAACAAGCCTATCGGAGATATCACAAAAAGTGAAAAACTTTGAAGAAAAATCATTGGTTTCTTGTATTTTCATGATTTCATGAAATCATCAAAAATAAACTTAATTGAGACAGGAAATGAAAATTTACATTCATTTTCTGTATATACGTGGACTAATGTACCGTTCAGTTTTGCCAAAGCAAAATTGACACCGTCACTGAATCGACTCAGTTAAATACAAGCCTTTGTGATTAAGTTGACATTTTAATGAGCAAAATCTGATCAGAAATAAGAAAACAGATATAGAATCCATTAAATGGTTTAGTTGGTATAAATAAAAGTGATTCAAATTTTCAATGATTCAATAGGTGAAATTGAATTTCAGAAACATATATCCCCCCTTATTTCATTGTACAGATCATTGCTCCACGTATGCAAAGGTTACAGAACGAAGATGATGTCTCATAGAAGTGGCCAGTCTTACAAGTATTCCATAGCAGGGAAGAGGGCCAAGGACGCACTGAATAAGGATGAGCAGGAGTTATACGAGCTTTGTTGCTTAGCTGGGATCGAGATGAGTCCTGCTGTGTATAGGTATGAACTTTTTTATTTTTGGTTTAACCCTCTTTGTGCTTTGTAGTTAATTATTATGTAGCCATATGGCTACAAAGCACAAAGAGGGTTAAATACATTTCAGCATTGTTATCAGGAAATGGGAAGGGGGAGGGCTGGGCTACAGCTTGTTTGCAATTTTAGATACAGCCAACTTATGTTATCAAGAGGTAATCAGGTCCAAACCTCGCAGTCAACAAATTTTTTGCACACATTTTTGTATACCGGTAATTCATGTGTTATTTTCTGTTCATGTGCTTTGTATGTTAATGAAAAGGTGCTTTATAAATTCAAGATATTATTATTCTTAGCTATAGAAATGTCTCAATATGGCAAAATTTCATTGTATCCTTGCTTGTTATAATTGGAACAGACGGTTATTTGGCTAGAGAATACCTTGGTATTTCCATTTTACTGTTTCTCTTATTGGTCTAGCTGTGCTCAAAATACTTCCTGTTATAGTCTTATTCTTATCAAATGGAAGGTATTCAAGATTTATAAAAGCTATTTTTTTGTTGCTAAAAATGAGTTGTGTAAACCTTTGCTTTCTTCCTTAGAATCATCATGAATCTTCTCAAGATGAACGTTTCCCCCATCGCCATCGTCCAGATGTTGAAATCCATGGTCAACCCCAAAGGAACCTTATCAGCTCCCACCTCCATCTCTTCAATCCCATCTCGCTCCTCAGCCTCCAGTTCAGACATGCCAAGCACAGGAACAGGAACCTACCCTGGTCACAGCTTGGCAAAGCGGTCAGCGTCTTCCTCGGCCGTGAGCGGAGGGTCAAGTACTTCAAGGAGTTCTAAGGGAGGGTCCAGGAGTGGGACGAGTCTTCACAGCGATGGAGGCGGAAGACCAAGATCAATGAAGACTTCCAGTAATACGAGGACTTGATGTGAACAATCTGACACCAGGACTTATACAAATACTTCCTCTATAAAGGGAGGTTCCAGAAGAGGGACAAGTCTCTGTAGAGATACATGTATAAGTGGAAGAACTATAAAGATTTCCAGCAATACAAGGACTTGATATGAGCAGTCTAACACTGGGAGTTACGTGTACGCAAATGGCTCTAAGTTTAAGAAGAATGTGATTGCAAGTACTGTGTGGCATTTTGCACTCTGTACAGGCGTAGAGTTTATCCTATCCTTGTTTCAGAAGAAAAAAAGATTATAGTGACTGAAATATGAACATTTGCAGGACAAATTATACACTGTAATCTCAAGTCATGGATAAAGGCAGATTTCTTGAAATGTATACTGTAAATGATAAGAATACTTTGTTCTTGCATGCATAGTACATCAAATTTATGATATAACATGTGCTTCCAAATAGTTTTATATCATTACCTGGTAACCATTACCAGCGCATGCGACCAGGTATTTATTTATGACACCTTGGTGAAGTGTGAAAATAAATGCCTTGCCATAGGACATTCGTGAAGTGACCTATAGTCTTGCAACTTTCCAATTCGACGACAATGCCAATTCATGTCTCTTCCTCTCCTATCAATATGTAGGGAGAAGAGCTTTGAATGCTTTGCAAACATGATATCCCGGTTCTATGCTAACTTTATTTCAAGCAAACAATGATATTATTATGACTATAGTTTTTCATTTCAGAAATAAGACAGAGAAAATCCAATCCCCAGAATACCTTCAGTGTATATGAAAATCATAGCAGTGTCATATCATAGCCCAGGATCTAACTAAATCATGTACATTGTATCTCTAGTAATTATAACAGTAGTAGACTATAGTAAAAAGCTATCCTTGCTTTTCAAATTACATGTATCCTCCCTCCTTTCAACATGATCAAAGTCATATTTTGTGGTTAAAATCTTGCTCGCTTAATTTTCCAGTAAAACAAATGATCATAAATCTCCACTTTTAAAGATCTTTATGTATTATATTGTTGGACAATCTATTCTTTGAAACTTTTGTATGAAGTGCTGTAAAAATGTAATATATTATAATTTATTATCTTTGAATTGTCAATGCGTTAAACAGTTCTATGACCTTGATATTAATTTATCTACTGTGAGGGTCAGTTATTTTCAGGTGACACTTAAAGTGAACATAAAATAATTTATTTCTTTTGATGTCAGTAGTAGTAAAACCAACACTCATTCAATGCCTTTGCTTCATAGCAATTAACCTAAAATAATTTTTTTTTCTGAGATGTCTGAGACAGATTATTTTTGAGGTTGGATAGGGAAATTGAAAAAAAAAAAAAAAAAAAAATATATATATATATATGACTCGAAACGTAGCTCTCAAATTCCTTTATTTCACAAGCTTTCGGCCAGCATGGCCTTCGTCACGTACATCTCACATGCCTACATGCGTCTCTTTACTGGTTACTTAGTATACCGCTCTACAAAATCTGAATAACAATTCATGGAACCAACAGTACAAATGGACCCTCTCTTGTCCCCTAGAACGCCCTCTCAGATGAACTAAAACAACCGCCTGACGAAGGCCATGCTGGTCGAAAGCTTGTGAAATAAAGGAATTTGAGAGCTACGTTTCGAGTCATCTGTTTCATTCATTTCGCCTATATATATATATATATATATATTATATATATATTATATATATTTTTTTTTTTTTTTTTTTTTTTGGGGGGGATTTCAGATGTTTTCATGTTACATGAAGAATGTTATAGCAGAATGAATGTGCCTAAAAGTGGCATGTTCTGAAAAAGTTTATTTTCAGAATTATCGCACATTGTTACTTTTGTGAAGTAGCCTACATGTATAAATCAAATGCACGTTCTTGGTAAGGGTTACGGCGGTGATGGTAAATTTTATTTCAATGTATTTACATGTAAATATTGTAAGTAAATACTTCATACAGTAAAAAAAAAATTTTTGTACTATTTATTCAGACTGAGTTCTAACAGTCCACTCCATTTACAGTCTGTGTAAAAAAAAATGGTACAGTCGGAAAAAAATTATTTAGGTGTGAAATATTTTAAAATAATGTGTGTATGTGGTATCAAAATAAAGCCAAAAGATTTTCCCTGCTGATGCGCTTTGTTCTGTATAATTTGCTGTTGTAAAACAAAAGTTATGCTGAATTTTGTGCGACGAGGAACGAATCGAAATTGAGCGCTTCATGGCCATTATGCGAAACCTATACACAAAGGCATGGTATGGCGTGCGCAAAATGGCTTTTTCTTGATTGTAGAAAACTAGTCATATTTCAAAAATTACAACACCAAATGTGATGGAAAAAATTGCAGGTGAAAGTCTGATCCTGCTGCTTTATGAAAATACCAAACAATAGAGCTGTGATTAATCTTCATACTATAAAAAAATGTTTTTCACTTGTACCATTTTATTTGACACAGACTGTATAACAAGATGATCAGGACCCACCCTATTGCCTTGTTAATATACAAGTTCTGGCGAAAAGTCGCATAACATAATTTTGCTTTTTTTTATGCTTGTTGTAATTGGAGTTAGTAGATTGTAATATACAGGGTGTCCCAGATAAAGTGGAACCTGAATTGTCAGTCATATTTCTCTGTGAATGCAAGCAAATACTGAAATAATAAATACATAATTTTAGAGTTCAATAGTTCTTCTTTCTAATGATGCCGAATTCATTTTGAAAGAGCCACGTATTTCTGAACAAGAAGTTTTTTAAAGACAGGGAATCTTCAAGTCCATGGGTAATATGACACTATGGATGTTTACCCCGTAACAGGTGTCATCCATAACCTGACCTCTGCAAGACCTTAGTAATGCCTTGTATATTCCACCCATCCCTCCATCTGGCAAAGTCATTAAATCTCGGTTTTCTCTGGCCGATCATACCCGAAGCTCTCTCGGGTGGGACAGATTGTTTTGCTGTGGTCCAGAAATTAAGCTTCAAGACTGTTATTTCCACTAAGTCTTGGGTCAGCAAATTTTGATCCACTCCCCATGAAATCTGAAGATTCCCCGTCTTTGTATTAAATGGTAAAATTGTGTTTGCACAGAATGATTGAGTAGAATTTGGATGGATGGAAACTTTCTGAACAAGGGGATGCTTATTAGCATTTCTTTATGTTTTTTTTTTCTTCAAGTTTCATTCATTAAATCTGTGTGATTGCAATTGCTCTGATCTGCGCAAATCGGTTTTGACCTTTAAATTTTAAAATTTCTTGTTCATCCATGCATGACTCTTTTGTATAGTACAAGGTGTCAAAAGAAAGCTAGCTGTCATAGAGAAACATGGAGAAACATGAATATTTGGGTTACACTTTTTCTAGGATGCTGTGTACAGGACAGAAAAAAATAAAGAGGGAAAATCGATTCCCTTTACAAAAAAAAAAATTAGATAAGGAGCTAGTCCTACATAACATCACACAACAAATAACCCACATTGACCACTTATATCACATTAAACATTGATTTTTATTACCAAAATACATACAAAGAGTCATTTTATGACAAACAAAAATACTGTACATTGTCATTATAACAATATTTCTAGGTTTAGGAAAAAAATCCCAATCTCAATTTCTGTATTCCTATTTAAGTATCACAATAATCTGAGTTTGCTCTTTTCTTAAATTCTCCTACTTTTTATACATACAAGAATTTGGACTGATGGTAACATGCTGGATTTTAAAGGGATGCAGTAACATTGAATGATATTCAAATTGCAATTTATTGGATTTACATGTAGCTCATTTTGCCATCATGATTATGAACACATAGGTCAGTCTGGTATTCCTTAAAACTTGCAGTCTACTTGCTTTACTTTCAAGATATCTACGATTTTATAATCAAATTTTCTAACCAGCCCCTAGACGCTTTACAAAACCGCGTGCGTTTCAACGCACGTGGTTTTCACCGCATTTCCTGTTGTCAAGTCCCCATGCCTCCTGGGCGGCTAAGCTTGCAACAGAGTGGTATAAATTAATCATGCGTGGCCGTATCCTCGGCCGCGTTTGAAATTTCACTGTTTTAAGATAGTAAATGACTTGCATTTGATCTGAAACTTGCAGTAGTTTGTTTTTACGGTCAGAGCGATATAATTCTATTCATTTCGATCTCTTTTGCACTTGTTTTTGGAAGTTACTAAATCCCTTTAAGGTTTTTCTTCATGTCAACACAAAAATATTTGTTTCAACACATACATACAAGCAGCATAGGCCTTGAACTGAAATAGATACAAACCAACATTTTGTTTTGTACAAATTTAATTTTGTCCTTGAATAAGTGACTGATTTAATCATACACAGGCAATAAAAGCAAAGATTTTCAACCCTAGTTTGAATTCATTTAACCATGTACAAAGATAAATAAATTCTCATGCATACAAATACAGTCCACTCATTTTACAATGAAAACATACACTGTACTAAGATTTTGTATAACAAGGCAGTTCTTCCCATGCTATTTTATGCAAACTGTTCAGCATAACAAGACTTTGTAATAGTGAGGTAATGGGCTTGGTCCCAAGTACTTCATTATAAGAAGAGTGGACTGTATATGGATATGAATTCATACAGATTGAAGTTTTAAACCTCTTTAAGCAAAACCATGGTGGAAATACCATTCCGACAAGGATAACGAGATGACAAGGTGACTCAAGATAGGGCACACTGATGAAGCTAAACTAAAAAATATTTTAAACGCCTCCATGGAAACTGAATATGAACAAATTTAGTTGTAGAAATTTGGTTTATTGATCTACATCTTCATTTATAGCTGGATTCCAATTGGCTGATGACAGCTCATGACGGCATAAACCTGAAGGATAGAAATCCTTTGGGTTTATGCCTGGTTTATGTCAGGTTTTAATAGCTTCTGACCACTCGGGCATTGAAAAGTTAACAGGTTTTAAGGACAAATATTGACATGGGTTTGCTATAGCTCCGTTGGTAGAGCAACTATCTAGTAATTTGGATGTCTCACATTTAAATCCTGATGGAATCCACGTTTCTTTGCTAATTTTTTCACATTAAAAAAATTAAATGTAATGATTTTGTGCTATGAATTAATTTGCCATGCAAAAAGTTAAGTTTAGAGAGTCAATATCACACCTACACTTCGGATGTCCCTAGCACAAGTCTGATGATGATTATTTATGTTCTATCATACTACAAAGCTACAAAAATGGCAGCATTTTAAATCCACAATGGGATAGTGATTGAGCAGCCATACGAATACAATTGATGAAAATAAAGAAAGCCTGAAAATGTCAATTTCATTTCATGTCTGTCATTAACGATTTACATAAAGTTTATGCCACATGCAATAAGTTTACAGAAGTCTAATTGTAATCAGAATGTCCATAATGAACGTGCAACATAATTGTATAATTACATGCTCCTGCATTACACAAGCAAGGTTGCAAAATATTCTGCAAGGTAACTCATTGAAAAGGAACACAAAATGGCACTTGCACATACATAAACTGCAGCAATTTTTAAAACTGTATTTGTACACAAGATAAAGTTATGAAACAAAAATATCCTGCAGAAAATAAATGGTCAATAATTAGGGAGATATAGATGTAACTGCTGTATAAGTTGTTATTTTGCGTACCAAAAATCTCCCCCCAATTTTGACAGGTATTGCCACTTATTCATGTGTCGTTAATTGGCATAATTTTACCACTGGTGTAGATCCGTATAGAATGCTATTCATCTAAGGAGGGGGGGGGGGGAGGGGAATGCATAATAATACAAAGTGTTGTCTCCCCTGATGAATGGTAACGGCAAGAAGATATACGCCAGTGATTTTTACATTTTGGCACACACATAATCATGTTAGAGAGGAATTTTGCATAGTGTTAAAGGGAATCTAGTGTAGTGGGAAAGGTGAACCATGGGTCAAGAAAATAATTGTGAGCTTTCAAATTATTTTTGAGGTATTTAGGAAGAATTATATTGTAGGAAGATCCACTGAAAAGGATTGCTTTTCAGATGCCCTCATAATGATATGACCAAAAAAGCTGAAATGTGCGGGTCCCGCACATGGCCATGTAGTCCCATACATGCATTTTTGAGTGCAGTGCATATTACTCTTAGAAGAATTTGGTAAATTTCTCATCATTTTCTACATTCCAAAACCTTGAATCATTAAATAATTCTTAGGTGCATTGTTATCAACCTTTCCAATCACTTCGAGAAGGTTTCTTTCATGATTCCATCTCATGACTACAACACTAGATTAGCTTTAAGACCGAATTTGTTTTTGCAAAAATAAAACCGTCTAAAAAATAAAGTAGTTTGTAACAGGAAAAAGAGGTGTGGGGGTGGTTAATTTTTGCCTTGCCAGTTGGATATCAATAAACTTTCAAGTAATACCTTACTTACACTTTCACTGCGGGGTCCAAAGAGCATGTAAAAAACAGCTTTTTTGGCCATCTTGTACAGGACAATAAATGTCCAAAATGGCTGTTACTACACGTTGTATGGGGCCCTGGGAGGAAATGTGAATGTGGCAAGACCGGTGTACATTTCTTCCAAAATAAAAGAAAACGTAAAACAGAATCTTCACACAACAGAATGTACGCAAACCTCTGCAGATTGTGTTTTACCAAAATTAATTCAAATTCATTGAGTTACATTTCTCATACAGAGGTCATTCATCTGTAACATTTTTTCATTTTCTGTATGGACAAAATAAGGGACAAATTTGGAAACAACAAAATAGAAGTCAGAGAAGACAACTAGTAGCAAACTCCCACAAAAAAGTGAAAATCAGACCAATTTGCGGGAGCAATTTTTCAAGGTACTTAGCTCAGCGGCAGCCGATGAGAAAAGAGGAGGTTTGTAGGAAGGCTTTTTGCCGAGTGCCTTTATCGTAAGAGGGCGCCCTTTATATCATGGGAGGAATGATAGGAAACAATAGAGCAGGTAGGTTGGGCGATTCGAGGACGAATAGCAAAGTAGGCAAATATATCATTCTTTTGAAGTAAATAATTCACATTCTATCACATATTTTCCAACAAAAACAAACAATTCCAACAAAATTTGACAATTTGAGTGTGATCTTTATAGATAAGAATATTGAAAATCTCCCATACTGGTATTAAATGCTTTTGAAAAAATAGGACCCAGCAAATAAAGCCAAAATGCAACTTATAAATAAAACTTACAAAAGTTGTTACACATCACAGCATACCAATATTGTCAACAAGCATAGATACAAGATTTCATTTTAACGAGGCGATTCTATTCGTACCTATTTCAAACATGTGCACATGTGTCTGTGTGCCCATGTGTTAAGTATAACTATAATCTATTTTTACAAGGTACTGTAATCGTGGAAATATTCGCGGATTTTGCGCAAAGATCGTAAGGCCCGAATTTAAAAACACGCGAATTTATCAGCATGCTTTGAATGGGTTCGATTCCTTTCATACGTAAATACAGCGCGAATTTAAGAACCTGCAAATAGGTTTTGAGGCCTCTAAACGCGAAAGATTAATCGCGCGAAAATAACAGCGAATACAGTAATTGGCTTGGTCTGTAGTACCTCCTTATAATAGGAAATGACTGTATCAATAAACCTGCACATGATACTTTACCGAGTGCAAAAGTTGTGAGGTCTGGAAAAAATTTCTACAAAACACAGCATATATGTAGTATATATTATAGGCAATATAATTAGAATACAGTTAACTCCCATTCTCATGAGGTGTTCAGAACCAAGCCAATTACCGAGCCTGTGAGGGAAATTGCAATGGATGACCCTGTCAACCACCACCTAATATCTTGGAGGAGGCTTTCAAAACTTTAAGGAGACCAAACGGAAAAAGTATCAGAAGGGGCCATTGCTGATCTGGCAAGACAAAATCTGTTACCCGTGCATGAGGTGCGTATGCAGTTTGAACATCAGGAAAGTGTCAAAATTATCGCTCATTCCACTTCCAGTTTCTGAAATTTCACTTTCTGAACAATATTGGAGGATCACCTTGTCAACCCCCCCCCCCTGATGTCTTGGAGGAGGCATTCAAGACTTTACGGAGATCAAATGAAAAAAGATTCAGTAGAGGCCATAGCAGAGTTGGCAAGACAAAATCTGTTGCCAGTTCATGAGGTGCATATGTGGCTCGAACATCTAGAAAGTGTCAAACAGAGACGTTGAGCTGGTGCTGTCAAGGCTTAAGCTATGAGGGCATCAAGGACCATGAGGCCTATTGATGATGGGACCACAATGCCTATCAATGCCAGGAACAAAATAGCAGAAGATGCCATAGCAGACTTCGCAAGACAAAATCTGTTTTGGGAAAACAGCCATAGAGGTTTCTTTTCTTTTGTCTTTTGTTTCCAGTGACAAACATGAAAAATCAAAGTTAAGTTGAATTGTGAGAATTGCACATCAAACAAGCAAATGCGGAAAAGAAGTGGAGATTGTTAAACTTGTGAGGGAAATAGCTGTGGACATTATCTCAACTTCCCCAACAATATTGGAGGATGACCTTGTCAACCACCATTTGATGTATTGGAATGGAGGAGTCATTCAAGACTTTAAGGAGATCAAATGGAAAAAGTTTCAGAAGAGGCCATAGCAGAGTTGGCAAGACAAAATCTGTTACCAGTGCATGAGGTGCGTATGCAGTTTGAACATCAGGAAAGGGTCAAAATTATCACTCATTCCACTTCCAGTTTCTGATCCTGACCAACCATGGGGTGTACCGTGTTCAACTCGTGAGGAAAATTGCAGTGGACAATATCTTCACTTTCTCAACAATATTGGAGGATCACCTTGTCAACCCCCCCCCCCCCTTGTTGTCTTGAAGGAGGCATTCAAGACTTTACGGAGACCAAATGGGAAATATCGGAAGAGGCCATAACAGACTTGGCAAGACAAAATCTGTTACCAGTGCATGAGGTGCGTATGTGGCTCAAACATCAGGAAAGCTGTAGCCTTGTTATGCCTTGTTACAAGGCATGTTGTACCCATCCGATCTGTACAAAAGGATGGGAAGATCTGCATTGGATTTACAGTGGCCAAAAATTATCACTCATTCCACTTCCATTTTCTGATCCTGACCAACCATGGGGTGGACCTTGTTCAACTTTTGAGGGAAATTGCAGAGGATATTATCTGCACTTTTCAAAAAATATTAGAAGATGACCATGCCATCCACCACTTAATGTTTTGTAGAAGTTATTCCAGACTTTATGGAGACCAAATGAAGAAATAGCAGAATTGGCCAATCACAGGTTGGAGATTGTTCAACTTGTAAAGGAAAGTGCAGTGGACATTATCTGCACTTTCTCAACAATATTGGAGGATGACCTTGTCAACCACCACACTATGTCTTGGAGGAGTCATTCAACACCTTACGGAGAGCAAATGTGTAAGTTTCAGAAGAGGCCATAGCAGACTTGGCAAGACAAAATCTGTTACCAGTGAGATGGGTATGTGGCTCGAACATCTAGAAAGTGTCAAACAGAGACATTGAGCTGGAGCTGTCAAGGCTCAAGCTACGAGGGCATCCAGGACCGTAAGGCCTATCGATGAAAAGAACAGAGGGCCTCTCTATGAAGGGACCAGAAGGCCTATCAATGAAGGGACCAGAAAGAATATTAATGAAGTGACCAGAAGGCCCATTAATGAAGGGACCAGAAGGCCTATCAATAAAGGTACCAGAAGGCCTATCAATAAAGGAACCAGAAGGACTATCAATGAAGGGACCAGAAGGCGTATCAATGAAGGGACCAAAAGACGTATCAATAAAGGGACCAGATCGCCTATCGATGAAGGGACCAGATCGCCTATCGATGAAGGGAACAAAAGGCCCATTAATGAAGGGATCAGAAGGCTTATCAATGAAGGGACAAGATGGCCTCTGAACGAAGGAAACAGAAGTCAACTTGAAACATAAGAATTGCACATCAATCAAATGTGGACAAGAATTGGCAAAAGCCTTGGGTCATGAAGATAACAAAAAAATGCACCAGTTGGCTTCAAGAAACAGTCATTTCTGCCAAGACTCAAAAGAAGGTTAAGGAATTCCAGAGCACAAATCCAAAGACAGTTTAGGAGCACCGTGATAAGCAAGATAAGAAGTGGTAGACAGGTAAATAATTCAGGTAATATGTTCATTTTTTTTTGGTTGGAAACCCCACTTACAGGCCTAAATTACTTCATATTCATATTAAAATATCTTTATACTGAACACATAGGTGCATGAGCACAAGTTTGAAACCAAGACCGAGAGAATAGCCTCATTATAAGAGAATCTTGCATCCATGCTCATTATAACAGGAATAAACTTTTTTTTTGGAGACTTTACTTGCAACATGTGCTATTTCTTGGGTATCACCAAAAATATTCGCTAGCTGGTGCACTGTTCACTCTCTGTAAAGTACACACTGATGAATATGACATGTTGGACCTTTGACACTGGCATTTTACACATTAATAAACATGTTTCTTGGTATTTTTGATCACATCAAATTCCATATCCAGATTCCACTCGTCAGCCTTGAATGGCAAAAATAAATCAATAAATGAAAAATAAATAACAGAATAAATAATCACAAGGAAAAGATAAGAATGAAGGGTATTTTCTATGGTTTTACATTACAAGTTTTTAAACTCTCTTTTAAAAAGTAAAGAACAAGTTTGAAGGCCAAGAAAAGTGAAATCATTCTTTCCAAACAGAAATGTCCCGCCAAATACCAGCCATGGAGTCCTAATCACTTGTATCAATTTCAATAAAATAAATACATTAATTCATCAAAAAGTCTGTAACTTTCATGCTTGAGTTTTCCATGAAAGGAAACATGTGTATGGGGAGGGGGAGTAACGCTAGACCTTACAGGGTCAAACATTGCACAGCTTTCAGGGGGGGGGGCGGGGAAGAAGCCAGGCAGGCGGAGGCGTCAGCAGATCCATTCCTCATTCATAATCTGGCTAAAGTCTCCTCCTGCATGCTATCACTGGCTGGGATGCCATCGTAAGGCTGGGGTTGCCGTACCATGCTCCTTGCTTCAGCTCTCTCTCTTTCGACCTCCACTTCCATGATGGGTGCCAGCTCTGAGCCAGATGACGAGGGGGACGATGGGGATGATGATGACTCTAGGCCTAACCTTGGGTTGAGGATCGATAGCGGCTTCCATAATACAAGCTCCATACACGGTGATGCAACTCTGTGACAATGCAATTATAAATATACAACTATGATTATTTTTGTTGCTCGTATTTAGCAGTTCAAATTTGTTTATCCCAAATGATGAACAATATTTTGTGGAATAGATTTTAGGCCAAGTATGTAACGAATCAAAGGGGCATTAGACAAATGAATGTATAGACCCTGTTGCATAAAGGGTTACTATTATAGTAACTTTGCCATCAATTGTAACTTTTATGAAATACTGCATTTTGATAAGCTGCTGAGCAAGGTACCATGGGAGTTACCATAAATGGCAAAGTTACTATACCTTGCTTTTTAATATGCAACAGGGCTAAGAAATAATTTGAAAAGTAAAACAAAAAAGCGTAAAATTAGACGAAATGATTACATTTATCGCATCATACTGATTAGTTGCACTGGATTTAGACACAGCATTGGCCTAAATGGTAATACAACTGATGCATACTTATACATATTACATGGCATGCACACATCAAATTACGATCGCAATCGTATCAGTAAACAGTTGGCCCATAGCAGTAATACACATTTTTTTCCAAAAGGATTCAATTTGCATCAATTATAATATTCTTTCACTCCAATGTGCACATAAATATTCTATCAAATACATGTAAGATTGAACATTATAACAATGCAAAATAGAATATCTTTTACAAAAATTCTTTAAAAAGCAAATAGTTGTGAAATAAAAAAGGTCCAACAATTTTAGCACTAGATTGTTCTGTAACAAATACTGATGCATAAAAAGATGATGCAAAAATGGCCCTGAAATAAGATGTGTATGGTATACTGCAATGGGCAAACTCAAAACTAAAACTAACATTTTCTTGACTATGTCTTGAGGGAGCATGTGTGGGGAGGATCCTTTGGTGGCCTTGAGAGCGGACACCAGCTGAGGGGTCATCTCCAGGCGGTGGCCGTCCCCGTGGTTTGGAGGCATGTCCTCCTCCACCCCTTCATCATCGGAATCGTCCTCCAGTCTGAGATTGTTAGGGGTAAAGATGGAGTAAAATTGAAAGATTTTTGATTGTTATTTTAGGGGGGTTGGCATGCATATGGAGGTGCTGGGAGTCAAGAGATTTCAGCATGATAAAAATTTATATATAAAAAAAATTCTATTTCTAATAAAACATTTCTACAGATTCTTGTTATCATGACTTATCAGTTTTACCATTATTATCATCATTATTATTATGTAGATGGAAAAAGTAATAGGCCTTTTTATGTTATTACATTATTGCACTGGGCAAGGCATTCTACATCTACATGTATTAACCTGTTGGGGACGAGCTGATTTGGCTACAACACACATTTTCCATAGACCTCACCCCGAATATATTCGGGCTCAGTCCCCAACGGGTTAAAACCCTTTCTTTTTAGCCAGGGAAGCGAGGTTAACAATTGCAAGGGTTGTGGCAGGAGCAAATTTTCCCATGTTTATCATCTCTTTATTGTAAAATCTTAATTATCTCGGTCAGGGATGACACATACATGTACATTGCAACAAGAGAAAGTGTAAGAAAGAACATGAAAGTAGTGAAGCTTACATCAATCTTAGTACATTTATATGGATGTACAACATCACAAGAGACATTTGAATCAAAGGTTGTTTGTCACCAATGCTAAATAGGATCTATCGTCAAAGAGTTTTAAAGAGAAATATGGTGTATTGGGGGGGGGGGGTTGAAAATTAGCCCTCCTCCAGCAGATAAGGGTTAATTGCTTACCTCCTCTCGATGTTGGCAAGCACGACCTCGGCATAGCTTCTTGACCTGGGATGATGGTGACACTGGTGATGCCTCAGCAGATCTGAGGAGTTGCCATGGTTACACTGTCCGCTGGTGGAAGGGAGGTTGGGGTTGGGAGCAGAGGAGGATGAAGGTGAAGATGAGGAGGTGGTTGATGATGATGTAGGTAAAGGAAGCACTGGTTGTCGATGAACACCGTCTAGGCTCAGGTTGTGCATCTCAGCTGTCATACGTTCTTCACTGATGAATTGTTTTGTGATGGGCTCAGTTGACCTACATGTACAAAAAGGAAATACATGTATATCCAAAGGTTTTACAGTCGAACATGATTGTACCACAGGATTTTTTTCATCAGAATCTTTAATTTCCTTTCAATAGTTATTCTTGTGGTAATCTCTATTGCGCCAGTCATACATGTATGTACGACAATGCAAGGCCAGTACATTAAAATCAACTGAAAATTACAGACACTGTGCACAGAGAGTGTGTACACAGATCGCATAAATTAAAACACACAACGAATGCACAGCGTTGGTCAAGCGTGCTCGACGAACGAGTGCAAAAATTTTTTTACTTCCCAATTTCTTATACACATTAATGGACATCATGGATGTAAACATATTTCCATTGACACTATACACTCTGATACCAATTTTCTTGAGTTTATCTGGTATGCCAAAAAATATTTGGTGCAGTAGATTCCCTATGCAAATTTCGGGCTGAAAACTATTGACAGTGCTGTAACTAAAAAAGGTCAGGGGTATTTTTAAGGTCGGTAGGGTAATGCCAATATGGAAATCAACTTTTTCATTGCCTTACTATGATCTGTCCTAGATAAAGAGTCATCATCCTGACCAGGCACTCCCTATCCTGACTAAATCGGTGGCACCTTAGTCTAATACCATATATGTTTCTAAATTGTTTGAAAATAGCCAATGATACGTTGATCTTTCTTAGATATCAATACATGTACATCTGTGCAACATCTATGGGACAAATATTGGATAAATAATGTGGCATCCCCTTTTTTGTAAATTTATAAATTGAAAATCAATATCATCAAATCTAGATTTAAAATATGTTTACAGCTTGAAAACTACAAAGGAAAAGGCACTTTAAAAATCTGAGTATTGTAATTACAAAATATTTTTATTATTATTATTATTATTGTTGTTATTAACTGCACTTTAAAGGGACGTATAATTGATAAAACATGGGGAATTCACCTTATCTCGGGTGAAATGATAACATTCCAATCAGAGCCCGGCGTGTTGCGTAATCTCCAGGCGTCAGGGTGTCTGGAGTATAATCCTTCATGGCTAGACTAACTAACCAGAAGTTCGAAGTAAATCTAACCTATGTTTTGTTTTTGAAATGGAGCATTATACAAGTCCTCTCTTTGAATTAATACGAAGAGACCCGTTGAGAGTCTATAAACTAATCCGAAGCTATTGACCCTATTGACTGACTGAATTCGGCCAACTTCGTCATGTTCGTGCTGTCCGAATGTTAATCATCAGTAGGCCGACCCTTGCGTAAGCCTCACTGTAGATTGTGTATGAGTCAATAGAGCTCAAGAAAAACGCGCATTCCCCACGATCTCCGACTTGCGAGGGCCTTTAAAAAGAAGCTGAAGCTGAAAGCTGAATTACTTTCTGAAAGCACTTCATGTAATATAACAAATTTAAAACTACCCTGGCAATTTGTTAAATGTCCAGCCAATTCTTTCACATGAATTAATCCTCTTTATTATATTTATATCTAATTCAAAATAATACAACTACTTACCATGATTCATCATTTCTCGTATTTGAGATGGATCTCTTTCCAAAGAATCTTGCACTACTTTGATCGATTCCACCTATAGCACCACTAAATATGAAAAAAAGAATAGAAATAATAATAAGAATAACATCAATATTTAGAGAATATGACATCGAGTGGGATAGGCAAAAAATTTGCACAACCCCAAAAGAAATATTTGAAAATATTCATGAACACAATAGTAATATTGTTTTCATCTAGCATATACATTAAAAATTACATTTGATACTTCGTCTTTTTGAGACATTCTCGAAGGACATTAAAAACATTTTGCGCCTCTAAAACCATACATCTAAATAATGAAAAAATGTTCACAACATTGGTGATCAAGCATTTCAAGAATACCCAGGCTTTACGAAATACAATTTTTTTTCTTTTGTTAGTCTAAACAACCCAAACACTGCACGATACTCCAATTCAGAGTTCATTGCAACACTTCCTCTTGAAATGGAGTTCACATACTAGATTTAAGCCACCTACAGTATTTGTTTACTTTTACCCATGGATTTGTCGAAGGCGTATTCTCAGTCAGTGATCATAAATTGTTTAGGGTTTTGCATATTCCATGTACATACTCCTTTATCAAGTACAGATACAATGAGACTTTGTAAAAAGTATTCAGAATATTAAATGGGATTTCCTTATGACAATTATGGTTCTACTTAAAAATGGTTTTCAGGATGGATTTACTTGGAGTATCAAAAAAAAAAAATTTTTTTTTTTCTTTTTCTGAAATTCTAATTAGTACTTCTCACAATGAGCAAGCTGAGAAACAATTTCAAAAGCCGTTCTGTGTACAAATTCCTATCGGAAAAATCTTCAAAAGGGCTACGATACGTCGATAAAAGAGAAATAAAAGGGAGACTTTTCAGCTCCGAAGCGATGATTGTATTCACCCAGTTTATTCAATTATGGGCAAGTCCAAGCTATTTTGCACTAGTAACACGTGGGACATCACAAGTATATTTAGCCCTATATCTTATATTTAGCAATCAAATCTCATTTCTTGGGTAGTTTCTGGTAGATAGTAGGTTCCTTCCTACAGAACAAACAGAAATAATCAGAAATACTCATTACGTAATTTAATTATGTCTAATTAATTTGCCAGATAACGCGTGGGACCACAAAAATTCATATTTTTTTCTTGTTTTACTTGTTCCTAGAAATATTGTGAAAATATTGTCACCCTGGAAATCATTGCAAACAACTTGTTAACATCATTACTGATGATTATCAAAAGTTCATAACATTTCATCCATTAGTTTTCTCTCAAGTCAATTTTAAAAGATAGGCTATAGTAACCGCGTGGACAAATAAACGCGTGGACACTTTTGTCACTGTGCATAATATACTGTAAATGAACACCTCTAACTTGAGAAAATGTTGAGTTTGGTAATTATTTTAGCTCTTCAATTATATTTATTGGTATCAGGACAACTACCCCCTGGACAATTACCCCAGGACAACTACCCCAAAAATAGGGTTGGGGTTAGGTGTAGGGTTATGGGTAGATTTTTTGGAGGGGGAGGGTTAAGTGTCTTAGGCAATGTCTGGCGGTAGTTGTTCAAGAACATATAAACATGTACACATTTTGTAGGCCTACATGTATAGTAACACTGCCATCATCATCAATCAATGCAAAGTTCTTCATTGTTACTGTAGTGGAAGTCAATAGTGTATCATACCTTCGCCATCTCATAGTCACATTTGTACTGTAATAATTTCAAACAATAAGCCTTGAATTTGGACAATAAATCCTGAGTAATCATATGTGTACATTACATACATCAAATAACTTACATCATTCTGTTTTGTGACTACAATGACAAAAAGAATGTACATGTTATATAGATACCTTAATGAACACAAACTTGGTAAAAACACAGAGAAATATAAGCAGTGTGATAGGTCACACAATATAAAATGAAACTAAAGGTTATTTTACATGATACATGTTAAACAGGCATCTACATGTATAGCACATTGAATGACAAACTTTAGAAAAAAGACATGAACAATGGACGTTATCGGAATAAAATTCAGATGTATTAACGGACTTCAGTACTAAAAACTAACGTTATCGTGTTCTACTCCTAGAACTACAAACTGCCAGGGCTACGAACATCTCAATACTATTGACTGCAGCATATAACCCATCATCCTTTAATGCACCAAAGACAAAAAAGTTGCTTGTGAGAACTTACTGTAATAACCCATTTAAAAACAGTCTTACTTTTCTCATTGCTATAAAGGCAAATAATATTGCGCAGCCCTTCATATGCCAAGAAAAATATTATTGTTTTGATAGATACGAAGGACTTCAAACAAAAAAACAACACAAAAAAAAATTAAATCTTTTCTTCACATTTTCATCACATGTTACATGTATATTGCGAAAATCCCAAAAAGCATTGTTTTCCACTTGAGGGCAAAAAGTAATTTTAATCACTTTTCACGTTTAAATTAACAGGTTCTTGGTGATGGCAAATAGAAGCAACTAAATCATGCTTAATCATGACTATTTAAATTGTAAAACAGTTTTATAGGGAATATTCCACTTCTTTTGGGCAAAAACTTCTTGTACTTCCATCGTTTACACAGTTTGTCCCACGCGTTACTGAAATGTCCCACGGCCGTACCAAAACTAATTACAAGATTTGTCGTTAAATTAGATGAAATCAGACTAAAACTTTTTCTTCTGATTATATGAGAAGCCTACTGTAAATTGCTGTCTTTTTGCAACAGATTTCTATGAAATTCAATCAATTATTTTTTCGACAAATGAGGAAATAATGACCTAAAAAAGTAACGCGCTGGGACGATTGCCACATTTACGCTACCATCACCTCATATGCATATCTTAATATAGATTGATGAAACTGGAACATCATAATTCTTATGATAACTTGTCATCAGAACTTTAGGACTCCCTACTATATTGGTGCATACGCAATGATATCGTTTAAACTTTAAAGATATCTTTTATAATGCCAAAAATCTTAATAGTCCCACGCGTTACTCAAAGTTTTCTAATTTATGCCAAATATATTCATGTATCATTGGTCCATTACATTGAGCATTTTTTTATTCTCGTTATAAAATTCACTGTACCTTACCATCTTGCCTTTAAATGACACCAGTTTGTACTATATTGAACCATTTTGAAATTTCACTCTGAGTCGATCCAAATAGCTGGACTTGCCCGTTATACTTCTCGAAAACGAAAAATAAAAAAACATAGAAAAAAGAGTGAGAAAACGGATAGTGGCAGAAGAGGGCTTGCTAACTGTGTCTAATTATAGATGTTGGATAAAATAAAGAGGGCTCAATACAATGTTTTGAAGTGGTTAGAGTTAAATATGACATCTGGTATAGCTAGGCTACCCTGACCAGACGCAGCCAACTTTAAAAAATGTCTCCCTACTGGTAGACATCCACCTCACACGGGTAGAGTGTGGCATTTGTAGATTAATTAGTGTATTACTTACAAGTGTGATGTGGTCAAGATTTGAATCATGTGATCGACAGTCCGCGACTGTTCCACACTTTGTCTATTTACCCTTTCATCTAATGCCCATTTTGTCTAATGTCAATTTCGTCTGATGTCTACTTGGTCTATCACCACTTGGTCATATTCATTTGGGAATTAGAAAAAAATATAATTAGACAATTTTGGCTTTTTAATAGACAAATTGGCAATGGACCAAGTGTTCATTTGACCAAGTATGTAGTAAACCAAAGGGAAATTAGACCAAATTGTTAGTAGACCAAATGGGTTTAGCCCATGTGATATTAGACAAACAGAGAATTAGACCAACTGCTGTTAGACCAAGTGGATACATGTAAACCATATGCAAGAGTGCACACGAACCTACCCTGCTTGAGAGGCCGATACACTGAATGTAAAAGGCTGTCTGTCACTGTGATTCCCACTACTCCTTCTTCCATACTTCCACACCCTTGATCTCCTCACTGAATTTGGGATCCTCTCCTCTCTCTCCACGGGTGATGTAGGCGTAGTGCTACCCTGTGAAGCATCGCACGAGGCTGACCTTTGACCCGAAGCAAATGGGTTTGTCCTGTGAATTCCAGTATTTTCCAAGTCCAGGCTTTGGGTGTAATACAGCTTGTGGCTTTCTGGGGGCCACGACTGCTGTTGTGAGAAAAACAAGGGACCAGCTTGCTGATTATGGTGGTGAAGGGCATCACTCGAAGTTCCCGAAAAATGTAAATTAGCGTGGTTTAGAGGCGACACTACCACCATAGCACTGGGAGACGAATATGCACTGCTAACATTGCCAGGATCGTTGTGGTCTCCTGAAGGCTGATCAGGAACCATGTTGTTGTACGTGGGTACGAACTGTACATCGTTCTCTGGGAAAGGCGTGGACGGCCTCCCGGACTGTTCTCTGCATGGGGACCTCTGCTTGACGGGACTCTGTTGACTGGCTACTTTGTCACGGTTGAAGTCTTGGTTGGTAAAGTTAACTGGCCGGGTGGCTGTACTCGCTGTGGCGGAGGCGGCGAAGTCTTCATTGTCGGTTTGCCCCATCGTAAATGGATGCTTGTTCATCTTCTTCAAGACAAAGATCTAAAGGAAATTCAGCCTCAACATATAGATGAAAGACTGTAAAAGAATCCAGTAAAAGGAAGGAAAGGTTTGGCATGTTAAATTCAATTTAATTTTCAATTCAATTTTCAAGCACAATATTCTTTAAAAAAATTTAGAGGTCTAAGTTAGATATAACAGTTAGATATTAGTATTACATTGTAAAAGAGATGCGAGTATCTGAATAGGTCTATAAGATTTTTTAATAAGAATGACAATGACCCATGACAGTTCATTTGGAGTAAATCAAGAAAATTTGAATATTTTTTTGTTCTTTGTTCATCAAGGATGAACTCTAACTTAATGCCCAATATTTGTTGTGAGTCATGTCTCATGACATTAATTTGTGTGTAAAAATCACCTCAAACGCTCTAGCCTAGACCTAGGCTAAGTTAGTGAGGAGGGCAGGCCGTATGCAACGGAGCTAGTTCGTTTGCACAATTCACAACAGTGTCTTTGGTATGCAAACATGAAACAAGGTTGTTCTAGCATGCTTGAATATTTATGGAGTGAAATATCAATGTAGATCTAATGATCATTGCATTGTGTGGCTGCCGCAGATACACAACCTGCGAATTATTACTATTAGGAATCTACACTTAAACTACAGTCCCACACGCATTAATTGATGTCTTGCAAACATACCCACGTCCCAAAATTCATAATAAACTGGTCTTAAATTTAAAATGAAAAATAAGAATAGATTTAAAAGACGAGAAAGGTGTTCTTACTTACGGTAAAATGATTCGCGATTGTAACTTCCACCAAGATTACGAGTGTTACATCTGATCCGAGCTGAGTAATTGGTGCTCCATTGTTAAAAATTGTTAAATTGTAGCTTTCGCATATTTACGCGCGCGCTAATGTCGTACGTACCACATCGATATACGCGTATACGAACTCATGCGAGAAAAATTCCCAAAACAAAACAGATAGCTCACTGATGGTTAAGTACTAGGGCCGTGTTGGGTGTTTTTTATGCCCATAATTCTAATGATTTTATTTTTTATGTGGTGGCTTAGTATTTTAGTGTTTACCTTCTCTGCATGAGGAGAGGTGGGAGAAATATTACAAATTATCTGCTATATTGTCATGTGGTTATAGATATTAGGTGCTATTAAATTGTCTCTGAAATGTCGATTTTCCAGTATATTCTTGCTAAGCTTATTGTAAATATTTTTGATTGGCCACCAACATGTTGCGAGTATTTCTCAGGAAATTTAGGCTTAACCCTTACTATGGGCGATCGCTGGGGCGAAGGGTGGTTTAGCTCAGATAAAGGTATTCTCGTTAAAAGTATTGTTCTTCGACCCTTCACCCATCAAAGAAAATGTCATATCAGCCCGTTAGAGCGCTCAGGGTTACAAATCTCTTAAACTCACACCCATTATTTTCTTTAATTATTGTTTTTTTTGTGTTTACTCACTTTTGGCGTAATAGCGATCCAATTTGGCTTATAATGATTACACAAGGTCGAATGTCGCCCCTTTATCTTTTTAAGTGTGTGCGAGTTTCTGGCCCTATAAGAGTCACTAATATTGGCGCTACTCCCTTGAGAGCCCAGCGCCCTCTCGCGTCCCGTAGGCTCACCCCCTAGTAAATAACCCGCGCTATATGACCCAAAGTAGACCGACCATGGTCACTAACTGGTTAATCTCTACCTTCTTTAAACTCGTGGTTGCAAGTTGGCGTTTCTCGTGATAGATTCCAGATGAGCACATCATAGTGCTTGCGGATGGATCGGAACCTCCATTGGTTTTTTCGAATCTCAACTCCGGAGTGACGCCCAAAAAGACTGTTCTTAGCGTCACCCCTTGGTCTTAATATTCACAAATCCCACTATGATTACCACCCGTTAATTGGGGGGGTAGGGAGGTGGCTACATCAAAGTATTGTGTGCTCGTTGGGTGCGTCAATATGCGGAGGTTGCAGGGGAGATTATGGAAAAAAGGAATCTATAAAGGGAATCACAACAGAGATAGAAAAGCGAACCAAATGATGTATACAAAAGAAATAATTAAACATAACAGAAGTTATTAGACGGGGGTGGGGTGGGCTATCCGTTTCCCGAAATAAGAAATAGGGCGCCCAAAAGTCAACTTCGCAACCCTACTGGTGTTAATAAAATCTCTCCTAGATAGTGCAATTGGATCTAATAATATATAGAATTCGTTTAGGGGTCCTACCCAATAGTTTCTCCGTGTTCATGATTATTACTGAAACTGAAAAGCCCGAAGATAATATAAGCCAGAAAATTATCAAGCATATTTTCTATAGTTTACCTTTCTAACCCAATATAACAGTTAAGTGGATTACACCTTTTCTTTTTTCCCTTGAAAGACCGCACTTATTATTCTGACCAACCAAATCTTTTCCCCGGATAAGTAATTGCCCCTTCCAAAATATTTTAATCTGAAGTCACCTCTTAATTCCCGATTGAGGCTTTTATCCAATATTTGCCTCCTTCTGTTATTAACAAATATACACTTTTGCTAATAAAGGTTGGATATTTTGTGTTTGTGTGTGTGTGTGTGTGTGTGTGTGTGTGCATATGTGTTTGTGAGGGTGTGTTTTCGTGTATGCTCCAGCAACATCATTTTTAAAGATTTAATTTAATTTTAAAATTGAAATATTTTATTTTGCCTTTATGGAAAAAACAATGGAAACAAAAAAAAAACCTCAAACCCTTACTTATCATGATTTTTATGATTTTCCCCAAAGATTGGTTTCAGCCTTTATGAAAAGGTTATAAATTGTAACTATTGTCTATTTTCATTATTATTTATGTTTGGTAGAAATTCTCAACACATTTTTGAAGAAGATAAAGATTTCCATGGCATAACAATGAATAAAATCAATTTTGAACTCCAATCGAAATAAATTAATTTTTACCATTGTCCTAAATCTGAGCCTGTAACCATTATTATTTAACAATTACATCCCTACGTCTCAGTCACGTTTCATGCGGTAAGTCGGGTAACAAAATGGGGCTTCAAAATTACCAAAATGACAGAAATAGGGATTTTTTTCCCCTCAATACCCGGGAATGGTTGGGGAACATCCAAAAGTAGCCAGGGTTCTGTTTTTTTGGCCTTATCATTCATCTACTATTCTATTATTTCTTATGTATTTTATTTATGAACGGAATTATCACTATCTCCACTGCTGACTATGAATATTGACTATAAGCATCCGCGGGGATCCGAAGAAAAAAGAAAGGAATTTTTGGACGCAACGCCGGACGTAACTCAAATATACTCAACGTAATGCTGTTTTTTTGGACGCAACCAGCCGTAACTCAACGTAAGTGCCTGTGTGACTGCAGTCACAAAGACACTTACGTTTAACTACGTTATGTTGTTTTATCCTTATTTCATCTTCTATAGTGCATGCTCTACCATGCAACATTATACAATCATGTAGATTGTGTGCATGACAAATACAATATCATCCCGAGGGTACCTTTATTTCACAGAGGCCTTAGGACGAGGTGAAATAAAGGTGCACGAGGGCTAATTTAGTATTTGGAGTTCACATAGTCAGTAATGTTGCATTAATAGAGCATGCACTAATATAGCCCCCTAAAATTAGCCGCCCCAAAAAAGTGGACCCGTATATTTGTTTTCAAATTTGAAATGATAATAATAATAGAAAAAAAAATGAATAAAATATATGTTCCCCCCCCCAAAAAAAAAAAAAAAGTTTGGGGCCATAAAAAACAAAAACAAACAAAACAACAACAAACAAAAAAATCGGCCCAACTTTTTTTGAGCCCCCAAATTTTTTATTTATTTATAAAAAAAAAATGGCCCTCGCAAAAAGCCCCCACTATAAAAAAAAGTACAGCCCCAGACATAGCCCCGTCCATGCGGAAAATAAAAGCAGGTTTGACAAGTAACTTATCCACCCTTCACGAGATTCCCTATCCTGCAACATAAATAACCGTGCAACATAATCAAAAAGCGTGCAACATAACAAAAAACCGTGCAACATACATGTACCAGAATGTTGCATGACACGTGACATCCTTTCAACCAATCACAGCTCGTAAAATACTACCACTAATTACTATAATTTATTATGTATTTCTTTGTTTTATTGGATGAACGAAATTATCACTATTCTCACTGTTGACTATGACATGAAAGCATCCATGGGGATCCGCAGATATGAATTAATTTTTGGACGCAACCGGACGTAACTCAACGTACATGTGTCCCCAAAAAAATGAAATTAAACAAATTGATGTTGGTCTGAAATATCAATTAGTATTTATTTCAGATGGTAGGTAGTGTCACCATCATCTGAACCCTAAATCTCAAATGTTCCGTCAGTCTCGGAAGTTATAGGCCGCCATTTGCAATTGTCATGGCCCAATATTTTTTTGTACACTTCAGAAAATGGGTTTTTAAAGGAGTGTTTACAATTTTGGGGGCCTTCTTTGGCTTCCAGGGCAGTCATCAACCTCTTTGGCATACTGTCGACCAATTTAGAACTCTTTTCACTGCCAATAACATTGAAGTTCGCTGGAACGTGTCCTGGAGCTTGGTTGGTTGGTTGGTTGATGGCGCTTTTCAATCTCATTTCATTTCATTTTATTTTATTTCCACACGGCATAACCTACCTCAGCCAAAGGCTGTTCTTCTGTAGGTCCGTGCATACATAAAAAAAGTAGCAATTTACATGAATCATGACATTATATAATTAAACAATACACAATTTACAATGAAACATCAACATGAATTTAAAAGTAACTGTTTGAAATTAAGAAAATATATCACATTCAACTAATAAGCGTTAATAGATAGCGAATTTAAAAGTGGAGATTGTTTTGTATTGGGTTGAGTGGTATATTGCGAGCAAGTTGCTTCAGACGGAGAAGGTGAGAGTGAAGAGAGAGCTAGGGAGTGCGGATGGACGTTGAAGGAGAAAAAAAAAAAGAGAAAAAAGATAGAGAAAGAAGGATTGGAAGGTCAGAGAAAAAAGACAGGGAGAGGGGGAAAGTCCAAGCTATCTTACTCCACTATTCGATCTGAATCTGTAAAAGCTCGAAGCTTTTACATCATTCGGTAATTCATTCCATCTTTTAACTCCCTGTATTGCAAACTTTCTCTTTTTAAAGTTAGTTTTAACCGTTGGCAGTTTGATTTTAAAATATGAATGTCTTAAAATGTAATTACTGTTACTAAAAACGAATTGATTACATAATACTTTCTGGTAGCATATCATGAGCAATTTTATACATTATATGTAAAGTCCGTAAACTTCGTCGCTCTCAAGTTTTTTTAACATCTAGTCGACTAAATAAATAGTTCAGATGGATACATCCAATCTAATCTAACACACATCGAAGAGAACGATTTTGTAGTTTTGTAATGATCGCTAAGTACTTTTCCTAAGTTTCCCCAATATACATTAAATCGCAATAATCAAATTTACTTTGTATTAAACTCTTATAAAATACCAGTGCTGTTTGTTTGAGATATAAAAGGCCGAATTCTTTTGAGCAAGTACAAACTTTTCCCAACGTCTTTTTTCAGTTTATCTGCTTGCTTACTCCCGTCAAGATATTCATCGATTAACATTCCAGGTATTTCATTTGGGTTACTCTTTTTAATTATATCTTTTCCTACATAAAAATTGGGTACATCTAACTTTTTAATTCGATGTCTAACCTACCTACCACAAAAATTCGCATTTCTTTATATTTAACGCCAACTAATTATTCTTTACTAACCATTTATCAACAGCGGAAAGATCACTATTTATGCTATTGACAAGAGATTCACATCTTTATTTTCTACATATATACACGTGTCGTCTGCATAAAGGGATACTTTACAATTTTTAAGAATACTGGTTAGATCATCGATATATAAAACAAAGAGAAGGATATCCTCATGGCTTCAGCATTCCATGGATGCCATGTTATGACATTTATCTCTCCACTCTACTGGCTGCCATACAACCCAAATCATGAAACATCCTCCACTGTGCTTCACTGTTGGCTCCAAGCATGACTGACTGATAGAAGCTTCCTACAAGACACACAAGGTCCGTACATCATATCCAACACTTTTGCACTAATTAGGTTCTTAGAACAGAGTGCTAGAATTCAAGACTCAGGCTTGTTTACATGTTGTTTTGCAAGAGCACGACGCTTTTTTGTTACTGTCCTTACATTTGGTTCTTTCTGGCCAACTTGTAGCATAAAGCCTGTTGCAGACACTCTTGAGGGCACCCAGTCATTCCTCAGCCTCTGGGCCTTGGACGCAATTTTCTTTGGTCGCAATTCATTGCTTACTGTCTGTCTATCATATCATCATGAAAACTGATGTCCATGAGCAGCGGCGTAAATCCGTGTCGAGGAGGGGGGGGGGATGAGCGAAATAATTTGCCAACTTGTCGGCGATTTGTGTTGACATACACAATCACTAGTGTATACAAGAAACGTTTTTATACCCATAGGGTACATGCAGGTAATATGGGCACCCTACACTGCAAAACGCTGTGTATAAAATATGCAACACCATGCGGGTGTTAAATTTGTGGTGTTAGATTTCGGAATTAGAATGATATCTCTCTAACACCACTTGGTGTTAAGACAAATTCTGAAAAAAGCACTTTGTTGAATTTTTGCAGGTAAAAGTCCAATATCATTTGATATATATCAATTATAAATATCATAAACACAAATATAGCAGCAAATTTAGCTTTAGTTTATGAGTTAAACTGAATATTTTTTAACACCAAAAGCTGTGTTATTTAACACCAGCCCTGTATCTATATCCGACCACACCGATTGGTGTTAAATTAACACCAACAAGAATAAAATCAACCACTCACTAGCGTAAATTCGCTTCGCCCTACCTATTCATCAGGGGATGACGCTTTGTATTTTTACGTAATTTCCCCAGATGAATAGCATTCTATACGGATTACGCCAGTGAAATCAACACCACTGGTATCAAATTCGAAATTAACACTATGAAAAGGTCAAATTACACCAGAATGTGTGTTAAAATAACACCAAATAGTTTTTATAATGTATTTCTAACACCCAAACTGGTGTTAATATAACACCAGTTTTGGTGTGGTCGGATATAGATTCCGGGCCGGTGTTAGATTTAACACCCGTGGTGTTAAATTTAACACCCCAGTTTTTGCAGTGTAAGCTCAAGTGCCTAATTTGCATAAAATTACGAAATGACACACAATCTTTGTTTACATGAATCAATAACTACTGCTCAAACTTTTATTGTGAAGAAAAACAATTTTCACCAACCCCCCTGTCTGCAATATTCAAATGTTGACGTCATTACCAAAGTGCCCATATTACCTGCATGTGCAGGTAATATGGGCACATGTATTTAATGTATGCTTTAAAAACTACAATGACTCTACCATGTCTGGAATTCGCTTAAAATGTTGAAAATCATTAACTTTAAGACATAATTTGAAATTATAAGACCCTTCAGTGAATCCTTTGACTATATATTTCACTGTTATGTATTTTGTATATTATATCTTTTTTAAATATTATTTAGATATTATTTTCATTATACAAGTCAATATAGGATTACAATAAGTTATTTATATTAATTATATAATGTGAATATACCCCAAAAAATCGTAGCAAAGAGATTGATGCCTCATGATCCCAATACTAAGTACCAGAATCATTTCCGCCATTTTGGATGTCCCATATTACCTGCACTAATGTTGCTGTGTCAGGCAAGCATTCAATGCCACATTGCACCCCTTCACTAAAACAAAATGACCTGTACACGCTAGTATGATCAAAATAAAACTATAAGCTTACTAAATATACAAAACAATTGAGGTTACCCCCTCAAACACTCTTTCACCATCACATTCTGTGAAATATTAAATTTTACATCAGGGTAAAAAAATGCCGTAAGTTCCCTACCTTGTTGGTTTCAGCAATTTTCTCAGAGAAATTTCGGCATCAGATACACACTAAGAAATAGAGGTTCAACTTAGCACCCTAAAGGGTGCACAGCTTTGTCGCTATACCTATACCCCTAAGGGTGCAAGTGTGCACCCCAACGGTGGGGTGCAAACTTGCACCCCATAAGAGGGTGCAAAGATGCACCCCTAGGGTTCAATATTACACCTTTTAGGGTGCAACTCTACACCCCTTTTGCATTACCTACTGAACTTATGGGTGTGAATGCACCCTTTAGGGTTCAATTCTGCACCCAAGGGGTGCAGCCATGCACCCTATCGGGTGCAAAGGTATACCTCTAGGGTTCCAGATTGCACCCCTAAGGTTCGATTCTGGACCCAAGGGGTGCAACCCTGAACCCTATTGGGTGCAAAGATGTACTTCTGGGGTTCAAGTTTGCACCCCTAAGGTTCAATTCAGCACCCATGGGGTACAGTCCTGAACCCTACTGGGTGCAAAGATGCACCTATAGGGTTCAAGATTGCACCCCTAAGGTTCAATTCTGCACCCAGGGGGTGCAATCCAGAACCCTGCTTGGGTGCAAGGATGCACCTATAGGGTTCCAGATTGCACCCCTAAGGTTCAATTCTGCACCATATGGGTGCAGCTTTGCCCCTTTTTTTCAATTCTCGGGTGCAGAATTGAACCTTAGGGGTGCAATCTTGCACCCCTGAGGTTCGATTCTGCACCCAAGGGGAGCAATCCTGAACCCTATTGGGTGCAAAGATGTACTTATGGGGTTCAAGATTGCACCCCTAAGGTTCAATTCTGCACCCGAGAATTGGAAAAAGGGTGCAAAGCTGCACCCATATGGGTGCAAAGATACACCTATAGGGTGCAAGATTGCACCCCTAAGGTTCGATTCTTTACCCAGGGGTGCAATCCAGAACCCTGTTGGGTGCAAATATGCACGTATAGGGTTCCAGATTGCACCCCTTAGGTTCAATTCTGCACCCTATACGGTGCAGGATTTCACCTCTCGGGTGCAGAATTGCACCTTATGGGTGCAAGCTTGAACCATTTTGGGTGCTAAGATGCACCTATAGGGTTCAAGATTGAACCCATAAGATTCGATTCTGCACCTGAGAGGTGCAATCCTAAACCATATTGAGTGCAAAGGGGGTTGCAAAAAAAAAGCTACAGGGTCGAATATTGCACCTCGCGGCTAGTCATGAGTGCTACAACAGAAACATACACTCAACCTGACGCACACACCCCATGCACATCTTCACACTTACAGTCCAACCAGTATGCACATACAAATCACTTTACGCATAATAATGTGTCTAGAAAGATAAAGTATATAAACCTGGAACTTCATCAAGTTATTACTTTAATTTCCCACTCTAATTCGTATAAAATTTATGTATTCCAGTCATTTCACTGTAAATTATACATACAAAAATTGAAGGAGTTACAACATGCTTAATAACATAACATTTGAAGGCCTGCTGTTTCAACAATAATATCAAAGAACTCATTTATTTGTCATGACTATAACAAGTTTAAAACGGCAAGGAAACACACAAGCTTGTTGTTAATTATTACAAAAAAAATTAAATAAAACTGTTCTACTATAGAAGCTACAACTTCATGACACTCAAATTTGGTACCTATATTTCTATGGCATATATGAATATCATGTTTACAAAAGGGCATTAAATTGTACGTAGTCTCTATAACAATCAACGAAAGTGTGTTTTCAAAAATGCATACAGTATAAATGTCACTATCGTGGAATATAATGGTTTTAGCCTATGTAAGTTAAGCATTAATTCATCCAAGCACAAAGTCATGGATACATGCATGGAAGAATATAAAAGGTATTAATGTAAAACATGTTAGGATTAAGAAAACATTAGATACAACAATTTAATATCACAGTAAAAGCATACCGGTAACTAAATTGGGCAACAATTTTTTATTCAACAATATTTTGGCACCCTACCAACCGAAAGTTAAATGTCAGTCAAAAGTCAATGTTAGCCAATTCATATGTCATTTTTAGATAACCAGCATAACATCTAACTACATTTATATCATGAACTATTACCGGCAATAAGTATTGCATCATAGCTAAAAATATATGCATTTTTTCTATTTTGCAAGTCTTTTGTATGTTGTTTTATTTAGTTCATAACGAAAGTATTGTCGACCATTTTGGTATTTTCTGAAAGGGTAGAATTCTACCTTTTCACTCCTAAAAAGCGGTATAAATGACCAGACCCGGTCATTTCTGAAACAAAAGGGGAGACAAAAGAACAAATGCTAAAAAAAAAATAAAAAAAATTGATGAGATAAGGATTATCAGTCAATGAAATCTAAATACATTTTTCACATTTCTCCTATTTAAAAAATGTTTTTAGTTTTCGATTATACATATTTTTTTCTTCAAATGAATAATTTGTCAAAAGATACCGGTACAATGGAAAACAAAACAAAAGAAAACCAACACCCCGAAAAGAAAGATTCTTTCGTGCCATTGCAGTGCTGTGCTGCTAAGGAGTATGCTCGCCAAAATCAGGGGTCATGACTATATAAAACAAAATACGTAATAGAAGAAGCAAATTTGGAGTGTTGCAGAAATTACAAACCGGCTTTGCAATACAAGACTTGATTTCCCTTGGCAACGGCAGAAAGAAATTTATCCTCTCTAGATCTTGTACCGGTATCTTTTGGCAATTATTCATTTGCAAAAAGGTATAAACAAAACGTAACAGATATTTGAAACACATTTTATCATTTTATTCACTGATAATTCCTATTCTCCAAAATTTAATTGTATGGCCATTGTTCTTTTAACTCCCCTTTTGTTTAAGAATTTATCGGATCTGTTCATGCAGTGCTCTATGGAATTACAACATTATGGAATTATAACATTTAACACCTGTAAAATAGAAAATGCATCTAATTGACCTTTCAGCCATGTTGCAATACTTGTTGAGGTTGAGAGTACGTGTACGATGTTTCACTATGTCTATTTACAGTGGTGGATCCAAATAGGGGCACAACAGGTATGGCCCCGTCTATTATTTTAAATTATTTGAAAACCACTCACTGAAGAACCCCCTATTCTTTAAATTTTGGGCTGCAGCCCCCCCCCCCTCCCATCCCTCCCAATTTTCAAATCTTATACCCGCAACTTCCATTCTTTGGTATGTTTCGAAATAAGCAAATCGTCACTTTTTAAAATATCTTGTAAAGAGCAACATTTTTCTGATAATCAGAAACATTTGATGTAAAAACAAAATAAGAACGTTAATTTGTGTAAAATTAATGACAAAGCAGTTTTACAACAGATAATGACATATAACGTAGAAAAAAAAAATTTAGGAGCTGTAGGACAATAGCATCTCTTGACACTCATGACGCTACAAATAAATTTTGTGGGTAAACTACCAAGATATTAAAAAAAAAAAAAAAACAGCATTGTTTTCCTACCATATCGTGGACATTTCAAACCGAATAATGTAAAAGGAATCAAAGTGGCAGCATCTACGTGAATGTTGACATCTTTGATGCCCAATGAATTCTCTGGATGACTAGGGCTATAGGGGTTGGCAACACCGGCTCCTAAGATGTAAAAAAGACAAAGAAGATCTTTCAAATAAATCACAATCAGAATTTGCTATTAGTGTTATTAGTGCAATAAAAGGCCTTTTTCAAGATGAGAAAACCTAACATTTTCGCTGCAAATTTATTCCGGGGTACTTTCAGGAAGACACGAAGGAAAATGTGTTTATTCTCCTTTCGAATCTCCCACGACCCCGAAAAAGTTCAGGAATTGAGTGAGTGAGTGAGTGATGATATTTATTTTCTTACATTTTCTTTCGTCTTTTTATAACAGTGTGTGTGTGTGTGTGTGTGTGTGTTAATTATTATTATTATTATTTTTTTTTTTACCTTATTGATGAAATCCTTCTCGTTAAACGTCAGTGGAGTGTCAGGTAACATGCAGCCGCTATCAAATCTGTAAAGTTAGTAATGAAAAATATATTTGTGTTATAGGTAAACAGATAAGGTTGAAGCTAGATTATGTACTACCAACATTTCTAGGCTTTCAATGAAATGCATGACAAACGCACTCAAACTATTAAAAATGAATACTGACTTGATAGGCCTACATTTACAAATACAGTAAAAAAAAAATATTTAAAAAATAAATGAATAAATAAATAAAAAATAATAATAGAATAAAAATAAAGATAGACACTAATATAAGTATAATCAATCAACATGATTAACAATAAAATATGATCAACAGGCACGTACCTATCGTCAGAACTTGCACCTTTCCACTACAGCCTGCCCTATTTCAGAGTCTCTGGTGATCCATCCGTCACATCCTCAGGAGAGCCTCTGGATCCAAACAAGGACAATTATGCGATTAATATAAGATTTCAAACCTCAAATATAAATAAAGTTGTACTCGTGTGTGGTCATCTAGCTTGCCTCGATATACATTTTCCACATTCCCATTTGTCGCTTGATTAGGCCCTTAAATTTGAGATTTTTAAAGGCAATAAAGTGGCCTAGTATTTAGAGCACCACCTCAAGTCCTCATCTACTCAATCTTGCCCCTTCCTTTAATCACGGAACACAACATTAGTTGAGCAATGTAGTCTGATAAAATACATCAAATTGATTGATAACACATTTATTCACTAAGTACTCAAAACCAAGAAGTGAAACAAGTATTTTTGTTCTCCTCAAAACATTTATATTTCCCCTAGTGAAAATTTTTATAGTTTAATTTAGGAAATGTAATCTCAAAAGGTACATGTTATTGTATATTAAATTCTATGAGACCAGCTTTTATAATAGTGAGCTTATAAGAACTCATAACACCATCCACGTCAGTTTAGTCTCGCTTTAGATGATAATATTTTTAAAATATGAGGGATCAAACTTACTGTTGATAGCTTGGAATGTCCGGTAATAGTCTCTCAGCCACTTGTACACTCGTCCCGATCCTGTCCATCTGCATCTTAACACAAGTCATGATACAGGAAAAATAAGGAGAATTCTACAAACATATCTTGATAATTGTGAGATGTTTGACAAGAAAATTGATCAATAACTCTCAGTTTTGTTGAATATGCATTGAATAGTTAAACTTAATAATTTTTTTTTTTTTTTTTAACTCATTCTTTTGCTTTTTTTTTTTTTTTTTTTTTTTTTTTTTTTTTTTTTTTCTGTCCCCTTTTCTCTATTTTTGTACTTTGCTGTCAAAGTTGACAGATTCGATGGACCCTGCGAATTTTGACCTTTCCTGTGAGTTACAATATTCTATAATGGGTGAACTAGGTGACCTACTGAAACTAACTTCTCCCAAGAGTTGAGCCATTGACATTCTTTCCCCTTTGCTCGTGTTCACATCTGCCATACAGCTTACCGTAATACCCTCTTACTTGGGGTATTCTGCAATACAGGTAGTGTATAAGGTGTGTTCATACCCGACTTATAACGCCTGCTTTCTATACAGATATGCATGTAGCGGTAATCTAATCATATTTGTATACATATTATAGTGAATTTGTGTGAATTATATTCATCATTATTCAAACATTTATAGAAAAGTGGTTTTAGCTAGGAGGAAAGCAAATGTTTTGCGATTTAACAATCCTAGGTTGAGCTTCCTCGTCTTTCTAAACAACAACAAAAAGATATCAACACCACAAAGACAAGTTTGCTAACAATGATGAAGGTATACAAAAAAAAAAAGACAGGACAAGCAAGGTCTTAACCAACATTTGAAATGCCATAATAATAATTGGTATGTTGGCATGATCAACGGAAATACAAATGAATAAAACACTCACACAACACCAAATCTACTCCCTCTCTCTTTAGCTCTCTATCTCTTGGTAATAGACTACAAATGAATAGTTGATATAACATACTGTATTATAACAGACATTATGAGATAATCATAATATATCAATAACTCAAATAATGGTAAAATAGTGGATTTCTTACCTGTCAATAAGGATCACAAGGAGAAGTCAGTACACAGGAAAATTTCAAAATGAAAAGTGGTGACGATATCACTTGATAATGCTGCTGGACTCTTCCAATTTTCTGGGGGTGTGGCAGAGGGATTAGTCACTATTGGGTTACAGACATATAGTTTCTCTAATGATGAAATTAGTACTGGCAAAAATATTATACAAAAATTGGGTGTGATTTTCTGCCAGGTCTTACAAAAAAAAAACAGCACTACAAGAATGTTAAAACAAATTGACATCGAATTCCATAAAGTACCACACCCTTGAACTGATTGAGATGGGCCACATTACCGTTAGTAAACCCGCCAACATTAGTCTGAGTTACAGACACTTTCAGACAAGAATGTTAAGTCAGTTGATAGTTTTCCATTAATATCCTTATAAAAAGATACTTGATGGACTAATTTTTGCTCAAATAACTTATTTTATAACATGAACCCAAAATATATACTAACAATGTGATTTTAATGAAAATAGAATAATTTAAATAAAAACATATTTTCTGACAGCCATCGCGTGAGGCTATTCAAGGGTGCAACTTTGCACCCTTGGTCTGTGCACCCTTTAACCTCAGTGCATGCACCCCTTGGGGTGCAAAAGCACGCCCTCTGGGGTGCATACGCTCAGAATAGACGGTGTGCACCCCTATTGAACCCTTTCACTTTTTAGTGTGTACTCTCACGACGATATATTTTCGTATACAATTCATATGAACAACATTATGGTGCTCACACCGGTCACCGGTCACCGGTCGACGGTCACGACATGATTTGCTTCAGGTGGCCCATATTACCTGCTGGCCCATATTACCTGCATGTACCCTATTAGCATTAGAGAGGGTGCAAATAGAATATGTCTTTGAATGTATACTTTTAACTTACAGCTGCCTTGATTATTGTTCATTTTTTAGTAATGAAAAAAGTAATGCAAGCGCAAAGCGCGAGCCGTAAATTTTAAACTAAAAATTCGAGATATTTGTGCATTACAGATCCGATTTAGTATCAGCGAGCGCGAAGCGCGAGTCGAAAATTTTAAGCTGAAATTGGAAATATTTGTGCATTATAGATCTTATATAGTATCCACGAGCGCGAAATATATATCGGAACCGATTAGAAAGTGGGGGTCACGATGGAAAATTGCATTTTTTTTTTCTGAAAAGGGGGACACTTTAGATCAGAGGCATGTACCTAAAGAGAAATGTATTCGGGAGAGGGAGGGGGTACGAAGAAAATTTTTCATTGAATGTATGCTTCTAAGAATCTTAATGACTGCCTTGAGTACTGTTCATATTAATAATTGAAAAGGTAATGCGAGCGCAAAGCGCGAGTCGAAAATTTTAAGCTTATAATAATTTGGAGATATTTGTGCATTATAGATTTAGTATCAGCGAGCGCGGAGCGCCAGCCGAAAATTTTGAGCTCAAAGTTTGATTTAATTGTGCATGATATTCCCTTTTTAGTATCCATTTTGAAGATACAATTTTCATTTTACATGCAGATGATGCTTTGTTAAAGACCAGCGATAAAAACAAATCCACAATATTTGCTATGAAAATTTTGGGGACTGCATGCAGGCCCGAAGCCCTCCACCAACCTGTACACAACTACGTACATTAATGTTTTTGATTGTCGAGAACACCCTTTCCCAAGGCTTGTCCCCAGACGAGGGCATTATCAAACCGTTTTATTTAGGTTTGTTACTTAGTGCGAGGTAGCATAGCGACCGAGCAAGAATTTTTTTTTTGGGGGGGGTTTTGGAGTTAAAAAGAGGCATTTTGTAGTATTAAAAGCGCCACTTTAACCAGTAACACAATTATGTAGTGTATTTTTTTTTCATTTCTTTCTTGAAAACTGGGGGGGGGGGGGGAATGTTTGTACAGGGCATCCCCCCCTCCTCAAAAACGGGGGGGGGGGATGTATCCCCCCATCCCCCCGGGATTTACGCCCGTGTCCATGAGACTATTTTTGCCTCTTAGAGGCTCCTACTTGCGTAAAGGCTGATTGGTCTTCAAGTTATGTTCCAGCATGACAGGGACCCCAAGCATGCAGCGGATCATAATTATTAAAGCATTATTTATTAGAAACCTGTTAAGAAGCTCGAAGAGGCACCTCAGATTTGCCCATGATATCTTTACATCCTGCAAAGTAGCATCGCCCTTTAGTCTAGGTCTGCACCGTACAGTTCGTTACTTACAGAAAGTACAATATTCTAAATTATGTGGTGCTAGAGAAGTTGAGGATATAGCGGTGCAGTCTTGTCCTATGGATCTGGAGTCGTCCAACTGATTGGTTTAACATAATTTTTATATACATGTAGGCCTACAACATAACACGTTGTAGAATTGAGTTCTCTTTAATAGGCCCTACAATCAGGTTTCGTTTGCAATTGAAAAGAGACACGATGCTTTACACGGTAGAATTATCAATAATTACTAGTAGCCTAGACCCTATCCAGAAGTCTAAGATTAATAATAATAATAATAATAACGCATTTGTATAGCGCCATCTGTCTAGTTAAACTATTCCGAGGCGCATTGTAAAACAAGATGAAAGTGTTGAACAACATACATCATACATGTGGTTACAAACACATTCAGAAAAGAGGGACAGCCTGTGAGGCGCACACTCCAAATCTGCCATGTCAAAGTAAAAAAGGAAAGGATTGTCAATGCCAAACACACAGACAGTAAAAAACCAAAATATATTTTGATAATTATATAAAGAACTACAATTTACAATATAATAGGGTACATGCAGGTAATATGGGCACCCTAAGCTCATTTGCCTAACTTGCATAAAATTACAAAATGACACACAGTCTAATCTTTGTTTATATGAATCAATAACTACTGCTCTAACTTTTATTGTGAAGAAAACCAATTATCACCAACCCCCCTGTCTGCAATATTCAAATGTTGACGTCATTATACCAAAGTGCCCATATTACCTGCATGTGCAGGTAATATGGGCACATGTATTTAATGTATGTTTTAAAAACTACAATGACTCTACCATGTCTGGAATTTGTTTAAAATGTTGAAAATCATTTACTGTAAGATATCATTTGAAATTTTAAAACCCTTCAGTAAATACTTGGACTATATATTTCATTGTTTTGTATTTTGTATATTATTTCTTTTTGTAATATTATTTAAATATTATTTTCACTATACAAGTCAATATAGGCCTACAATAAGTTATTTATATTAATCATATACTATGAATATCCCAATACTAAGTACCAGAATCATTTCCGCCATTTTGGATGGCCCATATTACCTGCACTAATGTTGCTGTGTCAGGCAAGCATTCAATGCAACATTGCACCCCTTCACTACAACAAATTGACCTATACACGCTAGTATGATCAAAATGAAACTATAAGCTTACTAAATATACAAAACAATTGAGGTTACCCCCTCAAACACTCTTTCACCATCACATTCTGTGAAATATCAAATTTTACATCAGGGTAAAAAAATGCCGTAAGTTTTACCTACCTTGTTGGTTTTTAGCAATTTTCTCAGAGAAATTTCGGCATCATGCAGACAGGGGCCGCGGAGCCGCGGGGCCTAGGGGGGCTGCAGCCCCTCCACTTTATGCAGCAAACGTGTACAAAAACGCGAAAATGACCATAGCTTTGTGATTTTCAGCCTCTTCAGCCCCTCCACTTCGGCTCAGCCCCTCCATCTTCAAAAACGCTCCGCGACCCCTGTCAGATGCTCTCACGACGATATATTTTCGTATACAGTTCATATGAACAACATTATAGTGCTCACACCGGTCATCGGTCACCGGTCGACGGTCACGACATGATTTGCTACAGGTGGCCCATATTACCTGCATGTACCCTAGCAGAATTCATTTTCTAAACACACTAAATTTGTTGTCAAATCTAAAAGTATTGAATTGTTTTAACACTTGTGCTATTCTGAAATCAGATTGAAATTGAAAAAAAAAAAATTAAAGTTTTGTTGGAGAAGTGTTTCTCTCTCTCTCTCTCCCTCTCTCTCTCTCTTTTAAAGAAAAAAAAAAATCTTCTTTTTTTTCAATAATTTTAAATAAACAGTTTCATAAAACATTTATGTTTGTAACTTTCCTGAAAACTACCTATATACAAGTCATGTGCAAGATAATGTAAAAAGAAGAGAGTAATATCTTTCTAAAAAGAATTATTATGACATGGCCCTAAAGCATTTTGTAAAGTCAGGAACGCAAAATACATTGTAGACAAAAATTCACAAAATATTTGTCCCGTGACGGAGAAGAACCCTATATACCTACTGCACGTGTATTAATGGCTGTTAGCAGACAAACCATGCAAGTATGGAAAATTTGTCTGTCATGTGCCGCATTTTCGGTGCTTTTGTTTACCTGCTCACAGTCATCACATAATAATCAGCTTTTCCTAATACTCATGCGGGTACGGTACTGAGGTTCTTCTCCGTCACGGGACAAAATTTTTTATTCTTGTCTAATTGCGTTCCTGAATTTAGGGTATTATAATTCTTTATCTAAATAAGATATTACTCTCTTCTTTTTACAGCATCACACACACTTGCAGTTTTTAAGGAAGTTACTGTTTTATACAACTATTTATTAAGAATTATTGAAAAAAGAAAAACAAATATTTTCGTTTAAAAAAAAAGAGAGAAAAAAAAAAAACACTTCTCAATCAAAACTTTCACTTTTTTTCAATTACAGTCTGATTTCAAAATAGCACAAGCGTTAAGACAATTTGATACTCTTTATTTTGAAAACAAATTTAGTGTGCTTAGAAAATGAGTTCTGCTATTTTTATTCAAAAAATATATATATTTTTAAAGGGGCACTCTTTTTGGATGCACCCGCTTGTAGGGGCCATATGCAGCAGAGATGCACCGGCAGACGCTTAGTTTGGTATAAAATGTGGGGTTCTTTCTCACGTTTTCCAATATCGGCTGCTGGTACCTCGTTCGTTTGATCAAAAGCCAGCTAGCTACCTGACTAAACTGGAGCTAGCGCAGCTATAGTTGAGTCAATTCAAGTCAAATTATTGACCTTCTTGAAGGCCGAAGGCCGAAATTTTTAACGCCTAGCCCCCCCCCCGATGACCCTTTCATTTAGGTAATTTTTTCATAATAATGATGTTTTTCGCAGTCAGTGAAGAATGGCGAATGTGTGTCTCCAGGGATTCGCCTCTCATATGGTGTTCCTCAAGGTTCTGTTTTAGGCCCGTCTCTTTTCAGCATTTATTCTAAACCAATTGCTGATATTGCACGAGCTCATAATGTACATGTCCATCTTTATGCTGATGATACTCAACTTTTCATTCCATTCAATCCGTCAGATCAGGATGATGTAAATAAAAAAGCGTCAGAAATTAGAAAAGTGTGTTGCTGATATCAAAGCTTGGATGAACAGGAACAAGCTTAAGCTCAATGATGCTAAGAGTGAATTTTTAATTCTTTCATCTAAACACCAGAAGGTTGACTTATCGTTTGATACTATTCGTGTTGGTAACTCAGATGTTTTATCCTCACAATCTGCACCTAATCTTGGAGTGTTATTCGATAATCACATGACAATGAATGAATTTGTACAAAAGACATGTCAGGCCATGTATTTTCAATTACGAAACATTTGCAAAATTCGCAAGATTTTGTCAAATAAAACTCTTGCCATCATTATTCATTCTTTTGTAATTTGACTACTGCAATTCTCTGTTATAATGCCATCATAGCTAAACTACAACGTGCACAAAACTCTGCTGCTCGGGTTTTGTCAAGAAGCCCGCAAAAGGGATCATATTTCCCCTGTCTTGAAAGGGCTACATTGGCTACCAGTAAGGGAACGTATTGAATACAAAATTCTGCTTATTACTTGGAAGGCAATGCATGGCTCTGCGCCTGCATATATATATTCAATCTGCTTACAGAATATGTTCCTAGTCGTAATCTACGCTCCTCAGGAAAAAACTTGCTTGTTACAAAAAGAAATGTATCAATATACGGAGATCGGTCATTTTCTTCAGCTGCTCCAGCTTTATGGGAATGCATTGCCAACACAGATTCGTTCTTTGGAGACATTGGAAACGTTCAAATCTAATCTCAAAACATTTCTCTTGTGAAGGCATACTAACTCGAAAATTAATGTTGTATTTTTATTCATTTTTTATTTTTATTTATTTTTTGGTAAAAGGGGCACTATTTTTTGGACGCCCCCGCTTGTAGGGCCCATATTCAGCACAGATGCACCGGCAGACGTTTAGTTTGGTAGGCCGTATATGTGGGGTTCTTTCTCATGTTTTCCATAGGCCTATACTACTCCGCTGCTGATACGAATAGTTCGTTTGATCAAAAGCCAGCTAGCTACCTGACTATTCCGCCGCGCCCGTGATCGATCGGATCGACGGACATATCGGCGCGGTGATCGATCGTATCGCTGTATAGGAATAATGCATTACGCGGATTTTTTAGCGAGTGTGCAGTGCACGCAGAGGTTTCTTCTGAGCATGCGCACTCCACACGAGCCGGAGGCGAGTGAGGAGTGTGCATGCGAAGAGGAAAACCTCGAGTGCACTGCATATCGCTGAACAACGACGGGAAAATGCATTATTCCTTTTATAAGATGGCTAAGTAATTTCGAACGGAGGTCAATATACTTGGATGAGAAAGAAATAATGAAATAAATCAAATATTCAAAGATATCTGAAAATATCTAAAACTGTGGAGAGTTTTGCGATACTTTACGTGACCTCATTTTACGTGACTTATTGAGCATAAGCTATGGTACTAATCGAAATCCCGACTTTTGAGACGCTCACTATTTTACGTGACCTCATTGAGCATAAGCTATGGTACTAATCGAAATCTCGATGTTTGAGACACTGCACTGCGCATGCGCCAAATCGTGCATTTAGACAATTTGGGTGCGCAAAAAATGCACGGGCGTGCAGGGATAGACATTTTCTGCGTATGATCACGTGGTACGCTTTGACCAATCAGCAAGCTGGAAATTACTTAGCCATCTTATAATATAAACTTTGTGATGGACGTCGTGATGGCTGCTCTTTGGTTATTGATGAGAGCGGAACATGCGAAAGAGGCTCGCGCTCGGAAACGTGGAGAGAATTTGCTTTCAACCGGGGCGATTGCGGTAAGTATTTTATGAAATCTTAAAATGTTTGATTCCTAAGTCTAACTTCTAACGTTAGACCTAACGTTAGACTAGCAAAGGTTAACGTTTAACAAGTTCCTGCCAAAACCCTGGGGCCCGTTTCTCGAAACCGTCATAAGTCGAAGTTCTTGGAGTTGGACAGCCCAGGGCCCAGCATAGCCAAGCCCATAGCTAGGGTCGTGTTGTAGATAGATCTAGAATTAACACGCGTTTCAATAGGATGTCCACGATCTTAGACTTGTGTCGTTATGACGGTTTTGAGAAACGAGCCCTAACGTTAGATTCTCTAACGTTCGGCCAAATACCGGAGTAGACAGATATAACGATCTAACTGTAGTGTTACTGTTAGACCTAGCCCTAGCCTAGGGCCTAACTTGTTAGTAGAACTTAGAAGGTAACGTTAGATCTATCTACCGTACGTACCGTACCGGTACGCAGGGCCCTGGGGGGGGGGGGGGGGTACCAAAAGCTATGCACTTTTCTTAGTTTCTTACGTCTTACAATGGATCTGTAACTGTTAACGTTAGATCTATAAAAAGTATACTATAGAAAGTCACAGAATTCATTATTTGGATCTATTCTTTATTATTTTCATACCATCTGCTGCTACAGTACATTTTCTGAGGATTATTTTGGTGCAAAAACATGGCATAAAACTATTACAAAATTAAAAAAAGCTTTCCGGGACCCACCCGGCCCCCTATACCTGGATCCGCGCCTGTTTTGTACAGAATGTTAAACATCATGTCATTCCATTCTTATTGTCAACTGCAGTGTATTTTGTTGGAAAAAATATTGATGATAGATTGAATATGAATATTTTTAGGCTTTACCTTGGCTTTACTGCTTTAGCATAAAAGATGATGTTTTTTTTTGTGTGTGCACCTTTCATTGCAGGCCATTTACAGAGGAGAACATGTCGAGTGTCCTGTATTACAGTTTTTGGTAGGTATATATTTGCTGTCTGGTTGTCGTCTTGCCGATATGATGAGAACAGTTATGTAATAATGTAATAATAGCTGACATTTTTTAATTTTCATCGTTAAAAAAACCAAAACAAAAGCATAAAATGCAATAAGCAACATGTAACACCAGAACGAGCAAATGGCACTGAAATATTCGAATCTAATTAATACATTGAGCCGTATGTTTATAAGAAGTAGTTCATCATTTTAGTTAGTACTTCTTTAAGTAAACAAGCAGTTCCTTTTATTGAGTGAGTGCTCAGTTAAGGGTGGCATCTCACTTCGCGGAGACGTCTCCGCGACAGAATAGAAAATTTCGTCTCCGCGACGGATAAAAGTATTAGAGACGTCTTCGATATCGCGGAGACGTCTCGGAGACGGATTTGGGACTACTTCATACTTTTTTTTCTTCATAATTTGTCGCGGAGACGTATCGGAGACGTCTCCGCGATATCGGAGACGTCTCTAATAGTATACTTTTTATCCGTCGCGGAGACGAAATTGTCTATTTTGTCGCGGAGACGTCTCGGTGAAGTGAGATACCACCCTAAGTTTGCCCAAGGAGCTTCAAACACATGGGCCCGAATTCACAAACGTGGTTTAGTTAGTCCATGGTCTACATCAGGGGTTTAAACCACGGATTTAGACCATGGACTAACTAAACCACGTTTGTGAATTCGGGCCATGGAGTGACAACGAAATGCAAATTACTTCATGACGCTTCCAATTCTTAAAGAAGTACAAAAGAATACACAGGTGCACTGTAGCCTTTGGTGGCGACCTTTGATGCCGCCAGTTTCATAGGAAGACTGAAAAGTAATTTGTATTGAAAATAAATAGTTGTGAATATTTTCTATTTTATTAATTTGATCACAGAAAATGGATATTAAACACATGACGGAATAAATATCAAAGCCCTATTATGTCCTAAAATTGGGCGAAATATTGTATGATAATAGTTGTAAAATATGAAATACTAGAATGACAATTTTAAATCAACATTTTACACATTTCCACAAACATCCACACTACAAAAATGTAAGATTAGTTTGTTGGAATATCCGGTATACATTTGCCGATTTATTGTTCACATACGGCCAGTCAGCAATTTCAAGTTATATTTCAAAGATATATTGCAACATTTAATTTTGCTTTCCCTGTGAAAGTGAGCGATATGTCTGCTCATACTATCCGAGCAAGAGGCAGCGAAAAGTAATTATCATTACAAAAGCATATTTCGTTTTGTATACTGGCCAGAAGTCTGTAGTTAGCATGGTTATGGTGATCTCACTTCGCGGAGACGTCCTCGCGACAGATAAAAAGTGTAGAGACGTCTCCGATATCGCGGAGACATCTCCGATATCTTCCGCGACAATTTATTAAAAAAAAAAAAAATCCGTCTCGGACTCTCCAAAAATCAGGAAACGTCTCGGAGACGTCTCCGCGATATTTGAGACGTCTCTATCATGGGTGTCGATTGTGGGGGGGGGGGAATGGGGGGATGCCACCCCCCAATAATTTTGGTGGAGGGGATGGTGTACAATCATCCTCCAATATTTTGATATCAAAAAATAAAAAATATCATATACATGCATATAAATCTACCCATTACAAATTCATTATCATATAAAAACTTTTATGACATTATTATATTATTTTGCAGTCTAAAATGCATATTTCTGACATTCAAAAATCGAAAATTTTCTAACCTTTCGTTAATATTCCTATGTGTGTCCTGATATACTTAAGTAATCATGTAACACACAATACACCGTAACTACACGGTGTAGATAATCGAAGCGCAATGTTTCACTATTCACAATGGGGAAAAAAAAACAAAACAAAAAACTTAAAATTGATGACAATCAGGCCACCGATCAAGGTGCATAGGGGACAGGTGCCTCAAAAAGTAAAACTGAAAGCATAAGTATTCCTCTCAAAAATCCACGATGGTTTAAATAAAATAAATAATAATATTGAAGAGTCTGTAAACACTTATCTCGCTCTTCATCGACAAGGTAACTTTTTTGGACTCTGACCATTGATTATATATACACTTCACTATTCTCGGGCTAAATCCCTCTTTTCAATTAAATCAATCAAATTAGATAACTATTAAAAATTGCCTGAAAATGGTCAGATCGCGCTGCGCTCGCATAATATAACTTATGTTCATCTTTTATGCATGTTTTTTAAAACACCAACTCCTCCCCATGTCGTGCTCCCATGAGGCTACAAGCATCAGGTCACTATTAGTGAGAAAATTTCAGCTCGCCCGCTGCGCTCCACAATATTGCCCTAACTGGAATTCGTCCATATAGATTTGCATTTGTTGGCATTACATTACGTCATGATTTTAAAGCCCCCTAGCCCTCCATCAATTCGCGCTTAAGTCATGTAACGCTACAAATACCATGTTTCATTTCAGTATAAGTGAGAAAATTTTAAGCTCGCGCTCGCGCGCATTACAGCCTATGAATTTGACGATATACTAGCACTCATTGCATAATAATGTGCATGTGTGTAATTTATAGACATTATATCATGATGGCCCCTTTAATAAACCAGATAAAGCCCTTTCGCGTTCGCATCATTCTATAAAAATATCTCCCATTTCAATGTACTATATGAAAAATTTTCAGCTAGCGCTTCGCGCTCGCATAATTGATTTGAAAATATGTACTATTAGATACTGACATGCATGCATATTATCTGTAGCCATACACCATCATGATCCCCATTGAACAAACCAGTTAGAGCCCCTTCCTCGTTTCGCGCTCACATTATGCTACAAATGCCTCATTTTATGTCACTTTTATTGAGAACATTTTCAGCTCGCGCTTCGCGCTCACATTATACAATACATTTTTCATATTTAATTCATGTGTGTATACAAGCATTACCTCACCCCCAACAATGGACACTGTGATCATATACCATCGTATGTGTCACATTGAGGAAAAGAGGAAATATCGACGATCACCCCCCCCCCCCTCAATCGCCAAAACAAATCGACACCGTTGATTCTCTATACTTTTTATCCGTCGCGGAGACGAAATTTTCTATTCTGTCGCGGAGACGTCTCCGCGAAGTGAGATACCACCCTAGCTTTTCGGCAGAAATCTTTTGTCTACAATCTGCGAGAAAATTCCAATGAAACTCATGTCTGGCATATTTTATCTTTGCGGCACACAGTCCCATCAAAAGAGTTAGCTACGTTGTTTCTCAATGTGTTTGAAGCTCCTTGGTTTCTCTTAACAAACTCGTAATGTTGTTATGTAGGCCTACAATGTCACTGGCAACACAATTATCTTCTTTGTCATGTTTGTGCACCAACGATTTGGTCGAATGAGTAAAGTTACCCTCAGAGGTGCTTATACCCCCGTCACACTGAGCTCGTTCCTACTACGTCCTTGCAAATTTTGCCGAACGGGCATAGTCTGTGTGTAAACTGAGTGGAGGTGGCTTCTATCATAATTGCTGTGGTATGTGTAGGTAACTCCTTGGTTTCTCTTAACGAATCGTAATGTTGTTCCCATTGTATTAGGCCTACAATGTCATCTGGCGTGCAGGACCACATATATAATGCCAATTACGGGCTATTATTCCTTCCGCTTGTTCATTGTTTGGTGGGGGCCGTGCATTCACACAGTGCCACTACTTGGTTCGAATGAGTAAGAGTTACCCTCAGAGGTGCGGTTATAGTACCCGAACCCTGTCCACACTAGCTCTTGTTCCTCGACGGCTTTGGACGTCGTATCCTTAGCAAATTTTGCCGCGAGACGGGCATAGTCTGGTTGTGTAAACTGAGTGGACGTAGTAAATACTTGTTACGATCTGTTTACGAACTTTCATGGACTAGCTCGGTCGGATTTCAAAAAAAGTGTTAAAAAAATATCGGGCGCCCATCTCGTCCTAAAATTAAGCGGGGCGGCAACGCGTACCTGAAACGAAGATGGACGTACTACAAACAGACGATATTGCCGTACTTAACATCGTTCTCTAAGATGTGCTAGGACGTCATACCAAACGAGCATTGTAATATTAAATTAATTCAAGTTCTATCTAAATTTAACCGTAGTGACAACCAGTTCCTTATAACGGTTAGGACTTACTCTGAACGAGAAGGACGTACTACGAACATACGCTTTCAATTTTTAAAAAACAGAGCTGGTAGTCAAAATTCCCGTCACAATGAGCTAGTTTTTCCACGCGCGTTCTAGGTAGTTCTTTGGTGAACGGGCTCCATCTGTTTACCACGCGGACTGAACGTAGTGCAGGGACCTTTTAGAATCTCAGTGACAGATCGTTTACAATCTGTTTACGAACTTGGCGACGGGCCCGAACGGAAGAGAACGGAAAGGCATTCCGATTTTTTTTGTGTAAAAGTTACTTCGTTGGCTTCAAGTTCTAAAATTAAACGTAGTGACAACGTTCCTTAAACGGGTAGGACTTACTCTGAACGAAAAGGACGTACTACGAACATGGTATCTAACTTTTATCATGCTGCGCATAGGCACTTTTAGTGACGGTTTTGGAACGTGCTACGAAACGGTAATGAGTGAACGACCGTTTACTCGGTCTGAACTGGGATAACAACGTATTGCTGACGCGATAAAGACGGAACTGACGTAACGAAAACTATTTATGAATGCCTAGTTATCGTATTCAAGAAATTATTTTCCAAAGTTTATAAGTTCCAACCCGACCAAAGCCCGTTCAGCAAATTTTTAAAGAGGCGGGCAAGAAGGGCGAAGAACGTTATAGAACGACCTCGAGTGTGATGGACCCTTTACGATTTTACTAACGCATTGGAGATCGAAGATTTCTTCTGCATTCTCGAGTATCCCAGGCGTAGAGATCAGGGGGGCTGGGGCAGCGGGCCTGGACCCCAGCAAAAAAAAAAAAAAAAAAAAGCAAAAAAAAAAAAAAAAGAGAGAAAAAAATGGGGAAAAATTGACCGAGGACCCCCATTAACCTACCCCTATAGTTGAAACGTGTAACTTACTTACCTACCCCCTCCCCCCCCCCCCCCCGCGCTCATCGCCCGACCAGCGTAAACGTGAAAAATTGGAATGAAACTTTTGCTCGCCCGGGTTTACAGGAAAAAAAAATTGGGTGCACACAAACCTGAAATAATTTTGGGCCCCCCCCCTGTCATCAAATCCTTGTCCGCCCCTGTATCCTGACATAAATTTGTTTGCAATGTCGGAGCAGAATGCGTAATGTAAACGAAATGGTCCTTGGGTACAGATTTTAGCAAATGTAGGCCTATGTGTAATAAATTCAATTCAATGTTTTAAACGCTCTTTCAACAAATATTAAAAAGCGTCTTGGATGAAGTACAAAATCCAAATTTGTCTCAATAGACCAGTTTACTAATCAAATTTCATTCATGTCGACAAAGTAAATAGGTATTTAAACAAACTGTAATAAAAGAATGAACGACAATGCATGGAATCCGATTGCATACATTAGAAGTTGCTATGTCGGGCAAGCCTCAGGCAAGCTTTTCAGGTTACATTTGTATGCATAAAAATTTGAATATGTTAGTAAACTGGCCTATTCAATGTTTTTTAGCGCCTTTTTCACAAATGTGAAAAAAAGCGTCTTGGACGAAGTACAAAAATCCGAGTTTCCTCAATTCACTTATATCATGAATAATTAATTGCTGGTTAGACTGAGAAGCCAAATCAACAACTGAATAACAAACATGGCAAAACACAAAAAAGGTTGAACTCTGCGTAAGCACGCGTTAAATAACCATGCAGATGAATAGGCAATTTGTTTAGGGTGGTTATGTCACTTCGCGGAGATCTCCGCGACGGATAAAAAGTATTAGAAACGTCTCCGAGACGTCCTTCGCGATGTCTCCGCGACAATTTTTCAAAAACTGTGACAAAGCAATTTCAAAGAACCGTCTCAAAGTAGTTTCGCGGACTCATGAAAGTAGCGGGACGTCTCGGAGACGTTTCATGAGTCGCGGAACCACTTTGAGACGGTTTCTTTGAAACTGCTTTGTTACAGTTTTGGAAAAATGTCGCGGAGACGTCTGGAGACGTCTATAATTTTTTTTATCCGTCGCGGAGATGTCTCCGCGAAGTGAGATCCACCCTTAACTCAATGCCATATATTCGATCAAGGGTTGTGTGACATAGTTGCAGGTGCCTTATTGTATCGTTCATGACTAAGTATTGAATAGCATTTTAGACATGGATTCACGTTTACGCCCTTCATGTATACATTTCCTAATTGAAGGGTAAAGACGGATTTCCGATTGATGCCCTTTAAATGTATTACATGTAGCAGCCGTCATAAACTATCCAATAATCATATCCCACAAAACTATGGCCTTTCCACGATGCAGAGTTACAAGAGGTCTTGTACTAGAGGGATAATTGGACCTGAACGTTGGCAATAAAGCTATCAGATGGGGATCATTTGTTGCTACGGTAAATATCATACTCTTCATTTATTTAGGAATTAAGTTTCACTGGCTATATCCGCCAATTTGTCTCCTCTCTGTCGCTCACTGTGTACAAAGTTAATGGCGTGGAAACGATGTCTCCGCCACTGACGAAATGAACGGGAGTGAATGGACTGGTGGACTTATAACCAGATTATGCCGTTTCGGCACTTATTCCGTTGTCGCACTGTCAGTAGGCCTAAAGAATTTAGCCATAAGCTCAATTAATACGGTTCATTAAAGGGGAAGTTCACCCTAAGGTTTAAATTGGATTTTAAAAATGCAGAAAAATAAAAGAAAAATATGAATGAAGGTTTGAAGAAAATCGACCAAAAAATAACAAAGTGTTATGAATGTTTAAAGTTTTTGGTTCTGTGACGTCATATGCGAGCTGCTCTCCTATTTGTTATGTAATGTAAATTCCATAAAGTGTCATTTTCTCAGAAAAGATATTATCTATTTTACCTGTGGGGTTGATATATCATCAAAATATGTTCATATACATGTCTCCATCAATTCAACCCATTCCTTTATCAAGAACCATGAAAAAAGACAATTTTATGGAATTTACATCACAACATATGGGAGGGCTGCTCGCACGTGACGTCACATAATCAAAACTTTGAATATTCATAACTTCACTATTTTTGGGTCAATTTTCTTCAAACTTTGACTCATATTTTTTATTTTATTTTTCTGCATTTTTTTAGACCAATGATTTTCCACGGTGAACTTCCCCTTTTAAAAAGAGAGAAAGTACATTCCTGCCGTGTTCAAAAAGTACATTAACCTGTTTATACAGTGCGGCCCAGAAAAAACGAAACTGAGATTGATCGATGTTTTAATCATACTTAATCTGTAATCAAAATTAATAAATGACCCAGTAATTTAAAGCTTAGAGTCTCTTCTTTCATTTGATGAAATTGATATGATTCATATATCACGCATGAATTAGTAAACCCAATTTGAAGAGAGGAATTTTGTTGTTGCTGTTTTTATATTTTACGGCGCTTTCATTCTTAAACTTAAAAAAGTCGTGTGGCGGGTGTTATGAAATGTTTTTCAAATCTACATATTTAAAAGTTCATTTCTGCTCTTACATAAAGGCCACCGCACACCTTACGACTGGTCTACGATCCGATTTTGGAACAAATCGCATTTTGCTTATTTTCCGAAAGTATGAATGAGTAGAATCTTATCATTAGAGGTTTAAATTAACTGTAAAGAATACTGATATCGAATTTCGGAAAATTGCAAGCGTTTATTTAGGAGTAAAGGGCAAATTGGTTTGAAATCGTAGCCAATCGTGAGATTGCTATGAGCATTACGATTAGGTATTGAATTCACTTTATTTTAATAAGGAGGTTACATAATCACTGATTTGAACATATGAGTATTCCTGAGATGATTGAGAACTCTGCACAGTATAATGTTATATTTCTAAAATATCCCAATCAATGTTATGAAGTTTTATTCCACAATCGGGTCGCAGACCAATCGTAAGGTGTGCGGTGGCCTTTAAACACCTGAACCCCTCCCCCCAAAAAAAAAATAAAAAAAATAAAATAAAAAATAAAAAATGCTTCCGAAATGTGTTTATTTGAAATAATTATCATTAAGAAGTTTCCTCAGCAAACAAGAGGGCGACAGACAGCCATATTTCAGTACAGCCTAATGTTGGTTTACAGCTGTATGTGCACTAAACATTGTAACCGTGCATGAATTCTTTTTGTAAAGGGGAATCCAACCAAAGGAGGTAATCAACCTTAGGAAAGAGGAAAATGAGAGGAGCAATCTAAAAAAAGTTTCATCAAAATCGGTTATAAAATAAGAGAGTTATGGAAGTTTGAAAAGTCTAGTTGTTCCTTTCTATGGGGATCCTCAAATTGGCATCATCGGCTTCAAAAATGGCCGATCTTTATGGACACAACTCTCCATTCATTTTGACACAAATCTTCAGTTTTTCCCCATTTTCTTTCAAAATTTGTCTTCTTTACTTCTGAGCTCAAAATATGTCATGGGAAAATATATTTCACACAACATATGTTGAGCTCAAGAAGGAGGTAAGATATATTTCGAAAGAAAATGGGGAAAATCTGAAAATTTGTGTACAAAATGAATGGAGAGTTGTCCATGAGATCGGCCATTTTGAAGCCGATGATGCCAATTTTAGGATCCCCATAGAGGGTACAACTAGACTTGAAACTTCCATAACTCTCTTTAATATTTTATAACCGATTTTGATGAACTTTTTTTTAGATTGCTCCTCTCATTTTCCTCTTTCCTGTAAGATTGATTCTCTCCTTGGGTTGGATTCCCCTTTAACTCTGCCTAGTGCTAGGACGGGCAACAGTAAACGAAATTGTGAATGAAATTATTGAAAGGCAATCACTATTTCAAATCAATATAACTTTCTTATTTCTCAAGCATTTTTATTGGTTGTGGTGTCATACTCGGCAGAAATAATGGAAAACAATATTGATAGATGTTGTTTTCCGAAGTTCCTCATGAATATTTAATCTTTTATAAAGGCCTAATAAAAATATACTGATTATCCACTTGACTGCTGTGTGGTGATAATTGCACAGTACGGGTATGACCACCTTGGCGCTGGCGCGTCCAAACAGACAAAGCTCAAGACAATAGCATGATCACGTACATACGTGGTCCGCGCACAGAGTACAAACGCCGACCATGTAAATTTACGTGGTCCGCAGCCAAGTGGTTAAAGTGGAAAATCCCTGTAATCAGGCGTAATAGTAGATGTAAATTAGATTTTTGAAAACATATATTATGATTATCTGTATATAACTAGATATATTACCTTTTGTGTCTACAGCAACATGTGCAGATAAACACAAACAGAAGCTTAAATCCCGAAAGCTAGACGAGAATGATCTCATCAGACTCAAGAATTAACACTACAATGGGTTACGTTCGGTAAGGGGAGGGGGATTGCAGCACTTGTGTGTGTGTGTGTGTGTGTGTGTGTGTG
>CALNVZ010003434.1:31632319-31674338 GCA_940671915.1 Paracentrotus lividus | reverse complement strand
ATGTGGCACGTATTAAATATCTTCTTACGATCTGTTACGAACTATTCATGACTAGCATCGGTCGGAATTTACAAAAAGTGTAAAAAAATCGGCGCAGCCCATTGTCCTACATTAACGGGCCCCGGGCAACGTACCTGAAACAGAGACATGACTACTACAACGAAATTGCCCGTACTTAAATCGTTTCTAAAGATGTCGCTTAGGACTCATACCAAACGAGCCTTGTATATTAACATATTCAAGTTCTAAAAGCTTAACGCTATGTGACAACGTTTCCTAAACAGCATGGTATCCAGGACTTACTCTGATACCAAGGACGTACCGTACGAAATCATACGCTTCACAATTTTTAAACAAACGCATGTTTCTAATTTCCCTCACACTTTAAAAATCACGAAGGCCCTGACGCACGCTATGAACGGACGTAGCCTCTATTTTCGCGCTTCTCACTGTCAACATTCTAACCTCGTTACCCATCAGCTGCCACCCTCACCTACCCCCAATCCCCAAGCGACTCCCCCGTGTACCCTCACAACGCGTCCGGGTGTGCTTTGCGTGAACCCTCCCGGTGGGACATCACTAACCCTCTGCCCCCATAGCTCTCCCACTCCCCAGCGCCAAATCCTAGACACATACCGCCATGTGTGTCCCTCTTCAATCTCTAGCCTCTGTCTACATCTGCCGGAATCCCACAATACCCACTCCGCCCGATTAATTCGCCGCGTATACCCCACCTCCGCTCTGAGACAATACGCGTTAATCGACACGGCCTCCTAGGCAGTACCCATACTACATAAGAATCTTAAGTATACCAGATCGTGTCCTACATCTTGTTTACGAACCTTGCGCGAGCGGCTGTACATTCCTCGTACCCTTACATTTCCAAAGGAACACGCGAGTAGTGGAGCCAAGGCCATGTCCGATTTTTTTTAGTTTATAAAAAAAAAAATCGTACTCTTGCACGACTCACAGTTCATAAAATTAACTGATATAAAATAAGCGATGCCTTGAGACCCGTTAAAGTGACAACGTTCCCTTAACGCAGGTAGGACTTATCGTTGAACGACAGAGGACTCTCTCTCTATACACGTACTACGAACATCCAGTCCGGTCTTTAGCTAACCTTTTATTGATGCTGCCAATAGGCACTTTCACGTGAACGGTCTTGCTACGGGCTCAACAAACGGCGCATTTTCCCATATGAGTGAACCGATCCGTTATCAACCTGACTCTGAATGCGTGATCCGACCTCATAGCTCTGAAAACACGTATTGCTTGACCGCCAATAAAACCGGAACTACTCCCGTCCACGATACGTAACAGAAAACTATTTATGAAGTGCTAGTTCACTTTCAAGAAATTATTTTCCAAAGTTATAAGTTCCAACCCGACCAAAGCCCGTTCAGCTAAATTTTTTTAAAGAGCGGGCAAGAACGGGCAAGAAACGTTATAGAACGGACCTCAGTCTGTGACGGCTCCCTTTACGATTTTACTAAGCATTGGAGATCGAAGATTTCTTCTGCATTCTCGAGTATCCCAGGCGAGACCAGGGGTGGGGCAGCGGCCTGGACCCCAGCAAAAAAAAAAAAAAAAAAAAAGACAAAAAAAAAAAAAAAAGAGAGAAAAAAATGGGGAAAAATTGACCGAGACCCCCATTAACCTACCCCTATAGTTGAACTGTGAGATAACTTACTTACCTACCCCCTCCCCCCCCCCCCCCCGCGCTCATCGCCGACCAGCGTAAACGTGAAAAATTGAATGAAACTTTTGCTCGCCCGGGTTACAGCGGAAAAAAAAATTGGGTGCACACAAATCTGAAATAATTTTGGGCCCCCCCCCCCTGTCATCAAATCCTTGATCCGCCCCTGTATCCTGACATAATTTGTTTGCAATTTCGGAGCAGAATAGCCGTAATGTAAACGAAATGGTCCTTGGGTACAGATTTTAGCACAATGTAGGCCTATTGTAATAAATTCAATTCAATGTTTTAAACGCTCTTTCAACAAATATTAAAAAGCGTCTTGGAGAAAGTACAAAATCCAAATTTGCTCAATAGACCAGTTTACTAATCAAATTTCATTCATGTCGACAAGTAATAGGTATTTAAACAAACTGTAATAAAAGAAATGAACGACAATGCATGGAATCCAGATTGCAACATTAGAAGTTGCTATGTCGGGCAAGCCTCAGGCAAGCTTTCAGGTTACATTTGTATGCATAAAAAATTTGAATATGTTAGTAAACTGGCCTATTCAATGTTTTTAGCGCCTTTTTCACAAATGTGAAAAAAAGCGTCTTGGACGAAGTACAAAAATCCGAGTTTCCTCAATTCACATATATCATGATAAATTAATTGCTGGGTAGACTGAGAAGCCAAATCAACAACTGAATAACAAACATGGCAAAACACAAAAAAGGTTGAACTCTGCGTAAGCACGCGTTTAAATAACCATGCAGATGAATAGGCAATTTGTAGGGTGGTATGTCACTTCGCGGGAGACTCTCCGCGACGGATAAAAAGTATTAGAAACGTCTCCGAGACGTTCTCCGCGATGTCTCCGCACAATTTTCAAAAACTGTGACAAAGCAATTTCAAAGAACCGTCTCAAAGTATTTTCCGCGACTCATGAAACGTAGCGGAGACGTCTCGGAGACGTTTCATGAGTCGCGGAACCAACTTTGAGACGGTCTTTGAAACTGCTTTTGTTACAGTTTTGGAAAATGTCGCGGAGACGTCTCGGAGACGTCTATAATTATTTTATCCGTCGCGGAGATCGCGGAAGTGAGAATACCACCCTTAACTCAATGCCATAATTATTCGATCAACGGGTATGTTTCCCCTAAGCCTTTTGATGCAACGCTTCGCATATGTGCGTCCCGCTTTAAGCCCCAGCAGACTAATATCAAAAATTATGCCTTGGTATACCCCCAGGCAATCCACCATCCAACTAACTTATCTTACTGCCCTTCCGCTTTCCTGATCCAATCCTTCGTATCTCTAACACAATACGTACTAAATTTATCCTAATGCGTAAAATATATCAAAAACGTAACCACACACGATCGACTCGTCTGCAGTCCTACCAATGGCTACTAAACACATCATGACGTTATTGCACGCATTGTCGCCCTCCACACATCCAATATAGCTCTCATATAAGTCTCCATCCACTTTTTCTAAGACAATGTCGCACCCAACCCACCGCATAAGTCTTCTCCACGTCACCGGTCTGATGATCTGTCACTTACCCCCCGCCCCCAGACCTTCCCCCTATTTACATGATAGGCCCCTCCCCGTCTCCGATCTTCATGTCATGACTATCACCCGTACATTTACCACTCTTTATAATTGCTCTCTTCATCTGGTCATGCTTTAGATAGCAGGAGTTATGCCCGGAGACGGAGCTGCCCGACTATCGTTGACAATGGTGCGGGTTAGATAAGAAGTAGGCCACTGGTCCTATCCGATCCTTTTCAGCATCCGACTAGAACTATGTCCTTTTCAATAGGTACACCACGCCTTTATGAGCCCAACATCCAATCGTCAATCCCCCCTCCTAAAAAGGGTGGTCAGTCCTCCTAGCCAAACCACAACAGTCTGCCCCGAATGGATCATCCGGAATCGGACACTCTTATAAACTTTGTTCGAATGCCCTTAAATTCGAATACCCGCTGTACTACCATGCCTGACCATACGTCCCTCCAGAGCATCATGCCACTCCGCTCCTTACATAACTCTAAAGCTCTCAGAGCTCTGAAATTCTCCATGAACTCACCCGAATATACACGTAACACTTGCCAATCTTTATTGTTCTGTCGCCCCTCACAAATAACACAAACCTCTTTCACAGATATATGCCCCATCCACCTTGTACCCACCCACTCATAGATATTCCACGCACCTGACCAATGTCCTCCCACTCACCTCTCCCAGCATTCAGAGCTAACAGTATATCTTTGCCTTCGTATACTACCAAACACAATTTTAAGTAGCTATACGCCCGTCTACTATATCAACGGTTTCTACTCAGTCATCTCGCCCCACAGCCACGAACATGTCGTATAGCTCGAGAGTCGCTCTAGCTATAATCTTAACTACTATCACCTCCTGAACCGTTTAGATTCCGCAGGCATCCAGTAATAAACGTACAAGCATTCAGATGCGTGAGCACGCCATACTCATAGTGTCCTATCCACCGGAGAACAGTAAAACTATCTCATACCCTCTTCTTCCTTCTATACTTAAATCAAGGATTATAGGCCATTTCACTGGCCTATATTGATCCCGCCACCCATTATGTTCTGCCTCTAACCTGACTTCAGCTGCTCCTCCAATCCATTGTATGGGATATACAAAGTTCATCTATATAAATAAAAATGTTCTCCTTTGCCTGCCAGTTACCGCTTTTCCATTACCCAATTGCGATCTGTTAGTCTAATTTGGAAACGATGCTGTCATCCGTACCACAACCTGCATCACGAAAAATACTAGACGGGCAGTTGAAACTGCACACCAAACATGGGACTCGGAGTGAGCTTCTATCATAAAACCACATTTGTCTTTATGCCGTCGGCAAACCACCATATTCCGCTGTTCGGCCAACTGTCATATCTGCTTCCTACCTTATAGAACTAGGGCCTAAAACACCTTTAGCCGCATAAGCTCAATTAATTACGGTTTCAATTAAACAAGGGAAGTTCACCCGTAGGTTTTAAATGAAGATCTTAACAATGCAGAAACAAAAAAGGGAAAAATATGGAATAATGGTTTGAAGACAAAATCGACCCAAAATAATAACACTAAAGTTATGAATGATTTTAAAATTTTGGTATAACTTGTGACGGTCGAATATGCCGCAGCCGCTCTCCTATGTAGTGTTAATGTATTAATCTTCTGCAATTAAATAGTCCCATCTTCTCAGAAAGAGCTGATATGTCTTATGTTACCGTGTGGTGAGGCTGTATTGATAATATCATCAAACTGATCCGGCTTTCAGTATTACATGTCTCATCAAATTCAAACCCATCCTTTACTCTCAAGAAACCATGCAAAAAAGAACAAATTTTATGAATAGTTACACAACAACATGCTACGTGGTAGGTGCCCTTGCTCGCACGTAGAGCTCGTCACATCAATTCAAAAACTTGTGACCTATTCATAACTTCACTATTTTTGAACTGAGTCAATTTTCTTCAAAGCTTTGACTCATGATTTTTATTTTCTTTTACTTCTGCCAAATTTTTTAAGAACCCAATGACTTCCAACCGCCTAACTTCCCCTTTTAAAAAGAACGAGAAAATACATTCCTCGCCGTGGTCAAAACTACACAACCTTTAAACCTAATACTTCAACAGTGCGGCCCAGTACAAAAACCGAAAACTAGAGTTGATCGATGCTTTATTCATAACTTAAATCTGAATAAAATTACTAAATGACCCAGTAATTTAAAGCTTTTAAGTTTTTCTCTTTCATTGATGAAATTGATATTTGATTAATTATTTCCGCACCCCAAGAGAGAGAGTGAGAGATAGAAAGAGAGAGGGAGAGAGATGGGGTTGGACTGAGAGTGAGGGAGAGAGAAGAGTGGTAGAAAAAAAAAACATAATAGTGATAAAAAAATAAGGGATTTAAACTAAAAGATTGTGTGTGAGATGTAAGTGGGTGTGTGTGAGTGTGTGGGTTCGATCCCCGGCATGACACGTCCTAGGGCACGGGCGTTTTTGTCTACAATGCTCCTCCCCACCCAGGTGTGAATGGGTACCCGATATGCTTGAGCGCTACATACTTGGCGGCTCAGCTACGACCGTGGTAATAATGTGTTAAAACATTCTTTACGCGTAGAGACCGTATGGTGTTGTGTTTACTAAGAACCATACCATTGTTATTATTATCATGTGTCGGGAGGAGGTGAGAGAGAAACAGAACGATAGAGAGAGAGAGTTGTATAGATGTTATGTGCACATACATGAATCTGTTTCATTATAATTGTAGAGCTTCTTATAAATTTTATAAGGCTTCTCACCGCCTCCTGTGTCGGTTAGATATATTTCCGTAAGATGTGTATTTTCATACTTCTATTTTATGGTTTGCTGTGTGACTAATATGCATATTTATATTTTCTACATGTTACAGCGGACACATATTCATACAAGAGATGCGAACTGTAAAGAGGGACATTGAAGATATCATCGGTGATCCAAGCTTTATAGATGGGCCAGAGCTTTCTAGGGCTAATGTTTCAGCCGATACACTAAGACCATCTACAGTCACTGGATCTCCCCAGGCAGAAATACCATCTACTGCCTCGCGCCCACCAGACTCATCTGGGGATGAAGAATCACATGAGGAAGCAACATCCGTTCCAGCACGATCACTTGGAGAGGTAAAACCAGCTCAGAATACAGAACCATCTGAAGGTGCAAGCTCATTTGCAAAATTTTCTGAGGTTGCAGGATCATCTCAATCACAGATGGGAGCAAAACCATCTGCAGCCACTGCATCCTCTCTGGAAGGAAGACCATCTTCTGCCTCTAAATTATCTGGGGGTGATGAAGCAAGATCCATTCCAGCAAGACCATCAGCTGGAAATGAAGGACCATCTGAAGAAGCAAGTTCATTTTCAAACCCTTTGGATGTTGCAGGATCAACTCAATCACCTACGGCAGCAAAACCATCTATAGTTGAAGAGCAAAGTGGAGACTTAGGGCCGGCTGGGGATGCAGGTCCACCAGGAGCAGGAACACTTGGGGAGGCAGGATCATCTGAAGCTACACCACCACCTGCAACTGTAACTCCAGATGTGGACTTAAGAACAGCCAAGGAAGCAGGGCCATCTGAGGTAGGAGATTCATGTTCAGTTGCACGACCATCTCGAGCAGAAGGACCATTTGGGTCCCCTGAACGAGCTCAAGGTATGTTTCCTCAATTTCACTCTTTATTGGAAATAGGAATATGATTCACTGTTATCTCTTGACAATTGCAAAATAAGTTTTGAACTAACATAAATTCTCCCAATTGATATCAAATTTGGTAGGAAGCTTTGTCACAATCGATTGCATCATATAATTATGCATCTGGTCACAATGGCATACATGTACCTTACATATGAGTACACGATGCAAACTATTATTTGTAGGAGGTTAGCAATGGAATGAATATATGTACAGGACCTGCTAACCCACATTTAATATATCTATATTCCTTTCTCAATTCAGGACCAATCTCTTCGAGATATGAAAAGAGTGACAAGGAAGAAAGGCTCCATCAAGGTTTGATGTGCCCCCTATGCCTGGATGCCTTCAAGAGCCCAACTCTTCTAGCATGCGGCCATACCTTCTGCAAAGACTGTCTGGATAGCTACGATGACCCGGACAAGCATAAAGATTACATGGAGTGTCCAGTTTGCAGAAAGCGCACTAAGCTAGCTGAAGATAGAGTAGCTGGACTTCCAGCAAATTTCTCCCTGAAAGTACTTGATGATGAAATTCGTGGACAGGGAGAGGGTGAGTCCGTCTGTACTTTTTGTCCATTGCACAGAAATGTATTAAGAGACATTTATTGTGTAGACTGTAGTGAGTTCATATGTCTGACCTGTTTCCTTGATAAACATCAGGGCCACGGGATTAAGAAGAAGGAAGAGTTAGATGCACACTTGCAAAAGAAAAGGGATGCTCTCCTTCAAAAGAGCCGTGGAAAGAAGGCTAAAATAGATAAATCTATTTCCGACGCTGAGCTGTATAGGATTGGTGTGCAAAATCACTTTGCTAATCTAAAGAAGGAAGTGAAGGCGGCCTCATTAAGAAAGATTAAGATTCTCCAGGGGAATACGTTGAAGCTACAGACAAAGTTAGATGAAATACAGAGTTACCATGACAAGTTATTAACAACTTGTATCACCGACCAAAAAGAGTCGACGGTTACCCTGAGCAGTTCTCTAACAATACTGGCAGGCACTACAAGCAAGTGTTCTGACTCGGATTCATTCAAAGCACATCAGTTGCAATTAAGCGAGCTTGCGGATTCGTTGACTAAAATCCCTGATCCCGTTTCGACGGCACATGTCTTAGAAACGGCACAAATGACCAAATTTATGCCAAACAAAATTGTGCCTGATGTAGGGGAGATAGAGCTTGGAGAGGAGGCACCAGCGAGTTTGGTTGAAGGAGCAAAGACAGTTCACATCCTGAGGAAGATCCGGTTATCGCATATCATGTCGGGAATGGCTGCACTCTCCCAAAATGCAGTGGTGATACATTTTGGATGGTCCGGCGGCTGGGGTAAACCGGGCACTTATTGTTACTTTGTGTCAGGTGCAAATAGATCTCATATTACAACAAGGCAAATGGGTGCCCTGAGAGGTGTTGCCATTCTTTCTGATCGCAGTTTAGTAATATCATCATACAAGGGGAAGTCTTGTTGTTATCGTTTTGACCCTCGACATCCGCACGATCTAATCGCGAAATACACATGTAAGCAAGGCACCAGGGATGCTGAGTTGTGCAGTGACCACAATGACAACATATATGCTGTCAATGGGAATACAGAGATATACATATTCCATGGCAAGAACCCTGAGCCACAGAGAGTGGTATCTACTGGTGATGTAGTACCTAATCGGATCTGTGTTGCCAAAACCGGTGTCATGATCGTCGGGTCCTATTGCGCCAGAATTAGCACAATAACGACATACGACAGGGATGGTCTTGTCGGTAGCACCATCTCAGCCAGTCATCAGGACGAAGAACTGTATGCTACAGTAGACCCTCATGACAGGGTAGTGGTAGCAAGGGTGGTCCACAAAGAGCACATGTTGACATTGACTAGATACACCCTTGAAGGTAGCAAGCTTGTCGATCGGGTAATGTTCAAGCAACTCCATTTCTCTGACCAGAAAGGTGTTGGGTCTGAGTTGTGTTGCATGGTCAGCCTAACCCACAACCTGGTTGCCTTTGGTAATGGTACCCATTTGTTGTTTATCAAGCTTACGTAAGTTTGACACCAAGGTCATGCCAATAGAACCGACAACAGGCCAAAGGAAAAAAAAAAATGGAATGTAACTCTGAATGAAGAAGAGTAGGTCTGATATGAGACTATTGGCTTACCACTAGTACATGGATGTCCCTAACTTCACCAGTGTTCACCAAAATGGAGTCTAAATGGCTCGTCATATTCAGGAAGATTTATGATCTGTAAAATAGAAATGTAAATCCTACAAACAATTAAACATAGCATTGAGATTTATATCGAGTTATGCTGAAATGTATATACTTTTTGCCCCAACCTCATGGAATGACCCATTTGTGAACCCGAAAGATTTGGCTGTCATAATTAGGTTGATTTCCCCTCTTTCCTCGCCACCTCGTCAAATTATCCGATATTTCTATTGGATTGAGAGGGGCAAAGTGTTTTGGGGATAGAAAAAAGGTCTCAACATATTCTAATATCTCCAATGATACTCTTGTGGTTTACTTATTAACAGTCAATAGAAGAACTCCATAATTTCCCCCTGGCTCTGTCGTTGTTTTGGCACCTTGTTGGTGGTTTTGTATTGATGGACAAAGTAATAATTACGTTATTTCCATGCTCCACTTGTGTTCCCCCTCCCCCTCTTTCTTCAATGAGCTAATGAAAGTAAAATAATAATTGTTACGCGCGAGAAATAAATGTGTGCAAAGAATGCAAACCTTCGTGAAAGGGGCAATCCGCAACAAACCCAGAAAATGTCCAATTTCGCTGACTTTTGTTAAGTAATGTCAATGCAAAATTCGTTTGAAAAGGTGCAGCAAAGTTGTACCATTTGTAACTTCAAACGGATGCTGTCTTCTTAAATGGAGTCTGTATTGCCTTTTTAGTTTTAAAGTAAGTAATTACTCAAGCCTGTAATTAAATTCAATATTTGATCGGTTGTATTATGATATGATTCTGTTGAAACATGTACAGCTGAAACTATTTTGGTTTCTTAAACGGAGCTATACATTTAATAACAATTTAAAATTAAAATGTTTAGTTATTTACATGTACATGTAGCACTCCCGCCAATTATCAACTTGTAAGCACTGGACTAATGGACATTATGATTAATGTGCGGTTGAGTTAAAATGCACATGTAATTGGAAATATAGATAATAAATCATAGATAATGAAGAGAATTAGAAAGGCAATGACAGAGCAACACCAAAACATTGCCCCGTAACTGCACCCTAAAAGGTGCATAATTGCACCCTCTAAATGGTACATAAAACGGTTTCTTTTTTGAAAAACGTTCAATATTTCCCCCCAAAGCTACTCCCGGTTTTTTATGCATCCTTAAAGATGCGAAGTAGCACCCTATTTTTTTAGTGTGTAGGTCTATTTATTTAGGATATTTATTTGTTGCGTCTTAAATGTGTCTAATGTTATTTATTCAAATCAGGGGCCGCGGAGCGTTTTTGAAAGTGGAGGGGCTGAGCCGCAAGTGGGGGGGGGGGGCGGGGCTGAACAGGCTAAAAATCACAAATGTATGGTCAATTTTCGTTTTTGTACACGTTTGCTGACAAAAGTGGGGGTGTGGGGGGGGGGGGGGGGGGGGGGGGGGGGCTGAAGCCCCCCAGCCCCCCCCTTCTCTGCGGCCCCTGCAAATGATATAAAAACAAGAGATATTCAATATTAGAATTGTCATTATTTTCCTTATTTATTTGCTGGTTAGTTCATTGGCTTTCTCTTTTAATTTTGATGCCAAAAAAGTCATTTCTAACGTCATCAACAATGCGATGTATCTTTATAATATTCGTGCAAAATATTTAGTTGATACTATGACTGAAAATGTATGTTTTTAATGCATGTTATACAGTATTTAATTCAAGATACAAATATTTTTGGTCAGTGCCAACGCGTGATAAAATGTTACAGTTTCATAATTTAGTCCGTTACGCATTTGTTAGCCCTTTTTAAAGAACTAAATTATTATACATTTCCTATTTAACTCGTTTCATCGCTAGATGCGTTTGTGTTTATCGTGTAAATATGTTCAAGAAAACATTAGAAAGGAACACTTTTATGATCATTCTTGCTGAACATCGTAACGATCAAGGCCCCAGATTGGGAGGGGCTGTACTTACACACACAAAAAAAAATAAAATAAAAATAAATAAATAAATAAATAAATAAATAAAAAAAATAATTAGATTGATTTTTTAAATTAAATTTATTTTCACGTTTTCTGAAAAATGAGGGCGATGTCGTTTAATTCGTAATCTACATGGGTCATGATTTAAAAAAAAAAAAAAAAAAAAAAAAAAAAAAAAAAAAATGGAATATAGGCCTATCCCAATTTTGTTCCAGCCGCATCATTTTCTTTGACCCGAAAACTACATTGTGTCTTATAAACTCTTGTATACAATCATAAACCTGGGTTAGGCCTGAAAGGTATTGATGAATATGAGCTGCCTCAGAGGGGCAAAAGATATAAATTGGGAGTGCTGTTGGAAGTCTGATATCATGATCATCAGAAATACATGATACTGTGAAAACCTAAATGGCCGTAACAAAGGCTAAATAAAAATGATGTCTCTGGGGCAAATTTGGGACATTCCACATTTATAACGACTAGATTACAGCGATAAAATTTGCCTAGGGCATTCCATATTTATCTGTATTAGAAAAAAAAAAAAAAGTAATGATAATCATTGTTTCTCATTTCTTATGTATATATTTTTTTTATTTAAAAATGTCTCTTCCTGTTTATTTAACGGTAGCTATTTTATTTCAGGCAACTTATCTGGGTCTCACGACTCCCATCGCAGCCTTTTTGTTCACACGGTTTGCTCATTAAGGTTTGATATTTTTTTTGGTGCTCCAGCCACATAATTTTGCTCCGGCTTTAATTTCTTGAACTTATCTGTCCCCCTTTTCAATTTTTAGTACCCTGGCTATATATCTTAGACTTTCCCTGCCATTCCCGGGTATTGAAAAATAAAAAAACTTTGTCAACCCCCAAATGCCAATTTTTGCCATATTTGGTCATTTTGGGGCCCCTTTTTTGTTAACCCAGCTGATCAAGGCCCCCTTAGTCCTACTTCCACAAAAACGGGTCTGAGGTATAAGGTTGTTATTGTTCTTTAAGTTAAATCAAGGTTTATGGTAACAGACTTAGGGTTTTTTTTTATTGTCTAGCGGAAATTTATTTCGATTGGGTTCAAATTTTATTTTATTAATTTTTACAACATGGAAATTTCTTTTTTTTCCCCCCTCAAATGTATTGTAGAATCTCAGAAAAACATAGATCGTGTTGAAAAATGAACTATTGTTACTATTTACTACCTTGTCATTAAAGCCGAAACAAAATTTGTGGGAAAATAATAATGATTAAGGGTTCATATTTCTTTTTTATTTCCTTATTTCCATAAAGGTAGGATAAAATATTTCAATTTTTCACCGATATCACATTTTACTTCAACCCCTCCCCTAGGCTGACAAGAGACCAAAGCCTGTGACCTTAATTTAACGTAAATAACAATGACAACCCTACACTTAAGAAAGGTTTTGTGGGGGTAGGACGAAGGGGGCCTTGGTCAGCCGGGTGCCCCCAAAATTAGAAAAAAAATGCAAATATTGGCATTGTGGGGGTTGATAATCGTTTTTTTAAATATTTTTCATTCCACGAAAAGGTTAGGGGAACGTCCAAGATATAGCCAGCGTCAAGAATAGTGAAAGCGAAGACGAACAATTTTAAGTTATTAAAGCCGGAGTTAAAAGAGGTTGCAGAAGAACACAAAAAGTATCAAACCTTTTTGAGTAACGGTGTATTTGTAATGAATCAAGATGCTACCGAATTTGATAAAAAAAATTAATTCACATACTAGTATAACTTTTCACATTTGGTCTTCCTTTTTATTTCTGCAAGTACACGTTTACCCGACGCTATATTAAGTAAACATCCAAAAGCTAAATGCATGTTTTACATTACCAATTATTTTAAACCTAGATAGAGATGGATACTTATTTTATTGTTTAATGAATTAAAATGTTCATTGTTATGTTCCAACTCTGCATTCATCTTTTCATTTTATTAACCTCCGAGTGCTATGATGTAGAGTATTAATTTTCTGAAAATTACCTCTCAACTGGCATGTGTATGTCTCTCTCTTTCGTCTCTCTTTAGCCCCCTCCCTCCTTTCCCCTCACTCTCATTCTCTCCCTCAAACCACGCAAAGGCATCCCACTTGCACACACACACACACACACACACACACACACACACACACAACCTCTCTCACACGGTTATGACCGGGGTAATAATGTGTAAAAAACATTCTTTGCATGGCGGACCGGGGGGGGGGGGCATTTCATTAAAGGACTTGTCAGACATTTTATCCGATAAATTTGCTCTCAGGCAATCAGATGCAAGCATTTCAGTAGCTTTTAACAGTTTGTCGGATAAAACGTCTGACAAGTCCTTTGATGAAATGCTCTCCTGAGCGCTATATAAGAAACCGCCATTATTATTATTACAGCTTGTTGTTCCGAAGGTTCGTTTGTCCGTAAATTATATAGGATTCGTCTTTTTGAAGGGGCATTTGTCGAAACACGTAAATTTCCTATATCTGAAAATTCGTTTGTCTGAAAATGAAATAAGGTTCGTTTGTCCAAACATTTGATGCTATGGTTTCGTTGCTCCGGAAATGATATATGGGGTTTATTGGTCCGACAATGGAAATGAGGTTCGTCATTCTGAACGTTCTTTTTCTGAAAAAGCTTTTAGATCCGAAAATAAAATAGGGTTCCATCCACAATGTATTAGGGTTCGTTATTCCGAAAATGAAAGGGTTTCATAAGATTTTACGAACACTGTTTTATTTTCGGATCATCACCTTCGGAATAACGAACTCAGTTTCACTTTCGGATTCAATAACCTTATTTCATTCACAGACCAAAAAAACATTCCGAATAACGAAGTACAACCCGCTTTTATTTTCATAGGTCATGTGAACCATATTTCATTTTGGACCAACGAGCAACGAACCTTCGGACAAAACTTCGGAACAACGAGTACCACCCCACACACGCACATCCACCTTGCATACACATCTAGAGGACTGAATTGAGGATGCACATTACTTTGTTTCTGTTGGATGTTAAATATTTATTGAAATGCTGTGACGATTTATGTTTGACATTCTCAATTTGCGCGATAAGCATAAGACATCAATGTTTGTCTTTTAATAGTTAACACACATTGTCACAGGACTTGAACGCAAAGAGAGATTGTCACTCCTTATTGAAAGAAAACAGTTTATTACACTTTTCGTGGACAAATAAAGGGGACGCTCAAACGAATCTTTGATTCGATCAAGGTTGCATAGTACTTGATGACGTCATCTCTTGATGCTGCAACGTCATCTTTGACCGGAGACTGTGAATTACATCATTGTTTTTTTTTTTAATACAAAGCTGTAGACTGTCAATACAATATTTAAATTTATCCATCAATTTTAAAGAAACCATACGCAATTTTTTTATAAGCAAAAACAAAAACGAAAACGAGCACATACGTCTGTGTTTTTGCACAGATGAAAAAAAAAAGAAAAAAAAGAAAAAAAAAAATGTGGAAGATATCAATATTGGTTCCTCTCGCTCGATAAATAAACTGTCAATATTTACGTAATCTTTCCATATATCTCAATTTACTAAAAACAATATATATATATAGATACAAATGAGTATTATATACATCGTGCCACTAAAAGTAATTTTCTGGTAAGCTCACATATACATTTTCTTCGATTTGTAAAGCCGTTGCTACCACATGTTCACAACGGCTCTCCAAATCCAATCACTGCAGGCACTGCGGATGATAAATTATGTTTGGTCAATGATCATAGCGAACAAGGTATGATCTCCACACAAATCAACTATTGCACATTATTTCATAACACACTCCCCGAACACAGTTCTCTTCATGAAGACATCGAAGAATAAAAAAAATAAAGCAGTTCGTTTGAGATTATTCAGTTCTTATTGCATGAAGAGAAGTAAAAACTCATAATTAGCTTACGGGGAAGCAAGGCCTAAATTATTTCAAAGTTTTCTTTTAGGGACCAGCAAACAAATGTCATCAGTGCAGGCAAAAGAAGAAATAGATCCACAGAGAAGACTTTTAATGGTTGTTGGTGCTGAGACCCATTCCGTTGTTCACGATGATTTGCATTTGAAAGCCAGAAAGACCGATAAACAGTTGAAAGTTTTTACTACAGTGACCAGCTAATTAAAGCCATTAGTGCAGACAGAAAAGGGAACAGATTCGCAAAGATGACTTGCCAGAGTTGTTTGCGCTTTAACTCATTCCGATGTTCATCATGTTTTGCGTAAGAAAGACAGAAAGGCCAATATCATTCTGAAAGTTTACTATAGCAGCCGGCAAACAAATGCCATTAGAACTGAAAGAAGAAGGAATAGATTTGCAGAGACAAGGTTGGCAGATCTGTTGGCGCTGTATCCCATGCCGGGGTTCACCACGCTTGTTCCGGGGAATCCATTTCTCAAAACTTGTCGGTCATTTAAAGGCTGGGGAGGTCGGAAATTGTCCTCGATGTTTAGCACTTCCAGTTGACCATTGGGCTCCATGAAGAATCCCATGTAAAGCTCTCGGAACATGTCAAGCTGTGAGAAAATCAGGATAATAAATCATTGTAAAGACAAACTGAAAGAAAATTCAGATGACAAATATTATGGTAAAGACGCCACATTCATGTATTAAATACCAAGTGTAATATTCCTTGATCTGACTTTAGCCAAAGACAAACAAATTGTGACATGAGGATCTAACTATCTATTTTTATCATCCATGTATTGATATACATGATATAGAGAGAGGGAGGATCCTCTCTCTATATTGCATTGTCTTCTATATGGTTCGTCCCTTTACTGAAACACAAAAGGAAATATATTATATTTGCTCAGGAGACTCTTGACATACATTCCCAAGTTCAGTATTTAATAATTTAAAGTTTTTTGTGAACATCTTCATTTAGTAAACGAGGAAACTCATGCAATGCCAGGATTTGCATTCTTAGATGACGAATTGATGAAAAACGGTTAAAATTTAGAATAATTACACAAAGAGGTTGTTCTCTTTACCTGATTATGTGAAAGATGAATTGGATTGCAGCCGACCGACCATGTTACACTTTCCCAGCATTTTGGTGTAGTCAGGGAACCATTGTACCTGTAGAAGCAGCTCATGTCAGCTGGCAGCATATCACGGAGGGGCAAATGTGCGTAGTATTCGACCTTTGTGCCTGTAGATCAAGGGGTAGTGAAAAACAGGGTTGAAAGTATTGTTAGCATAAGAATCGCATTGGACATCAATATTTCAGGTTGAACTACTGCAACAACTACCTATTCAAAATCCCCAAGGCAGTAGCGGATCCAGGCGGGGGCGTCCCTCGTATTTTGAAAGCCGCTCACTTGACTGTACATGTTTGAAATCGGCTAATTTCCATAGCGCCCCTACCATGCCTGGCGCCCCTTATTTAAAATCTTGTATCCGCCACTGCCCAGAGGAAAACTCATTCGAGCATTGGTTGCCAACATTATTTCCCGAAGAGCCCATTAATAGCACTATATGTCAGTACAGTGCAGAGCCACCACCCATCATTCCTTGATGATGCTGTTACGGCTTTGGTGTCTTTCATCAAGCTTAAAAATTGTTTAATGGTCGGAACTATCTTCACTTCATTTCAGGGTAAGCATGGTAAGGTTCACGGGTGTGTTCTATAGAGGGTGTAGTGGTGTGCATGGCAAGTTCATTGACTATGCAAGGGACTAGACTAATAGTAATTTCCATGATCCGGACTTGATAGTGCTTATGGTAAGGTTTATCTTTCAGTTATCTATTTATATATACATTTTCGGTTAATACTTTTCATATCAAAACAAATATAGAACAATCACATTTTTGGCCTTTTATTTTCACATCCAAATTGTCAATGCAATTGAACAAATTAATATTAATTTTTAGCACTGTGTAAGTAGTTTATAATCGATCAAGAACAGGCGTTCAAAGCTTTAATACACAATCAAGAGACAATATAACATTTATAATGTATTCTAATAAATTCACTAGATGCACTAATTGTAAGAAGGAAGGGGATACATCAACAAGAGGTGTTTTGAGGATTTCGGGTTGCTGAAATTTGGATGGGGGTCGATTGTGGGATTTTAGAATAATAATATAGAGAAAGGTAGACATTTGGGGATGGGATGAGGTAAGCATACTGCAGAGTTGTAACATTCATCATAAGTAACTGTATATATATATATATATATATATATATATATATATATATATATATATATGTATACAATATTTGAATTTCCGAAAATAAGGGGGAAATGGTTGTTAATCAAATACAGTTCATTCACATTCATGATCATATAGATTTATTACATGGTGACAATAGTACTGTGAATTAAGTACTTGATATAGCTGCATGAGGCGGCTTGAAATAAACGATTTAAGCCTTTAGATGACGATGAAGCATGGAGATATGTGAGTGGACGTATACGACCAAAATATATGCAGTTTGTGATGTTAGAAACAAACTTGGTAATAATGAAAGCATAATTTCTTTACAGTTCCTAAAATGGTTATGAAACAAATTGAGTCATCCGGGGCGTAAGGATAGCAAACGTATTTCGTCTATTGAACGTGTAAACTCGTAACTAAGTCCTGGTCGTGAAAGAAATACCAGATAATTCAGAGGAATAAGCCCCTAAGTACAATGTATCTATCGTATCAGCAAATATTCTAGTTGCTGCCTCTTTCAGACTCCTGAATCAATTAGAAGTGTGTAAAATAAAGTGTTTCTTGATATTGCCTTATGAAAAGTTATCTTGGGTCATGTTTTGAAAAGAGAAATAACCGTTTCTCAAAAGTAAGGTTGTGGCTGGGACAAGGGAAAAACAAAATAACAATAATAATTGAATTAATTGGATTTTAACTTTGAATAAATTTGGCGATGGTAAGGTCACAACTGCTTTAGAGCTTATGTCAGTATTAAGCGCATAATTACAAATGATGTTATTATAAGTGCTTCCAAAATATGCTGAAGCACGACATGATCCCTTACGTTTTTTTTTTTATTTTCTATTGTGCAATAGGTTATTTAGTCGCGTCAATGTTTGGTGTAATAGACCGTGAAACCCCGTCCTGAATATTTCTTTTCAAAATTTTGATCTTTGAATTTCGTTGAGTAAATATGATAGTTGGCTCTTGAAGTTGCTTCTTGAAGACTTTTTGAAGAGGACTTGTACTCAGATCCATTGTCCGGGATTTTGGAAGGGAACGAACCTCCAGAACAGAGGTTTTTAAGCATGAAGAATGAAGAAGCGAGAAGCTGAAGGACTGCTTCATGCAAAACTTGAGGAAGGAAATCAGCTTGGAGAAGCGGATGACGGGATCACTTGTGGATAGACGAAGGGGGTGCGATGGCAAAGACAAACCATCTCAATACTCACCTCTATGCTTCACATTTTCTGTGATATCTAGAAGCGGATCAAAGGCAGGATTTTCATAATTACCACTGTCCTGTAATCAACAAACGAAACGGTAAAGTGTAAAATTCATGTACAATATTTAAAAAATGATTTGTAGTTCTGAAGCACTCACCTTTTCTTTTAACTCCTGCGGTGTAATCTAATATAGCATCGTAAGCAGTGTTATCTATATCTGAAGCCTAAATGGATGAAACATGAAGAAGCAAAATTAAAATAGCGCAATGATTCTAAACTTTTTTTTTTTCTAAAATGAAACTGGTGAGAGCATGCAGCTTTATGAAAGGCCGTAGATTGCACAGCCTATAGCCAATAACATAATTATCATATTGTGCAAGCTGGAAGAACAGTTGTTAAGAACTGAAATGGCTACCGTGGTTGAATAAAACGATATCATTATCATTATTGTTTTAGCTTTTACAATAAATGGTACAATGACTACTATTACTTTTGTTACTGCTCTTTTTAGTCATACACGTGCTCCTAAGTAATGAACGTTTCTTGAAATCATGCAATGAAAATAACGGAACTTCTTGCTAATATTGCAATTTAGCAATCTTTTATATATGAAATATCATTTAACGGTAATTTAAAATGACCGATTGCATTAAAAATTTCCACTAATGGGAACTGATTTAAGCATTTTTAGAATGTTGTTCCTAAAAAGTTTGAATACATTTTGGCTTGTTGTTTTTAGTGTTTCGGGGAAGATATACAAAGAAGTACTTTATCTTCATCGACAACTAAAAGGAGAACATTTGTCATAATAGAAATGATTGATTCGTGAGGAGCTGTTCGCATGGAAATAATAAAGTTCAACATGCTAATTAATGCTTGATCATTGCTGATTAGTCATAACATTAGAAAATTCATTAGGGCCATTCCACGGTAACTCGCGTTACAAATAACCGGTACCTTTCACGATTAAAGTCCTCTATCTTTCAAACTGCTAGGATCTATAAGTTACTTTTTGCACCATATGTAAAGGAGACATAGACTAACCAAATGGATTAAAAACTAAAAATATTTGTCAACCTCGTTGAGATTCTCGGGTCGTTAAACTTCGGTAACTCGCGTTACGCAAAAAGGACATGGTAAAAATCGTGATGCAGATTAGGGTGAATTGTTCCTAAACTATACCATGTTGGCAAAAAATTTCTTATCATAAACAGAACTTAGGATATTTCTAACCTATTAACTGCATACAAGTGAAGAAAAAATGAACAGGTAAAATACAGGGAGCGTTAATGTCGGTAACTCGCGTTACGGTAACTCGCGTTACAGTTTGTCCGTCAAGATATATTTTAAATTTTCATAGCTTTTCTGTGACTTCAGATTGAATTTCATTGTTAATTTAGGTGTGACTTAATATTCTTCGGATTATCCAGTTGGAAAAATTGCAAAAGGAATTATAGTTCTCTGTCAAAGTCTAAAAAAACTTTTAAAAATTGCATGTAGTCCCACGTGCTTCAAACTATGTATAGTTCTGATTCTCCTACAAGGACATATAATTTGAAGTTAAAATCCAACTTAATTTGTGTCCCCCAATGTAATAATAATTTCAGAGAAGTTTAAAGCCCAAAGTACTACCTTAATTTGAGATAAAGCAAAAAGAAGAAAACAACAAATGTCCTCCCGACCGTGGAATGGCCCATTAATTTTTTGTCTTTTGTCCGATTTTCTCAATAATGTCTCTATTCGAGCGTTTCACGAAAGGACTTGTCGGACGTTTTATCCAACTAACTGTTATAAGGTACTGAAATGCTTGCATCTGATTGGCTGAGAGCAAATTTGTCGGATAAAATGTCCGACAAGTCCTTTGATGAAATGTTCCCAGGATGCCCCAAGCATGGGATGATGATAACGTGATAAGTATGGAATGTTATATTCATAGCAATCCTCTTGTGGCACTTGATCAACGAACTATGAACGAACCTGGATGAAGAACCCAAGAACTGCTAAACCATCGGGCTGTTTAAGGGCTTCCCCGATGTTCCTGTATTTAGTATTGTAGTGGACAAGATGAACCTGGTGGTGAAAATTGTTAAATAGAGAGAAGAGAGAAAAGTGGGAAAAGATCAAACAATCATTGTTAGGTTATCAGTTTGTAAAGCCTTTGCTTAAGATCGATGTTGGGTTGTTGGCTGGGGGTGGGGTCCCGGGGTTGGGTTTCAGTCAGAAAAAAGGTGGGGAGGCATCACCCCTCCCTTCAGAAAAGAAACATGGTTCTTAATATTATTTTCTCGAAAACATTTCCTGACATTTTACATTGTTATACTTGCAACTCATTTTTACTTTATTGTAGGGTACATGCAGGTAATATTGGCCAGCAGGTAATATGGGCCACTGAAGCAAATCATGTCGTGACCGTCGACCGGTGACCGGAGTGATCACCATAATGTTTCATATGAAACTGTAACGAAAATATATCGTCGTGAGAGCATCTGATGCCGAAAATTTCTATGAGAAAATTGCTGAAAAACCAAAAAGGTAGGTAAAGACTTACGGCATTTTTTACCCGTGTAAAATTTGATATTTCCACAGAATGTGATGTGAAAGAGTGTTTGAGGGGTACCTCATTTGTTTTGTATATTTAGTAAAGCTTATAGTTTTTTTTTGATCATACTAGCGTGTACAGCGTAATTTGTTATAGTGAAGGGGGTGCAATGTGGCATTCAATGCTTGTCCTGACACAGCAACATAGTGCAGGTAATATGGGCCATCAAAATGGCGGAAATAATCTCGTACTTAGTATTGGGATAGGCATCAATCTCTTTGCTACGATTTTGTCGGTAATTACAAGTATACTAAATTAAGATAAATAACTTATTGTAGCCTAATTGACTTGTATAAGAAAATAATATTTAAATATATAAAAAAAGAAAATATACAAAATAAAAGCAATGAAATATATAGTCAAAGTATTTACTGAAGGGTCTATAATTTCAAATGATATCTCAAAGTTAATGATTTTCAACATTAAGCAAATTCCCGACGTGGTAGAGTCATTGTAGTTTTTAAAACATACATTAAATACATGTGCCCCATATACCTGCACATGCAGGTAATGATGGCAACATTTGGTATGACTCAACATTTGAATATTGCAGACAGGGGGGTTGGTGATATTTTGTTTTCTCCACAATAAAAGAATTAGAGCAGTAGTTATTTATCATATAAACAACGATTAGACTGTGTGTCATTTTGTAATTATGCAAATTAGGCAAATGAGCTTAGGGGGCCCAATATACCTGCAGTACCCTAATTTAAAATAAACTGAAACAAAATCATTTAATTGTTACCCTTTATGATGATTTTAGATATGTCATATATTATTAGCAGTTTTTGGCTCTGTGGATAGCGCGTCCGCCTCATAATAGGGGGTTGTAGGTTCGATCACGGCCACGTTAATGTTGTTATAACCTCTTGGTCGTTCAACAAGGATAATATGGCGCTGCTCAGTGGCTTGCGGGCCCGCGAATCAATTCTTGGGCAAAGAGATTTCCATGTCACTTTTTTTTGACATAGAATTGGAGTTTTATTTTGTTTCATTTTCAGTTAATGATAGTATCACTACCTGCAAATATGCCATGTTTGTCGACAGTGTGTTCTGAGCCTCTTCTGGTGTGGTGCCCCAGTGAAATGAAAGCGTGCTGGTTTAGCAAAATGGTAATCCTCCTCCCCTCAGGACGTACATTTTCTGTGCTGACTTAACTGCATCGTCAAACAATCAAAAGGACCATATTGTTAATACACACCACAGCCATCTTAGATATACTCTAAGCGTATCTAGCATTACCAACTACTTTCAAATGTAACTTTCAAAATATACCTGAATGAAAATGTAAAATCTGATGCATATTGACAACAATATCTTTAAAAAATTATAGAAGTAATTCGCTGAATCGTTGTGGTTTCAAAGCATCAGATAGTCCTAAATTATATCTATGAATTGGGAAGTACTAATATCATTTCATGTAATTGTTGTTTCATGCCTGATCGGGGCGATCCAAAGATGTTGAAGTTGAACAGTTGAATAATGCATTTTGAAGCCCATTTGTCATTTCGCACTGGTTTTATAAATCAATATCTGGTTATCAAAAAGTATCATGTAATGTTCCGTTCATTTGGAGACTTCTACCTGGTTTTGGAGCCGAGTTATAGCCATGAAGACCTCTCGGAGATGGACTATTTCTTGCGTATTTGTCGTACGAAATCCTTTGTCCCCATGTAGGCCAAAAGGCATGTTTGGTTGATTGTGGGCTTTGGTGGTCCACTCCTAAGATTTCGAACGGGTTAGCCGAGTTCTGATGTTCGTTTGGATGCCCATCCGTTGCCTCCCACCAGGACCCCATCCGGCCATCCGTTTCCACACCACCTGCACCTGCACCTCCACCGCCACCGCCACCACAACTCCGGCAACCATTGCCGTTCCTCCTTGTCCACCCCAGTTGAATCCCCGGCCTGGTTCCCGACTTGTGGTCCGAAGTTTGATTGGAGACCGTCCGAAACCGAATTCTCCTAGGCTAAGGTCAGCTTGGACGCATCCCGATGATATTGATGGCGACTGTTTGCGACCACCGCACTGTGACCCAGTATACTGGCCAGTTGCAGGTCCTGAATCAAGAGAAATAAGTCAAGGAATTTAAAAACAGGAAACAAGTACACTTTGAAGATAGATAGTATGTTACTTTATCATAATTCATTAGATAATAATAAATTTATGTAGCGCAATAGCTAATGAACTTTAAGAATCTCCATGCGCCGATGATATACTTGTTCAAAGAAAACGCTGATGTTGCGAACGATTAAGTGAAACTAGTGGTTCGGTCATGACATTGAATGTGGAAGACACTGTCTAAAAGTGATTTGGAGGTTTTGGAATCTCCAAAATGATAAAGAAATTAACCCAATTCAGCTTGAGTCAGAAGCTCTACACAGAAAATGCATGTATGGGCAACACATGTTCTGGACCCAAACATGTCAGCTGTGTGGTATATTTGGTTCATATTATGACTATTGGGCTTTAAAGAGCAATCTTTTCTTGTAGAGCTTTTTATTATTATATTCTCCAAATATCATGAAAATAACAGGAAAGCTGCACAATTTTCTTCATCTTTTCCACACCTTTCCACTAATCGATTCCCTTACAATTCAAAATCATATCCTAACTAATTTATGTCTAACTTAACAAGTGGCGTGCTGGTGTAATGCCATGTGCACCTGTCATAAACGAAGAGAGAAATAAACAAAGTTATTTATTATAACATGGTGTTCTTTAACGTCGGCCTATTTACAGCCCCTACTATCAGACATATGTCGTTAAAAACATACTTTCCTGATACAAGGCATTAATATTACATAATAAGTAAGCCTACGTCGAAATAACTCTGTACTACGATCCTCAAGATGGCTGTAAGTGCATAGGGGGGGGGGGGTCTTTTCCACTCTGAGTAATAGCCTTACGGTGATGAGGCAGGAAGCTCGAAAGGAAAGACAATTATTGAGTGAGGCCGAATGCTCAACTCATGGGGGCGACATCAGCAGTGTCTTCATGAGGTCGAACGGCTTTATTTCGCAAGTTATATTAAAAGAAGCTGCTCTTTTCATCTTTAAGTGCGTACACCAAGCCAGGGCGAGGGGTGCCTGGATGGAGACAGAAGGTAGAATGGCTTCAGGGGGATGAAATAACAAAGTGCGACCTCTCGCTTTAAGGAGAGAGAGAGAGAGAGAGAGAAAAAAAAAAGGAGTAACCCCAACAAGACGTATGCTGAGGAAACCGATTCTGCCATGATCCTGAACAAGTCTCAGACTATAGTAAGACTATGGCCATAGACTTTTCCCCTCGTTACGTGACTTGACAAGGCCTCTGCAACGAGGTTGCGCCACCCCTGTTCATTATGATTCAAGCACATTTAGGTTTGAAATCCAATAAGTCCTGTTGCCATTGAAAGTCGGGAGTACAGCTTGTCAACCGTGTCAAATGGCTTATACCGATTTTGTCAAAGAATCTCCATTCCCAACGACAAAGGCATGGAATTATAATAATAGGAAGGGGCGCATCCCCACGTCAAAGTCTTTTTAAAGCTAGGTGATTAATTCGTCACATTTAAAATATAAACATAAAAAGGATTCACCCTCTAATAACATAAAGGGCAATATTTTAAATCACATTTAGGGTTATTTGATAACAAAAAAGGAAACATACATTTAAACTACCTTGTGGTTTTCGATACTGTCACGTAGCCTCTCAAGAGATTACACGTTCAATGGACTTGTTAGAAGTAAATGAAAGAATATGTGTATTATTTTTCAATTATTTTCGAATATCCCCGATTAACCGAAATCTAATCACGTCCCATGTTTATGCTTTCAAATAATGACATTCGTTAAGTGCATGGACAAAGCTTCAAATAGGTCGTCTTTACCATGTTTACCGTGACTTTGTATTACCTCGATCGCCAGTTAGTGACTCATACTGAGACCTTTAAGTGACCGATGTAACCCATTTTTGCACCCCTTAGATCTCTACCTTTCTAATAACCCTAAGAACCGTAAGATGATCTGTAAGATACTGTGTGACGTAAAGAAATTTTTCTTTGTGTCCCTGGTGCACTTTGATGATAAACTGTCCCGTAATTTAATTTTCCAGTTTTGACCGATGCTTGTCAGAATGTCATTTGCGTGAAAGTCTGGTGCTGTTGACGTAAGATTTATTGAATGCCTGGTGATAAAGATGTGTCCTGACTAATGAGGTGAATGTCTTAAAACATTGCATTACTTGTATGGTGCTTCATGCAGATTGATCTGCTCAACACCCCCACCCCCCCCAAAAAAAAAACTTTGGGAGTGAGTGTACGAATTTCCTTATTGTATCCAGAAAGAGCTAATTTTCATCTCTGTCTCCTCTCTACAGCTGCATAAGAGACAATATATTCCCAAATTGTTTGGCACTTTCTTACAACGAGCAGCTCGTTAACTTAAAAACAGGAACGTCTGAGAAAATAAACTCGGAGACGGGTACATTTCAAGTGTCATCAAGTCAGTTTTTCACAACCTGAGGGAATCGATCAATTTGCAACCACAATTCTTGCACATTTTCAAGGGGATTTTTCCTCTAAGGATTCCCCGCATCAAGAAACAAGAAAGGGGACAAGATTAGCAGTAGAAGACAGCTGAATGTGGGTTAGTCAACGACTTGAAAGATATGTGGAAGCCTCAAGTCGTGACTTTGTTAAGGACGTCAGAGACCCAGTTGAGGGTAATACCTAGGATCTATCATCGGTCATTACTGGGATTAACTTCGAGGGGAAGGGGATACCTAGGAGAGCATGAATGATGTAAGACTATATACTCTTGCAAAGGGTATAGTTAAGTTAGGTAGTATGACCAATACACGTTTTAGTGTGCTCTCCCTTGATTTAAGTAATGCCCCGAAAGTTTTAGTATATATCACCAAGAGATTCTTACAAAAATATTGATATCATGGGCTTTTATATCTTTGCGTTTAATGACAACTAATTGGATGAAAAGGAGTATCATGACTATAAATGTATTTGCCTATGTATGACCGTGATGTAAGTATTGATATATTTCGCTAAACCGATTAACTTTAGTCAACACAACGATGATTAATATGATCTAAGTAGTATTAAGTATATCTCTATTTCCTATTTGGTTTAAAACGATAATTATGTTATTTAACATCACGTTTTATGTCACGAATCTTTCTATTTTGGGACCGCTCACCCCTTCCCCCATCCAAATCCAGGGCTAATTTAATATCTGCCATATCATCTCCCCGAAGAGTATTCGGTGACCCACATTCATCCTATGGGAAGTTCCCCCTCCTTTCCCCTCTTTCCCAGTCTCCTTAAATAACATCCTTGAGCCATATCTTGATTGATGTGGCTCAAGCTGTCCGACGGTTGCTATGAAGCTGCAAGTGCCTCATAGATCATTTATGAGTTGTTATTAAGCTCCACATGCGTGCTTGTATAACACGATTTATTTTTAATATCGCCAGACTTATCTTATGGTCGGGTCCTAAAAGGGAATGATTTTATCCTTATTTTTTCCCCTTCACCTGTGGGTGACTGCACCCCATGGTCTACACAGTTTAAGGTAGGCCTACTATTAGAAACCCGAAAGCGGCTTCAGTACACCAGGAATCTCTGCCACACTGTCCCATATTCGCATGATGGCTCAGTGTGGAAAAACAAAATAAAATTAGTTTATTTTGGATCATTATTTCAAGCTCAATTTTGGAAAGAGTATATTACGAAGGGTTATTTAAACTAACCAGACCAGCTTTGGCGCCAATGGTAGACGCGTTAATTATCATTCATTTGTTACTTTGCATTACAGATTCAGAGGCTATCATCTATGAGGAAAGTGATTCCCTTCGTGTGACCAAGTGTGTATTATGCAATGATGGATGAATAGTTAATGAGTCACTTTCCGAAGGCCACACCTCAGCTTGTCTAAAAGTGCTTGACCAGTAAATGTCACATCCTGTCCAATTACAGTACAGAACGCCATATAATTACATGCCTTGTGTCCTGTAACATAAAAGGTTCAATCAATCCTACGATTGGTTTCAATCGTAAGTCTATGGTAAACCGCGTACTAAGATTTACAATCAATCGTAAGATTGATCATATCTCTTTTAAGTTACAGGGCACAGGTGGATTACAAGGGGTACGAAACCTTTATATAACAGGTGTATCAGAGTTGGAAAATTACGAAGATTTTGCTGGATAATTCCCTGTAACACTAGGATTGCCTCCAGGATCAAATAGATACTAGGATGATTAGAAACATTAACGTAGCGGATTCAGCCTTACGTCACACATTCAAAAGTATTGACCCATCAGGGAGGTGGAAGAGCACTGGGCCCATTGCCAAAACGTAAAATAGAGCCGCTATTGTCCCCCAGATAATTGGACTTGCACGATCTATTGAAATTGTAAATCCTGGATCCGCGCCCGCATTAAACAAAAGGATTGGGAGTGTTAATCAATACAAAATAATATGTCCTTCCGTATATATATAGTCATTTGAATATTAATTTGCACCAGATTCGGTCTGCTTAATATATATATACCTACTTTGTTCGCTTTGCATTTGCTTTTTGTTAATTAGATGTTCCTGCCATAAAACCCTGATTAAACACAAATTATACGAAACATGTCAAGTGGTGTTTTTTAGTATAGGAGTTGGTTCGGTGCTATTTTTATATCCATATACATGTCATTCTATGCCAATGTAATTTTGGCAGCTATTTTTAGAAGCACCTTTTTAGCAGTGACAACTAAACTAAAGATGGTTGTAATCTGTACCTCAAGTGGATTAAATGCGGCCCTCCATAAAGTTTTTCACGTGATTAAACTGGATCAGCTAATCCCTCTGATTTTTGGTATAAATTTAGCCAAATCTAATTGAAAAGTTATGTCATTGGACATGTTGGAGGCAAACCATTTGTATCAAAATAAATTAAAATGCGATCAGTAGCGTGCGGATATAATTAAATGTTTTTAATTTCAACTAGTCATGACAAACTTTTTTCGGTCATATATTTTGTGCCATATCATATAAAAAGAAAGAAGAAAAGAAAAAAAAAATAATAATAAAGAAGGAAAGAGAAAGAAACCCAAAATACAAAACATCCAATAGAAGTGAGATTTCTCTTCTGATAACGTCATTTTGATAGATTTGTAATAACTGTTTCAACAAAGAGAATTTGATTGGTTAAAGCCTTTATCACACTTTGCAAAAGTCAGGCAGTTTTAGATGCAAATACTTAACATGGAAATACAGGATCGAGGCTAAGTGAATGTTGACTGATTTACATTTAGTTCAATTAAAATCAACAAGGAGTGCCACATATTTATGTTCATTTAAGTAAAATGACTGAAGATGGTGGAAACTTAAGATTTAAAAAACACATACACAGGGAGATTACACTTTCTTTTCACACTAAAATTTGTTCTTTTCAAATTTGGGGTGTTGTCACCGTCAAACAGCATCATTCGAAAGTTTAGTTGCAAGGGTAAATGGTGCCTGGGAACAGACAGTTGATTAGACAGAGGGGTGTGTCCCAAAGCCCCTTGTTAAAAGAGATGACTATGAAGAGAGGCATGTGCAGACTAAAAGACGCTTTTAGTCCATTTTGATTTTTTTTTTTTTTTCAGGAGCTAGTCAAATACAAAAATTAGAGCAAGAAACATAAATTGGAATTTTCAATTGACGTCGGGAAAGAAAATGAAAGTACAAGTAAATACATATAAGTTTATCTAAACTTGCAGGAGGGAACGGATCATTATTTTTGAGGCATCAAACAAACCTATTTTCAAAAAGAAAGACTTTTAAGTGTCTTGCCAAATTGGCGTCATTTCCATTGTAACAGAAATGTATTTGGAAATAATTAATGCCATCTGTTAGCATTGTTTTGTAAAGATTCATAGAGGCATTGTCTCCTGCGATTATAAAATAATTCTGAGGCCAAGAAATTAAAGCTTTGAGCCAAGCAATGCCAAGGTAGAAACGAATGCGACGATATGACAAATAAACAAAGCCTGAAAGGACTAACAAAAGATTGATCATTAATAAGATTAATTTTCAACCAATGAAATGGAATTCATAATTTCCTAGATAACAATGAACAGTAAGCATGATAAGAAAATTGCTGGGACTTGGCGTATTGAATATTGACCCCCTTTTAAAGATCTAAATCAAGGCCAACATAATATGATGTAATTTTAATTTGTTTGAACCCTCTTCGAACTTTTCCCCATATCAAACCCTTGCAAGCCCCATTGCATATGACTTGCAGGTGATGCCCATGGCCTAGAATAAATTGTAGGTCAAAATAATATATAGAACTTCTGTAATTCGAACAGGTTACGTGACAGACATTGTATTAAAGCTGTTGCTTTAGGACAATGACTTTCTTTATATAACATTTCATTTGAAAGTGACAGGTCATCATTTTGTTGTTATATCTTGTTGACTTGCCTGTTTTTCCAAGTAGAACAACTAACTATCAAAATAGCGCCAATTTGTAATTATACATAGAACAGTATTGCACAAATTTTAAAGGATATTTGCTGGCCTCTTTTTGGAAAGTATTAACAAAACTGTTCCAAAAGACATTGAAAAAAAAAATTGAAGTAAAAATGATTGGAGACAAAGGGGCCTAATTATTTTGGCCTTATTAAATTGTCTTTGTTCTCTTAGAACAAAGGGTATGTTGAACAATGAGCATTTTGATGTCACCAGATGGTAACTTTATTGTCATATATAGTTTTGTAATTGTTCAACATATCAACTGTTGTTTAATTGAAAGTGTAAATTTAAGATATCTACTCCTAATCATGTCTGTGTCATCTTAACGATCAAATCTGGAATTCTTTTAATAAAAATGGAGTGGAAGTGACAAAATAAGATCACTGGAGCTTCAGACGAATCCCGTCCCTTCGTGATGTCACTGCTTTTCGATCAAAGGCTTATTTAATGTCATCACTCGGCAGAAAGCCCGAAATCCATGGTCACTTAAGTCATTTTACCCTTGGATGCGCACGAAAGTCTTAAGTTAGACCCTCTTTGACAAAGTTAGGAGCTATATTTAGTTGTTTTTCTTTCCTCCTCCAAGGGGTTCAGGGAATCCAAGGGAAGCTCCGTCGTCCTTGTAAAGAGATCCTCATGGGTATGGACAGGAGTTTCCTTTTCAGGGGAGAGGCCTTGCCTTGATTTCCAGCATGGGGTACTAGCTTTTATTAAGGAGTGAGGTCTTGACATTATCAAGTTTGTGGTTTTTGCTTTTATTAAAAGGCAATTTAAAAGAGATTAAGCATGATCATGAGGGAGGTTTTGACATGAAATCAAGTGGTTTTTGGTTGAAGAAACTTAGTTTTATTTAAAGTATCAGGAGAGGGGTTCACACAATATTTAAAGTGGTTTTTAGTTCCAGCAAATTTAATTTTATTAAATATATCTGGAGAGGGGTTTTGAAATGATATAGAATGGTTTTTAGTTTGTGCAATGCCTTTCACTTAGTGTATCTTGAGGGGAGGTTCGGAAAATCAAAATGTTTCTTAGTTTAAGCTGTTAAAAGTTTACTTAATATATCAGGAGGGAGATTTTGACAAGGTGTCAAGTTGTTATTGGCTTTAGAAGCGATTTGATTTCACTTTTATCAGAAAAAGAAAATCTCAGCAAAAATATATAGTGTATGAACTATTCACTTTGAATAAGATTTTATAAGCTATGAAAAACATCCGTTATGAATGTACTATTCATTTTTTTCTTTTTGCGTTGCTATTAGATATATTTCAAGGTAAACATGGGTATGATGATGAAATAAATGCACATCTGAAGTGATTTTAAAAAATATTATACATGTGCATATTCTTCAACATTATTGTCCAAAGTTAATCGGGATTTCCCAAGTTACGGAAAGACGGAGAACCCTTAATCATTTAAATGAGGTAACTACTGACTCAGTGGTGTATTATTTCCCTCCAATCAACGACTAGCTACTGGAAACAATGCAATCCTATAATTAAAGGGAAGGTCAGTTTATAAAAAGGCTTTATTGAAAGTTCCGCTTGGGGAACCAATTCATATTCAACGCACAACAGGCTTGACCCCTTCTATATAGAAAAGAACACAGGGCCCATTAATGCCCCTTGGAAACTTAGCAAAGAACTGACAATTAGAATAAAATGGAAACAACTTATTGTCATTTTGTTTTATTATTTCACTTAGATCATTTATATCACCATTGGAATCTGTAGACCTTACAGTCATATCACCAGGAAGTATTCCTGTCTAAATATTTTAAAAATAAAATCTGGTGAGACAATATGTTACATATGATATATATTGGAAATTCTTATTTCAGAGAATCAAAAATATTATTAGATTGTTTTTAAAACTTACAATCTTCTATTTCATTCTGATGTTCGTTAATTCAACATTTACTTTAAATAGGTGCATTAATAAAACATAGCTTTGATACTCCAGTATTGATTTTCAATTATTAATTAATTGTAAATAAATTTTTTTTTTTTGTTGAACCATATTTCTCGAATTCTTTTTGTCAAATTGAAGACGAATCTGTCTGGAAAAATTTGTTTCCAGACAGATTAAAACTTAAATGGGGATCTCATAATAACTACAAAACAGAATCAGACAACCACAAAGAAGTAAGACAATACCAAGTTGGTAATTGCTTAAAAAACCCTCCCCTATCCAGTAATGATATTAACTTGAGGTCAAAATTGGATCCGACTTCATAATTGTAAACTTATCTTTGACAAAAGACTTCTTCAGACATCCAATCTTAACATTCCGGGAAATCCAGGACGGGGTTTTGAGACACCGAAAGTTTGGGTTTCCCCCTTTGCTAATCATTAACGGATACATATAATTTTCGAGGGATGACTTAAATATGTTCAGGATTTGGGTATAACACGTTTCACAGCACAGTTTTTATATTCATGTTGAGAGAGTTTGGTTATACAACACAAGCCAAATTGTTAGAAGCATAATTATATTGCAGTAAACAATACGCATTCTCAATGAAGAATAAGACGATTGAAATAAATATTTCATGCGGTAAACTTGACTATATCGATGCATTTAAATCGTAAACTAATCATCTCAAACATAAACATGATCATAAGTTTGACAAAATAATGGAAAGTTTCTGAACATAAATATGAGAGGTAGGATAACAAAATAAAAAATTACAGAGAAAGCAATTTTTAAACAAAAATTCTCTCAAGAAATTTTGAAAATGAAAAAGATGGGGGATATAAAATCATTACCATGCACTTCATACTCACCTAGACATTCTTGGTACAAGACCGTCAAAGTTGTTAAGCTTAGTAAAATATATGCATTCATGTTGATCAGTTGCTTATTGGGCGTTCCAGCGCTCGATCGTTCAGAAATATTCTCACAAAAATACAAAAGAGATTAAAAAGTTCAGTAGAAAAATAAGATGAATTCAATCCTTCACGAATGAACCAGCACTCTGAAGAATGAAATAATATGTTTTATCTCATGGAGAGCAAGGCTGCCGACTCTGCTTACTCCGACACTCCCTTTGAAAATGGAAGTCGAACTCGCTCAAACAGAAGCCTCCACGCGGACCAACACAAGAGTGAAGAGTCCAATTTATTTCCAAAGAATGGAACCAAGTGGTTTTCGCCTGGCCTGCGAACGAGTAAATCGACCTAGCCTAATTAAAAGTATAATAAAGATAACCCCGGAGAGTGCGGGGTTTTATATTCCACCGCCCGCCTGGACTGCTCCAACGCGCTGCGCACAAGCTGCTCTGTGATTGGGCGAAAAGTTTGGGCTGTTAGTTCTATATCCTCTCTCTTCTCCCCTGTGTACTTCCCTCACAAACTCATGGCCGTCGCGCGGATATCTCGTGCACTGTGGCTGTATGACGAACTACCCTTATGCTCCCTGCAATTTTCAACTTGATTTTGGAATCAGTATGATCAACCGCGCAACGGAAAAGAAGATTTCACAGACTATATTTAGAGGCGCAGGTCGCGAGAGCTTAACGAACCAGATCCAAGGGAAGGCAACTTTGTTTTTCGAAAGGGATTGAGACGGTTCATCATTCGTATGACATCTAACACGGGATTTCTTTTCATTTGTTTCCTTTTTTATTTTCCCTATTTTCTCCCGGAAGTTACCAAGTACACATATTCAATGATACATACAATAGTTTATATTAGATGATTAAAAAAAACAAAACAAACAAAAACAAAAAAAACAGGCTGACGGTTGGTGTAAGAAAAAAGAAAAAGAAAAAGAAAAAGAAAAAGAAAAAGAAGAAGAAGAAGAAAAAGAGAAGAAGAAGAAGAAGAAGAAGAAGAAGAAGAAGAAGAAGAAGAAAAAGAATAATATTGTATGGTGATAGAACAAAATGGCTTCTTGTCAACATTTTAGCCAAGTAGCAATTTAATATCCCTAATCAAAGCAGATCAAGTTAAGTTTTTTATTAAAACATTATCATGAATACAAAATCAGTATTTAAGACGCATTATTATTTAGTTATGGATTCCAATTATTTGTCTATAATAATATTTTTATATAAATAATAATTGTGTTTGTTCCCGAAGGAAAAGTTTCTCTACATATTCTCTTGATTCTGATTACAGATTTCCTATAATGTTCAATCCATTAAACATTTTAATACATCAGTCATGTCAGTGTCTATGTTTTTACTATCGTCAAAACAGATTATCGTGGTTTCCATGAATGAGAGTGAGACATCGATTTAAATTTGGCATTTTAGATTTAGCCATCAGTTGATCTTTACAATAGATAGCTGCCCCAAATAATCTACAGTGATTAATCAATTGTCTGTACGTGAATTCGATATCCCGAAAGATACAGGTATACATCAATATCTGAATTAAAAAACAATTCTTTGTCGATATCTATATCCGCTCTTAACGACTCTTTTGAGGACATATTTTACCGTTAAGTAGAGTGATAATTCGGATGAAAAGAAAAGCAAAGAATCGCACACTGTTTCCACGTGTTTAAATGAACTCAAATGATCAAGTAATAACGAATTCAAAGAAGAAATGAGTAGTTGCCTACATAACATGGTCGTCGTTTATGCTTATTTGTGTACAGTATACTACTCATGTTGATGTGTATATTTCGATGAATGTACCCGAATATTAATTGACCCCCAAAAATGTCGGTCTAAATGAGTGCCTCGCGTTATGTAATCATTTCAGTAGAATACCCAGGTCCTTACACCTGGGGCCCACCGGTATTAAATCGTTACCATCATAAACGTAAACTATCTGTCAAGCTTTCACTCGTGTCGTTCTTCGAAGGCAATAGAAAACGTCGGAACTGACATGTCACGAAAAGAGGGCAATAGCCATTCAGATATAATTGTTGGGAACTGACTTACTAAAAGGAAAATTTGCGATATAACAAGGATTACAAAATAAAGTTTGATATTAATCATTTTTTTTCCCTGTTTAGACGACTAAAGTTGAGAGTACGTTTTCAAAAAACGAGTATTGAAAAATATGATTTTCTATAACTCTTATTATTATTACTCACCTTTCTTTTTAAAAACTTTTTCCAACATTTTCTCCAGTATACTTTACATATTTATCAATATACATTACATATTTAAGATGCATCTTAATAGAAAATCCAATGATCTTCGGTTTGGGATCACTCTCTCTCTCTCTCTCTTATCCTTTCCAAGTACATGTGTTAGATGAACTATACTTCTTTGTCCTCCAAAATGAACAATAAGCGTGTCACAATAATAGATATAAGGTTGAAATGAATCACGAATTTATATTCATAAGTTAACTACAATGCTGCTGTGTCATAGGTGATCTTTGGAGTTTAAAAAAAAAAATCTTTTTTTAATCCAATAAATAGCAATATTTTGTCAAAACAATTGTTATTCAGTTGTTTTCAAGGAAAATTAAACTAATATTACGAGGTCAAATATCCAGGCAAAACTTATGGAATATATATGTCAAATTCCCATTTATAATAATGCAAAGTAATATTTAGATTGAACGAATGCCATGTCATTGAGAAGACCCTTGACTGAATTCGTAATTGTTCTTATAACAATAAGATTATTTCTTATTTTTGTGGGGTTAATTTTTTTTTAAAGGGGGTGGGGGTGGCGATATTATCATGTAAAGCCAGTAAGTTGATCTTACTGATAGCCAATAAGTTTAGAGGATACAAATGTATTGTACATTGTGGTGCTCTCAAAGTATAAGAAGTTTCAAGAAGTTTTTAGAAGTTTGGCAACTGACAAACATACATCCTAGATATCAACGAACCCTATTATCATCAACATTAAAAATTGGAGGAAATTTCCTGCATGATCAATCGTAAGAAACATCATATAACAAGTCGCTGTCATCTAGAATGAGGTCGGAATCAATTAGACAGATAAGTGGAAGTGGTCAGTGTTTCCTTGGTTTGACAGCTTTAAAGCCTAAGAACTTTTGCATAATAATCTATGTTATGACTGATCCATGCATAATCAAGAAGGGGGATGTCTAAACGATTCGACCACTTAACGATGTATTGCGAAGTCTGCAAAATTCTTTAATTAATCCTTGGATGAATCGTAAGATCAGTATGATAACAAGTCGTTGTCATCTAGACAGTGGTCGGAATCAATTAACCTTTGTTAGGTAAATGTGGTCAATGTTTCCTGAGTTTGACAGCTATAAGGGTTCGGAACTGTTGCATAACCATCATGCAATTAGCCTACATGTATACCTTTGTGACAAGCAGTGCTATAAGGAAGATACATGAATCATCCAAGAAGGGAGGGGTTGGTGTCTAAATTTCAATAAAAAAATTAAACTCGAAAATTATTCGAATGACTTTTTTGGGAGAGCTGTCGTCTAATCTTTGTTGATAGAAGCGAAACATATTTATTACTAGCCAAGGCCTATCCCGATAATAAATGCAGTTTGTTCAAGTTTGTAAATATGGAGGTCATTTAGGATCTAGCTTACTGAGACTTGCTGATATCTTATGACGTAATTAACAGCATGGTTTAGCTATTAGCAAAATAGAGATAACAGTCATTTGTAGTTCACCATGGCAGTAACCTTTTGTTAACATCTTATCAACAAAGTTGCAAAAATTCATCTTTAATCCATCATGAATTGATAAGAAGTTATTTGTATTTCCAGATTTTGCTAGTAGATATCTATATCAATATGTCGATATGAATATTGCCCTATGGGTAGGTGATGTTATCAATCACTTCCGGTGGCGCCAAAAATAAGAGTCGTGATAAGGTCAAATGTACCTTCTGCGTATGCATCAAAGCCTCGGTGGTGTCGGAGGAACTACATTTTGCCCAATGTTTTCATAACGTCACAAGCAAAGCGTGGTATTTAGTCATTAATACTGGCTTGTACTCGGGTTTAAGTGCAAGACGAAAATGTCTTGATTGTTAGATCTTGAACTTTTAACCTCCCTCAGAGATGTTTTTGAGGTATTGTTTTGAGAGAGGAGCGTTGATAATGTTGAAGATTGAAGAGCGTCTGCAGAACGGTCATGATGGTCTATTATAAGCTGGACACCACTCTATTTTCACATATCACAAATTTTTTTTTTATTTGTATCTATGATTTTCTTTGTTGATAATTTTGACAAAAATAGTTTGATAATACAACGCAATCTTGAAACGTGTATCTTCTATTTTCTAATTACTTTATTAAATTTAAACTTATTAGCAATATTTATTGGACATGAAAAACGTCTGATTTCTATTGGATAACTGGTGGTAATTGTATATTAACAAAAGTACATTTGGAGAGGATGACCTTCTATTTTAGGCGACAAAGGAATGAGATCATTACACACAACCGGATATAAAGAATTTAATTACATATGAATGGATGGTTTTACTACTAAAAGGTCTTAAATCGTTCTGCTCATTTGAGTACTGAGTATGTGGGTATGGATTAAATGGGTACATTTATTTCATAAAGGTAACAACGACATTAAAGATACAAGACATGCTACTACAAAGATTGAAGACTCATATTTTTAGATATTTCGTTGTTTTTTTTATATAGTAATGTTAGATAACTGTTTTAAAAATTGAAGATTCAAAAATTGAAATCAAAGATTTTATCGTTGAGGATTAACCATAAAACATTTAAGATATACATAGGCGCAGATCCAGCGACAGCTCTGAAAAAGCATTTTATTGACCCAAATTTGTCTGTGGACAATAGCGGCTCTATTGTGCATAGGCCGATATAATTCTTTGTCAGCGTTGATGCTGACTTAAAATTGAAATTTTAAATGTCATTGTCCATATTAGCATTGAGTGACCTGTCTTATATCTTTCACCCTTATAGGCGCCTCTTCTCTCCGAACGTTCGATTGAGCGCCAACCGTTTAATTTGTCCAAATCCAACTGTGTACTTTAAATCGTATTATTATTGACATCACACGCAATATGAACTTAAACAATACATGATTTTATATCAAGATATCACATTCCGTGCATTGCTTAATTGAAACCATTTGAACAGTCAAGTACATGACGTTATACAATTTGGGTGACGTACCTTTGCTTTTGTTATGCTATGTTTTTCTTTTTGTTTTGCACTAAATTAACATAATATAACACAACATAACCAATAATTGTGTAAAGGGCATTTATACAAATTTAGGTCTTCGTTTTAGACTGTGATCAATGAATGAAATTTTAATTACAATTACAATTGAGTAATCAAATTTATTGCAAAATAGTTTGGGATGTTCAATGTAGTGACTTTTTTTTGTGGTTGGCACCACACATTTCTTTTCAAGGTACAGCATGTTACTCATACTGAGTGATTATACACAAATTGCCGCCTCTTTAAGAATGTTGATAATTATATGCCACGATATCATTCATGAAAGATAAAAGAATTCATCACGCTTTTTATTGGCAACAGATCGTCACATGTTTTAAACACCGAAATTGTATAAAATTCCAGCCTAAGGTATAATGAGGAATTTTTAAAATTCGTTCATCGAATCGTTCGCTATCATATTCTTCTATAATTGGTAGTTTTTGTCTAGGTTTCAAATGATTCAAAATAATGTTGATTACATAGATAAGATAATTAAAACACTTTTTCTGAAGTCAATTCAAAAATTAATCTTAGGGGATTATAACATTAAAAAAAATTATTTAAATTTGTTTCGAATTTAAATGAGTAGGCAGCGTTTCCACCTGCTATGTCCTTACAAGAAGCTAATCCTTTTTGCAACAGAGAAGATCCCCACGTCTTCTACTCCACGGGAAATAGTATGTAATGAGTGTGTCATCAAATCCATGCTGTGAGGAACCACGTAACGTCATGTTGGACATGATATGTCAAAGATGAGGTCAAGATTCTGACTATCACAGGCTTCAACTGTCATTTTTTACTTTAAAGGCTTTTAAAGAAATTTGAAACCTGTTTAATTATGTTCAAATGACCTGCCGCCCCATTAAGGTTTTTCCGAGTCTTAAAAGCTTTACCGTTGTTTATTCGTGATCTTTCCTTTAATTTGTTGGGGACAATGTTATAGCCAAAGGCATTATGTTTTTTTTTAACTTAAATTATTTTATCGAATTTTCTTCTTTTATTTAAATGATTGGCAGATTTTGTATATGTTTCAAATGAATTATTATTTTTTTTTTTAAATGTAAAAAACCCCTACTTTCCTGAAGTTGGAATGTTTAAAAAAAATATTCGATTACAAAAACAAACAAAAAATTAAATGAATAGGCAGCGTTTCCACTTGTTATGTCCTTATAAGAAGCTAATCCTTTTGCAACATAGAAGATCCACACGTCTTCTAATCCACGGGAAATATTATGTAATGAGTGTGTCATCAAATCCATAATGTGAGTAACCACGTACCGTCATCTGTTGTTGTATATGATATGTCAAAGATGAGGTCAAGATTATGACTATCACAGGCTTCAACTGTCATTCTTGGTTTAAAGGCTTTTAAAGAAAATTAAAACCTGTTTAATTACTTTCGAATGACCTGCTGCCCCCTAAGGATCTCCCCGTGTCTTAAAAGCTTTGGACGTATTTTATTCGTGACCTTTTTTTTTGTTGGGGGTAATATCATTATGACGTATCAAGGAAAAGCGTAAAGAAGACGTCATCAAAGTCGTCGTCGTTGTTATTGTTGTTTATACTTCTTACGGCGTTGTCGTTTATGATCTGAATATTTACGCCAATAAACAAAATAAAGATATCTACTCCTACGCTTTGTACGTAATAAGTTGGTCTTGGAGGCAACAATCCTGATCAACAGATTTTGGATTCTCATTCCAGGGGTTAAAATTTCTACACAACATAATTATCAACACATGTGTCGAAATGGATTATGGTGAGCATAGTGAGTGGTTTGTGCAAATCTTGATATGATGCAGCAAAACATTCAGGCAACGTTTTAACGAAGGTAACCTTTTCATTTGCAAATAGAAGTTTCTTTAGCTTCTTTTCTTCTTGAGTCCTGTCTTTCTTATTTCTTTTTTTTTCCATTTTTTGAAGGGGGGGGGGTCGTTCTCTAGCTGAAAGGGGGAAAATGGATTATGTTGAGTGGTTTATGGAAATAAAGTGAATAGCCTTGATATTATGAAGCAAAATGAGACGGTAAGTATTAACAGATAACCTTTCATTTTTTTAAATTTTACATTCTAGAACTGAAAGGGAAACAGATAAATGTGTACTGAAGCACCGTATACATATTCTACTCTGGAACCTTAAACTATACATTCAAATGCTTTATTTCGATTATTTTAAATTTCATTTTTGATGGAATTCTACTTCATCATCTAATGAAGATGTCCGGTTTGAACAGGATAAATTTTTTGTCCGGAAATCCATGATTTCGAACATTTCAACGGATGTTAATTGTTATTACCAAAAATATATACAAGTTGTGTTCGCCAAAAATGAAATGTATTGATATCATACTTCAGTTATACCGTCACTTGTAAATTTTGGCAAAATTTTGCTGACGTTTCCTCAATGAGCATGATGAAGAAAAATGTGTTTCTATCGTTACAAAGATTGCAGTTGGCAAACGTTACGTACATGTACACCCCATTTCGACACTTAATTGTGTTAATGTTAGATTTTCCACGGGTTATCAAAACGATTACCCTATTTTTTTTTCATTAACTATTTAAGACAAATATACACTGTTCGTCATAAAGGTGGAATATTTTTTTTCTGGCCCAAGCGACATTATGTTGCTCCGTTATTAATTTCTTGAATGTGTTTGTCACCGCTTTCAATTTCTGGGATCCTGGGTATATCTTGGACGTTTCCTCAACCCTTCCCGGGGATTTTTCTTCAAAAAAGTTTGTCACCCCCAGAAGATGGCCTTTTTCGTCATTTTTTCTTATTTTGGGGGCCCTCTTTTGTTTACGCGACCCACCAAGGCCCCCTCCGTCCTACCCCAAGGAAACACGTCTGAGGTGAAGAATTGTTGTTGTTCTTTAAATTAAATCTAGATTTATGGTTACAGGCTCGACTCTTTTGTCTAGGGGAGGGGTCAAAATTTATTTTGATTGGAGTTCAACATTCATTTTTTTCATTTTTACACCATGGAAATTTCTATCTTCCCGAAATTGTATTGTAAAATCTCAACCAAACATAAATCAAAATAAAATACTATCAATATTGACTATTGACAGCCTTGTCATCAAGGCTAAACGAAATTTAAGGGGAAAATGGTGATATTTAAGGGTTGAAGGTTGTTTTTCATTTCTTTTGTTTTCAGCATAAAGATGGAATAAAATATTCCGAATATTCACCAATCTCGTTTTTTACTTCAACCCCTCCTCTAGACAAGAGACCTTAGCCTGTCCCCAGAAATATAGATTAAACTTAAAGAACAATATCAAACAGTACACCTCAGTCGCGTTTCCTGGGGGTAGGACTGAGGGGGGCTTGATTGGCCGGGAAAACAAAAAGGGGCCCCAAAATGAGAAAAAAATGACAAAAATGGGCATCACGGGGGTTGACCAAACTTTTTTGAGAAAAGGTCCACGTGAATGGTTGGGAGAATGTCCAAGATATAGCCAGGGTCCCAAAAAGTAAAAGCAGGGACAAACATATTCAAGAAATTAAAGTCAGAGCAAAAACATGTCGCTATAGCGGCAAAAATATATTCCACCTTTATGACGGACAGTGTATTTTAATATCATTAAGCCATAGATGATTATATTTTGCGGTATTTACAACTGTACAATTAGACAGCTTTTAATTGTTTATTATGAACAGGACGAAGGAAATGCATGCACAACCCCCCCCCCCTCAAAAAAAAAAAAAAAAAAAAAAAAATGATTGTGTGTGACGAGTTGTTGGCACAGTACAACACTAATGTTATGATTTGCAATTAGAATGGGAAATGTTATATTATGTTTTATGCGGCGGTCACAACTCGCCGTACCATCGACGTGCAACTCCCTACGACGGATTCCGTAGAAAATTCGTACAGCGTTTGCACGATTTTTCAGACACGCACGTCGATGGTACAACTCTTTGAAGATTATTCGACATGTCCAATAAATTGCGATTGGATTCTACGATCGACTGCATTGCACGATGCAGGCACATCGCACGCACCACCAACGTGCCTGCATGGCAAGTGCTTGAATGTCAATCGTGCGATTTGATGTTAAAATTAACGCACGTTTGATGCACAATCATCGCACAGGCAATGTGCAATGCACGTACGAAGTGGGCAAGACAGACGCATGACCTACAGTCGTCTTGCCTTCAACGCGCGTCACAAGTGCCTTCATCTTGCGTTGCAGGCAAGTTTCAGACTTCATTGAATGGGGAGGGTCCACGAGTCCTCGGTCCCACGAGTCCTACGTCCCACGAGACCTCGGTCCCACGAGTCCTACGTCCCACGAGGCCG
>CALNVZ010003434.1:31617544-31628284 GCA_940671915.1 Paracentrotus lividus | reverse complement strand
AATATTTTCCACGAGTCCTACGTCCACGAGACCTACGTCCCACGAGTCCTACGTCCCACGAGGCCGAGTATTTTCCCACGAGTCCTACGTCCCACGAGTTCCTACGTCCACGAGGACCTTACGTCCCACGAGTCCTACGTCCCACGAGACCTACGTCCCACGAGTCCTACGTCCCACGAGGTGCTGAGGTATTTTCCCACGAGTCCTACGTCCCACGAGACACGCTCTCCCGCGAGTCCTACGTCCCACGAGACCTACGTCCACGAGTCCTACGTCCCTCGAGGCCGATTTTTCTCATATTATTTTCTTTTATCAGAATGTTTTTCAACATCAATGAAACATTTTGTAAGCTGAATTATACAACATGAATTAATTTAGTTGTGGTTAATACCATAGGCACTAGCATGGCGAATAATGGTGGCATCTCATTTCGCGGAGGCGGGTTTGAGACTGATTTGGGACTATGTCTAAAGACGTCCCTAATCCTTCTCAGTAGTGACGGATCCAGGATTACTTGGAGGGGGGGCTCCAAAATTTTCGGTTTAAAATGTACGGTCAATGAGTGGTTTTCAAATTATAGGGGCGCGTCCCTCCCCCCCCCACCCCCGGATCCGCCTCTGCGTCGCAGAGACGTCGCCGCGACAATAAAAAATAAAAAAAAAAAATTATAGGAGGCTTCTCCGCGACGGAAAAAGAGTATCGGAGACGTCTCCGCGACAAGTTTCAAAACCGTCTCACAACTCGTCTAACAAGTCTGAAAGTAGTCCCAATTCCGTCTCAAATACATGTCCGCGAAATTAGCTTCCACCATTAGTTGCGGATATATTTTTAATGAATGTAGTTCTTTGGTTTTACATGAAAAATTAAGATTTACATCCTTGAGAAATCCTAATTACATATTTATCAAAGATTTACATTTAAATCTAATCCGAATTTGAGAGATCATAATTCATGAATCCCGGAACAGGGGCGTAGACACCGGGGGGGGGGTGCATCCCTCAATTAAAAAGATGGGGGATGGCATGTACAATCACCCCCTTCCCGAATTTACGCGGGTGGTATGTATTTTTTAAAGCTGAAATGGGCTTTCCACACTCGTGTTTCTTCCATCATGTCCACGGAACTCTAACAATTTTCGCTCGCGCTTATTATTGTTATTATTTTTATTTATTTATCATTATTATTTTCATTATTAAAATCCAGATTAATTATTTATATTATCTATTATATCTTTAAGCAACATAGAGTTTCACATTTTGGCAGTCATCAAACAAAAAGCAAATAGTCGGGATAATGCATTTACACCAAGTTCTTTATTCATTTCATGTCAAATTTCGACGGACCTGCGTCTTCATCAGGAATATAATTTTTGTAAATTATACTCCTGCGAAGACGGAGGTCCTTAAGAAAATGGAGAAGAAATGAATAAAAAACTTGGCGTAAATGCATAGTCTCCATTATTTGCTTTTTATTATATTTTAATGTATGTTTAAGCCTATTTTAATTGTATTTATACTTATAATTGCAAAAAAATTGCAGAGTACACAAATCTTTGACATAAAATAAATTAGCTTAATTACTTTTATCTACTAGAGGTGTATGCAGTTCTCGCTATAACAGTAGCGGACGCAGACCAGAGTCACACAATGAACTTACAGGCGTAAACCCATGCGTAAACATAATAGAGCCGCTTTGTGTCCCCAGACAATTGGGCCACCGAAATGAGTTCAATTCGATTTTCTTGGATCTGCGCCTGACTATATTCTGCAGAATTAACCCTCCCTCCCATTCCCCATCATTTCTTATTGGGCCCTTTTGGGGCGCCATTTTGGCCCAATATATGAATTTTGTGTCTTCCTCCCTAATTCAAAATTATTCCGCCATTTTCACTGTTAAGTTGTCCAGAATTTCAAAGAAATCGATACGGAATAATATTGCATCATCAAAATTTACTTTCTTCACAGTTTAGGGGTCCCAAATGACAAAAGAACTGTGAAAATGAAGGGCGTAAGTATAAAATTGAGAAAAATGTGGCGTTTTTATTTTATTTCAAGTTAGGATGTCAAAAAAAAAATAGTTGAAATGGTATTAAACATTGGAATTAATGAAGAACAATTGTCACATACCATTTAGATGGCTTTTTACCTTTTAAAGGTAAAAATATACCCCAATTTAGTCTTTTATCAGATGTAAACGTTACTTTGACAACAGATGGCGACAAACATATTTTGATAATGTTTTTAAAAAATACTCTTAAAGGGGAATCCAACCCAAGGAAAGAATCAACCTTAAAGGAAAGAGGAAAATGAGAGGAGCAATCTAAAGAAAGTTTCATCAAAATCGGTTATAAAATAAGAGAGTTATGCAAGTTTGAAAAGTCTAGTTGTTCCTTCTATGGGGATCCTCAAATTGGCATCATCGGCTTCAAAATGGCCGATCTTATTTACAACTCTCCATTCATTTTGTACACAAATTTTCAGATTTTTACCCCTTTTTTTTTAAAAATATATCTTACCTCCTTCTGAGCTCAACATATGTTGTGTGAAATATATTTTCCCATAACATATTTTGAGCTCAGAAGTAAAGAAGACATATTTTGAAAGAAAATGGGGAAAATCTTAAAATTTTTTGTGTACAAAATGAATGTAGAGTTGTCCATAAGATCGGCCATTTTGAAGCCGATGATGCCAATTTGAGGATCCCCATAGAAGGAACAACTAGACTTTTCAAACTTCCATAACTCTTTTATTTTATAACCGATTTTGATAAAACTTTTTTTTAGATTGCTCCTCTCATTTTCCTCTTTCCTGTAAGGTTGATTCTTTCCTTGGGTTGGATTCCCCTTTAAAGATCAACGTCTGGTCACTCTAAATGCATGGATAATTCAAAAATAAATAAAAGTTTTGAACTGGAGTACTTTTACAAATAATGTTTACTAAAATCGCAGGTTTTGTTTTGTTACAAATAGTATTTGCCGCCCTACACTCATCGCCTGCTTGAAATTTCACATAAAAATAACAAGTACGTGGACACTATTTCTTTCATTAAGATTCTACGCCGCCAGTGGCAGATCCAGGCGGGGGCGCAGGGGACGCGCACCCCCTATAATTTTAAAAACCACTCGTTGACTGTACATGCTAAATTTGAAATTTTTCGGCTGCGTCCCCTAATTTTCCAAATTTTTGTGATGAGCCCCAGTATTTTCTTTATCCTTGATCTGCCCGTTCTTGCATGTTAACTCGAAAAGAAAGACAAGAACTTGGTTTAAAATAATTGTATCATCTTGTGCGCATGCCCGCTCCTCAAAATGAGCAAAGGAGGTGGGATTCCATCTGGATTTCTAGGCTGAACACCAACATAGGTATTGCCATAGCTCAGTCGGTAGAGTACCAGTCTAACAGTCAGGAGGTCTTCGATTCGAATCCCCATTGAATCCTACTTTCTTGTGATGGGGTATGAAATAGAAAGCAAAAAATTTCACTGGGCCCCCTTGATCCGCACCGGACTATTGCTAACGCCAAAATTCGAGATAGTTGGGCTGTTTAGACATTAAATCGTGCGAGGTCGTAGAGCGAGCAAATAACTTGATAAAAATATATTCCTCATATAACTTGATAACAAATTGGGAGCAAGAAGGCTCTAGGATATGAAGTCCCTGCCCCCGAAATATAGCTGAGCCCCAACAAAGATAAAGTAAGGAACCCTCTGGTTCCTATATAAAAAAAAAAAAATTATTATTCGAGCACGCAGGGCGAGCTGAAAATAAAAGTTGTGATGTTGAGGATTGACCTGAAGAGTTATTTTATAGCAAATCGGTAGCAGGGAAAAGGGGCTCAGTAATATCGCAGCCTCCTACAAAGGGAGAGGGGGTTAAATGGCTGAGTCCAAACCGATAGGAGGATGCCCTTTGTAAGGCTCAATGATAATGAAAACCCACCCCACAAACAACGGGGGTGTTCAAAGGCTGATACCCAATCCAGATAGTAGTGACCCCTTGATTCCTACAAAAACTAAACTGAACTTTAAAATTTGCAAAAGCGCAGAGTGGGCTATATAATTATATAAAAGGATGTTATTTGAGATATTTGAAATGTATCCGGGATGTTTCAAAAACGAATTTGGAGGGGACAAGGAGGGAAGGGGCTCAATAATACCCATGCCCCCTCAAACATTGGGGTTCATAGTATTCAGCCCCAACCAAGACAGTCAAGGGGAGAGCTCAGACCCCCAGTGGTATCTTTTTAAAATGTAATTTAATCTTACATGAGAGTGACCTACATGACCCCGAGTATACGTCATAAATATTCATATTAAAATACAAAAGAAAAATTTTCTCCTGCCACGTACAATCGTCTTGCAATCGTTGTACGAGCACGCACCTTGCACGCACGACGATTGCACAGTGCCTGCACCTTCTCCGTACGTTTTTTCCTGCAAGTGACGCCATCACATTTGCAGAGAAATTGCAAGACGAACGTACGTGCAGGTACAAACGACGTACTTAGCAGGCACGACGAAGGTACCTGTCCTGCAACCAATTTTAAACCCGTAGGAGTCGCAGAAATTGGCCTGCATGCAACGCAGGCTACGTTGATGGCACGTGCCCCGTAGCCTACGACGAGTTGTGACCGCCGCATTAGGAAGAAGGTAGGTCGGTTTTTCATGTGAAACGGATACAATGTAAGGGGAGAAGCAAATCAGATAAGTGACATACTATTTGTTCGCAATTTTCAAATATCCGTTTAAAGTAAAGATATCCATTCTTTCCGACTGCAAATACATTTTTTTCTTACAGATGATTAGATAAGGTAAATTAAAGCATATTTAAAAAGAATTAGTACACATTATTCATTTTCTTATGTGGATGGGCGGGGGGGGGGGGGGGGGGGGGGACTTTCCTTCAAAGTTCACGAACCCGAACCTTTAACGCACGCTATATAGATATTCTGTAAAGGTTGCATGGTTCATGCATATTTTTAAAAAAAGTTTCTCCTTGTTAGTCATGGTTTAATTTTTAACTTAAAATGTTTAATTTTAACTCTTATGGTTAAACTGCCTCAAGGTCACCACATAATTGAAGCTATCTTTAAACTCGAAGACATACCCTAAAACCTCAAGGTAATCTGTCCATAACGGTAGACATCTCGCGTGAAGATTTAAGATCCTTTAATTGATGAATCATCGTCATCAGACAGACAAGGCTGTGGCAGTAGAATACAGGGGCCCGTTTCTCGAAACCGTCATAAGTCTAAGTTCTTGGACAACCCGTAGAGACACGTGTTGTAGGATTAACACGCGTTTCAATGGGATGTCCACTAACTTAGACTTATGACGGTTTCGAGAAACGGGCCCCTGCAAGGTTGATAATTCCCGCCTTATTCTGTCTGTCAGACAAGATTACTCCAACCACCTGGGGATGACATTCGAGACAAAGAAATGTGACCTGAGGTGCAGCATTCGGGATAATTTCAGAGATTTTCAGATTACAATTACAGTCTTGAATTGCTAATTATGTGACCTACTTCATTGTCTTCGAAAAACTTCATATGGTAAATCTAAGTGAGATTGGGATTTAGTACGCAGAGTAAGAAAAATTATGATATTAACTTTAAGGATTAAACTGTAAAAGTTTAAGATTAGAGTAAACTTTCGAGTCATTCCCGGAGGAATGACAGAGCAATATAGTACCAGGAGCTGTGCATAACACACAGAATCTGTATGGACGTAAAATTTCTGCCTCAGTATGTCAATAAATCTCATTGCTATTAAATTACATTATTTGGCAAGATTGAAGCTATACAACGGATATAAAAAGTGTACAAGATTGACGTCCATATACGCCTCATCCAAAACAACATGCCACTTGTTCTAACAAGACGTAATTTCCACCAATGAAAAGTTAAGGAACACGTAAAAAGCTAATCATCTGTGCAGCAGATTTAATCTTTATTCAATTCTTTTCATGTAACAATGTCATCATATTTCTAATTCAGTAATTCAGTAGTATTTATTAATTCCGTTCTTTCAGGAAAAAAAAAAAAACCAACAAAATAACATAACAATCATATAAACAATAATCTTAGAAACACGTATTACAAAGTTAATTGAAATAAAAGCCACAATCTTTAGGCATAATATATCTTGTTGCATTTGAAAAAAACACGAATAAGAGACATGTTAAAAAGCTTGGCTGTAGATTACATGCCCCTATAAAGTGAAAAAAATACAACGCATAGCACTTCCATTATTTTATGTTGTGCTATTCAAATATAAATTCTACGCATATATACATATTATTTTACAAAATGATAATGTATAGTGAAAAAAAAAAAAAAGATGGAGGGAGAAAACGATGATTCATGTGTAAAAAAAACAAGGGGGGGGAGAACATAATAAGGGCGTATGTTGAATTGAGAAATAGCTAAAGTGAAGAAGAAGGAGAGAGTTGGCTGAGAAGAGTGCCCATGGTTACTTGCTTTGTCTCATCTTGAGTTTGCTGTGTACTGATGAAAACGATATGTGTTGTCTTTATGTTCTTTTTGATAAACGTTTAACGTCAGGGAAGTCTTTATACTTACATTATTGGTTCCAGTATTTCGTCCGTAGAATAACGATATGTTTAGAGGCAAAAAGAGTGCGATCGCGCGGGATACTGATAAGAATTAGCCCTGTCTTTATGGGTAAGTTGTGTATTTGGCTGGTTTTTCGGCAAAGCATAATTTGTAAAGACGTGGGGAAGTTCTTGTTTTTTTAGTTTATACATGAATTGCCCTGTTTGGAAATAAAATAGGTCTGAAAACTTGAGAATTTTTGACTTAAGGAATAATGGGTCAGTGTGCGCTTGAATATGTGTGTTATGCATAATTCTTAAAGCCCTTTTTTGTAGCGTGGTTATTTTATCAATATGAAATTGACTTGAATTACCCCATGCCATTATGATAATGCAATAGTTAAGATAGGGTAAAACTAGGGAGAAGTATAATGTAACATCTGATATGTAACATCTGTTTTTGTTTAATCTTTACATGCTATGTACCTGTTACATTGGATGGAAAGCCATTAATTCTACCCACAGGCCCAAGCAACTTGGTGATAGCCCAGGCAAGCCGTTCCAAACCCTCATTCACCCCAATGACAATGCGAGCAACAAACCTACCTTTCGTGAGGGGAAATTCAATTAAGTCCCTGAATCTGTTCCTTTAATACCCCAGACGGATTGCACAGAATCACGAGGCTCATGGGTTTTGAACTTACCTCATTTCTTTCTCTGAAGGTGAAGTCCTTTCCGTCCGATGTTTCCATTGGGATGAAATTAGCTAAAATTTTACCTCACCTCATGACTATTGCTACAATATTAAAATGAATACAGTCATACCGTGAAGCTTTAAACCAGAAATGAAGATAAATCATTAACATCTAAAAACACATAGCAAATGAAGATCAAATAAAATTTCTGTAACTAAGAGAGTGAAGGTTTTGAAGACTTTCATTGAAGCTGCTGATTTATTTTACATAGTAAAATAAAGTATCGAACTGTAAAAATGCTGATGATGAGTATGATACGTAAACCTTGGTGATCACCCCTACCTGAGATATACTGTCTATCAGATTATTTGCCAAAGAATAGACAATTGTAGTGAACAGTTGAATGCTTTCGACCATAATTAAAGACAATGCCAGAGTTTTTATATGAATGAGAGAGGGGCAGATGAATATTACTTTCAATATTACAATTCAATTCTTTCTATAGAGCAGGACTTGATAACATGATTCACCAGTTCGCCGTTTAAGTTTAAAATGAAACTTCTTCTAACATACTGATAATATCTTTTGCGGCTAGACTATTTGTGGACGAAGGCTGCCAATTTGGTCATGTTACAGATGCCATGAAAAGCAGAATATTATGTGAATTTTGGGGAAAATACTTGAACACCCCGCAAGTATATGTTTAATGTGTGATTCTAAAAACGAAAATATAGGAGTCCGCACCTGCCGCTTGGATCCACGACTGCAAAATATTGTTTAACTTAAAAAAAAAAAAAAAAATTAAAATTATTTAACAAACTAATTAAATGCTTCAATATTATTCATAGTCGAGTATACTCAACTAGACTCGAAACAATTATATCAGAGCAATTATTATTTTTCTTTTATTGCATGCTCTTCATCCAGAACATTTATTTTCATATTTAAAATGACTGAATTGTCCAAAATATATTATGTAATATATTTGTAATCCTTAGTGTCATAAATGCTAAAAATAGTCATTTTTTTCCAAAGTTGTTTCTATAATTATTTGTGAAAGTAAGTAGATTTTCGTATTTGGTATTTTATCGTATAGGTTTCATGCAACAAAAAGACCATTTATTGCTCCAAGAAGGTTGTTTTCAGCCTAAAGTGAATAGAAGAGTGAGCATTCAGAATTTTGATATAGTTCATAATTCTAAACTAATATCCAACCCTTCTAAAAATAGTTATTCCCCTTCACGCAAAACGTTTCCCTTTATAAAATTCCCAGATCCTGTTGTTTTTTCCTTTCACCTAACGTATGCCTTGCTCCCCTTGGTGAACTTCTCCATAAGCATCCTGAAACCATATATTGAAAAAAAAATGCTACTAATCCTCAAGATCAGTTTATAGTACCTGCGTATGTTTTCTAGAGTTATTTTTCCTCAAACACCTCGAGGGTGATTTGTCTTGACGTTCTTTCCTTCTTGTACGGTTTAAGGGTTCGGATTGCAACAAGAATGGCACAGGTTTGGTGACCTTCCTGTTTCTGACTTTCAAAGCACCTAGACCTAAATTGCTTTCACCCAATTTCATCGTGGATCTATACCTTGCTCTAAGTCATTCCCTTGCGACAACTGTCCCCTGAACTCACCTAGATTAAATGAAATTGCAAAATCACAACTTACAAGTGGCTGATGGACCACTACTATGCATGCATATTCAGCAGATTTGCAAGGTTTAGTAACACAATGAAAGACCGAGAGAGCAGCAGATACAGGACACAGACAAATGAAGAATTAGGATTTAGAGAGAGGATAGAGTTGTTACACGAGAGCATTCTGCTAATAGTGGCCTTATATTGATCCCCATTGATGCTCACTGCAGCAGGCGCCTTCACAATAACTTTAAATTTAACATTAACTTTTATTTTCATCAAATCTTGAAATGACGTTTCAACAAAACATATATAAAGATAATACCCGCTGTTTTTGTTTTTGTTTTTCGTTGTTATTGCGCGCGATGTTTGAACGTCTGCCCTAAAATTGGTCTATCGCAACATATAGTGAGTTGTTGTAGAACACACTCCTCACCCATATCTAGAGATCACAATATAAGTAAAGTTTCGGTCAAGCTCCATTCGTGTTAGATCGCATATCACATTAGCGTTAAGTCTCTTAAATGTTATTTAAGAACAACAACAATTCTATCATCCTCCAAGCGACCCGTAGTGTGTGCAGCGTGTAAGCGAAAGAAAAGCGATCTTAAAAGACAAGACGCCAGGCATAAGAACACCAGTCGACAAGACTTTACGCGCGGCCATTCTCGCGCCGTGAGAGTGTTTGCGCGTCAAACAAAAGAGGGCTCCCTCAACCTTGTATATGAGTGTAAAGAATGTAGATGCACGAAAAGGCCATCTTCTGGTGTGGGTGACAAAGCGTTTATATTGAAAGCAAAAGAACTCCAATCCACTTGGGTATGTGGCGTTGAGCGAGACGAAACTTTCCCCGAAAATCATACCCAGGTGACTCACTCAGAAAATTGCGCAGTAAGGGGCTGTGATCACACACCATAGTGCAAGCAAATTGAACTAAACGAGGTAAGCAATCCTTCCATCGCCATCTTCCGCCATCATTTTCAGGACACAATGTTTTACCTACAAGACAAGGGGACAAAATTCTAATAAATGTATCGCTTGCGTCCAGAAAAATATTACATATCCACCTTGTTAATGGATACGAAATGCCTCGGTGTATTCCTTCTCGCGTGCGTGAAATGGTAGAGAATGACATCAAAAACCTCTCAGCAGAGATACATTGCGTTAATTTCATTTGATTAAACTCGCGTTTACCAGCAAGAAATGGCTTAAACACTTGCGCTACACTACCACTGTTCAACGAAGTTTATTATGTGCTTTATCCGATAATAGACAATATGAAAGAGGCGGGCAAAGTGTTCGCTGGGTTATTGCTACGAGACTTTGCTCACGTTAGACGCTCTGTGCCAACTGACGCGAGTCAATCTTTTGTAAACTAGTAGAAACACATTTTTCTTCGATCATGCTCATTGAGGGAAACCTAAGTAAAACGATTCGAGACAAGCAACAAAACTTGTTGCCCCAATACGCAATTTACACAGTGACGGGCTTAACCCATAGTGAACTGGAAACTCAATCTGACTATCTCTTCCCCAGTACATTTTCCGAATCTTTCTTTTTGAGGACTGTTCAAAACGCTCGATCACCTTGAAGGCTTACAACAGATAATGCACAAGAGTTCTAACTCTTCAAATAATTTTTTTCCTTTGTTTATTTATTTTTTTTTTATTTTATTAGACATTCGCTCTCGTTTGATCATTACAATTGACTCACCTGAACCTCTAGGAGATAATTGCCGAGAGATGCAAAAAAGCAATTTATCCTGTTTCAAACCGGACATCCTTCATTCAGATGATGAGGTGTTCCCAGATAGAGTGCGATAGATAGGATTCATTCATATATCTCCTCTCTCTCCT